>OU975476.1:5719311-6919311 GCA_918857605.2 Philereme vetulata
TTCTGCGAGACAATAAAAACCAAATCGCCGATCGTGCCTCTCTATCGCTTGTTCCGTGCTCTCGCTTGCACGATCGGCTCAGGCGGAACGTGACAATCAGTCGTGCTTTTTCGTGCGTGCAGCGGCGTTCATCGATTTATAAGACGTTATCACGTCAATAAAAATAAAAGTTACGTCTCAATGATGTCGGCATATCAATAAAATTGCACACTTTCATTTATAAATATCTAAGTATACATAATTTTCACTTATTTGAAATGCCATTATATGCGTTTTTTTTCGAGTTATACTTCACACTAATATTATACATGCCAAAGTTTGGACGTTCGTTTGTTTGTTACTCAATCACGCCATAACGATTGAACCGATTTCGATGAAATTTGGTATATACGTAGATTATAACCTGGATCACCACATAGGCCATTTATCCCATAAATCAGTTCTCATTGGAAAAAATGGGATGTCAAGTAGCAACAGCGAGTTTAGCTTTATTTCTAGGTTACCTACACATTTGGTAGTGTAACGCGTACGAAGTCGCGGGTAACAGCTAGTCTTTTATAAATGAAAGTGTACAATTTTATTAAGTACCTAGTCAGGTCATAAGTATTGTCACACAGTAAAAACTTTTCTTTTAGAATGCTGGCCACAAAAAAGTTTATTGAATTCGAATTTCGAATTGTTCATGAAAATAAAATTTATACTTTTTAGAATTTTACTCATTTTTAAATATGGAGTGGACGCTTAAAGAAGACCGTGTTGCAGTTATTGCGTTGCATCGTTGCGGTTACGCGCCAATTCAAATTTTTGACATACTGAAAAATTTTAATATAACCAAAAGATTCGTTTATCGCACCATCAAACGATACAATGAAGACTCTAGTGTAGATGACAGGTCAAGAAGTGGTCGCCCTCGGTCTGTTAGGACTCCAGCAGTAATAAAAGCTGTGAAGGCGCGAATTCAAAGAAATCCCAAACGTAAGCAGAAACTGTTGGCCCTTCAGATGGGGTTAAGCAGAACCACGGTGAAAAGGGTGTTAAATGAAGACTTAGGGCTTCGGGCATATCGAAGAAAAACAGGACATCGTTTGAATGCTCGTCTAATGGACCTGAGACTGAAGAGATGCCGCGCTTTGTTGAAGCGGTACGCGGGAAAAAAATATATCGGGAAATTCTTTTTTCGGATGAAAAAATTTTTACCGTAGAAGAGAGCTACAACAAACAAAATGATAAGGTGTACGCACACAGTAGTGAAGAAGCGAGCAACCGTATTCCGCGTGTCCAACGAGGTCATTTTCCATCCTCGCTCATGGTATGGTTGGGAGTTTCTTATTGTGATAGTTTCTTATTGGGGCTTAACAGAGGTACATTTTTGTGAGAAAGGTGTAAAAACGAATGCAGTTGTGTATCAAAATACAGTCCTGACGAACCTTGTGGAACCTGTTTCTCATACCATATTCAATAACAGGCACTGGGTATTCCAACAAGATTCGGCGCCAGCTCATAGAGCGAAGAGCACACAAGAATGGCTGGCGGCGCGTGAAATCGACTTCATCCGGCACGAAGACTGGCCCTCCTCCAGTCCAGATTTGAATCAGTTAGATTACAAGATATGGCAACACTTGGGAGGAAAAGGCGTGCTCAAAGCCTCATCCCAATTTGGAGTCACTCAAGACATCCTTGATTAAGGCAGCCGCCGATATTGACATGGACCTCGTTCGTGCTGCGATAGACGACTGGCCGCGCAGATTGAAGGCCTGTATTCAAAATCACGAAGGTCATTTTGAATAAACTTTAGTGTCATAAGAATCTATGTTTTGTTAAGTTCATTTTGGCATATAAATGGTTACATATTGAATAAACTTGTTTCAATTATTTTATATTAAACATGTGATAGAATTTATGACCTGACTAGGTATAATAAGCTGAGTATAATAAGACGTCAATAATTCGATGCGCATCACACGTTTAGACATTTATGCTGTTCAGTTATCTAGCGAATGTGCACTGATTGTTTGTATACGAATCGAACCACCAAAAAACTTCTTTAGTAAATTTTTGAAGGATACGAAAACCTTCACGAAAACGATTGACGTTCGCGTATTTGACAACTCGTACTAAAGGCCCTGAGTGAATGGTTTCCGAGATTTGCGCCAATTTGCTCCACACTACCATTTACTGGTACTACTACGAATGTCTTTTGTTATTGATTGAAAATTCTTTCATCATCATCATATCAGCCACAGGACGTCCACTGCTGAACATAGGCCTCCCCCAAAGATATCCATTGATCGATCTTGTGCGGCCTGCACCAAACGGCTCCCAGCAATCTTTATCAGGTCTTTCCATCTATTGTGAGTCATCCTACACTGCGCATTCCAGTGCGTGATCTCCACTCGAGAACCTTTCCCCAAAGGCCGTCAGTTCTTCGAGCTGAATACAGGCGAACTTAATGCTCGCAAGCATTCCCTTCCAGTTACCCTTTCTATAAAGTAGCTTACCAGTTTGATGTCAATCGGCAGATTCCTGTACTGGTTGTATCTGTTCTTCATCTCCTCGTAAGTCATGAATTGCAGCGCGCCGTGAGAAACCCCAAACATGCCGGGGACGAAGCCCTGGAAATTGAAAACAATGCAAGATAAATAATAAATCAATTATCCTGGATATTTCACACAGCGCTATCTAGCCACATCTAGAATTAGGGAACCAGATAACTGATATAGTAAGAGTACTTAAATGCTTTTTATTTTGTAAAAACTAGCTGACCCGCCCGCGGCGTCGCACGCGTGCTTTTTAAATAAAAACATCAACCTCCTTTTACACAGCCGGCTAAAAAGTAACCTATTTCTTAATCCCGGTCATAATCTATCTATATACCAAATTATATCTATTTCGGTCCAGCCGTGAATCGTGAAAACGTAACAAACACAGGGACAGAGTTACGATAAGGATACCACGCAGGGTTAGTGTATACACGGCTACACACCAAGCTATAAATTTCCAGTAATAGCTGACCTCGCATTGTGTAGGCTTTTCGTAGAATGAGAGGTCAGCTTATACTGGTTTTGTATGGCTTGATGTGTAGCCGTGTGTACAGTGTATAAAGAATTTTCATAATCGATCAAGTAGTTTCCGAGATTACCCCGTACAAACAAACATACAAAGCTACAAACTTTAACTCTTTATAATATTGGTGCATGTAAAAGTGTAGATAAATCATTTAAAAAGTTGCTTAACCTAGCTGAGTTGAAAATGCCGGGCGAGAGAAAACGAGCCAGCTACGTCACCAGCGATTCAACTCTAAAACGAATAATGTGAAAGTGGCGAGACGTTTGTCTCGTCACACAATGACGTGTTTCTAGTAATCTTACTAAACGAAGTTACAGGAAGTAGGAAGCAAAGAGCGTAGTATCACAACATGCCACGTTATCTTTCCCCGAAGCAGAATTTGCTACACATTCAAGATGGAATTGCACGAGACATTAAATACTGGCACCTAACTCGTTTTACATAAAAACATTTTAGCAGTGTACTTAGAATAGTCGGTCAAGGTCAAGCCCTCAACCTCAATCAATTTGCAGTTCTACTTGTAGGCTTGACCTTGTCCTAACCAGGTTCAAATCTCAGTTTGTACCAATTGATCATCTTTTGAAAATTGTGCAATACTTCGAGTAACGAGTTTGGAGTACGCATATGCGGCAAATCTGGTACCTATGGGTAAGAAGCGAGTTTGAGATGTCGGCTGATAGAAGTATATGGAATAATTTTCTTTATAAATTATTAGCTGACCAATCCGCAGCTTCGCAGGCGTAGCGTAAAAACATTACCCTCCTTCTGCGCAGTTGGGTTAAAAATAGCCTATGTTACCCGGGGATAGTGTAGCTTCCCAACAGTGAATTTTTTTTTTAAATTGGTCCAGTAGTTACGGAGACTATTCAATACAAACATACACACACACAAAAATACAAATCTTTTTTCTTTATAATATTAGTATAGATATACTAGCGTTTGACGATCTCGCCTGATGGTAAGCGATGATGCAGTCTGCGATGGTACACGCTTGCCTAGACGAAACCTATTCACTCGCGGCTTGAAGAAGGTTGTAGTTATCAGGAAACACAGACTCAGACAAGACGTTCCACTCCTTGGCGGTGCGCATAATAAAGGTGAAAAGGTACCGCTTTGTGCGTATGGGAGGTATGTCTACCATGTAGCGGTGGCACACCGCGATTGGGGATGGTGGGATCAGGTTGAAAAGCTCCGCCACACACTCTCCGAAATGTATCCGATAAAAAACCGTGAGGCTTGCAGCCTTTCGACAATGCTTGAGGCTGTGGAGCCTTGCATCTGCTAACTCGTCATTGCAAATGAGCTTCTCGGCTCTTCTCTCAATTGAATCTAGAGCCTTATAGCTGGTATTTCGCTGATCCGTCCCAGAGGTGAGAACAGTACTCCAGACATGATCGGACTAGTGCTCGGTATAAGTTGAGCAACTGTTCTGTTGTACTGAACCCGCGTAAGGAGGGATAAGGACAGGAAAATAATGATGATAGATCATTTTTTCTCTTTTATAGTGTCGCGATCCACAAAAACGCCGAAAAAACC
Organism: Philereme vetulata; assembly: GCA_918857605.2. Lineage (NCBI taxonomy): Eukaryota > Metazoa > Arthropoda > Insecta > Lepidoptera > Geometridae > Philereme > Philereme vetulata. The sequence goes on from OU975476.1 coordinate 5,723,914, forward strand.
TTGCGACCGAAATAAACGTCGCATTTAATAATTAATTAATTAATTATTATAACCAATAAGATTGTTGTATTATAAGTATTGTTATTGCCTGATATGATAACATAAAAATATGTTGTGATACTTAATTTTTTATCAAAAAAAACTAATGTTTTGTATACATTATCGAATGTCTTGTTTTTAGACAAATTTAATACCATCCACCCCCTTTAAAAGACCCCTAGGGCGACCTCCCTAAAGATCGCGATCCACAGAATGAGAAACCATGTGGTAGAGGAACCTCTACAAACATCTCTACGACTATTTATACTAAAAACGGGATATTTACCATGATTTGTGAGTATAAATAGTATTCATAACCATGATAGTTTCAAAAGTTATATCTCTACGACTAAACTAGAAAGGACATTCTTCTATGATAATCTTAGAAATACTTCCATAGCTCGTAAATTAAGTCAAATCTGACCACTTCCAGTTACTAATTGGACTCGCAAATTAAATAGAGCATTACTAACATAATTTCTCGCTCTCCGATAGCCCTGTAAAATTAACCACGCACGCTAACTAAAACAGCACTTATCTCGCCAACCTTTGCACTACTTTGTTACGAATAAACTGTTACCCAACCGCATCGAACCAGTCATGTGGCGAAATAGTTCAATAATTTCGTTGATGAAATACTTAAATTATTTACTCAGTTTAATAAATAGATCGATAGTCTAAATGGCTTCTTCTCGTAATAAAATTAGCTTTGACGTTGCAACTGATGCTATTTTTATTTGTTTCGTTCTAAATTGTTTTTTTTACCACTTTATACGACAGCCATACTTCCATGTTAATTGATAGAGCGAAGCGAGATCTCTAAATCAACTTGGGCAAATAGGCGTTGTATGTACCTATGTATTACCCGTGCGCGATAAGTTGGGATCTGAGCGCGGTGACGTCATATTGGCGCGTTTGTACCGCCCGCAAAAAAGCGAACATAACAAGCAGCCGCCCGCGGCTTCGTCTTTGTTTTTTTTAACCTAATTTATTATGTTACTCAGGGAGGACGCTGCTTTTTATCTAATCTTTTTTGCACTATTTGAATAAAATAAAAATACAATGTTTAAGTTTATACATTTATTTTATCTATTATTTACATTATCTCATCTTCGTCACTACTTAGTGGATTTATGCCTTCTAGAGGTTGTTCTTCGTCCTCAGTCTCACTATAATCACTTGACGAAGAGGTATCCGATAAATTTACAATTAATTGCGATTCATTCGTCTCTTGTAAGAGGTCATCGTCCCAATACTTTTGTCGAAGCCTGTCCACATGGTTGACTTCTTTTTTCCAGACAACAAAACAATAACACAAACGAAAACTAAAAGAATTCCAGAGCGCGTCGTTACGTGACGTAGGCCAGTACGAGACTAAAAACCCTAGTAAAAAATAGTGATGCGAACGGTACAATACGGGCGCCATCGGTGAAGTGCAGGGGAAGCGGTCGGGGAGTCGCATTCCTAGCAGGTCCCAAGTTATCGCGCACGAGTAATATGTTTGTTTATCCGATCATCGTGAAATTTTATATATAGGTAGGTAGTTGCACAATTTTGGTGTGACTCAATGAGTTAAAAACGTTTAGGGGTTGTTGAGATATTGGGGTTCAAGAGGGGTAAACAAAAACAAAATAGGACTACCCGGTCAAATGGCACGTCTAATAAAAGGTCTTTGTGAGTAAATTTCGACCGCGTTTTTATTTTAGTTTAAATTTTGTAGTTTTTAAAGTTATTAACCATAATAAAAACTACATTTCGACAAAATTCACAGAGTACACCAGTGACCCCAGTGTTGTAATTTGGTATGCGTGTAGCTTAAGTGACACAAATATAGGCAAAAGTCTAAAATCCAGAATAACTGCAGTTTGTACCCCACAAAAAGATAACCAATTTACATTAACTCCCTTATCTGTAATTTGAATGAAACTGTAGATCAAGTTAGTTGGTTATGCATTTCGTGGCACTATTTTGATAGTCAAATATTGAAATTGATAGTCGCGAGATCTCAGTTCGGGGCGAACCACTAGTATTATAAATTCGAAAATTACTCTGCCTGTTTTTATGTATTCACGACTAAACGGCTGAACCGATTTCTATGAAATTTTGAATACCTACCTACTGATAGATTAAGGTCAGAATTAGGACAATTTACCCGATTGCGCAGCAGGGTAATTTGTGTCAGCCTCTCACTAGATCAAAATACGAACCAATAAAGGTTACAGGAGCTGGGTGCAGGCAGGACAAGATCGCTCGCTCTCGAAAACCGATCGACTTCAATCGAAGCTTTTGGATCGGCGCCGATCCAATCGATGTTTAGGAAGCTTGATCAAGTCTAAGTTCAGCAGTGATAGTCCTATGATGCTGATAGTGATCTCGCTCGCCCTACAGTTTCTTCAGTTCAGTTTCAATAACAAAGTTTGATTGATCTATTCCTGCAATTTATCTTTAGATGTCAAAAGTCAATGATTTTTATTTTTTCTAACTTTCCATTATATAATCCGAGTTTTAACCTTTGCTATCAATAAATAACTTTCCAATCACATTAAAGCGTCACCCACGTGTTCAAGTGGAGATCTTTTAACATTCATAAGATAGGTGCTGGAAGGACGAAAGAAAATGCACTCAATCATAGCAATGATAATGTCATAATGGTAGAGATTATTATACAAGGTCCGTACAAACATATGCTATTTAAGTCAAATTTCGCGTATATACTATTATTAGAAAAAAGTAAAGTTTGTACGAGGGGAATATCACAAACCACTGAACCTAACCTGTTAAACTAAGCTTAACTATCTCTGAGTGCTATAGGCCGGGACTGGTCAGTAGTATGCTATACTTTTAAACTAAGCTTAACTATCTCTGAGTGCTATAGGCCGGGACTGGTCAGTAGTATGCTATACTTTTAAACTAAGCTTAACTATCTCTGAGTGCTATAGGCCGGGACTGGTCAGTTAGTATGCTATACTTTTAAACTAAGCTTAACTATCTCTGAGTGCTATAGGCCGGGACTGGTCAGTTAGTATGCTATACTTTTAAACTAAGCTTAACTATCTCTGAGTGCTATAGGCCGGGACTGGTCAGTTAGTATGCTATACTTTTAAACTAAGCTTAACTATCTCTGAGTGCTATAGGCCGGGACTGGTCAGTTAGTATGCTATACTTTTAAACTAAGTTTAACTATCTCTGAGTGCTATAGGCCGGGACTGGTCAGTTAGTATGCTATACTTTTAAACTAAGCTTAACTATCTCTGAGTGCTATAGGCCGGGACTGGTCAGTTAGTATGCTATACTTTTAAACTAAGCTTAACTATCTCTGAGTGCTATAGGCCGGGACTGGTCAGTTAGTATGCTATACTTTTAAACTAAGCTTAACTATTTCTGAGTGCTATAGGCCGGGACTGGTCAGTTAGTATGCTATACTTTTAAACTAAGCTTAACTATCTCTGAGTGCTATAGGCCGGGACTGGTCAGTTAGTATGCTATACTTTTAAACTAAGCTTAACTATCTCTGAGTGCTATAGGCCGGGACTGGTCAGTTAGTATGCTATACTTTTAAACTAAGCTTAACTATCTCTGAGTGCTATAGGCCGGGACTGGTCAGTTAGTATGCTATACTTTTAAACTAAGCTTAACTATCTCTGAGTGCTATAGGCCGGGACTGGTCAGTTAGTATGCTATACTTTTAAACTAAGCTTAACTATCTCTGAGTGCTATAGACCGGGACTGGTCAGTTAGTATGCTATACTTTTAAACTAAGCTTAACTATCTCTGAGTGCTATAGGCCGGGACTGGTCAGTTAGTATGCTATACTTTTAAACTAAGCTTAACTATCTCTGAGTGCTATAGGCCGGGACTGGTCAGTTAGTATGCTATACTTTTAAACTAAGCTTAACTATCTCTGAGTGCTATAGGCCGGGACTGGTCAGTTAGTATGCTATACTTTTAAACTAAGCTTAACTATCTCTGAGTGCTATAGGCCGGGACTGGTCAGTTAGTATGCTATACTTTTAAACTAAGCTTAACTATCTCTGAGTGCTATAGGCCGGGACTGGTCAGTTAGTATGCTATACTTTTAAACTAAGCTTAACTATCTCTGAGTGCTATAGGCCGGGACTGGTCAGTTAGTATGCTATACTTTTAAACGTGGCTTTAGATTCTAGATTATATAACATACATGCTCTAATTAATAAATTGGTAAAGTGCGTGTCGGACCGCACAGGCTTCCGTAGTCAGCAGTACCGTCTTTACCATAAGGGCACACGGGGCCCGTGCCCAGGGCCCCTATCGTCACGGGGGCCCCGAAATGCCGATATATTCGCTTACACTATACAATTTTTGAAGTGAAAACTTCTGATAAAGAGAAGTGAAAAACTATTGAACTCGCGATACTGTTACTGTTACCGTCACCTCGGTGTATAGAAGTATCTGTAGTGTAGTCTGCTTTTAAATTTTGAATACCCAAACAAACACGTAATTGTTCAAGTTTTCACTTCTGTCGGTACTCCAGGAGTGCCACTTTTTTTGAGATGGGAAAAAAACATTGAACTCGCGACACTGTTACCGTTACCAACACCTCTGATTATAAGTGTCTCATAATTGTTAAATTTTACACTTCTGTCGGCACTTCCGGAGTGCCACTTTTTTTTCAATTACTTTCCAACAGGGCCCCAAATTCTTGTGTGCCCAAGGGGGGCCCCGTCACAGCCTAAGACGGCGTTGGTAGTCAGTACAGGTGTATCTTAGTCATTTTAAAATACAAAGTTAATATTGCAGTTGACTAATTGTATATTATGAACATTATATGAACTGTTTACAGTTAACTATCCGACACGCGTACCATTTCATAATGAGCATAATTGCGAAGGTCCTTCTAAATGTATGTATGTTAGTCGATAATGTTCATATTACCTAATTATATGGAGTTGCTGACGATTCGGACACAGTGTCCCAATTGACACTTTTTATTTTAATATATTTTTTACTGTCGATTCGGACTCCATCAAATTATTGAAGCTGTTGTGTGCTGTCAGGTAAAAAATGTTTAAGCAAAATATAATTTATTATTATATGAGTATTAAACTAAGTTGCATTATTTAACTTACCCCCAAAAAACATGAAGAACAATATAAACTGCCACATAATTTCTTTAACTTTCACACTTTAACGATGCGTGTCCTTGTTTGCACTGACTTTCACTTACTCGCAAAACGAATTGTTTTGTTGTTTTCCTTCGGCCTTTGTGCAAAATAGAGCGAAATAAGAGCTATAAAATAAAGAGATACAGAGAGTGTAACCTTGCTATGCATCTATTTTGTCATCTTGCTGTGCCGCCGCTGCGCCTCGGTAAAAACCTGTTTTTAACTGACTGTACAATGCAGCTATTTTTAATAGTGACCGAATCGACACTAACAAATATATTAAAAACAAAAGTGTCAATTGGGACATTGTGTCCCAATATATTTTGACAAATTGACAACAACCCATTATATGAGCTATAACAATTTGAGTATAATGTACTGAACAACAAATAAAATGGTGTGAATTTACATAAGTCGTAAACAAGACTTTAACAATGCAGTTTGCAGGTAAATGGTCACCCTCATAAAATTGAGAACGCAGTAAACAGACACTTGCTTTTTGTTCAAAGATTCTAAATATAAATGTATGAATGAAAATATCAGATTTCATTTGCCGATTATTTACTGTTAACTGATAAGATATATTGTTTTTCGTGCTACATACATAATTTCAGAAGTCATTATAATTTTATTGTTTTGCGCTAAGTCTAGCGCCAGGGTTTATTTCGTTTGTGTTTGTAGTAAATAGAGAAGTAAAAACATGAGATTAATTGCCATTGCAATGGATTGCGTGGCAATGCAGCCAGTGTTGTGGACACTTCTGTTTGATAGCGATCTGGAACAGTTGAAATATCTAGATAGATCGTTTGCAGCGATCTTTAGATGATTCAGTCTTTTTTTTGTATTTTTTAAAGAGATTATGTAAATATTCTTTCTGTTAATAAATCTAATCTATTGTATTTAAGTGGAATGTAGTTTTCACTACTAATTCACTTCCTATTGATATTATACGTGCGAAAGTTTGATGCTTAAGGAAGAAAGTTGCTATAAGTTAGCAGCCTAATCCGTCTTCGAACAAGACCACCCGAATACCAACGACATGGCATAACAACTATTTAAAAGCGAAACCGACATTTTTACATTTTATATCATCATCATCATCCACAGCCCATAAGTACTGCTGGGAGTAGGTCTCTCTTTGTAAACGCCACCCTTCCCGGTCCTGTGCTGCGCGCATCCAGGAGTTGCCCGCGACTTTCTTTATGTCGTCGACCCACCCGCGCCCACGGACGTCCTGGACTTCTTAGGTCTGTTCTTGGCCACCATTCGGTCAAAGATTTACTCCACCTGCCACCACCTCGTCTAGCCAAGTGTCCTGGCCAGTTCCACTCGAGTTCCACCACCCTTGTTCCGACGTCTTGGACTTTCGTCTTTCGTCGGATTTCGGTATTAGGAACTCGATCCAGCAGGTTGATGCCAAGCATGGCGCGCTCCATAGCTCTTTGTGCAACTCGTACTCTGTACACAGTTTCCTTAGTGAACGGCCATGTTACGGCACCGTAAGTCATTGTTGGCAGGACACATTGGTTATACAGACGGGTTTTCAAGCATTGTGGGATCTTCTTTGACCGAAAAACATCTTCAAGCTTGTCTAAAGGTATCTAAAGGTTGTCTGGAAGAGATCGCTTTTAGCGATAAGACCGCCCATTGTACCTTTATTTATTGTTTGTTTCCATTATTACCGTATTTTTATTTGGTGTGCAATAAAGAGTATTTCATTCATTCATTCATTCAAGCTTTCCAAATGCAGCCCACCCGAGGTGTATTCGTCAAGAGACCTCCTTGTTCTGATGCTCTTTACCAAAACAAATAATATGTCCAAGATAAAGGTATTTGTCGACTACTGCCAGCTTCTTGCTTCCAACCATCACAGCTGAATTCGGGAATCCGGCAGCATTCGTCATCACCTTCGTCTTGGACATAGGTATTCACATTTTATCATCATCATCATCAGCCGATAGACGTCCACTGCTGAACATAGGCCTCCCCCTTAGATCGCCACAACGAGCGGTTGGTAGCCGTTTGCGCCCAACGGCTCCCCGCGATTCTTACTAGATCGTCGGTCCACCTTGTGGGGGGCCGGCCTACGCTGCGTCTTCCAGTCCGTGGTCTCCACTCGAGAACCTTTCTTCCCCAACGGTTATCGGTTCTACGAGCGATGTGGCCTGCCCATTGCCACTTCAACTTGCTAATTTTTAGAGCTATGTCGGCAACTTTAGTTCTTCTGCGGATTTCCTCATTGCGGATTTTGTCACGCAAAGAAACCCCGAGCATAGCCCTCTCCATAGCTCGTTGAGCGACCTTGAGCTTGGTCATGAGGCCATGAGTTTTATATGCTCACATTTTATATGCTCCATAAAATTTTTACTCATGATTAATAATTGATACCTACTGACACACAGGTAATTTTATATCCAGGTACCAAGAGCGAAGTCGATGGCAGACACTAGTTGTTAAAAGGCAGGACAGCCCAGCCCCGGTTAAGCAACCGCTGACGTCAACCATTAATGTATTACCGGTACATAACGACGCCGACGGTAACTTAGCGTGGATCAAACCTTGATTGATATTCAATAAGAGCAAGGTTGCTTGAATTATGAGCTGGCCTGATGGTACACACGGCTACACATCAAGCTATACATCTCCAGTATAAGCTGACCTCGCATTGTGTAGGCTTTTCGTAGAATGAGAGGTCAGCTTATACTGGAAATGTATAGCTTGATGTGTAGCCGTGTGTACAACGTTGAATTTATTTGAACAAGCTCAGTATTTGTCAATAAGTTACGTTTGTTTTATTTGTGACAGAAATGCGATGGTATCTAAAGGGCAAGAAAACGTTATAGCTTACCAGTTAGGTAAAATCTTAAGTAAATTATGTAAGCCAGATGATAAAAACAAACCATTCATACCTACTTTACCTGAAATCAATTTCCTGCCTCTGCTATCTAACCACAAAAGCTCACAGTTGAAAATCTATGGATCGTAGTTACAATTGCGAGAATTGAGATAATGTTAATCACACTAATATTATAAATGCGAAAGTTTGGGTGTTTGTTATTCAATCACGTCGTAATGACTGAACCGATTTCGATGAAGTTTGGTATGTACGTAGATTATAATCTGGATTAACACCTAGGCTACTTTTTATCCCATGTCAAGTTTCTATAGAAAAATATTTTGACCTTCGTTACCACTTTACACAAGTTATCTTTATTCCTAGGTATCTACACATTTAGTAGTGTAACGCGTACAAAGTCGCGGGCAACAGCTAGTGTTTTAATGTTTTATAAAGTTACGCCTATTTTTTAATACTAAACCATTTATATTACAGAAGAGTGAAGTCTCCTTATACATATACTTATAAGGAGGTTTCAACTACTAGTTAAGCTATTGTAATGTAACTGCAAGTTAATGAAATAATTAATTTAAAAAAAACACTTGAGACACAGTTTTCTGATATGAAAGTTCTGAGTATAATTTTAAGAGCGGCGAGTGCTATGCGCCTGATGCTAACATACCCCAGAGTTAATTACAATTACAAATATTTTCTAGTTAATGCAGTTTGATGATGGGATTTGCACTAGGTGTAACAACGGTATCACAGATGCCCAGGTTTTAAAGACGAAATACTTATTATGCTCCTCTATTTAGCAGCATTTACAAGTTAGAAATCATGAAAAACTTACCCGGTACAAGCCGCGGATACCTTCAGTCTTATAGATCTTCGACAGTCCATCCACCATTCCCTTATACCTCTTGCTTTCAAGGTCATCGTACTGAAGGCAAAGGCGCGTCTTCACTACCCAGATAGGGTTGGTCATAATGAGGGAGAGGATACCGGCTTCAGCGGCTGCCAGCATGTGTAGACCTGGCCCTAGAGGGGTCCGAGCATTGCCGCCTTGGATCCATGTTTTTATGGCATTATAGCTGAAAAATACATGGACAATTAAATTTATAGGTATATATTTAAGCGATACGAACATCGCATGTACATGTCATTTTACCTTTAAACATTTAAGTCGTGCGACTGTCATTTAGCACACCAGTTCGACATCAGTATGTTTGATTGCAAGTTCGCGCGAACTAGCGGTGATTGTACCAATCGCGTTCTATTAGGACACCTAACTGGTGCCTTTTTCAACTAAGCACATACCATAGAGGACATGTTAGTAACGGCTAGGTATAAGTTATGAAACCATGCTGGATTCACATGTCCTCAATACTCCACCAGTGGAGCTCTAGCTGGCTTCTAGCTCTAACGGATTTACTTTATGGCCTCTGCAGTTCTTCAACTATGTGCAAATTGTTTGTGTCAGGTGTACATTCCTGTTATATCTGACAGCTCAATGGTTTTCAAAAATGGCCAGTTCTAAAGAATTATTTATTTAGAGTCTACTTACCCACGTAATACTATATCAAACTTTGTATTATGATTGCACTTAAATGTATGTTATGTCATAGTAACAGCAAATGGATCTATTTTCTATTATGGTGTTATAAGTTATAGACATATGACCATATGATGAAATAATTTACAGACGTTTTACTAGTACCTAGGTCATTTTACTTTTATGTTGTTCATCCTACAAGGGCGTTATGCGAGATTGCCCTTCTGATACAGACTGCTCTCTAGTAGGCATTCTTTCATTATTTTCAGTCACAATAGCATTCCATCTTTTCTTTTCAGTCAAGCTCAGTAGAGGTCTTTATTAGTTAACAAGTTTAAATATAAATATTAATTTTTCAGGTAAGATGCCTTTACCAAAAAGGGAGTGATGATAATCTTCTGATTGGCTGACCTGTTCTTCATAAGAAACACCCCATTTAAACTAGCTAGACAGACGGACATAGGTGTCAAACTTTTACCCTTCTTTATGCGTCAAGGTAATAAGTTGGTACTTACAACAGAAAATAAAATCCCCAAGCTGAACCAGAGCCCCACACATTGGGTGTGACACCCCGGTACAGTCCTTTAACACCCTCCTTCTTGACTATTGTGACGAATGCACTGCTGAGTCCATCATATCTAGGTACTGTTGCGGTCCGGCCGTCATTAACTGCAACAAATACACTTTGTTATATTATTGATATATATTGATAAGAGTTATAACACTATCTTTTACAAGAATATTGTGAAGAAAAGTGTTCAAATTTACAATCAATTATCAATACAATTTGATAAGTCTTGATTTGTAAAATCAAAATGTGATAATTATTTCAAATCAAATCAAAATTATTTATTGTGAATATGGGTTAGTAAGAGGTGGTTAGTGATACACAGTGAGTTCGTCCATAATCAGCGTTTATTGCATGCAATTTCAGTCTTATAAGTAATCACTTAGAAAAAATCAACTAATGATTAAATTATTTACAATATTCAACATGTCAGCTCTTACCTTAAAATAGAACATTAATAATAAAATGTCAGATTTAATCAAATTATTCAAGGGATTTATCGCTAAGAAACTCATTTATGTTGTAGTATGCCTTTATTATTCATATTAGTTTTAAGTTTCTCTTGAAAACATTCAGACATTTCGCTAAGATTTTGTTACATCTTGTAAGCTAATGAATGCTCAGTATTATCATATGAATGAGTTCAAATGATATCGCATTCTCCGTTTTACTGCTGTTGTGAGCTTGTTTTCTAAACAAGCTTCATTGTACCATCACTCATATTATGTGACGTGCAAAACAAGTTATAAAATTCTAAAGATACAAACCGACTGTTTCATCACAGGTAAAAAATATAAACAAAGCATTCCTGAACACTTTCACTTCATGAAGTTCAAGGTCACAGACATTATAATGAGGAAATGAGGCACCCTTTCTATTTATAGCTCAATTGCATCCAATTGTACTAATTTGCACTCGCAATTTACCTAAATCATATTATCCTTTGCGAGACCTCGTCACAAGACCTCACATGTCTAGGCAAAAAGTTTGTATGTACTCACCAGCAAATCTAATTTTTATTAAGTCCAAAGGGTGCAAAATTAAAGTGGATGTAACGCCTCCTGATATACCAGCTACCAGGTGCTCGTACTTGATGTGGTTGAGCAAGGCGAGCTTTGTAGACGAGTTAGGATTCTTCATAGTAGTCATGACGAATTTTTATTAAATCACAGATAAAATTTTAAATAGCATCTTGCGGGGACCCTACCGACACTTAATTCTAACGGCACACACAGTCCCAGAAATCTATAACAAAACTTAATTTGTAGCAATCTTTACTAAACATTGTGCTCTCGTAATAATCCCACGAAACGAAATTACGTGCGATGAAAACGATTGAAAGATTTTTTGATTGACAGAAGCGTTCCGTTTCGTTCCTCGCTACGCTACCTACCCCAGAATAATAATATTAGCGATGAGTAACTCCGGAGTGAGTGAAATGAGTCGATTCAGCACGCGGAGTTGAAAGTCTTATTGATTCCGGCCAATGAGGATCAGTAATGTTATAGAAAATTCAATAGAACTAGTATCTACGTTATTCTATATTAACACATATAAATGATATATCTTTTTGGCAAAATCAAAATCGGACCATTATTTACGAAGATATTAGGTAGTAAACTTATGCCGTTCCTCCCGATAAACGTCAATGTGTGCAGGTGCGTGTGACGTCACTGTGCAAGCGACGGAACCGAGCGCACGCGGCACTCTTAGGGCGTAGAGGCTACGCGTTTGTTCACTACATTTGTCAATTTGTTTACTTACTTATAGAGTTGTTAGAGTATAAGTGAGTGTGTAAAAAACTTACATAATATGAGTACTAATAAAATAGAACCTGGTTTTGTGCAAGCTCAATCAGATAACCTTCCAAAAGTGGATTCTTTCGTGGTATTTGATTACCTAGGTAATCATTCTAAGTTCACGAGCGCTGAAATACGTGCTTGGAAACTACAAGGGCAAGGGTGCTGCTTATTTATCTACGTACATAGGTGCTTATTAGTAATCTTTAGGTCTACGCTATTAGTTGTAGGTAAAGTACCTACAATGTTAAGTATAGGTACAGGGATGTATTCAGAACGTTTGAGGTAAGTGTAAAAAGAATTAATGTAAACTTAAACTTTTTAAACTTATGAATCTTTATTCATAGTTATAGCTTTATTTGTGTTCTTAGTATCTTGATAAACGAACGTTGTTTTCGTTGTTGTAAATCTTTTCGCGGATGACTTTTTCACTTTATACAGTGCATGGTTCTCTGCACTTACTGATCATTCTCATTATTATTACTATTATACTCAATATTTTTTTTCTTCACTATCATATGTTTTTACATATATATACTTTTATTCCGTTTTATTTACTTATTACAGATCTGCTCGTAAACCTATGGAGATGATGCTGTAGGATTTGTCCAAGTCCAGAGGTAAAAGCAAAAATAACGCCTGAACATAGAATAAAAATTAAGGCCTATTGCTGCACATTTACATGTGATGAAAAAGAGGAGACGGTTTTGAACGTGGAATGTCTAGACTGTGCTGCTTTTTTATCATCTCTTTTTACAACAGATTACCATTTTTTACGAAGTTTTGGGTCTTTTGGCACCTTAAAAAATGGTTTTTCTGGTGTTTTAATAGAAGTGTTTGTACATTTCGGCACTATACAATATTTATACATAGTTAAAAAGGTGAATTATACACCAATCAGACCCTTAGTTTCTTTTAAAGTCACAACTAACCAAACAACACACTGCGCGCTCTAACGCTGCCAACGGCTAACTGGCGGCGACCGTCCCAGTGACGTCACAGCTACCGCAGCGGCCGTTCAGTGAACTTCGCTAATAATTTGGTCATAACTTCGTAAATTTTTGTCGTAGAACCAAAATTTTTGCAGTATATGTTAAGGATTTCTTAGCTCTAAAAATCTGCATTCTCAAGTAAAAACGTTACGGATCCTCATTGCTAATGACTCCGACTCCGGAATCATTAATTATTCTTTCGATTCGTCTCCAGATCGTTAGAGCTCAGATTCGGAGTAGTTTGCTTTGATTCCGACTCCGAGGAATCATTTATTTCTTCGATTCGGCACGTTTGGCCGGTTCCGTTTGATCGTTGGTTAACGCTCGGGTAAACTCGGGTTTGTTCAGTCGCTTACTAGGCACGCATGGAAACGAATGCTTTTTTAAAATCATTTTCATTGACATCGACAATTATTTTCTGTAGAATTTCGACATTATTATTTAACGTTATGACAAGGCTCTTTTCAATTTATTTATACCTAGTCAGGTCATAAATTCTGTCACATGTTTAATATAAAATAATTGAAACAAGTTTATTCATTATGTAACCATTTATATACCAAAATGAACGTAACAAAACATAGATTCTTATGACACTAAAGTTTATTCAAAATGACCTCCGTGATTTTGAATACAGGCCTTCAATCTGCGCGGCCAGTCGTCTATCGCAGCACAAACGAGGTCCATGTCAATATCGGCGGCTGCCTTAATCCAGGCAGTCTTGAGTGACTCCAAATTGGGATGAGGCTTTGAGCCCGCCTTTTCCTCCAAGTGTTGCCATATCTTGTAACCTAACGGATTCAAATCTGGACTGGAGGAGGGCCGGTCTTCGTGCCGGATGAAGTCGATTTGACGCGCCGCCAGCCAGTCTTGTGTGCTCTTCGCTCTATGAGCTGGCGCCGAATCTTGTTGGAATACCCAGTGCCTGTTATTGAACATGGTATGAGAAACAGGTTCCACAAGGTTCGTCAGGACTGTATTTTGATACACAACTGCATTCGTTTTTACACCTTTCTCACAAAAATGTACCTCTGTTAAGCCCCAATAAGAAACTCCCAACCATACCATGAGCGAGGATGGAAAATGACCTCGTTGAACACGCGGAATACGGTTGCTCGCTTCTTCACTACTGTGTGCGTACACCTTATCATTTTGTTTGTTGTAGCTCTCTTCTACGGTAAAAATTTTTTCATCCGAAAAAAGAATTTCCCGATATTTTTTTCCAATATATATTTCTTTGAATTCGCGCCTTCACAGCTTTTATCACTGCTGGAGTCCTAACAGACCGAGGGCGACCACTTCTTGACCTGTCATCTACACTAGAGTCTTCATTGTATCGTTTGATGGTGCGATAAACGAATCTTTTGGTTATATTAAAATTTTTCAGTATGTCAAAAATTTGAATTGGCGCGTAACCGCAACAATGCAACGCAATAACTGCAACACGGTCTTCTTTAAGCGTCCACTCCATATTTAAAAATGAGTACAATTCTAAAAAGTAGGTATACATTTTTAGTTTCATGAACAATTCGAAATTCGAATTCTATAAACTTTTTTGTGGCCAGCATTCTAAAAGAAAAGTTTTTACTGTGTGACAATACTTATGACCTGACTAGGTATAATTACCATATAACGATTTTTATTATTTTATTTATTACATGCTATGAAACAAGCTTATGGCCCACCTGATGTTAAGTGGTAGCCATCGCCTATAACGGAGAATTGCCTCGTAGGTCACCCTTGCTAAAAATGTGGCCTATGATGCAATGCCCTGCGTCCATCAACTTGAGGCATGCAGATGTGGGGCCTCATGTGGCTGTAATTTCACCGGCAGCCATATACTTCAAGCCAAAATACAGCAATGCTGCTTGGCGACAGAAATAGTTATTGTGGTGGTACTTCTCCGAACGAGCCCATTCACAAGGAACTCTACTACTCTTATACATAACAGTGAAATGCTATACAAGGCAAGTCTAACTATAATACAATATAGAAAAATTGTTTTGTTCTGTTCACTCTCTGTTTTGAATGTTGATGTGTAATGGTAGTTTTTGTTTTATTTTTATTATTTTTAGTTGACATTCCTTGTGACATAATAGTATATTATGATACAAGTGAGCTAAGTTGCTCATTATACACGATGCTGTGGTTTGCAGCCCGAGCCGTATGCGAGGGCGTAAATCAGCCGAGTGTCTAGTGAGTTAGTTGCTTACAAGTTTCATACGCACTTTTTCAACGCACTTGCAAGGAAAAAACAAACATGTATTGCATAAATCGTTTTATTATTAAAACAATTGGTGAATGTACAATTTTCAAAATGATATTGGATTGTTTTTGATGGCGATTTCACAGTTTGTCTTACATTGGTACTTGCCACTTCTTTAGTATCTTCATTTACTTTTTGTGTAAATGTCGGCGACAAAGGTAAATCATACAAATTACTGGAAGGAGAAGGCACCAAATAACTCATGCTACGAGATGTACAATGTTGTGGGTTACAGTACGTTTTGATATCAACACAATGTTTGAGCTTAACCATGCTTTTTAACATGGAATAGATGCACCACAGGGAGCTGGGTTTGAATGTATTGACGAGTTCAGAGAAATACGTACGCCAAAACACATTTTCAGAAAATGATTGGGTTTTTTTGCTTATTTTCTATTGTATGAAACTATCGTAAGCAGCTAAGTACTTTGCTCTAGATTTTGCAGGTATTAGGCTTTCATTTGCATTTTGTGCTGCATTTAGTATTTCTGGCGGGGGATATCAATTGAGTATATTAGATAGATTTAATAACAATTGAGGATAAATCTATCAATTGTTAATTTTATCGACTAAAACTTGACGTTTTTACAATTATTTACCACACAGCAACAAACGCGATACAAACAAAAAAATGGGATATGGTGCTCAAGTTTTTTTTTTGCACGCGCCAAATGTACTTAAGTTGATTGATTACATATACAGCCTACTTCAAAATTATAATTTTAGTGAGAAAATGCAAATATTTTATAACAAATTATTGTGAATTATAAGTAATTTGATAATAATAAATGTTTTTTCGTCTTAATTAGGGATACATTTATTTATTCCAAACATGTAATAGGATTTTCAGCGGCATAAAATCTCTTTGTTGTTACAAAAACTGTATTACCCGGTTAAATTGAAAATGCTCTGTTTACTCGCATATAATTTGCAGTTAGGTATTAAATTAACTTTTCAACACACTTGTTCGTAAAGTGCGCCATAGTACATCGTTATTAGGGCCTTAAACCGAACTATAATAACACACGCGTGCGTAATAAATAATATAGCACACTAGTGCATAATAGAATTAACCCTACAAAGTTATGTTAGTACCTAACTGCAAATTATATGCGAGTAAACATAGCATTTTCAATTTAACCGGGTAATACAGTTCTTGTAACAACAAAGAGGTTTTATGCCGCTGAAAATCCTATTACATTTTGTGAATAAATGTATCCCTATTTAAGACGAAAAAAAACATTTATTATTATCAAATTACATATAATTCACAATAATTTGTATTATAAAATGTTTGCATTTTATCACTAAAATTATAATTTTGAAGTAGGCTTTAAGTTATCATCCATGAACTTGCATTTGGCGCGTGCAAAAAAAAACAAATGCTCGCCATTTCCAATTTTTTGTTTTGTGTCGCATTTGTTGCTGTGTGGTAAATAATTGTAAAAATGTCAAGTTTTAGTACAGAAGATTAACAATTGATAGATTTAATCCCGCCAGAAATACTAAATGCAGCACAAAATGCAAATGAAAGTCTAATACCTGCAAAATCTAGAGCAAAGTACTTAGCTGCTTACGATAGTTTCATACAATGGAAAAGCAATAAAAAAACCCAGTCATTTTCTGAAAATGTAATTTGGCGTACTTCTCTGAACTCGCCAATACATACAAACCCAGCTCCCTGTGGTGCATCTATTCCATGTTAAGAGGCATGGTTAAGCTCAAACATTGTGTTGATATCAAAACGTACTGTAACCCACAACCATGTAGGTACATTTCGTAGCATGAGTTATTTGTTGCCTTCTCCTTCCAGTAATTTGTATGATTTACCTTTGTCGCCGACATTTACACAAGAAGTCAATGAAGATACTAAAGAAGTGGCAAGTACCAATGTAAGACAAACTGTGAAATTGCCATCAAAACAATTCAATATCGTTTTGAAAATTGTACATTCACCAATTGTTTTAATAAGTAAACGATTTATGCAACACATGTTTGTTTTTTCTTCGCAAGTGTGTTGAAAAAGTGCGTATAAAACTCGTGAGCAACTAGCTCACTAGACACTTGGCTTATTTACGCCCTCGCCTACGGCTCGGGCTGCAAACCACAGCCTCGTGTATAATGTGCAACTTAGCTCACTTGTATCATAATATACTATTGTAGCACTTTTGTAGGGATAATTCTATTACGCACTAGTGTGTTATATTATTACGCACGCGTGTGTTATAGTTCGGTTTAAGGCCCAAATAACGATGTACTCTGGCACACTTTACGAGCAAGTGTGTTGAAAATAATAATATAATTAGTACCGATACCTGTCTATTTAAGCTATATTTTATTGTTAATTTAATTACTGTGGCGTCATCCTCGATGCCGAGTACGTCCCTACTAAGCACCTACCTGTAGAAACTCTGTGATCTACCAACCCAAAGCAAGGTTTGAACTATTGTGCGCGCCAAGAGCGAGACGACACATCCCGATACTCCTACCTTACTAGAAACGATTAACGATCGACTATGGACGGAATGGTACAGTACCGAGTAAAAGAATCAAAGGAATAGCGGAATCAGATCGGATGGCGGAGTCGGCATAAGTGAATATATTCACTATGAGGAACAAAGAGTACCCATGACTAATATCCTAACCTACCTACACGTCAAAATATTCATACTTGCTATGGTCATTTGAATTTGTGAGATAGTGAGATAGATACTGTATTTTTAAAAGAAAATACATTTGAAAATACAGAAATAGAGGTCACGTACAAAGGAGAGCTTAACCCTAGGAAGAGTTTTCTTCCAGCAAACCTTTGAGGCTAGAGAGAGTGAGATGATTATAGAGGTAGGTATGTGTACAAAAACATAAATAAATATATATACGCAAAACTAATATTAACTAGATTAATATAATAAATTAATTAATATAATTAATAATAATTCAGTATTAATATTACCAGAGACAAGTATGTAATATCAATTAATATTATACTGGTCTGTGATATTACCAACTGTTTCTTCTTTTTTAGTAAGGTATATATTATATTCTTTCTGCTTCTTCTATTTTCTTTAAGCATTAAGCCACATTTTTTTGAAGTTAAACTTCTTTACGCACGCTTGACTTGGGGAGTAAGCTGGTTAATGCGTTACGAAAAGTGCGAAAGGAAGTTGAGAGGTAGATAATAACTTATGTACTTATTGTATGCGCCTCGAAATAAGGTTGACATTTCCTTAAAACATTGTTTTATACATATATTTGTATATACATACATATACATACCTAAAGATGGAGTTAAAAAAGTTTTACTTACTGAATTAAAAAAAAAGAGTGTGCTTTAGACCACACGACTGCGTGTGGTCTAAAACACACTCTTTTTTTTTAATTTTGAGGTGTAAATTAAAATTGTATTTATAGTTTCTAAGTATAATTTCTTTCTGCACATTTTCACGATGATCCAGTCAAACAGTACAAATTTCTTGAATTAAACTAATAAGATGAATAGACAAGTAAAACGGAACGTAAGGATGATGCAATGAAAATGTTAACAATGTTGCCATAATGAAAACGCATCGAAAATATTGCCATAATGTTTATTATTTAATATAGTCTGGCGAATATTTAATGATGACAATATTTAGAAAAATCAATACCTATATGAGCAAATCCGACGGCGCGATCGTACATGTCATGTATTTTTTATTTTATGGCAATACTGTTATAAATGTCAGCGCTCACATGGCATACCATCTAACCGCTAACGGCTAGGCTAACCAGAGTAACCAGTTGTATTCTGCTAGTCTATTAGCAGACACAATTATCCTCCACAAACTCAACGCAGAACTGATAACGATCATATTGATAAAATTAAATCTTGCCATCAATACTGCCGTGATATTAGATACTAGATTTCGATTGTATTGATAGTGTAACATTCCCCTATCTTGTTTCCTATGTTTCCTTTCTTCTCGCTCGCTCATTCATTCTTTTGACACTTTTGACAGCTCTCGCTGAGAGCTTTTGCCCATTTCATTACGTAAATCAGCGAGGAAAAATTTTGTAATAACTGTAGCAAGGATCAGAAACAAGAAAATGTTGAAAGTAGCAAGTACGTTGAGATTAGTCTCAAACCAGGGCAGCCAGGTGCGATGCCTAGCGACAGCTGTCGGTTACAAACAAGCATTAGTCAACGTTCCTCCAACAAGGCTCACGGTCCTCGATAATGGCTTTCGAGTAGCCACCGAAGACTCCGGCGCCGCGACCGCCACCGTAGGCCTCTGGATTGACGCCGGCTCCAGGTACGAAAACGCTAAGAACAATGGAGTCGCTCACTTCCTCGAACACATGGCCTTCAAAGGCACCAGCAAAAGATCCCAGACAGACCTAGAACTCCTCGTTGAGAACATGGGAGCTCATTTGAATGCCTACACCTCCCGGGAACAGACAGTATTCTACGCTAAATGCCTCGCTAACGACGTTCCAGTGGCTGTAGAGATCCTTGCTGACATCATCCAGAACTCGTCCCTCGCTGAGCCCGAAATCGAACGCGAACGCGGAGTCATCCTCCGGGAGATGCAGGACGTAGAGAGCAACCTGCAAGAAGTAGTGTTCGACCACCTGCACGCCACCGCCTTTCAAGGAACCCCCCTCGGCCAGACCATCCTCGGACCCACCAAGAACATCAAAAAAATCTCCAAGGCTGACCTGCAAAACTACATTAAAACTCACTACCAGCCTGCCCGTATTGTGCTCTCGGGTGCAGGTGGAGTAGATCATGAAAAACTGGTGGCTCTGGCCAACAAACATTTCAGTGGACTCAAGAACACTGCTGGAGAGATCCCTGAACTGGCTCCTTGTCGTTACACTGGCTCTGAAATCAGAGTCCGGGATGACTCAATGCCCCTGGCTCATGTTGCAATTGCTGTTGAGGGTGCTGGTTGGACCAATGCTGACAACATTCCTTTGATGGTGGCTAACACTCTTATTGGAGCTTGGGATCGTTCTCAGGGTGGTGGTGTCAACAACGCCTCCTACCTGGCTCGTGCTGCATCTTGTGCTGGGTTGGCACACAGCTTCCAATCCTTCAACACATGCTACAAGGACACTGGACTGTGGGGTATCTACTTTGTGGGTGAATCTCTGCAGTTAGATGACTTTGTAATTCATGTACAGCAGGAATGGATGAAGCTGTGTACATCAGTCACTGAGGGTGAGGTTGAGCGTGCAAAGAACCTTCTAAAGACCAACATGCTTCTCCAACTTGATGGAACCACCCCTGTGTGTGAGGATATTGGCCGTCAGATGCTGTGCTACAACCGGCGCATCCCTATCCACGAGTTGGATGCTCGTATCGACTCTGTTTCAGTACAGAATGTTCGTGATGTCTGCTACAAATACCTATATGACCGCTGCCCAGTTGTCGCCGCTGTTGGGCCTACTGAGGGTCTTCCTGACTACACCAGGATCCGTGCAGGACAGTACTGGCTTAGGGCTTAAATTGTAGCATAACTTTTAGAAACGCTATTTATATAAATCAGTTATTGAAAAATGCATTAAACAATCGCTCCCATGTCTGCTGTTTTATTAATAAAACACTTGTCTTTGGTGAAACTGTATTTATTATAGTTCAATAAGTAATAAAATGTACATAAAATAATAAATAATTAGTTTTTTAGTACAGTTTTTGTTTAAAAAAAATTTCTATATTATTTTTACATACAAGGGTAAATACAATTACAAGTTTTGTATCTATTCCTTTCATCTCTATTAAACCGGCTTTACACTGCAATATTCAGAGGCTAAATGAAAAAGACAAAGTATTTCGTAGTGCAAGGGACCATTCAAGTATTATGTAAGCACTATAGGGGGGCGGGGGGTCTATGCTTTGCTTATTTTTAATGACATGGGGAGAGGGGTCTAGATGGTGATTACGTCAGCAGTAATATTACATAAGATTATAAAATTTGTTTCTTAGTCTACGTTGAATACTACTCTGTGTCCATAAAGTTTGTGTTAATAAATATTATGTATGTTAAAGTCTTCTATCCTAAGCCTTTTTTCTTATTTCTAGAATTATAACCATAGGCTCAAGAATCAATAAAAAAAAACAGAATACTTACATTAAAAGAAAATTTGCTGACAATGGGGAGGTAAATAATTGTAATAAATTTGCTTACGTAAAACTTGAACGACCTCTATGTAAAGATAAGTAAGATAAAGTGTTTAGCCAGTTAGACTCACTAATTTTACACTAACATACAAGACGACATGGTGAATTTAGTATGTCTGAATTTAGCCTGTCTAATCTAAATATTGCTTAGTGTAAAGCCGGTTTTAGTTGTACTACTATGAGTATCAAAATATCCACAATAAATGTTTGTGGAGTCAATCTATGAGAGAGGAGTTTTACAGAGCGCTGAAAGTGAAGCAGATCGAAGTTTCAGTGTTTTAGCGGGCAAAAATCTGACTAAGCTAACATGCTCTATCTGTCCACATACGACCTGCTAAAGGAGGATACTTTGTAGTTATTTGTTACTGTACACAATTATGCAACTGACATCGTCGTAAAGAACGACGCAAATTCCCTAAAATTATAGATTAAAAAAAACGAGTGTGCTTTCGACTGAAGTAAAACTTCTTTTTCAAAATATTAATTTATAAAATTGTTCAATTACAAAATTGACCACAAGCCTGTAGGTCCATCAGTCTATGTTCATTCTGGACAGACACAACTCGCACATTAACGTTTAAAAATATACGAAACGAAACTCTCTCTTTTTCTATCTTCACTAACTTATATCTCCCTCTCAACTTCCGTTCGCACTTTTCGTAACGCATTCACCAGCTTACTCCCCAAGTCAAGCGTGCATAAAGAAGTTTTACTTCAAAAACAAATATTTGTAGAATATCATGGAATCATTTGTCTCACAGTGGAGAGCAAACCCGCCCCCCCTAAACATTTATTTTATCCTGTTTTTAGTATTTGTTTTTATAGCGGCAACAGAAATACATCATCTGTGAAAATTTCAACTGTTTAACTATCCCGGTTCATAAGATACAGCCTGGTGACAGACGGACAGACAGACAGTGGAGTGTTAGTAATAGGGTCCCGTTTTACCCTTTGGGTACGGAACCCTAAAAATATTTAATTAATTAAATTACACTAAATGGGCCACCATAGCGTTGGCGCGATGACATCGCTCTAATGGATTTAATATTGAAAGGGGAAAATCTGCCAAGTATCGGGATAGGAGGAAAGAATTGAGAAAAAGTACCTACGCTTGTTAAAAAAATATTAAACTGTAACCATATCATCTGTCTTCTCACTAGCCGCGTTCTCAACACTGCTAACGCTAGGCTTCTTAACCACACTCTTGGCTTTCACTCCGTACGGCTGCACCAGCTCGCTGTGGCTGATGAGGCTGGCTGAGGATATGAAGACGGAGACCTGCTCCGGGGTGGGGCAGGCCACGATGAGGGAGTCTTCGTATGTATAGCCACCGGTCGCTAGGAGCTGCTCTATCTGGATGAAGTAGCCAACTACATTGTTCTGTGAAAAAAGTATTTAAAATTAGGAAATTGATTATATTTATACGAATACGAGGCTTCGCTCGTGTGGTTTCTCAATAAAAAGTAGTCTATATCTCCTTCCATGTCATCCAGGCCTCCTTCTTTCCTGTAGCTTACAACGTATTTTAATTCTCAATTTTTTTATATTAGGGTTGAGTAAACCTGGCCACGTCTATTGCACTTATGGTAGTTTTATGCAGGTGGGGCATTCTGGCCACGTCTGGATGCCCACAATCACGCAATCAAGCAGAAGGTAGATTCATATGAGCCATAAAAATGTCTGCATAAAATATTAAAGTGATAATTTATACTCCTCGCCTTTCCTTATATTTTATTTGTTCTCTTTGCGTTCCGCAATCCATTGGAGGATTATGGACGGATGGGTTATTTGATTTTTGGCTTTCGGGATCAGGACAGCTTGTCCAAGACATCATGGACTCGGTTCGGTTGCTTTGTGCATCTATTTCGATATAATTGAATATTTGGGGACGGCGGGGGAGGGGAGAGATTGGCAGCCCCCTGGCTAACGCCTGTGTACCTACCTAGCTCATAAATTATAAGTAATAGACACATCACATTTATTATCATTGACATCACACAATTTGATGTCTAATTTTGCTCTCACAGGGTGTGATTAATAGCGGGTTCCTATAACAGTCTATAACCGACTACGACTCGTATCTCCTTGAAAAAGTGTCAAACTTTTGACACGTTTTCAAGGAGAAACAAGTCGTAGCTGGTTACCGACGTATATAGAAACCCGATATAAGCGGTCTCGGCAGAGTAACAGCATCAACTGCTAACCTAGTTGTGACATAATGCTGAGTCGAGGCCATTTTGCTGCTGTACCACACAGCTTACTAATCTCTCTAACTGTCTGTAATTTGTTCTAAATGTATTAAGTGTGCTATTTAGCAAATAAATGATTGTCTATGTGTATGTGAAAAAGGTACATACCCGTATAGGTCGAAAGAGTATAAATTCAGTCTCTTTATTAGCGAGGTAAAGTTGCATGGAGCGCTGCAGGGGCGCGAGGCTCGCCTTGATCCGGCGCTGCGCCTCCTTCACCACGCGCGCCAGCTCCTCGGCGCGGGGCTGAGCCGGCACCGGAGCCGGAGCCTGCGGACGGACAATACATGGTACCATCACTCCCGGAATCTCGGACATACTGAGAAGACAAGAGAATCAAGTCTTTTCAGTTAGTGTACTGTAAATAGTGCACTAATGGAGAACGGTGGATGGGGGGGGGGGGGGGGGGGGGGGCTCGATAGTACGACGTGTGCTAGATCGTTCGTTCATTCGTACCGCCTTGACATGCATATGACGCGGGCTACCAATGTACGTCGCCGGTACAATATTCTGCTATTCGGGGCGGAGACAAATCCAACATATCATCAAAATCGGTCCAGCCGT
Organism: Philereme vetulata; assembly: GCA_918857605.2. NCBI lineage: Eukaryota > Metazoa > Arthropoda > Insecta > Lepidoptera > Geometridae > Philereme > Philereme vetulata. The sequence goes on from OU975476.1 coordinate 5,748,083, forward strand.
TGAGTTATAAATGGTAAAAGTAACCCGACTTTGTTTTATTGATAGAGCGAAGCGAGATCTCTAAATCAACTTGGGCAAATTTCAGATTCAGATTTCAGATTTATTTATTTCACCTTAATTATAACATTGGTTGTTGTTACAGGCATGTCAACTTTTACATTTTAAAACTTATAATAATTAAATTAAAATAATATAATTATAGATCGGCGTTGTATGTGTGTACAACAGGTAGGTAATGATGGCACAATTTTGGAGCTAAAACTGTTGGGGGGTTGTTGAGATATTGGGGTTCAAGAGGGGTAAAAATAAATGAAAATGAGGTTATTATGTCAAATAGGACGTCAAATGAAAGGTATTCATTAGGACATTTAGACTCCGTTTTTATTTTTTTTGTAAATTCGTTATAGTTTTTGAGTTATTAGCCGTAATAAAAAGTAAACTTGGACAAAATTCACAGGGTACACCAGTGACCCCACAGCGCTGTAACTTGATATGCGTGTAGCTTAAGTGACACAAATATAGGCAAAAGTCTGAAATCCAGAATAATTGCAATTTGTGCCCCAAAAAAGGGTAACCAAATTACATGAACTCCCGTTACCTGTAATTTGGATGAAACTGTATGTCAAGTAAGTTGGTTATTATTTCGTGGCACTATTTTGATAGTCTAAGATTACAATTAATATTTTTTTGTTTTAGTCGCAGACTCGCGAGATCTCAGTTCGGGGCGCACCACTAGTATATATAGATTACAACTAACCATTTCCATAAAGGCATGCATTGGCCCCGTCAGAATTTCAGTAGCATCTTTAATAAAGGTCTCACAGCAGCTCTTCAACTGGCGATCCACTTCCTTCCTAGAATCCAGCAGCAGCTCCCTCACCGTCGGCGTTCCTTCCAACAGAAACTCCAACAAGGCATTATTAGAATTAAGGGAGAATATCTGTCTAGGTTTCTGCATTAGTCCGTACGCTGCGTTCTTCATATTGGTGAAGTCCAGCGTGGTTTCTCTGACGATGAAGTCGACTTGGAACGGCGCGATCTGCTCGCGCAGGATGAGCAGATGTTTGATTTGGAACAGTTCGCCGTCGACACTGGTCGTGTTGTTGGATATTTGTTTTGACGCGCTGTCGACGCTTTGCACGCACAGTGAGATCGCTTCTTGGGCCAGTCCTGTCAACAATACAGTTAAGATATGAAAAAAAAAACAATAGTTGAGGTCTAATAATAACTAAGATCGGCTCGACATGCATAGGTATAACGCGGACTGTCAATATAAGTCACCCTGTACCTAAATGATTTCACGTCAATGAACGACGACTGAATTATATGGATATTGTTCATACAGAAATACAATTGCGATTAAAAAATGGGGGGTGGGGGTAGGAGGGTGAAAAATACTCTACGACCGACTCATACCTACCAAATATACAAAAAAAAATCATTAAAATCGGTCGACCCGTTTTGAAGGAGTGCAACCACAAACACCACGAAATTTTTATATACATACTAGTGGTCCCGCCGAACTTCGTATCGGCTTGACATGCATAGGTATAACGCGGGCTGTCAATATAAGTCACCCTGGTAGAATTGTCAATTGTTGTCCCCGACCATCATTATGTATGAGAAAATGAATGACTTCCACAAATAATTCAGTACCAAAATTAGCCAAATCGCTCCACCCGTTCTCGAGTTTTAGCGAGACTAACGAACAGCAATTCATTTTTATATATATAGACAATATATCTCGGGATAACTCCTACCGAAGCATCTGTTTCAAACGATATTCATTTTTTTTACATCCTCTTTGACGATATTTGCAGCACGCATTCTGTCAATTCTATGTCAAACGTCATAAGGTTACATTATAAAAGCGCTAAGGTTAGATTATAAATAATTTTATATGGTGGTTAAGTATTCTTAAATTTTCTAATTTTGCGCGCAATTCTCTTAATTTTTTCTTTCATAAGAACCTTCTCCTGACAATAAGAAATACAACAAAAAAAGAATTGCCCAAATTGGTCCCGGCGTTGTTGAGTTATGCGCTTACCAACACATTTTGCGATTCATTTTTATATTATAGATTTCGTTTATGTATGTGTTTTATTGATATTTTAAATTTTATTAAAGTTTATTTCTAAGCTAAAGTTTGTTTAAATTTCCACTTTCTGGCACTATCACTTACTCTACACTACACAAAGATTAGCTGGAAGAGAATGCTAATTAGCATTAAGTTCGCCTATGTATTATTTTATTAGTGCAATAAAGAATTTTCTTATCTATTATGTTACATTCACAACCTCATCCCAGCAGAATCGACAATCACGAAGATTCTAGTAGATATAACTCAGTAAATTGAGTCGAATACTACTCAAATCAAAAGTTTTTTTATTCTTTTTACATACATACAAAAGGTTGCCTGGAAGAGATCGCTTTGAGAGATAAGGCCGCCCATTGTACCACCATGTATTATAGTCTTAAAGTTTTCTAGGTTAAGTTATTTTAATTTGGTGTAACATTAAAGAATTATCTATCTATCTATCTACTTACTAAGCAAAATCGCCCAAATTGCTACTAAGATCTTCGCTCACTCCATCAATTATACAACTTTTATTTATAGCGTTAGTAAGCTTGGCCTGAACTAGTTATTTTAACCGACTTTAATAAAAGGAGGTTCTTTAATCATTTTCTTTTTATATTTGTTACCAAAACTCCGTCATTTATCAACAGATTTAGAAAAATATTTTTTCTAATGGATTAACTTTCAGATTGGTCCTAAATTTCATAAAAATATGTTCAGTCGTTTGGTTAAGTCAGTTATATTTTTGTTAAAAAATTACTTGTTACGCAAGCGCACACCGCGGTGCATATTAACTTGCCCTACATCTGCCGACCCTTGCCCCTCTCCCGACAGATGCCCCACAGAGGCACAGAGACATAGTGATAGAAATAGACTATTATAGACAATCATTTGACAACCTCCGTGGTGCAGTAATAAATAAATATTATGACATTCCCATGTCAATCACATCTATGAAAAATAGCGATAATCATAATTTTAATACTAGAAATAAAGATAAACTCGCTGTTGCCACTTGTAGACTCCATAAAGTTAGTAAATCGTTTAAAGGGCAAGGTGTTCGCTTTTATAACAAACTCCCAAGTGATGTACAAAAATTGACAATTAACAAATTTAAAAACGTAATTAAACAAAATCTTTATAAAAAGCCTACTATAAAATATCGGATTATTTAGATGATAGAGAAGCTTGGGATTGAATTTGCTCCAACTCGTTCAAAATGTTACAATTTAGACGTAATTTATTACCTGTATTGTTATGTATTCTAAAAGGATCATTAAAAAAAACAACCAGCCTTGTTTTCTTGCCTTTCTTTCCTGGCTTGGTCGCGAAGGAACAGGCAGTAAAATTGACGTTTCAAAGTGATCCTTGTGATTTTAATGAATAAAAGATTTTGACTTTGACTTTAGTGGGCGAATATCCGGCTGAGACGCAGGAGGTAGCGGTTTCGTTTGCCGCCGCGGAATGTTCTGGATGTTTTTCTATATATTATAAGTAGGTATTTAAAAAAAAAATATATAAGTATAGTATCAGTTATCTGGTTCCCATAATACAAAACCTGCTTAGTCTGGGGCTAGATAGCGCTGTTTGAAATGTCCGGCAATATTTATTTATTTATAATACATTTACACAATAGTTAGATACATCAAATTTAAACATGTTTAATCCCTAATTACAATAAGGAATTGTTATGCAAGCCGGGCTAACTCTTATGTATAGAACATAATAACACCAATTAAATGGAATAAAACAATAATAACAAGTAAAAAAAAGATGCACAATGTACGGTCTTATCGTTTAAAGCGATTTCTTCCAGACAACCTTAGGATGGAGAGAATTTTATGGAAGAAAAGGAATGTGGTGTCGTTTTGTGATAGCTTACCACGATAGCTTACCTTGGAAAACTTTTTTCTCTAGGCATCTATACAGCCTAGACAACGCCGCCAGCGTCCGCCTGACTCCCGGGTACCACATGCCGTGCAGATCCGCGGGGGAGCCGACCGCACGCCGCCCCCCCTCCGCCACCTGACCCTCCGCCGTCAGGTGGCCCACTTCGGCGGAGCTGGCTGATATCTCGGATATCATAGAGTTGCGAGAGTCGCTGCGCCGGAGTGCTTGCTCTTGCTGGATTGAGAAAGCTATTTGCTGAAACAGATACAAGTAACAATTAACATTTAGAAGACCTCCGTGGCGTAGTGGGCGAATAGCCGGCTGAGACGCAGGAGGTAGCGGGTTCGATTCCCGCTGCGGAACTGTTTGCATGATCTACAGATATTTGTTCCTGGTCTGGATGATTTTCTTTAAATTAAAAGTATGTATGTATTTACAAAAAAAATAGTAGTGCATCCTCGTATCAAGAGAAAGGTTGCGAGTTCAAGTCCCGTCTAGGTTTGAATATTTTTGAGATGGTTTTAAAATCTTGTTAAGTGACCTCTATTATAGGAGAGGCCTCTGACTTCTGTAACACAGATCTTTGTACCTAGCTCAGATGTCAGAAACTTCATAGGACGCCTGTTACAAAGACGACTGTCATATTATTGACTAGCTTCCGGCAGCGGCTTCGGACGCGTTGTTTGTCAATTAAAAGTAGCCTAATTGTTAATCCAGGTTATAATCTACATACATACCAAATTTAATTAACATCCATTCATTAGATTTTGCGTGAAAGAGTAACAAACATCCATACATACATCCAAACAAACATTCGCGTGTATAATGTTAGTGGGATAATGTGATTAGTATAACTTTTTATAATACATATCAAGTGTTTTTGAGTCACTATATTTTTTTTGTTAGCCAAGCTCAAGTGGGACTGGGCTGGTCATGTTTGCCTTATGAAGGATCAACTGACCACCAAGTGGAACCCTGACACAACCAGAAGACGTCGCGGCAGACAAAGGAAAAGATGGACGAGCTCACTAACTTCCGAGCAGATTGAACCATCTTGGCGCTGGAAACCTTTGTCCCAGCAGTGGGACACACAGGGCTAATAATGATAATACCTCCATCATCAACAGTTTGTGCGGGTACGCCAGGTCGCCGGCGCCGGGGCGGTAGTGCAGCACGTCGGCGCGCAGGTGCACGTGCGCGCGGAACACGAGCCGCTCCTGCGTGTCCTGCAGCAGGGCGCGCGCCGCCACGCCTAGTGCGCTTAACGTATCACCTATACAACACACCAAAACAACTATACTACACAAAATTATTTGTTATCCCGGCGTTACGGCTGTGTTACAGCAGCCGTGGTCACGAGTGGACTGGAGTACTTGGAGCTACCGTCGAGAAGTGATGAATTGGACTGAACTTCATGATCCTAAGGTTCTCTAGTGAACGCCATTATTACAAGATAATGGTTCGTAAAGCGATTGAAATCAAGAAATTGCCAAACTTCAATGGGGAAGATGGCTATATATTCTCAGCGTCCTGGAACCCGGTGATTACTGTGTGCATCGTGATCGGTCGTCTCAGTGCGTAGATGCGGTTAGTGTAGTGTGTCGTAATATGAACGAGGACATTTCTAATTCTGAAGAACAAGTGAGGGTAGTTGTTGCAGCTACCCACATTTCTCGACGGTAGCTCCAAGTCCGCTCATGACCACGGCTGTTGCAACAAAGCCGAAACATCGGGATAACAAATAAAAATGGTACATACGCGATAAATACCCGTTTCAATCAGTAATTATGTACAGTGATCGCGAAAGTGGGGGGGGGGGGGGGGGGGCTCTCATACAACGAACATGATTTTTTTGCCGTTTTGCCAACTAGTGGTTCGCACGCGGCTTCGCATGCGTGGTATTTTAATAAAAACATTACCCTCCTTTGGTGCACTCGGGTAGAAAGTAGCCTATGTCCTTCCCCAGGATATAATCTATCTCCTTGCCAAATTTCATTACGATCCCTTCAGCCTTTTAGTTATGAAAAGGTAACAAACAAACTAACAAACAGTTACTTTCGCGGTTACTACGTATGTTTTATACATATAAACCTTCCTCTTGAATTCTCCTATTGTTCTCCTATCGAATCTCTTCCTATTGTTGGTTGGTGGTGGTCTATTGTGGTTTTGCATGCGTGGTTTGTCCATGGAAACATTACCCTCCTTCTGCGCAGTCGGGTAAAAAGTATCCTATGTCACTCTCCTGGTTCTAAGCTACCTTCCCACCAATTTTCAGCCAAATCGGTTCAGCCGTTCTTGAGTTATAAATAATGTAACTAACACGTCTTTATATTTATAGATGGTAGGGAACCCTTCGTGCGCTAGTCTTACTCGCACTTGGCCGGTTTTATTTTTATTTGTGTGTTTATCGTGAAACTAAACTGATACTGTGTATCTACTTGTGTCGCCACTTATACTCTTATGTAATGACGCAAAATTTTATTATTTTTTAACATTAGCCTTTAATTTATAAAAATTAAATAATAATAACTCACGATCATTATTAACTTGTTCCTCGATGACTTCCACTCTCAGTATAACGCACAACTCCGCCAGCGTCTCCAGGTGGTTGATGTGGATGATCAGAGGCCGCAGCGTCTCGTACAGAACGTTGCATAGAGATTGAAGGTATTCTCTGAAAATAAAACGAAAAGTATTCAATTAAAATGTATTATTTGTTCCGAGCCGATATCCAGAATCCATCTTGAGTCAAGCACCTGTCTTTTTCACGTTTTTATCGTAGCAACTTCCTCTCTTCGACTTCCGGTGCGCCGTGATTGGTCGACGCATTTTGTCGGTTACGATTGTGGCAAGTTTGTGACGACCCATATGGCGCTCTTTTGCTTCATTATAGCGTCGTTTTTCGTAGCGTTAACACATCTAGCAACTATTCATTTTGAATTTGTATTTTATAATTACAAATCCTCTCTTCGATTATGGAGGACGAAAATAATTTAGAACAAAGTGATAATTCTATCGAACACGTGTCGCGAAAAAGAACCCGTTCTCCAAGTTCGAGCAGTGCATCGTCGCAGGAGTCCAGTCCGGATAGAAGGTCAAAGCGCTCAAACCATGTAAGTGATTTGCAATTCGAATTTCTTTCCCAACAAGTGGCATTTTTGACAAATCTAATTTCTCAAAAATCCCATGAGCCTCAAGTGACAGTCTCAGGTGCAACTAAGGCGTCTAGTGAAACCAATAAATGTACAACGGATGAGTTAGGCTTACGCCCGCCACTGGCCACTAGTGATGTGAACACACAACAACTCCAATTGTCCGAGTTATCGACCTTGTTAAAAGATCCGCCATTCCCAAAATCAAATGAAAATCATTTAGAGAAGATAACCCAATCACAAAGATTTAAATGTAACGATTGGTATGCAATTCGTTTTTCGGAGGCTCAGAAAAAGTACGTCACTACTCCGGGTTTTATAGAGCTAAATGTAAACGATGAATTGAGACGTTTCAATGCGTCCGGGACCAATGAAAACCGCTTGTATCTGATAGAGAGAACTTTTGCAGCATTATCTAATGCTATACTAACTCAGAAAGATGAATTGCGCACAACTTTGCAGAACCTAGTAGATTGGTCAAATGATAAAAATACAAAACTTTCGCCGAGTTCTCTTTTCGATAAAATTGAACAATCGTTTGGTAAAGATTCTAACTATGCAAAAGTGACTGACGATATTTTGCAAATTGCATGTGGCCGACGAGCTGACTGCATCAGCACGCGTAGGGAATCTTTAATTAAGAAAATTCCGGAGGAGTATCACTGTGGAGCATTACAAAAAATTCCACCGAGCGCAGAAAATTTATTTGACGGAGAAATGCTTGCAGCCTACCTTCAAAAAATTGGGGGGGCCGAAAAACTAATAGCTTGCTTCCAGACAACTGCATCAACAGCCGCAGCTACTAATCAGAAACGTGCATACGATAATAGGAGGTGGATCGAACCGAAACCATCGACAAGCAAGCAGGCGACTGATAACTTTTTTCGTAGAAATACTTCTGGCTCCAAAGACAAGTACAAAGGTCAGGCGAAGTCATCGGACAACAAGTCGTTCAACGCCAAAAACAAACACCAATACTCATCAAGAGTATTATATATACTCAGAGGTAAAACATCCAATTCTCACTCATCAAAATACAGAAACAATCGCTCATGACTCGCAAGCATTTCGAGGCGGCTGTCTAAAGCAATACATGCATGTTTGGGAGAATCTGGGAGCGCCCCACTATATTTGCAAACTTCTCAGAAGAGTACGTATTCCGTTCGTGATGAAGCCGCCCCAGATATATCCGAATCAAGCTGTTATAAAAAAATACCAGACAAAGAAGAGTCATCGTATGACACAACTTATAAAAAATATGTTGGACACACATGTTCTAGAAAAAGCCGAGGTCATTCCCAGCTATCTATCAACTTTTTTCCTAGTTCCAAAAGCAGACGGATCGTTTCGCCCTATCTTCAACTTGAAACGATTAAACCATTTTGTCAAACTAAAGGGTTTTCAGCTTTTCAGTCATTTCCGAATGCCAAGTTTTTTGCAGAGCGAAGATTGGATGGTGAAGGTAGATCTGAGCCAGGCATATTTTCACCTGCCTGTAGCCAAGGAGCACCGACGATTTCTGAGGCTCAGCTACAAAGGCCACCTTCTCCAAATGACGTGTCTGCCTTTCGGACTTTCATCAGCACCACGAACGTTTTCCTCCCTGACGAACTGGGTAGCCGAGTACCTGAGGAGCCGAGATATAAGGTGCGTAGTATACCTGGACGATTTTATGTTGGTGAACCAGTCCTTTCGAGTTTTACGCGAGCACATTGCATTTATGGTAAACCTAATGAGATAACTCGGTTGGACTATCAACATGGACAAGTCTGTACTGGTTCCGACACAACGCTTAGAATTTCTGGGCCTCACGTGGGACACCAAACTCAACACGAAGTCCCTGTCGGAATCGAAGTGCCTAACGCTACGCAGGGCACTTCTCAGTCAGACGGCCAAAGGCAGTTGGTCCCTCAGACAGGCCCAATCCCTTCTGGGGAGACTCAACTTTGCCTCGTTTGTAGTACGCAGGGGGCGCTTACATTGTCGAACCCTGCAATTTCACACTCGTCACTTCCCAAGGAACACCCCTACAGACAAGTGAAATTACCAGAACCTGTCTTCGCCGAAATGAAGTGGTGGTTACAAGCAACCCAGGGCTCACTGCCTATACATACAGGCCCGATCTCACACTTGCTTACAACGGATGCATCAGACTACGGCTGGGGAGCCCAACTAGGCGACACGAAAATGTCAGGTCAGTGGACAAAGCGACAACAGTCGTGGCATGTCAATCTCAAAGAGCTGTTTGCAGTTTATGCAGCGATCCAACAAGAGAACAATCAGTTACTGAATGCTCACATTCTATTACAAACAGACAACCGCACAGTGGTAGCTTATATAAACAAAGAAGGTGGAACGAAGTCGAAGAAACTTCTGGATCTCACGCGCCAGCTATTGAAGGTAATGGATCAATTGAATATTTATCTGACAGCGCAGTACTTTCCGGGCCGATTCAATTGCGAAGTAGATGCCCTATCACGAGGCAAGGCTTGTCGAGAATGGCATCTGTTGCCCCCAGCGACGAACAAAATTTTCCAGATGTGGGGCACACAGCTAGTAGACCTATTTGCGTCGGTAACAGCTCGCGTTGTAATGAGGTACGTGTCACTGAACACGCAGAATTCGAAGGCACTATATCACAACGCGTTCCTTCGCCAGTGGGATTACGAACTAGCGTGGGTATTTCCTCCACCGAACTTGATACCCCAGGTATTGTCTCAGCTGAACACAGCGAAAGGTCAGTACATCTTGATCGCTCCAAAGTGGAAGATGGTATTTTGGCGAGCAGACCTACAAGCCCGGGCTATTCGAGGCCCTTACCGCATCCCACATCTTCCGGAGGTTCTGATCGACACGAGAACCGGAATACACCCGCCAGAAATACAAGACATTCATTTGGAAGCCTGGCTGATTTTGGGTGGACAGACAAAATCAAAGATTGGTCAGTAGAAGAAAAATCTCTACTATTTTCAAGTTGGCGGCCATCTACTATAAGCACTTACGTACCTGCATGGAATAAATGGAAAGCATGGTGTGTCTCTAACAATGCTTCTTACAAAAATCCGTACCCAGAACAAGTAGCTCGTTACCTGGCATATCTACACAAAAGCGAAGGTTTAGCCTATCTGACCATATTGGTGCACAAATCTGTAATTGCGACCTTTACTGATTTGTCAGGAAATACTACATTGTCATCTAACTTTCTTATTAAACATATTCTTAAAGCTATTTCAGTTGCAAAGGGTAAGAAAATGAAACCACCTATTTGGAACGCAAAAAGTGTAATACAATATTTGGAAAATAATGCACCAGATGAGAATAGTTTGTACCAAGTATCACGACGTGCCGCTATATTATTGTTGCCAGCGGCAGGGCGACGGGTGCACGACCTCACACTGCTAAACACCAAACCCGACCAATACATAGATGAAGGTGACGCCATTGTCTTGTGGCCTTGTTTTGGATCGAAGACAGACGACATTAATTACAGACAATCTGGATGGAGAGTCAAAGCACATCCGAACAAAAACCTTGACTGTGTATTTTGGATTCGTCAGTTAATCAGCACTTCACAAGATCGTCGGAAACCAGGTACCTTGTCAGAACTTTTTATAACTGCTAGAGGAGATCCTAAGCCAGCATCTAAAACGGTTATCGGTGGTTGGATTAAGTCCGTGCTTAAGGACGCGGGTATAGAAGCCACACCAGGCTCAGTGCGATCTGCTGTAGCGTGTCTCAATTGGCTAGAAAAGTTTCCCATTGATCAAATTCTTGAGAATGGAAATTGGCGGCAAGAACATACTTTTAGAACATATTACCAAAAAGTGATTTCAGACCATGCAGTTAGCAATGATAATTCAATTTCTTTATCTAATTTCTTTCAACCAATTCGATAATGATTCCTTAGATGATCTTTGTTTATGATTATTATGATTTATTGTGATATGAGAAATAAATAAATTTTACTTTAGTTATATTTATTTTTATGTTTTCAATACATTACACATTATAGCATCAACATAATTATATAAATTATGGGCATACCAGGAGATAACAAACACATCACTCAAGATGGATTCCGGATATCGGCTCGGAACAAATAATAGAGAGTTTTAACTAACAATAAAACTTACCTATTATTTTTCCAACGATATCCGGAATCCAGGTAATGCCTACCTGGTACATCATGAGTAAGTATAATGAAGCAAAAGAGCGCCCTATGGGTCGTCGCAAACTTGCCACAATCGTAACCGACAAAATGCGTCGACCAATCACGGCGCACCGGAAGTCGAAGAGAGGAAGTTGCTACGATAAAAACGTGAAAAAGACATGTGCTTGACTCAAGATGGATTCCGGATATCGTTGGAAAAATAATAGGTAAGTTTTATTGTTAGTTAAAACTCTCTATTTTATTCTGATAATTGGTATCCAAACATGAAAATTATTCATATCATAACGTAGATTTGTGTTGGTAGGTTTAAGAGCAGTAGAGTTCCTCGTTGGGTTCACGCGGGGAAGTGTCCCCGCGCGAACCCAACGAGGAACTCTACAATACCTATTTCTGCCGCGAACCAGCATTGCTGTTTCGGTAGCAAGGGTAGGCTTCCGGTGATATTACAGGCACATGAGGCTTTACACCTGTATGCCTCCGTCGTACTATCGATTATTGCACTCCCTGCTTGCGGTCCACCTACATAGTTCACCTGGCTGTACATTTGATTTGGAACGCTTCATACTTTAACACCCCCCCCCCCCCCCCACCCCACCCCGCTGAAGGAGAGGGGGCGCCACATCACATCAAGTTTCTGCCCCGGCAAGAAAAAATTCTAGATCTGAGGCTGGTTACGTCAATACCGTAGCACAGCGGTAGACACCTACCGGCAGATAGATACAAATTGTGGATACTATAGTCTGTTCAATAAGAGAAGAGTCGTGGCGTTACGGTAAACTAACATTAAGATTTTTATATGGCAACCCAATCCAGCTGCCATCTCTCTCGTCGCGCAACTGTCAAATGCCAACTTCGACTCGTTACATCATTGTTGATCTTGTTTTTGTGTTATATATTTGATTAATTATGTCGCAAAGAGGAAAAAAGTCACGCATCTATGTGATACCAATTATATTTAATGTGATACAGTTTTGTCAACGCGAAAAAGCGTCAAAAAGCCCAATCATCGACCTGAACAAAGCTACGTAAAGAGTAGCCGCAATGACTGGTATTGCTTTTTTGTGGTATTTTTCGACTGTACATTGATTTCTTAGACGAAATAAACAGCGTCTTTAGTGTTTTATGTGTTATTAGCGTAAACGGAAATACTATATTAGGTAAAAATCACTCAAGCCAAGCTGACCTATTTTTGTTGTATGACTAATACATATTGATACTTTTAGATACGAGTATTAAACTAATTATGTACATTTTATGTTGCAGGTCTTAGTAGAGTCACTGTGTCTAGAACTAAAAAGAAGGTGCTGTAAATAGAGGTGTGTGGTGCACTCCAGGGAAAATACAACCACAAAAGAAGGCCGGCCCAAGACAATAATTCTGGACGATTTTGACAAATGTGCCATACGGAGCAAAATTCGTCAATTTTTTACTGTTCGAAAAGAGGTACCGACTCTAAGGAAGCTGCATAGAGTACTAAAACAAAGACATATATTTTGGTGGTGGAATTTCTAGTCTGAAAGAATGTGAACATGTGAAACATGTTGAAGAAATATAGGATTGGGAACAAGATCATTTGATGGACTGTTTACAAGAATTTATCATAAATATAACAGAATCAGAATCCGAAGATGAAACAGATGAATCCGAGAGTGAATGCTCCAGTGCTAGCTCAGACATAAGCAGCATTGAGTACTTAGATTCAGACTTTGATTATGTTACTGATTAAATTATTATCTATAATTGTCATTTTTACTGTATATTAAGATAATGTTAATAAAATTATAAAAATGTCTCCACGTTTTATTTTTATAAGTCTGGGTATGCAGTCCAGTGCACCTCATCAGTAGGTACTAGAAGAGTAGAAAGGCCATGCTCCATAAAAGCACGTTAGACTTACAATATAGCTAGCCACTATCCTGTATAAATAATGTTGATTAAAGCCAGCACTTAAACCTCAGTAGAACCATGCATGTCCATTATTTTTGGCTCATCACATAACACCTGTGCTGTGCTATGGTAGCCAATTTTAATAGCAAGTACCTACTGATGACAACAGTTGGTGTCTATGAATGATGTCTGTCTACCAAGTATCAAACACTTTTAGTCTTTCTAGCAATGACAGAGCAGTGTTGTCAACGCAACAAAAGTATTATATTGGCACACGCGCAACCTCAATTCCTACGACGCTTCTGTTTTTGGACACTCTAGGAAAAGATACTCGTGTGAAATTTTCTCATTTATTTCTCCAAAAACCAACCCCCTTGTACACCGAGAAGAAAGCAACTCTCCGCCATTTCTGACTTTGACAGCCAGTCCTCCTTGACATTAATTTATTTGGCTTGGGTATAGGCCGATTGGCGACACCTCCATAGAATATAATATGGGGAGTATAATTAAGTTTTAACACCTTGTACTTTCCTATTGTTGCCGGAAATACAAAGAGGTGTTGCTATGAAGCAACACCTTTTTTATTTCCTTGCTGGCAACCGAGTTGCTAAGTAAGGAAAAATACTCTTCCATCGCAACTAGATTAGATTAACTTTTTAATGTACACCAGGATTTCTTAAAGAACTAACATAAATAAACATAGTAAAATGAGCGGATTTACCGCTGAAAGCGATTACTTCCAGACAACCTTTGGATAGAGAGTAATGACAAACAAATTAGTTTCCGACAAAGAGCAAAAAATTATTAACCGCAACTGGTAGCGAAACTTAGTTGCCGGGGCGGTCAGAAGGTAATTGACAACTTCCAAATAAATAAATACATAATACTGGACGTTTCACACAGCGCCATCTAACGCCAAACTAAGTGCTTGTACTACGGGAACCAGATAACTGATAGAATACTTATATACTTTTTATGTAAATACATAGTTATAATATATAGAAAAACAACCAGACCCGGAAAAAATATCAGTATATCTAGAACTTTTTAAGTTTTCGCGAAATATACTCATGTTTTTAAGATAAAACGGGTCTTTTCGCGCACAGATTTATATCAAAATTATAATTTTGAATAACCTCGACGTTTCGGCCAAGTTACATCGGCCGTGGTCACGACTCAAAACTATAATTTTGATATAAATCTGTGCGCGAAAAGACCCGTTTTATCTTAAAAACATCAGTATATCTAGCAAACATTTGTTCCGCGGCAGAAATCAAACCCGCTACCTCCTGCGTCTCAGACGGCTTTTAGCGCACTGCGCCTTGGAGGTCGTCAAAAACTAAACATAGCTTGTACTATGGGAACTAGATAACTGATAGAATACTTAGATATACATACGTTTATGTACATAAATATTCATTCACAACAACATTTGTACTAAAAACGGGATATTTACCATGATTTGTGAGTTACAAATAGTGTTCATAACCGTGATAGTATCATATTCTATAGAACGAAATGAAATGATAAGACAATACTGACTGTAGAGGAGCGGGCGGGGCGTGCGGCTGGGTGGCGCTGGACGCCGCGAACAGATGCCGCGCCAGCGCGCACTCGTCGCGGCAAGCGTGCGCGAGCAGCGAGCACGCGCAGCGCGTGAGCGCGCAGTGGTCGCGCGCGAGCCGAGCGACCGCGCCGCGCAGAGCGTTGCCGAGAGCGTCGCCTGCCACTCGCGCGCGCCGGGTTGCGTACTCTTTCTGCAGCTCCCACAGTAGGGTTGCGTAGCTGGAAACGGTTACGTTACATAACTACCTGTTATTTTACATAGAAAAAACTTTCGTGATTTATTACAATCATTATAATGTATATAAATTCTAAATCATCCGTTTTATAACTAGCCTTCACTTATCTCTATAAATGTTGTATGGTTTGGTTTGTTTTTAGCAATAGTTGTTTTATTATTGCTACCCTTTATCAAGATGTTAGTACGTGAGGTTTATAAATTGGACTCAGCGGAAGACCAGCGGCTTCGGCATATTAACATGCCGTAGCATCATGCTGAGCTAAGTAACAATTAATTTCCACACAAAGCTTTTAAGTTTGGCAAAAACACTTAACTAGTATTATTCGTAATCTTTGACTATCAAAATAGTGCCCCGAATTAAACAAAAACGATTAACTTGACCTACAGTTTCATTCAAATTACAGGTAAAGTGTGTTTATGTTATTTGGTTATCCTTTTCTTGGGTAGAAATTGCAGTTATTCTAAGTTTCAGACTTTTGCCTATATCTGTGTCGCTAATGCTACACGCATACCAAATTTCAGCATTGTGGGGTCGCTGGTGTACCCTGTGAAATTTTGACAAAGTTCAGTTTTTATTATGGCTAATAACTTAAAAAAAACTACAAGGTTTAAACTAAATATAAAAACGGGGTTGAAATGTACTCACAAAGACCCTCCCCCCCCCCCCCCCCCACATTTTTGCCTCATTTAGTCACACCAAAATTGTGCCATTACTACCTACCTAATATACCAAATTTCACGATGATCGGATAAACGCTTCGAATGTTATCCTCGGGCAAACAAACATACATACATACATATTGGATTTGAAGATTTCGCTTCGCTCGATCAAAAAAAAACAATTTTTTTCATAATACACAATATTGAATAAAATAAATATTTAGTGGGGCTCCCATACAACAGACATGATTTTATGGATTATAATATCGGATGATAATGGAAGATAATGGCACGGAACCCTTCGTGCTCGAGTCCGACTCGCGCTTGGCCGGTTTTATTTTTAAGATAAATTGTATTTTTCTCTTTAAGTGAATTTGTAATTCTTTTGAGAAAATAAAATGGTAAAGTTGTATCCCACTTATATATTGTATACCAAAATTATACCAAAATTGTATCAACTTACTCATTATTTTTATCAGCCCTCGCCTCCACCTCCGCAATGAGCACTCGGAGCTTGGGCGCGACCGCTTGGAACTTGCCGAAGTAGACCGCATACGCCGTATCCGCGGTGTCGGGGTCGTCAGGGGAGTCAGACACCACGTGGTCGCATGCGCTGTCCAGTACGTGGTTCGCGTATGATCTGATGAGGGCGATCGCGCGGCTCTGAAGGTGACGGTACTTCACTACGTATGTGTGGGATTCTTTGAAGTTGCTCTAAAATAAAGTACACCGCCGTAAAGTTGCAAGCCTATCGATCTTTTACAGAATACATTTCGGGGAATGTGCACAGGAACTTTACGATCTGATTCCGCCATCTCCTTTTCATCAAAGGACAAGCAAACGCACGGCTCAGTACCATCCGGTACCATCCGTACCTAGTTGATATACCACCCATTCGCACACACCGTTTTGGTTCTACGTTCTTGATGCGTACAGCTGAGGTATGGAACGCTTTGCCGTCGTCAGTTTAAAAAAAAAAAGATGGTAGAACGAAAATTCTTTATGATACCTTTTGAAACTTGCATGGTTGTGTACACAATTTGTACTAAAAACGGGATATTTACAATGATTTGTGAGTATCCGATATTTCGACGCTGTTGCATACGTAACAACCTAACCTTACTGGTATTATACCACGGAGGTCGCTAATGATACCTACTTGTCGACGATATGTGGATTCGTTTTATTAGTTAGACTAGCTAACCTGCACCGGATTCACACGGATGTTTGTCGAAATAAAATAATGCCTATAATAGCACTCGGAGATAGTGTAGCTTTCTATCAGTGAAAGTATTATCAGAGTTGGTACAGTAGTTTCTGAGATTACCCCTAAAACTTACAAACTAGACCTCTATTTAATATATACCTATATTATTAATAACCGTGAATGCAGTGGACGTGGCCAGGTTCTACTCAACCCTAATATGAAAAATTGCGAATTACATACGTTGTAAGCTGTTACCACGAAAGAAGAATAATTAATAATTGCCGTCCTCCGATTTGCACGCGTGGTTTGTCAATAAAAACATTACCTGCCCTCCTTCTGCGCAGTCTGGTAAAAAGTAGTCTAATGTCTCAATCCCAGTCTTATTCTATCTATATAGGTATCAAATTTTATCGATATCTGTCCAGTCGTAAAAAAGAAACAGACAGAGAAGAAGACTTACTTTAGAATTTATAACAAAGAAAAAGTCTTGTTATCAACAGTTGCACTGTGGACTAGTTTTAGAGTCAATTGAAGGTTACCACACGTGCGCAGCCACGGCCGTAAAATTGTAAATAAATAAATCAGAACTGATATATAATAATAAGTCATTTATAATCAGATAAAAATCGATAAATTTTTAGTAAGATTTAAGCTAAGTGGTAGTATTAAATTAAATCATTCAAAATTCATATCATAAGATTCAAGGGAAAAGAAACCTGGATCGCCTAAAGCGTCATGAAAATCCGCTGGCAAGAGCGGAGAGAAGCGGCTGAAAAGAGTCCATGTCCTGGACAAGCCACTTGCTGGTTAAACAGAAGGAAGAAGAAATGAAGGACTAATGACAGATGACTCATACTCACATTGGCCCTCATATAATCCAAGCACTCATCAATCTTGCCCAGCAATGAGAAGAATGCTTCACTATTGACCGACATGGTAGGACTGTTCAGTCTCTGAGATAAATGTTCTACTTGTGTGAAGTAATGTAGCTTGTTCTTAATATCATCACCTGAAAAACACATAGAATTTTCCTTAATTCTTCTAGTCTTTTTTTTACTAGCCTATACTATCCCACATCTTTTTCAAGTTTCAAAATTAAAAATATACATTCAAGGTGAGGCGAAGTATTAAGACTCAGTTGATGAGTTTAGATTATTGAGTTTCTTAGAAAACACTAGCTTCTGCCTATAGCTTTGCTCGCTTAGTATCTATACTAATATTATAAATTCGAAAGTAATTCTGTCTCTCTGTTACGTTTTCACAACTTAACAGCTAGATTAATTTGTTGGGTATATAGATTTTTGTTAGGCTACGACTGGCACGTCGACTGCTCGACCTTCAAAAACGGGACCTTCGAATCATCATGGGGAGGGTACTGGATATTGCCCCCTGAACAAACACCTCTACATCATAGGAGCAACAGACAGCCCACACTGCAGGGGATGTCTTACCGAAGAAGAATCAGCTGCCCACGTAGTCCTGGAATGCGTGGAGGTAACAGCACAACATGCAGAAACCTTAGACAACCCAAGGTCACTTGGAAGCCTGAAGCCTGAAAACTTCTGCGCTTCTGGTCGGAGTTAGGCTGGCTATCCATTTATTCAACTCTCTCATGCATAATGGATCACATACAGAGTTCGAACGCGGAAAAGGGAGTTCACCAACACATAGACTACTTTTTACCGGACTGTGCAGAAGATTAATGTTTTTATTGACACGCATGCGAAGCCACGGGCGGGTCAGCTAGTTCTATGTGTCAGCTTATATAAACTATTTTAATACCTACCTGCTTATATATCTAAATATCTATTGTTATTTGATATAATAAGTTAACAATTGTTTTAATAATGTATAATTTGTAGTGATTTCCAACCGTGACATTGTATTATTTATACGCTGGCCTTCATACATAAAATAGCCCTATTAAATAAAATTGATTTCAGGGCATAAGTTATATCTATTCAAAATTTTCATTGAAATTGGTTCATGTTTGATGGATTATCAAGTAAACTTGCTTTCAAATTCATCATATTAGTGGGATAAGCTTTGTAATTTGCATAAGAATATATCTCTTTAAAACTGTTAACTAACACTGCCATTATAAAAAAAAAAACATAACTTTACCGATACTAGATAGTTTGTTTTGATCAGCTAGAAGTTGTTCACTCATCATGTGCAGGGCATTGGTTTTGTTGGAAACAAAGTTGTATTGCTCAGACAGTTTGTCCAAATCTGACATTGTGGCTCCAATCTGACAAAAAACAAGAACTTTTATCAGAATTCTAAGAAAATACAAATACCACGCTTAGTGTCATTGTGTGGTATTTATGAGCATGTGGCAACTTATTAAGGCTAGTTTTTCTCTAGTACATATTTACTATAAGTACTCTCATTTTGGTACTCTTGGTTTTTCCTAAATAAATAATTAAAATATACAGTTCTTTGTAAACCTTAGTTACTTGCATTGAAAAACTTTAAGTACTGCTAAGTATGGGAATGATTAAGGGTTAAGGAATAGTAATGAGTTAAGGATCAGAAATAATGGTGTGCTAATTAGATGTGATCTGATTATATAGATAGATTGATTTCAAACAGGAGCCTGCTATTAGAAGAGTTTAAAAGTAAGAGTTATAATGTTTATTACCTGATCAGTCAGAGAAACACATTCATTCCGTCGGTCTTCTAACTGTTTGTAGTACGCCTCATATGGGCCATCATCGGCCTTCACGTTGCTATCGCATAAACTTTCATACCACTCCAAAAAGTCGCAAGTAGTGTCCACTGAAGGCATTATTTTATCAGCCTCTTGAGTTATGTTTTCTTTGGAATTTACCTAAAATAATACAGACATAAGGAGTTTATGTAACTTCTACATTTTCACAGCACAAACTCTGTAAAACTTGTTAGCCTAAGGAAAAAACATACATCTTCTACTTCGCTAGGAACACCGAGAATCAAAGACTCTAAATCAAGTATTGCTTCTCTTTGGCTGGAAGTGAGGGGTGCCAGTGGGTTCTCTGAAGATTCCCACAATAACAATTTGCTTTGAATTTCTTTTAAACTCATGCTATCCATTTTTAATATGTATTTTCAGTCTGATTTTTTGTTATTTTATTTTCCAATTCTCGCGAAATTCGCGAATTGACATGACAAGATCGCTGTTTTTGACAACATGATTAAAAATGACAGCAGGATAGCAATATAAAATATTCACGAAGAGAGACAGAGATGCGCGACCATGATGCACCAAAACTGCATAGTAATGTCTATGAAACGAAACATTCACAACTCAAGAGGGTTAGTTAACCGCCATCTAGCGACGAGTAGTAAGTATTTCAAAAACTTCGTCCGTAGTTACCACCATAATACCACAGACCAATATAATTTAAATAGACTGACAGTCTCAAACAAGATAATGTAACTCGATATTTGATTACCTGCTAGGACGCGAGATGTCGCTAAGAGTTACAAATCGTTAAATATATGCCAACCTTTAGCTTACTACCGCTCATAATGGTACGAAGAAAAATAGATGGCGCTATTTCTAATTACACGTGCGCGATAATATTATTGCGACGTTGTGACCTTTACGTTGTGCGAGGTTGCCGCTCTTCAGTTTCGTTAAAACTTTAGTCTCTAGCATTTTTTAGAGATTTGCGCACATTATCTCAGAATAGCCAGAACATGAAAGTTTCCGTCAAAATAGGGATTTTTTAGGAAAAGAAAAGATAGATATCTTTTATTAATTACATACGTCTATGATCGTACAATTATCACTTAAATGCGGAAATACCTACATATTTGTAAAATAAGAATACGTATTTATAATGATGTACAGATAAGTAGAACACTTTTTGAAAGAAAATAAAATTAATTTGTAAGTACCCGGCAAATGCATACCTACTACAAGATAATACGTTCTATTAATTTGAACTGGAAACATAGCTACCTACTAAAATAATGAACACAATACGTACACAATATGTACATACATTATGTACAACAAAATATCGACTTACTAGTCGCGACTTTTGAGAAGTGAGGTTTGGCAACAGAGCATGTAACTAAATTAGGTACAAAAAGCGTGACTTCGCTTGCTTCCCGGCAGTCAATGTCAGTCAGTTCACGGTTCTCCTTCGTTCCCTTTGTTTCGGACTTTGTGTTAATTTTGTGTTAAACGCCATCTATACTAGAAAAAACATAGCTTGATCTCTGGAACAGCTGTCAGTAAAATCACGCCTATGAAGTTCTAAATTTAACAGTACGGACAAACGTACCAGTCAATGTCATACTTTATGGGCATGCTGAGCTAATTATAGTGATGAGCGATGAATCATCGTGATCACAGACTATAAACTATCGATATTTTGTATAAAACTTAATTCAAAATTAATTTATCATTTAATTTAAAAAAATAACATTATTGAATATTTAAAAAAAATAACATTATTTACAATAGTGAGTAAATAAAATCTAAATTCTAACCAAATCGTAACATTCCTTCCGACAACTTTGGGGTTCGAGAGAAGTTTGGCCGCGGCGTGTCTTCGTCCGCAAGATGGCGCCAACGCGCCGCCATCTTGTTTGACATCATGACCCATTCTCCTCAGTACGAGTGCTAACGCCTTGTATACGCCACGTGATTTCCGTTCTCATCACTTTGTTTTTGTTACTATTGCTGTTAATTTGTTAAGTTTATTTATTATTGTTAGTTTCTTTGTTGTTTGTTTTTATTGTTTGTTTTCATTGTTTGTTGGCATAATGCCAAAGAGAACGAAGAAAACTGTTTTGAACAGTCAAAGTCGTGAGTTTGTGATTCGCTTGCGTGAATATTTTGAGCGAGAAAACCAAAATGGTGGACCGCTATTACCCATGGCAAAAGTTTGTGACAGAGTTGCAGATGCTCTTGGCATTGGACGTGCGACAGTAATTCGCATCAGTAAAGAAAAATATGGCGAATCTTCAACCGCAGTATTGACTGAAGACGAGGAAAAAAAGCTTTCAACGCCAAATAAAAAAAGAAGAAAGACTGCTCCTGTCACAAAATTGATGACTTTGACGCCGCTGCGATTCGCAACCATGTATATGGTTATTATACACGGGGCGAATTACCTATATTAAAAAAACCTGGCGGCGTCCCTAAAAGACGCAGACTTGTTTAAAGGAAGCTTGCCGTCACTATCGAAGATTTTGTAAAATATTGGATTTTCCTACAAAAAAAGTGACAAAAGAAAAATTATAATGGAACGAACCGACATTGCTCTTGCTCGAGTGAATTTTCTCCGGAAAGACAAAAAAATTACAAATTGGGACAAAGTTGTCTTTCTAGACGAGACATGGCCTATCATACCGTATCCAAAGCTTGGACCGATGATACGGCACAATCGACCACCAAAGTACCCGAAGGCAAAGGTCAAAGATTTATAATAACTCATGCTGGGACGTCATCTGGTTTTGTGCCTAATTGCCTATTGGCATTCAAATCTACGAAGACCAATGAATACCATGAAGAAATGAATTTTGAAAAAATTAAAGAGTGGTTTTTAAAATTATTAGATAATTTGAAGGAGCCACATTATATAATTATGGATAACGCCCCATATCACTCGGTCCAAAAGCACAAACCACCAACTTCGGCAAACAGGAAGTTAGAAATAATTGCATGGCTTCAAGAAAAAGGAATATAGGTCAATGAAACAATGCTTAAAAACGAATTATTGAGACTCGTTGGTCTGCACAAACCCAGCACACCAACGTATGTCTTAGATGACATAGCCCAAGAAAAGGGTCATAACATCATAAGACTGCCTCCATATCACTGCCAGTATAATCCGATCGAGCTTATCTGGGCCCAAGTAAAAGGTTTGTTTGCTCGAATTTCAGTTAGACAGATTCTTTATGTATTAACTCCTGTATAATTTATGATATTAAAATATGTTTTTCTTTCAAGGTTACGCTGCTAGACATAACACAACACCGCCTTTCACGGCAAATAAAATGTTGCAGTTACTAAACACTGCGGTTGAAAACGTATCTGTAGAAGATTGGAAAAATGTAGTTACCAAATGCAGAAAATTAATGGAAGAAGATTGGGAGCGGGACGTTCGATTTGATAATATTTACGAACAAGAGTTCATTATAAATTTACAAGATTGATCTAGCGATTTTTTGCCGTGGGGCGCCGGCAATAGAATGTTGCCCCTCCGCTCTTGCCCGTGGATGCAGTAGGAGTCTGCTAAGGGATACCTCCGAAAGATGGGCAGCAGCGTCTTTTCGTGTTTACAATACCTATACTGCGCTCGCCAACCCGCCTGCCAAGCGTGGCGAGTATGGCAACAACCCCCCTTATGGATATAGTGCAACATAAAACCAGGCCCCGAGTCCCCGGCGTCCCCGCTAATCCTGGCTACGGTAGCAGTCACGGTAACGGCGGAGCCAGGGGTGCTAAGAATCCCCGGGAGACGATCGGCTACCAAACACTACGACGACCACTGGCCCTGGTAACACACAACATCCGCACTTTGAGGACAGACGAAAAGATTGTTGAGCTGGAAGAAGAAATTAGTAGATTACACTGGGACATTTTGGGGTTATCAGAAGTCCGTAGAGAGGGCGACGACACGATATCCTTTAAGTCTGGTAACCTACTATACTACCGGAAGGGCGACCAACAGTCCCAAGGTGGTGTTGGGTTTCTCGTTCACAAGTCACTCATCAACAACATTATCACCATCGAAAGTGTGTCGAGCAGGGTCGCGTACCTGACACTCAGAATATCTACGCGATATTCGCTGAAGGTCGTTCAGGTATATGCGCCGACCTCTTCACACCCAGATGAAGAAGTAGAGTCTATGTATGAGGACATCAGTAGAGCCTTACATACGAACAAAACTCACTTTATTGTTGTTATGGGGGACTTCAATGCAAAGCTAGGCATGAGAAGCGATGATGAGTTGAGAGTGGGGCAATTTGGATATGGGCAACGGAACCCCAGGGGACAGAGGCTGGCCGATTTTCTGGAGAAAGAAGGACTCTTTATGATGAATTCTTTTTTCCAGAAGCCGCCTCACAGGAAATGGACCTGGATGAGTCCCAACGGTTCCACGAGAAATGAGATTGATTTCATCTTGACCAACAAGAAACGGATATTCAATGATGTCTCTGTGATTCACAGGGTGAAAACCGGCAGTGATCACCGAATTGTTAGAGCCACATTGAATATGAACGTTAAACTTGAAAGGTCCCGTTTGATGAAATCTACGCTCCGACCCACTCGCGCACATATCCAAAACCTCGAGAGCTTTCAACTCGAACTTGCAAATCGCTTTGACTGTCTAGAAGTAGATGCATCAGTGGACGAGATCAATAACAGGTTCGTAGAAACCGTCCATACGGTGGGGTCCCAGTTCTTTAAGACCCCCCGTACCAATAGACCTCAGAAACTCTCTGATGACACCCTTAACCTCATGGCTGAACGACGTTCTTTGCAACTGCAGTCTCCCGATGATGCTCAGTCACATAGGCAGCTCAATAGAAAGATTTGGAAATCCTTGCGGCACGATATTCGTACCTTTAATACATCTCGTATTAAAGATACGATAGAGCGGAATAAAGGCTCCAAAGTGTTCGCGAGAGATAATTCTATTGGGCAGAGCCGCATGACGAAGCTGAAGAGGGAAGATGGCAGCATAACGTCAAGTAAAGCGGAAGTGTTAAGGGAAGTCGAAAGGTTCTATGGACGGCTCTACGATTCGGTCACTAAACCTGTTTGCAGTGCGGCCAACGACCCAAGAGCCAAACTGACCCGACATTATACCGAAGATATTCCGGACATCAGCCTGTATGAGATCAGGATGGCCTTGAAGAAGCTTAAGAACGACAAGGCGCCGGGTGAGGACGGAATCACTTCAGAGCTTCTGAAAGCGGGTGGATCACCGGTACTTAAAGTCCTTCAGAAGCTTTTTAATTCCGCCTTGCTTGAAGGTACGACGCCAAAAGCATGGAACGGGGGCGTGGTGGTTCTGTTCTTCAGGAAAGGTGACAACACCTTGCTTAAGAATTACAGAACCATCTCGCTTTTGAGCCATGTTTATAAGCTGTTTTCGAGGGTCATCGCGAACCGTCTCGAACGCAGGTTTGATGACTTCCAGCCTCCCGAACAAGCCGGGTTCCGTAAAGGCTACAGTACCATAGACCACATACATACGCTGCGGCAAGTCATACAGAAGACCGAAGAGTATAACTTGCCGCTATGTCTCGCGTTTGTGAACAATGAGAAAGCCTTCGATTCGATCGAAACATGGGCAGTGCTTGAGTCTCTCCAACGATGCCGTATTGACTATCGGTACATCGAAGTGTTGAAGTGTTTGTATAAAAACGCCACTATGTCAGTCCGAGTACACGAACAGAGCTCGAAGGCGATTCCCTTAAAAAGAGGCGTAAGACAGGGAGATGTCATCTCTCCGAAACTGTTTACGACCGCATTGGAAGATGCCTTCAAGCTTCTGGAATGGAAAGGACTGGGCATCAATATTAACGGCGAATACATCACTCACCTTCGGTTTGCCGACGATATTGTGGTCATGGCAAAGTCGATGGAAGAGCTCAGCACGATGCTCGAAGGCCTCAATCGAGTCTCCCAACGGGTAGGACTTAAAATGAACATGGACAAGACGAAAATCATGTCGAATGTCCATGTCGTCCCTGCCCCAGTTATGGTTGAGAACTCGGCTCTTGAAGTTGTCGACGCGTATGTATACCTAGGACAAACAGTCCAATTAGGTAGGTCCAACTTCGAGAAAGAGGTCAATCGTCGAATCCAACTCGGATGGGCAGCGTTTGGGAAACTTCGCAACGTCTTTTCGTCCAACATACCTCAGTGCCTTAAGACGAAAGTCTACAATCAGTGTGTGTTACCAGTGATGACATATGGAACCGAGACGTGGTCCTTCACTATTGGCCTTATGAATAAGCTCAAAGTCGCTCAACGAGCTATGGAGAGGGCTATGCTCGGGGTTTCTCTACGGGATCGAATCAGAAATGAGGAGATACGTAGGAGAACTCAAGTCACCGACATAGCCCGACGGATTAGCACGTTGAAGTGGCAATGGGCAGGCCATATAGCGCGCAGAACAGATGGCCGATGGGGCCGAAAGGTTCTCGAGTGGAGGCCACGGACCGGCAAGCGAAGCGTAGGACGTCCACCCACAAGATGGGCAGACGACTTGGTAAGAACCGCAGGTCGGCGTTGGATGCAGACCGCTTCCAACCGCAGTTCCTGGAGATCAATGAGGGAAGCCTTTGTCCAGCAGTGGACGTCCTACGGCTGATATGATGATGATGATGATCTAGCGATTCTGAAAGTGATTCGGATATTGATTTGGGGTGTACTCCTTTGGAATAAATAAATGTATGTATTAACATATTCGTTTCATTTTATTACCCAAATCATAATATAATCTAATATACATATAATTATAGCAGGCAGCCTTCGTGGCGAAGCGGTAGTGAACACGACTGCTGCGCAGGAGGTCGCGGGTTCGATCCTCGCTCAGTGCAAATATATGTATGCATGAATATGGGTTTTTGCACTGGTCTGGTCGTGCCTCGGAAAGCACGTTAAGCCGTCGGTCCCGGCTGCCATACGAATATCTAATGGCAGTCGTTACGGGTTGTTGGAGCCCTCAAAAGTCCAACAATTGGTCTTACTGCAACGCGTCTATCGATAATTACTATCGATATTTTTTTCTGTATCATAACAACCCTAGGAATGTCAGTTTAACAAATGTCGCAGAGATTAAGCTATGTATTTTCAAGTATACATAGGTAAAAACGATGTGCTACCTACCCACGCCATTTGTGGTTAAGCATATGAAAGTTGTAAATCATCAATATAAAATAAAATCGTTAAATCTTATTTTATGGACAATATTACTTATTCTAAAAAATATTGAAATATTTTGGTTTGTTTTAGTGGAAGTTTATTTTTATTTGTTGGTTGCAATGGCCGCCATCTACAAATAATACGGGATTTTGAGCTTTTTGCGGGCTACGATTTCTTATATGGACATTGACAGTCTATTGATATTACTAGTCTCTGTAATACTGTTCTACGGTGTTAAGTGTTAACCGACAAGTATCTGAAGAAGCCCCTATAGAGGGCGCTACTGCGGACGATGATCGCAAAAACAATACTACGAACGCAGAAATAATTCTACTACTAAGAAGTTTTATTTTTAAATTATTTTCTTTTCTTTATACATATTTCATTACAACTATCGCTAGATGTCGTACTACATTCCCAGCTCTTTAAAACAATATTTGTTAATTATTGGATGTAGGAACATTTTTTTCCAAATTAATATATTTTGTCCTTAATAGAAGTGTTCGATAAAATGTTAGATCTAGGTACTCTAGATTTTTGAATTAACTGAGTATTTTTTTACTCAACCTCGTCGAGTTTTCATTTAATTCTTTCTGCCTGTTTTATCTTGTCTTATGCCCTTCTCAATTGCATTGATTGAGATTCATTTTCTATTATATTATTACATTAGTAGCTGATATGCGTAAAGTATGAGTATAAATTACCGAACGATGATCACGGGTATAAAGATCACCGCTGCACTGCAAAAATTTTACCTGTACCTACTAGAATTCCTTCCATTCTAAAATCTAACCAGATTTTAAGCTGTCTCACTGCTGGGCGAAGGTTTCTGCGCTTGAAAATGGTGACGCCAACTCCTGTATTGGGAAATTATTTTCACCAGTATTTAGTACACATTTGGTACCTTTAGTAAAACATTTGGTACCTCAATAGATTATTAAAATATCAACAAAGTTAGTGGCGCCGCCAGTGTTCACCATCATTCTGACATGCGGCGCCGCCATGCTGATACTCGGAACACATGTTACCTACAGCGACTACACTGAATTTTAGTACTAATTGGTACCTTCAGAACTCGAGCATTTGCTGTGCGTGTGGTGTGAGATCTCACATGCTAAAAATCCTTGACATTGTTTTTAGGATTTAGTGAACATTCTAAAAGAATTGTGGAAGTTGGAATCAGATTTTAGTAAAACTAAATGGGTTCCAAAATACAAGAGTTGGCGCCGCCATTTTTACGCACACAATTCTGGCCAATCTGGTTGGAATGCAACCAGGCCGTTCATCTGTTTCTGGGCCTACCACAGCTAAATAGATACTTCATTATTTTACCACATGGTTATTCATGCTAGGTAAGTATATTTTTTTGGAAGGAAATAGAATAGAATTTATTTTTTATACAACAATTTTTGGATATTTTTCTTTACTTGTGCTGTGACACCTTGCTTCTTAGCAAATTTCATGATTCTAGGTCAACG
This sequence comes from Philereme vetulata, assembly GCA_918857605.2. NCBI lineage: Eukaryota > Metazoa > Arthropoda > Insecta > Lepidoptera > Geometridae > Philereme > Philereme vetulata. The sequence continues at coordinate 5,776,292 of OU975476.1, forward strand.
GGAAGTAGTTCTGATTAATTTGCGAGCAAAATATGGGTCATAAATGGCCATATATTTTATTTACCTTGACATAAAAGCTTCATTTTTTACAGATTCAAGGGACCGTAGACCTACGTATTTGATATTAAATTCGACTTGATATCTCCACGCGTTTCTGATAAAAAGGGTTCCTTTTTTCCTTTAGAGCTACAGAACCCCAAAAACTGTAAAACCGCATCCGAATCGGTCCATCCTTTTTGCGTCAAACTTATAATACCCCTATTTTTGTGTCGGGGGCTAAAAACTAAAATCCAATGGAAGGAAAAACGGTACCAATTATGGTTGGGTTGGTATCTCACAAAGGTGCTAACTTCTCACACTTGCTAATGTGTCTAATACCTAAATCTAAGTCTAGTGTGTTATTCCGTAGTATTATTATTATTACCAGCCCACTGTGTCCCACTGCTGGGCAAAGGCCTCCCCCCATTCTTTCCAGACACTTCTTTCAAGCGCTAAGATGGTCCAATCCGCTCGGAAATTAGTAAGCTCATCCCTCCATCTCTTCTTTGGTGTGCCACGACGTCTTCGGGCTGTGTCGGGGTTCCACTCAGTGGTGAGCTTAGCCCACTGGTCGCCCGACATACGGCATAAATGACCAGCCCAGTCCCACGTTGAGTTTGGCCGCTTTCTTAGCTACATCTACGATTTGTGTTCGAGAGCGCAGCTCGGTGTTGCGTATGCGGTCAATACGCTTGAATCCGAGAATGCAGCGCTCCATCGCACGTTGGCAAACCTCGAGTTTATACTTTACTATTATTCTGATTATTCATATTATTTGAGTTTGCGGTGAGCCGAGGGTAAACAAGGAATCAAAAACATAATTTGAGTATAGTTTTGCATTTATTGGGTATGTACGAGGAACCTTTCTGGTCAACATAAGCTACAATGGACATTCTCTGTATACAGTATATTTACAAATTCATTATCATAATCCTATCTAAGGTAATGCTCTTCACGAGTAGTATTACTGTTATAATCACAATAAAATTACCAAGACCTAAAGAAAATCAACTATACACATTATATGCTGTAGCGTTGTACAAAATACCTACTACTCTAAAGTAAAATAGACATTCAGTCGCTGGGACTCTCGCCTCGGCTTAACATATCAGAGCCTACCCTTCCGTCTTCGACTAACCCAGCTGCTTTGTTCGCCCGTTAAACGTTCAACAATGAAGCTAGTATTAAATACAGCATTAAAATTATACATTTTTGATATCAGCTGTTTTCGGACGTCGCCGAATGCCTGAGGCAGCTAGCGGAATCGGTTCCTAACATCACATTCTAACATTATGTACAACATCATTCCGACTCATTACAACTTTTACTATATACAAATAATTGTTTTATTTATTTAAAAATACGATGTTAAATTGCTATAAACCTCTATTTTTATATAGGTTTGGAATTCTTTTTTTTTAGCGTGCAAATTTCACTAAAGCCTGCGATCGCCCGAGTGCACTGTCTCGCAACGGTAAACTAGGGATCTGATCATTCACCACCTACCAACCGAGCTACCGACTGCGGATAACATAACATACATTAAAATGTGTAATACAATTCATAGTAAACAATTATTATTAACAACTAAATGTATACTGCACACAACTCATCCAGCTGTTTTATCGTCAGATCATTATTCTCACGATAACAAACAACACCCTTGTAATTTAATAATGTAAGTAAAATAAACGTCGATAAATATCTTAAATTAAATTTAAAATATGTAGAAAATAAATTAACACACAGTCCTTGTTCAATGCGTCTGCAAATATCCGAATATTTCATTACATATTTACCATACACACGTCTTAAAGTAACCTTAAATGGAATACATTACGTGGATAGCGGTACCTAACTTTAAAACGGAAAGATGAGTTACAGAGACATTCAAACACTAAAAACTCGCAGCAAAAGCATGGCAGTAAAGCACGTGAATCTGCACCCTAAACAATATCGACAAAATATATCTGCATATATCTGAACGAAGCGATACACCGTAATCCCGCGGTGGGATGTCGCGATGGCCGGCCCCTCGGCGCGGGACAGGTACTCATTCGATCCCGGATAACCTACGAATTAACATAGCACAGCCATGGCGTGGGTCGCGCGCCGAAGGCGGCAGAGGAGCACTGCACTGCTGAGCACGTGTCGTGCTGGCGCGCGGGGCCTACGACACGGGCGGCTGGGGGCCCTGCGGCGGCGCGGCCGCCCCCCTGTTGCCGGCCGGCAGCTGCGCCAGCGTGTCCTGACTAGCGTGCGAGCGTAGGTACGTGTTCTCCACCTCCAGCTGGTTGATGCGCTCCATCAGCTCCGCAATGCGCTCCTTTAGTACTTCCACCTCCTCGCGCACCGCGAACATCAGGTGGCTCTTAACCAGATCCTGTAACAAGTAAAAACTCATGTTAGTTGGTGTCAATAAGAACAATGACAAAAAGTTTTAATGAAAGTAGAGTAGAAATGCCCTATCAATATCAACATTGTCCCAAATTATCATAAAAATAACAATGAAAAGAGGTAGAACGGCGAATACAAAGCGAATATAAAGTAGGTCAGGCGAGATTCTTAAATACATCTGGCAAACAACAACGATTGAGTCCACAATCTACATAACTCAACACAAGGTTATATATGAATGGAGGAAAATTATTAGTAATTTATTTAAAAAAGAACAATCCTGCAACAACCGGTATTTAAACAACCGCTACAATGAAGTCGGATTTTAAGAAAGCAACAGTTAAAGTTATTCAAAACAACAAAAACATAATTAAAATGAAATTATATAAAAAAAATTAAAACAACTGAGTGTTGGCTGCCGGGCCGGGCAACTTGAGTTGCAAAACGAAAGGTTGTTATTACGAACCGGTCTGAAGTTTTAAAACGCGTTCGATTTTTTGATAAAAAGTTAATAAACTCAAAGCGTACTTTTGGATCAGGCACGACCACGTAACAGGGATCTTTCTGTCCCTTTTGTCTGATCTCGTAAAGGCAGGCATCTCTGGGTCTCTGCACAACGTCGAGCATCTTTGCTTATTTTTTATTTAAAACCGATGAACCGAATTTAAGTGTCACTGAATTTATGTGCGTCGCGGGCAGTGTCACAAGAACGAATGGCGTACAACTCGCAAAACGGGTGAAGTTGCTCTTGCGCGTCCTAGCAGGCGACTGATGGTCTGCGCGTGAGCTCGCCCTATATAAAATGGAGGCGAACGCTGAACACGTCACCGACCACGCCATATTGCCGTGCACCCTGAACTCGACACAGCCTACATTCATACCGGACATCCCTTATTTTTGATTTTCTTTACATGCCCAGCCAGAGGCAATGGACACAATAGGACGAGCCTTGGTCTCTTAGACAGTAATTACGATCAACATCGTGTCAAATACTAATAAGAATAATAAAGAAGTAACACAATGCATAATTACAGTAGCACTAAGCAATCGGATGTAATGTGTGCACAATAATTAACGTGCACATTGAAATTGGAGCAAATAAATTTCATTTCTCGAAGCCAGCGCCTCTACCGTGATCAACAAATTAGCACAGATCGAAGCACATTAGCAAACGATCGACTGAATTCTAAATTTATCGAGATGAGCTAATGTTTACCTATTTTAACCTTTAGACTTTTATACAAATACATACAAAAACCAGAAACAATACAAAAAATAATCAACAACTAAAATATCAGTAGCATAATAATAAATAAAGGTTTTAGTTAGAAATGTTTCTATTTTCGCTGCTCCTATCTGTTTACAGAAAACAATTACAGTTCATTGAAATCTATCTTTGTTAATTAAGATGAGGAGTAACCGCAACACCAGTTTACTGCTCTCGAATCAAGTACAGAAATAAAATAAAATGCATTGAAAATCATAAGTAGGTATTATTGGAGAACGTTAGAGAAAACAACAGTTATAGAACTAGGAATAGTACTTATAATCATGGTACTAATAATTATGTATGTAGAATTTTATGATAATTGACTGTGGGAATGCGGATAGCGCTTTTCTGTGCAGGCCATTAGGTATTAATAGACCGTGTATTAATACTTTCGTAAAAACTGTAATTATTTGTAGATATGAGAGAAAATAACTCAAGAATTTGTAATAAACGTCCTATCATTCCGCCGACTCCTGCTAAAACTGAGCAACGAAAACAAATTATAAAAGATCAACGTTCTGGTGATTTCCACGAGGTGGTGAGTCAAGGGTATGGCACTTATGCATCAGTGTGGAGTAGCTAAAAGTGGTCTGAGCTGATTTGTCTGATGTTATAATTAGAGTATGGAGTATAAATAGGTGGATTGATGAGAACTCGTTCAGTGGTGGTTCGCGTGGGTGCTCCGACCTTCAATTAGACGAGTGCGACGAGTTTTAAAATTGCACCAGTCCAAGCCTGATACCGTTAGACGGTACCATTGCGTCACACTTGCTTCTTGCAGATTGATTGAACGCCAATGAACTCGATAGAGCTCGCCACGTTTGCGGTAATGTCGATCAATTGAAAAGGTATCAAATCGTTCATCGAGAAACAGTGCAAATTGAAACAATGAGAAAACATTGATTATTTAGTATGCATGCGTTTGTGCTGTCTGCAAATTAAACACACTTATCGTTGTGTACAGACGTTTTCATGTCAGTAGGTAAATTAGATAAGGATGGTGTGTTCGAAAAACAAGTATTGAGGGCATGTTGACATACCTACCAGAGATTTCGTAGATAATGAGAATGGAAGGGGCGAGTGCGTGTAAGTTAATTCACTGTGGCATAGTAAAAAGTGCAGTGAACCTCTTTTGCAATATCACGCCAAATGCAGGTGGTGATTATATAACCAGTCCAAGGGCAGACGATCAAACCCGTCGCATTATTTTTAATTATAACCGGTCACTGCTAGCGTATATTAGCGACTTATGTGACCGTTGACATTGACTGGACTTCGTCGATTAAAATTATAATGAAAACACCTATCTTCCCGCGATACAGGCTAGACCTAGTGCGGGGACCATTACCAACTTAAGTCTACACTTATACTTTTTGTAAACTTTTAGTAAAGACATGTATTATTTTGTATTTGTACCTATTATGCTTTTCAGTTGGATCTATTCAATCTGTACATTACTGAAATCATGCTACTTTTAATTACTGTGACCGCTAATTGCTTTGGGTATATTTCCACAAATGTAAAAATATCCATCGTGATAAATCGGACATTACGGCTTTAATATATTGTCAACAACAATATTATCAGTCATTTATCATTATCACAATTCCTTTAAATTATTTCAGGATGCTAGCTACAATACAAATCCTTGTTATAAATTTTTTATCAATATCATCGATAACAACAACAAGAACATTATGAATAATTCAAACAATACCATTTACGTTAGGAAAAATACTGGTTCCAATTGTTGAATACGTAAATAGGTTTAGTGTGTGATGATTTTACCACTTACCAACTTAATTTATTAATATTGTTTTAATGACATCATTTATATTAAAAACAGACTTATAAGTATGAGCACATGTGCCGGGCGCGGGCGCCAAAACAACACTCCGATGAATATAATAATGATCTTCAAATTATATTTGGTAACAATAATGATGATGGAGCTGTTGGTATAGTGTGATCAAATATAAATTATTATAAAGTATATTTTAAATAAGTAATTTGGGCCTTCTATTTTATATCAGTACATTTATTTAAAATAGGTAGTCGGTAGTCGCTTCCTTGATGTAATTTTTACCGAGCTAAATCCTTTGTGTTGAAGGATCTACATACAATATAACATCTTGCATGGGGCAACCATTCTTTCATTGAACAGAAATGAATGATAATATCAATAATGTATGATAATAAAGTCAGCCCATTTATTGGAGCAAAAACTGCAGTGGCGACTAGTGGCGAGATTTAAATTATCCAAGAAAAACGGTCAGAATTTATCATCATACATAAAATGCTGAAACCAGAGAAACAGGTTGCCGATCTTCCAAAGGACAGTCGTAAAAGTTGACAAACAGGACAAGCTTTTCCACATATATATGGTCCACACGTACACGATTTTCTCCACTTTGTTTAAGTTTGCATGACTAACAAATGTTCCTTGATTGCAAACAAATAATTTGCAGTGTTTGCATACTCTTTTGTATCTTGATGGTCAAAGACAGAAAATAAATATTAAACTTTCATTTAAGATAGGGATGATGAATATGAGAGTAGAGCATTGAGCTAAAAACATAATAATACGATCAAACCGACTTGCTTCACGGCAGGTTTGATACAGAACAGTCGCCAGAGTAATACAATCCCTCATTTGAAATTATGTAAATCAAACAATAACGTTTAATTGCAAATTAAGTAAACAATGATGTTACCAGCAAAATATGCTAAGAATTTATTTTAAACCTATTTAAATAAAATGTAATTCACAAAAACTGTGCACCTAGGTTAATACAGATGTTTAAATACATACGTTAAAAAAACAATGTTTTGTTTTTCATGGCTCAGTATGTTTGGCCTTAAGTTTACGCAGTTGCTTGCTATAAAGTCGGTAACAATAGCTTTATTAATATACATGACACAATTTGTAAGTTATGCAGCGGGCTGTTCAATAATACTTCCACAATTTTAAATTGTAACATGAAAACACTGATATGTGTTTAATACCTAATTATTAAACATATTTGTAAACAAATGTGTCCCGTATCTCAAAATTACCTCACTTCTTTTTTTAAAGTTTATGTCATTGGGATCAAAATCTGAACTGAACATCTGATTCAACGGAAGCTTTGTCCTATTACGCTCAGATTTGGGATCAGAGTTCATTACTTCTATCTTGTTTTTTGTCAAGCATATCTGACAAATCCTTGACCCAGTCGATGTCTGTGTTATCGACTTCCTTACAGAGTACGCCCGTAGGTATTTCAGTAATCTTATAAACAAAGTTCACGTAAACATTATATTGACGTACCGTCTCGAACGTAACGATAAGATTTAACATAAATGAGTAAAATTTATTCCTCAGCGGTTGTATCCACCAGTAATCGAGACGCTTGACCTGACGAGCTGATGTCACCCGATTATAAAACCAGATGATTTCATTTGTATTGTGCGGGAGTATCAGGCTTTTATACAGTAGATAACGCATTAGCCAAAGATAAATTTGGACAACACAATTATATAAGGTATCTGAAGTGTACTGATAGAAGAGAGTGGTAGAGCAACACATGATGTTCCAACCCCGTTTAGTGGGCTAAGGGCAGCAAAATGATGATGTACAATTATTTTACCATAACATTAACGTTCACTAACTTTTTTATGTCTGCTAATTATCACTCAACTTTTTATAAAATCTTTTCTTACCTTATTTTTTATTGTACACTAATAGATTACAGACAAAAAACTTACAACTAAAAGGACATGTGCAAAGGCGAACTTAATACTGATAAGAACTTTCTTCCATCAAACCTTTAGAGGACATAGATAGTTGTTTATAGTGGTTACGTGCAAAGACAAGGAACATAAGAGAAAATAAAATGATATCTTACCAAAAAACAACGAAATAAAGCGGTTGGATTAAATACTCAGCTCTTTGTAACTTGAGGTAGATTATCGTAAAATACTTTAAAAGGTTAAGACGTTGCCTTAACCGATAACGCAAACTGAAATGTAAATAGTCATATCCTAATGTTAGATGTGGAATCGACAGCGTTTAAGCACAAACATGTTTACCGAAGTGTTTTGCAGTCTGTTTAACATCTATCTCTGATATATCAGCCGATACGATTGAAGTTATCTATAGATTATACCGAGTACATTTCCACTTTCCACGGGCTTGGTGTTTTTTCCACCGCTTGTTTACGTAATAACTTAGCATTGAAATAAACCGTATCTCAAGAAAAGGCAGATAAATATAGCCGATATAAATTATATTAACAAGGTTAATGCATTGCGAGCGTTTTAATTCCTGAGTGCAATGAATAGGCGACTAAAAATATAGCATCTGCAAAACAAAACTATATAATATGTATACCTACATTCGATAGTGTTTTTGAAATTTTACCAGGCAATAGTACTTTGTTATACAAGGGCTGTAAGCGATCTATTGTACACTCGAGAAACGCGAGTGATGACGCTAATCGAGGGTGTCATTGATCGCCTGAGTACACCTGAGTATAACGCAATTTTCATCATGAATGCGAGGAAATTAAAAAGGTTTTTATAACAGTTTGTAGCTAATAGGAAAATTTGCGTTGCCAGTTTTTATTCGCTACTAAACTATGGTCTCTTTAATTTTTAAATAGAAATAAAGATTGGTCATGGAGGTTGTATTTCATTATAGCATATTATGAATGTGGCAGCTTTCATTTTTAAAATAGAAATAGGGGTTTCTCATGCAGATTGTATTTATTTTTAGCATTTATGAATGTAACCTCTTTTATTTTTAAATAGAAATAAGGATCTGTCGTGGAGAATGTATTTTATTTTAGCTTATATTTTGATGCAATGAGTCTCATTCTACACACATCAAAAAAGTCTAAGCAACACAACTTTTTAGTATTATTTTTTTTACTTCGTTTTAAACAATCATGGAACATCAAATATTCTTTGAATAGTCAACCTCTTTGATAAACAAATAAATACTGGCAGTTTTTTTTCAGTAAATTATGTTTTTGAACAATAAAAACATTATTTTGTCCATTTCAACGACATTTCATAGATGCGGTTTTATTACTTATTCAACGAAAAAAATTACTAACTGCAGTACCTAATCATTGGTAATGTGTCGCGAATAATAGTCCACGAGTATTTACTGTGTAATGGAGCGTCGTTATCTTACCACGGAAGAGATGCAAAGAGCTGTAGGGATGCTAGAAATTGAAAACAGTCAAGTCTATGTTGCGCCGGAATTTCGGTGTTCTTCAAAGGGTAATTTGCTGACTCTGGAGGCGTTATTGTGACCCAGGTGATCCGTCTGAACAGTACCCAGGCCGATGGCGTAGTACCATCGTCGTCGTCAGACCGATACATCCAGGTAACATGTAGACGTGAACAAAAGCTGACTGCCCAAGAGATCGCATCATGGCTACAGAATGCTGATGATCCCGCTGTTTGTTCCCAAACTTTGCGAAACAGACTGCGAGAGTATGGTCTACGCGCACGTCGTCCAATCATATGCCCACAGATCCGTCTCGGAAATCGAGCTCGTCGTATTAAATGATGCAGACACCGCGTGCTACGGCCGCAAGAACGAAGGGACCAAATTTTGGTTTGCAACGAATCTCGATTCGGGTTCAAACCTGATACTAGAAGAATGAGGGTATATCGTTGCCCAGGAAACGCTGAAAGTCTAAGATGTGTCCAGGAAGTCCACCCATACAGCAGTTCGACAGTAATGGTTTGGGCTGGAATATCTAAAATCTGCAAAACTAATCTCATTTTTATAAATAGCAACCAGAATGCCGAAAATTATGTGGAACATGTGCTAGCTCCATATGTGCGTCCATTTTCACAAACATTGGGACCTGAGTTTTCATTGATGCACGACAATGCACGTCCGCACACAGCGAGAGACTCAAGAATGACTACAGGGCAAAAATATACGAGTTTTGCCATGGCCAGATGAATCGTCTGACATGAATCCCATTGAGCATGTGTGGGATATGCTCCAGAGAAGGGCATGGGGCATTGATGGGGTTTTAACGGAACAACAGCTAAAAAATCGGCTCAAGTTCCACTGGGAGCAATTGCCCCAGGAGGAAATCAATAACCTAATTGACTCCATGCAGAATCTTTGCCGACAAGTTGTAAACATCCGAGGAGGAAGCACGCTGTATTAGATTTAATTTAAATGCCCAAAAAGTTATAATTCAGAAGTCATATTTGTGTATATCTTTACCATTATTATATAATACAAATTTGTACCCAGATTAACAGCAAACTTTTATTTGTAAATAAACATTTTTATACAGAAATTTATCGAGTTTAATATACCAATACAACATAGAAATATCATTTAATTTAAAAAGAAAAGAAATAATTTAAAAAATATCTATAAAATTTTAAAAAAAATTTCAATATTTGTAGGTAGACTTAGACTTTTTTGATGTGTGTGTATTATCAAATTTATTTATTTTTACGGAGCTGTTACAGAGTTTACGATGAGCAACTTTCAGAGCATGATTGATGAAAATAATATTAAACGATTACTTATAGGTATGTGAATACAACACGTAATAATTTCAACATGCTGCATGCCCAAAGTTTATTTGGGAATTCTAGTGTTAAAACTAGAGAAAGAGAAACAAAGAGCAATCAGAGAACCGTATATAAAATGCTATGAAGGAAACGTGACGGTCAAGCTAGATACCCTAAAGGTAGACGTTACGACTTCATTATATGTTGCGGGTTTATATTCCGAGAAAACGCCTGCAGTTTCCTGGCTTCGTGATGCGATTCTGATCTGGCGCGTGCTCAGTACCATTCTTAGTTGCAAATTAGCCGACGCTTGTTCACATTGGAGGCACGCGACCGAAACGTGTGACCCCCTGAGCGGCTAAAGTCTTCGACACAGTTGCTGCTATGATTGCTTGTTCTTAAATAAGCGCAGTAAAGGAGCACGCGCTTCCAGCGCAGGCTTGTTTTCCTTCCGTGTCTATTCTCGGCCCCCAGTCCCTATAAGTCATGCTTTTAACATGCAAATCACGTTCACAGAGGTATACGCATACCGTTTTGGTTTAGCCAAATTATTCTCTACTTCTTTGTGAGGAACAAAAATAATCAAAGTTATTTTTACTATGTATTTCCTAATGTACTCGCACAATATTCCCAGCAGTCCCAGGCCAGCATCAATCATCCCAAATAATGTTTAAAACTTTGAATATAAACCTTGTCTCCTACTAGAATCAAAGAAGTTTATGTTTAAACAGATGTAAGAAATCAGGTCAGCTGTATGAGCTTCGGTTGGTAAACATCAACAAGGCAGCACGCACAAATATTATCTACTCCAATGACGTAAGACTAGGCGAAGATCTTGCGAAAACCGGTGAGGGAAGGAGTGGTGTTGTACCTCAGAATCCAAAATTATATACAATCTGCAGGTGTACATTCATCGTGCGACTTTTGAGATGGTTGTGCTTCAAGGTGGACCGGTTTTGAATACTGGTCGCACGTCGTTTACCTGATGCTTTAGAGATGTTATATTTTATACTACGATAACGTTATAAATGAAATAGATCACTTACAATTTATCAGATCAACGCGAAATTACATAAATGATATTAAAATGCAAATATATTTATGTTACTATAATATGCATACGGCTACCAACCGCTCGTTGTGGCGATCTAAGGGGGAGGCCTATGTTCAGCAGTGGGCGTCTGCCGGCTGATGATTATTATGATGATACATACAGCGAGTTACGAATATAATATCATACTCGTATGTATAAACCACAGGGAACGATGAAGTAATACATTCGTAAGACATGCGCAGCGAAACAGTTGCGCCAGAACAGAAGACATAGGTATATGCGACGTGTCTTTTTTGTAAAGTCTAACCGCGAATTGCAAAATTATTTCGTGAGAAATATAATGCATGTAGTCGCGTTAAGTAATATGTATATAGCTAAAACATGGAACAATGTCTCGTGTCAAGAATCAAGATTAATGCAAAACAATCAGTTACACCACATAGATAAGATATTAAACGGTAGACAACATAGAACCGGTGGTAAATTGATACGTGACAGTATAGTTAGTGTTATTAACTTATTAGTGACAAAGATGTTGTACTAGATGCTATTAATTTACTGGCAATTGGTTTGTGCGTAACGACATCATACACTTATATGGAGCTAAGGGAATTGAGTGAGCCGTTGTGGAGAGATAAAAATACTATGATACGATGGTAGCAGAGTATTAAGGCCGAATTGAGGTCAATCGCTTGAGGCCATCTGCGTTGGCTAATTATAGACGATGAGAAGAGCCCAATAGCGCAGCACGATGAATCTCAATTTGAACCGCATGTGCGGTGCAGCGTCATGCATGATTAACATATTGCCGAACCTGGGGGGAAAAATCGCCTACTCAAACCTAGTCATTACATTAGTTACCTACGAGATACCAAAAACATTAGTTACCAAAACTATATTAATCTGTACTATTGTTATAAATTCAAAAGTAACTCTGTCTCTCTGTTTGTTTCGTTTTTTAAGACTAAACGACTGAACCAATTTCGATAAAATGTGGTAAGTATATACGTAGTATATATATTATAACCGGGATTGAGACATAGGCTTCGTTTTACCCGACTACGTAGAAGGAGGGGTAATGTTTTTATTGACAACCCACGCGTGCGAAGCCACGGGCGTGTTCATAAATCTTGATACAAACAAGCGAGTTATAGTAAAAAAACATCGTATATTTCACGGTCAGCACAGAGCGAGCACGAGCACGCGCTTCCTGCCCATTCAAAAGGGGAAGTCGTTACCTATTCAAATGGTGAGTCCGATCTAATAACGGTGTTATGCTGCACGAGCATTGTCATTATAAACACGGATAAACTCTCTGAAGATTGCATCTTTACGCAACTGGCCATCGCGTCAAACGGATTATAATGCTCCGTGCCTCATATTAGGTAAAGACAAATTTAAACATTTCCTCAATAACATTATACAGAGTTTGATTAACGCCACTTCAATAATAATATAGTCTTATCATCGATTAATATCGGTCAGACCGATATTTGTTTTGAATGTCGACAATTTGAGTGTGAATGTGGTTTATTACGAATCGACCCATAATATTGTTGATATAAATTTCACCAGACGGAAACGATAACATACAATTTCTCTAAGCTACACGTTGACGTAAGATAATGGCAAATAAATTCGATAAGTTCGTTGACACTCTTAATTATTATTAGGTAACAACAATACATTGATTGCGTTGCGTGCGTGGCATAACTGATAATAGGTACTACTTATCTCAAATTTCCAGTAGATTCAGTTCTATAGGAACTCTTTATCTAGGTGAACTGGATCAATAATTTCCAACGAATCGGTTGCGGCTTTTCAAAGCAGCTCATAAATGTTTCTTGAATTGCTCAGATAGGGCATGCATGCGGAACCTGCGCGACCGACTGACATGACACAAAATGGAAGTCTAGAGAGATTCATTCTGAAGTTTCACAAAAACCCTAATGGCTGCATTCAACATTGCATTCTAGGTGACACTTTGAAAGCGCATTCACTCAAGTAGTATAGAAAACTGGGAAATGATTCGGGTCAAGACTGACAACGAAGTGTGCCGCCAGTCGGTTCTATAATATAACAATCGGACTTTTAATCTCTAGGTAATTTTATTTCTACCTTAAAATAATCAACAGTATATCAGGACTTCAGCTATTTGAAATCACGACAACATGACAGGTTCTTCTGTCTCATTCAATTTTAATCGCAGAGCCAGTAGTTCTTGTCAATGGTTTTTGCTCAGGAATAGTTCCAAGAACCAGTATGTCATCTATGCAGCAAGACGGCAAAATCTTTAATTAATCTACCTGTCGCCAGTCACTGATGGTTCTTGATGGCATTTCATTGTAATGATGTTTCTTTTATTATCGTCAATTACGATAAAAGCTTTTGCGGCGAGTATAAAGGTAAATCAAACCTAGCTAAGTCACGTACTCGTATGTACGCTATGAGCCTATGACATACATGATAGATATGACGTTATTCGGAGCGGATCGCACTCACCCTGATGAAGGTTCACGAATTTAACCGAAACATCGAAACACCGATAAGACGGTACGTGATAAATCCCGTATTTATAATAATAATTGACATCAATCACGAAAGTTTTCTAACTAAAAATATATGATATAATTATATTATAATACGTTGGAATGGATTTGAAGAACGAACGAATAACTCGCCCGATGTTCCAACGTGCCGAAAAGCCGACCGTAATGTTTTAAATGCTGTTGACATTTTCATGCTTTTGGTTGAAAATTGAAACCCTTATGATTCTTAAGATTAAGTTGGCGAGTTAGTTGGACCTCTCCTTCATCTGTGTTGGATGAAGAAATGACTCACCATTTAGTCAGTGAAAGTGGATTCGGGGAGTGCTTGCTTTTTAGCACTAACATATTAAAAGACAGTTTTGGTATAACTTCACAGTAGAAACACTAATTTGTTTACAAGTATAACTTTCATAAAATTTACAATCGCATTTCTATGTAAAAATGCCATGCTCCATTATTGATGGCCGACAAAACAGAAATAATATTAAAGAAATACGTCAAAAACAAATTGAAAATCTTTAACTAATTAGAACCTTACCTGCCTAATCTTGGAAATATTAATGAAATTTAGCAAACTAACTGATGTGATGAAAGAATAGCTTGTTTCATGAGAAATACCTACCATGATTTGAAATTGGTAATTAACCATATTGTTAGGAAGAAAATACATAAAGAATCCGAAGATAAAACTCACCATGGCTTGCTCGATCTTGTTGTCGATGGCCACCGCGCTTGTGCCCGAAGCGCTGTAACAAAAGATAAAGCCAAAATTAGTAACAAATTCATATCCAATCAATCAACACAGGCATTATAAACACATTAATTTGAGAAACATGAAACTGTTCAATTACCCTATGATTTTTTCAAAGGCCTTTGTAAACCCCTATTAAATGGATAGTGATGAAAAAAGACTAGCCAGCCAGTACTATCCATTGCAGTTTCATAAACTGCAATGTAACGTACGTAATGTTAATTTAAGTTGTGAGCTCTACCAGGTGCAGCATTAGCACTGTTTACCGTACACAATTGAACGTTTCCGCAAAACTACTCGTAACAATTCGATTTGTGCAAGTCTTTATCTCCACCGAACAAAAGCAAACTCTAATTGGAGATACGCTGACGTAAGTAGGAAACCATATCATCGCGAATGTAGGAATTCAACCATTAATTGTTTATCGGAAGCTTTCACGATTCCGGCAGAACAAATGCGGCGTCACTGTAAAATGACCGCGGACGTGTTTACAGGCGAACATTATTGCAATTGGAAAGTCGTGTGTGCAAGGGCAAACAATCTTTGGTGATGATAACGCACTTAGTATACAACTATTGATGTAATATATAGATAAGCAACGGCAATATTGAGAAAAGCTTCCGTCGGTTGCACTGCGGTGCGGATGATTACGGTAACTAGCGGCAGCTATGGATAAATATTGCAATAGCGACCCGTGTGTTGAACCATTTTATATTCCTAACAATACGTGGAAACAAAGGACCACTCAATTTTGGTGTAAAATACACATAACATTTACTAAGTATGTCAAACGGAATCAGAGGTTGGTAAGGTTGAATTTAAATCCGTAGGTTTGTGAACATATTATAAACATTGTTTGCAGTAGAGCTTCAAATCATGATAAAACATTAAACCACAAATCGGAAATCACTCTTCTATTGCTATTGAATCTGTATCTGCAGTCTTGGAATATAAATTTTAAATCTAATCAATGATCCCAATTATTCCCAATGTAAGTAATGTCGATTGCAAGACGTAATTCTGCATTTCCGCCGTGGCATTTCTCACCACATTGCTATTTCTTAGTTAGTAGTTTGTAGGCAGCAGTAACTTCTCACAAGATCAGCACGTGACGGAACCGGAAGGCACGTGGCTCGAACAAGCGGCTCTTGGTGATGGATGACACACTCTACTTAGCAACTGCAGATTGCTATTGCCGGACTTATCCATTATGAATTATGATTCAATAACCGGTGTAATAGTCCGGCAGCTAGCTATATGTGGCACGGCTGGTACACGGCTCGACTGTACTTGACTTTCTCTTGACAGATTCCGTGTCGCTTCAACGAGGTGAACAACACACCGATAAAGTTGAAGCCATTGGAGCGTTGAAAACCGCGGATCGATTTCGACCGGTCCGCGTCGTGAACTCTCGGTCGGACGTTAGCGATCGCCACGGAACCGTGGACCACATGACCGTCGCCGCGCCGCCACAGCCCCGCTCAGTCACCGCACCGCACAAAGCCGAACTCTACTCATTCGCTATTTTATGCAACGGCTGCAGTGGAATGGATACACACACGTAACGATTCCAAATTATGTAAATACACTAAAACGACAAATTTAAAGATAATCTTTGAAAGGAGACACTTGCGTTGACAAAACAACGAATTGGCTTTCTCTAGGCGGATCTTAACAAAAAAACAAGTTTTAATATTCCGTGGGCGATTACGCAAGATTCAGAGTTGTCAAATTGTAAGTAAATTTTTTGGTTGCCGCCTCGCCTTACACGAAAAAGTTGAAATATAAGACCGAGAAATAAAACCGAGCGTTGGAGAAAGTATCACAGAAAAGTGACAACATTTCTCATTAAATACCGCTACTGAACGATCATAATTAACAATGCAAATAGAGCCTGACTGAAGTTGGAGGAATGATAAAATTTTCTAATACGAGTAACAAATATCAATATTGCCCAGAATCAAATTCTTTTTTTTATCAGGTTTCATTGTTTGACTTGACTTTCAGTCATCCTCGTGAATAACACTTTAATCCAAATATAACTCAAGCGGACGGGCCCTCGCACCGCACCTCCTTTCTCATACGTCGTGTCAGTCAACGGAACAGCAACCTGGCAACAAAGCGTTATTTGACACACAAGTCTCTAATAAGTCATAAACTTAAAATACATTTTAGGCAGATTTAATTACTTTAAGAACTAAGCAAATTTATATTATTTGCAACAGAAGGTTCGCGTTAGAAAAAAATAAATAGTGTACATATGTATGAATATAGTTGTGTTTCAAAAATTGTTAAATAAATAATGAGAAAAATGTTTTGTAACCACACACGTGCTTGGTTGCAAAGATCCATTGAAAGTAGACTCTGCTGCACAAAACAACCCTACAACAAAGACTTTTTCATCATATCCACTAGGTTTTTTCATTAACTACTCATTTAAATAGGACAAAAGATTATTTTCATCATAATTGAGTTGCTTATGTTCATCGTGTATTCATCATTCATTCCGAAAATAGCATCAGCAAAAAGTCCGCAGATTGCTTAAATTGCCAACACTGTAAAATAAAAACCTTTTATATCGAAATCCGTATTTTATAACTCAAGTCGAGATATTTCGTAAGTTTGTTTATATGAATTCAAATTAGCCTTGTAAATATAACATGTTTGGAGAAGCAGGTTTTTAAGTTTATAGTGGGTATTGTGTGTTGGGTTACATAAAATACTGAATTTAATTTTAATTTAACATTTATCTGAAAGGATACACCAACTATGCAAATAAATATTCATTTTGATAAAACTCTAAATGGATGGGAGAATATATTAAGCAAACAAGAAAAAATGAATGGATGTTCTAGGGATACAATTCATACAATGAGTCACAATGTAAATGTACTATCAAAGTATGTGCGTCGTACGCTTTGTTGAAAACAATACCGGGTTAGAAAACAAAGGTCACTGAAGGAATTATTCTAGCCTCATGAAAATTCAACGCATTTGTCATTGTTGTGGTACACTAAACACGTTTAAGGTATTACAGCGGAACATAGACTATTTTTGAACCAAACACTTAAATGGCCATTGAGGAGTGTAATGAAAATTTATAATTCTAAACACAACAATATCAAATTAAATGATAATTATTTATTTTACAAATATTTAAGTTTTATGACAGACTTGAGACATTTTGTTTTATTTACCCTGGAGTAAAAATGCCTCCTAAATAAAGTTATAGAGCAGCTTCAAAGAAATTAAATAAATATACGTACGAGTAATTTAGGAGAGCTTTGACTTTACCAATAAACTTAAAAATTTAACACATTTAACCGAATGCGATTTTAAAAACAACTAAAATACCTACTATGAGAAACAAATTAAAACATAAAGAAAAATCCAATATTAGAATCCAACATCCATTTTAAATATTCTGAACACACTGGAAGCTCCAGAACATTCTGTCATTCTTGCAATTGCCTGGAGTGATGTGTTGATATTTAATGAACATGCTGACGGCACAGGCTCTACGAGTGATGTTTTTATGCTGCTAAATAAGGACTAGTAAAATAAGTGGATTAACGTTGTTGTTTGGCGTTCGCATTGTTATCGTGTAGCGAGCGGCAGTGCACGCGCAAGGTCATTGAAGGGAAATCGTCGAGTTTCATGGCGTCACGGCTGGCGCCAGTGGCTGAATGGCGTTAAATCTTGCAGCCATGTTTCCTAACACTGTCAGTTACTTTCAATTAGAATCAGTATGAACAGAGTTGAATAGTGCTTTTGCTCTGGCTTGAGATCCGTTATCGGTAGGTAGATTTCGTTTAAACGGAAGTTAAAAATAAATGTTTGTTGAATTGGAACTACATATAGGTATAAATTCAAGTCACGTGAACTAATAAACCTGAACTTCAGCTAGATTCACGTGTAGCTCGTAAATGAGTGGTATTGTGTGGACAATTCACTTTAATTGATCACACAGGGACAATATTGGGACATCGGGGGAGTTTTGTAGCGGCAGTCCGTGTTGTCACGCGAAACGGTCACGCAACTGCTTTCCCTATTATAATCGCCAAAGCTGTATTCATCAATGACTTAATAATAACGCGGGATATTGATTAATATTAGCATAATAAAAGAATCACTGCTTTTCATAAGCAAGATAAATTAAATACCTATTTAAAAATGTGGTCTTATAAATAAGTCGTGAAATCATTGGGTTCAGATTGTTCATATTAGGTAGGTAGGTACTTAAATGGTAGCGTTGGTAATGACCTTCAAAGAAACATTACTCATCGCCATATCCTAGTGATCTCTGCATTAGGTACTAAAAGCAATACTTATATCGGATGATATGCAGTAAATCTAGACCTTTGATGTGTTTAGTGCAGCGGATCGATAGAGCTGGCAGACGGACGATAGAGACATCTGTGTTTGAGTTCAATAGCGGCGGCGGCGTTCACGTCAGACGCAACCGTTTGTCTGGCTGCAGCCACGTTGCCGTGGAACCTTCACCGACTTACCGGCTCAGTAAATTAGCCGACCACTATGAGAACCTTCACGCCATCTCTGCTTCAATATTCGTAAGACAGTCTGCAATGCGCCAGGCAGGTTACAGACACATTGCGGAGGGTTATAAAGAGAGGGGTACTCACACGGCGGGGTAAAAGTAGTCAATGTATTTGACGACGACCTCTCTGAGCAAATCCTGCTTGTTCATGATGGATGTGTAACTGCCACTTATGAGTTTAGTTTGCATCTTATCCACTTCGTCGAGCGATCTAACGTGGGACGTTCGAGTCCCTGACTTGGGCTTGAAAGGAGCCGTTTTGTTAAGTTCGCCTCGTGAGAGACGTACTGCGTGCTTGAAGCTAGTAAAAAAGGTAAAAAATTGGTCGTTGTGAGACGCGGACAACCGGATCGACGCGTTGCGGCAAACTGGGAGCGAGCGAGCCAAGCCGGTCGCAGCGCGGCGGGGCGCGGCGAGCGGCGGGGATCCGAGCAAGTGGCGCGCGCACAAGTGACTCTACCTACTACGGGCTACGATGGCGCCCCGAAACACCAAGGCAACGCATTTGCGACACACCCGCTTCACTCACTGTTTAAACGAGAATTAATCTAACACAACAATCCGTAATTCGGTCCAAATGGCCACTTTTCTTTACGATAGTCGTTTCAAGGCTGACTGGATTAGACCAGTTTTTTTTAGAGAATTGGGCAATTTGCTTAAAATAGACGCAAAATTCAGATAATAAATACGTGAAATTAGCTATTCGATTTGAATTAGAAGAAACACTACCAGGTAGAGTTAAAACGATTTGTAGGAATTAGGTAACAGCAGAATAGGTGCACAGTTTTGCAAAGGTTTGGATGTGCATGTGCAAAATGGCGCATAGACTAGTTGGGAAACGAGGTAATTTCATTCAACGAGGCATTATCAGCGAGACGGCTAGACTAGTGCCATCAAACAATTGTTGCAGTCATCACTACACTTCCGCGTATTGTTGTCAGGGTTCAAGTTACGCGCAATTTAAGGACTAACTGTTTGCAGCATAGTATTTTACTAAAAATATTGCACGATCTCTTTGACATAGTAGAAATTATGAATTTTAACAATGTAAGAATCAATAATAAACATTATATGTATAAGGATATAAGGATACATTTCGTACAGGAAACGTAGGATACAGGTTCGAGCGTTGCCTAGTGCAAGGCCGTACAAGGCCTGTATAATGGGGAATGTTCTGAGGAGCTATTTGATATCACCCCTCATCGACGAGATTTTACCACCGCACTTCTTGACAACGTAATAAAGCTCATTCACATATCGTCGACAATGGGGTATCGCGCACCACACGCTTCACGCGAACTTTTCTACTCCATACTTGCAAGATGTGGAATGAGCTATCATCTGAGGTTTTCCCATTAAGCTACGACATGGCACGCTTCAAGAGAAATGTAAAGAGGTTTATACAGGGTAGGGAACGCATTGACAATACCCCAGGGCCCAAGTTTGCCGGTGTCAATAGGCGACGGTGACCGCTTACCATCATCAGGTGGGCCGTAAGCCTGTTTCCCCATAAATAACATAAAAAAATAATAAGATAATTTTTAGTAACTATGAATACCAATCTACATAGTCTACTTACTAAAACCACCGTTTGTATTTAGCGTAAGTGGTTCTAGTTATACAGGAATATATTTTTTTAATTTAAACGCACTCTACTATCGTTTCAACCGAAATGGAAGTAAATAAATGAAAGTCCCAAACTAGACGACTCTTTAAATTTAATAGAATAATAAAGATGTGCAAATTCAAAATCTGATAACAACAAAACAAGGAGCCTAATAAAGGATTAATGTCTACCGTTTAACAATTCTTATAATGTTCACAACTTAAACAAAATTATCACAACTCAAATCCTAGCTATAGGTAATTGACAAGTTAGCGATACATAGCTTATTACCATAAACCGTGCCGTAACAACTTGTAACAGCGACAAGTGGTTTGGCGAGAACTCAAGGTGGATATTATATTACAATACAACAATACTGATTAAGTACCAAGTGTACCTACCTACTCTACTGAAATCTACAGCCTAAGAATAGGTAGAAACTAATCACGTGAATTTCAGTGATCCCTGTCACCTAAGGCGATTTGCTGACCTATTGTAGAGAGGTATATTAGTAATAGAACAGAACCATTGTCGTGTTTACATTATATTAAAACCCACCAGAGAATTTAAAAAAAAGTGTAAACCCGTAAATTTTACATGTTAGTCTTTGCCAACCATTATGATATGCGAAATAACAAAACCCATCAAAGTGCACATTACTCTTGCGATTCGCGGCTTTGCAAACGAGGATATTTGTTTTATGATGCGTAAATGGGAGTGTAAAATCACCGTTTATTATCGGCGAATACTTCTCTTCAAAACACTAAGCTGTAAAATATCGGTTTCTCTGATTTAATAATAGATCTCAACTCAAGGTTTTTCTCGAATCTCAAAATATTGACGACGATTATATTAAATAGGTAAATAGACACACGAGTAGATTTAAAAATACTTAAGGGTCTGACATGGCTACATCATTTATACTTACTACATCAGTAAGGGTTCCTATCCCTAGGTCCTGGAGTCTATGTGCATATGACATTTTGGATTATTGAATTTAAGCTGAAGTTTCTAGTTGCAGTTGCCTGACATGCCTATAAATAAACATTGTAAACATAGAGTTGCAGATAAATACCTAGAAAAAAATTGGACTAACTGGACATGAATATGACTACTATAAGTTCAATCTCGTAATGTTTCGTGCCTACACAGATTCTTCCGGTTCATTACCCCTCGAGAACCTTTATTCCCTAGCGATTGACTGTTCTGCGAGCTATATGGCTGTTAGCACTTCAACTTGCCAACTGCTATTAAGTTGTCGGAGTTGACAATAAAGTATCATCAGAATCATCGCTCATCAGGTATGACCTTTACATGTGATTCTATGACGGCATACATTATTATTATACTGACAAAAAAAACCATTGTAATTGTTACATACGCTTTTTGCTACTCACAATAGTGCTATTAGAAACGAATTAACATCATTGTTGTACCGGTACTTAGCACACAGTTACAGCCTTTAATCGCGTAGATAGATAAGCTACGATCACTCACTACATAGATGTAATGCTCTATAAAATGGCTCTGGCAATTTATCTGACCAGACAAAAACGCAAATGAGCTAGCAAATTAACTTGAATGAGCTATAAAGTATCGGCTGGCAAATTGTTTTATTATAGGATGTAGGTATGTGCCCCTCCATAATTTGTAAATCATTAGCACTAAAGGTGATCTTATGTGTATAAAACTGTATAGTACAGTAAGTAACTAAGTTTTAAAACGCATAATCATCTTTATGTCCACTGAATGTCATCACCACCTTCACCCACCACAATATCAATATGATCAATCCACTAAAGCTTTCCCGCTTTCCCACATATACTCTTGTCTATCGCATCACTGGTAAAGGATGCGAGTGATCAAATTGATCGATTGTTCCAATGTGGGAAAAGAATAGAAAGCTCTATCTCACAAACGCAATAAACTCTCTAAGTGGACAGTTCCTGATTTCATGCTTACCCCAACGGAGAAGCAACCGAGACGCACAAATTGAAATTTCCGTTAGTTCCGAATGAATGCATAGTGCTTTGTCCCAGTTTAGGTCAGCATTCTACTACATGTTCTTTGTAACAATGTGAAACGCCTGCTTTTGTTCATGTTTACAAGCCATTGTACACTTTACGGAAGTATTCTACATATGTGTGTAAATAAATTGCAATCACTTATTGTTATTAGACATTACTCAATCACCCAAATCGAATAAACCACGATACAGTTCAATATTTTCATCATCGATGAAATAGCATACACCTCCACTCATCATCGTAATTTATTTCAAAATCGTAATGGAACATTGTTGCTATGCATTTGAATCCAATTATAAAATATATACAAATATAGAAATGTATGTGAGCAATTATCCACTAATGAACTCGGACGACTGTAACTAAAAATCTATAGATAATTCGATAGATGCAACAAGGTCGAAACGATTATCATTTAGTAAGATTTAAAAAGTAACTTACATTCAAAGACAACCATGAAACTTGGCCTTAATACGAAGTATAATTCAGAAATGGACTTCTAAGACTAAGTGTACGACAATGATATCCCAGATAGAAATGATAAGGAAGACAAATAACCATGTAGAAACAATCACGTAATCGAAATAAAAATCCGATAACAACAGGTAAGTAGATAAAACATCATAATATTCCACAGATTAAGACAGTCCACTCTTGTAAGTGTTTCTCAAATTTACAAATATCAGAATAAAAGTAATTATTCAAAGAAAATGCAAAGTAGTACACATGGGAGAGTTTGGTTATGAAATAAAGTTAACTTACGAGCACCATGTGTTTCTGCGCGCGGCATGTGATCGCGACTGTCGTTCTTCGGTTGCTGTCGATTTTATTGGTAGGTCGACAGGTTGCGTCTCTGTCGATAAATTCAATTTAAAACCTGCAATCGATTTGCGTCGTTTTGCTTCTAAAGCTCGAGTGGCCAAATCCCCGTCGTGAGACCTTTCAGGTGACGAAGCGTGTGAGCAAATCTTCATGTGCGCCTGCGTCGTCGCCACTTGCAGCAGTTTGGTAGAGAGATTCCGGCGGCCCAGGGCCTCGCACGTTGCGCACCGTCCCTCCTCCATGAGGGTCCTCGTGCGTCCGATCCGGCTCCGTCGCGGACACTGAGCGATTATTGTTTCTAGCGGACGTGATGGCTTAACTGATGTCATCCGATGAGCGAAACACGCGACCGCCCGCGTTCGTTACTCAAAAATTCAAGACTGCCTTCGACGAACTACAGAATCGATCGATACTCAAACGAAATAGGTTTAATGCGATAATAGGAGCGCGATAAGGAGTACACGCGAATAAGTCTGTTGACCCAGACGGTGTGGCTGGCACAGGCACGGCTTCGGTTCGGCCTCCGCGGACGGCCATGCGCGCGCGGCTGGACGCAGGCGACTGCGGTCACAACAACAAAACAACCCCACAGCCAGCCGTAATTCGAACGTTGAAGAAGATATCAATATTTGCGGTCTTGTTGTGTGGCCGTCGTAAGAGCAAAGGTGTCTATGAGTAGCTACGAGGTGTCATTCCCACATTCCGCTGGAAACGGTCCAGATGATTATTTAGTATTAATAATCGGGGTCATGCTTTTCCATAAGTGCGTGAGAGGCCCTGTGTATGAAAAATACTTGTGAACGCAGATAGCGCAACACATCATTGTTACATCATGTTTGTACGAGTTTTTTATACAATAAAACCACTGTTCACTGCTGTATGTGTCGTACACATCATCACAATACCGATTCTAATAAATATTTATATACATTTGTGCACTTCTACTCTTATACAGTTTCCACAATGGTTTTATCATGCAAATTATGAGAGAGACACTAGTGTTCATTGTAAGCGTAAACAATCAACTAGCTTGGATGCATTATTTTATTATCTAGTCAATAGATTAATTTAGTATTCATGCTGGCACCCTCGGTGAATTCAATGACGGAAGAAGATGCAAGACTCACACAAATTAGACATCAGTGTGATGTATATATTTTGCTATTTCATTTGACGAATCACGTCCTGTCCAGGTATTATAACAATATCGGCTAATGAAGTAACAGCTTTGATCGATAAGCAAATGTACCATAGATGTATGAATAGATAATATTATCATATTACCAATCGACAATGAAATTTAATCATTTAAAATCAGAGCAATAGGAGCGATGATCAAGAATAACGAAAACAACAACAATCTAATTTGATTAAATATTCGAATGTTATTAACCAACAACATTCGATCCATCTCTACACATACCAACCTAGTAACATAATTTATACTTACCTCTTGGTTTTTTCCCTTTGCTATATTGTATCATTATTAATTTAATTTGTTATTTCTAGATTCGTAATCTGTTATGTTTTCTTCTTTTATTATGTTTATTGTATAGAGTGGTGCTATAGTAGCAAAGTAAATGCGTAACCATGCCTAGTGGTAATATTTTGTGAAGTTTGGGTGAAATAAGGAACTATGCACTGGGAATAAATGTCTAAGTCTAGTGACAAAGACTCCACAGTCCCGTTCAATTTTGCTAAATTGAGCTTCATAAATCCAGTGCAAGGTCTTACATTTCCGCGCTCTGGAAACGTTGTTTATTTCTGAACACTGACACTGAGTTTAACAAATACAAATTAATCATTGAAACCATCTGTGACAATGTTTATACTTCGTAATCCAATTTCGCTTCTGTTACTTATTATAAGCTTTAAAAAAGAAAGAGCTTTGTATATTTTATTTGTTTCGCTTTAGGAATTGAGTTTATTCCAGCAATAACCTGTTTGAAGGTTGTATTAGTAGTGCCGATCGATTATATCAATGTTATCTCCTTGTTGTGAAGGGTAAACGAGGAGGGTGGTTGAAGGTGCTATCGATTTTCCTGATTATTATAATATAAAACCATATTACGGCCTTTGACTAAGTTGTTATGCTAATGACTTTCCTATAGGATTCTAGTCAATCTTAGTGGTAATTAAGTGGTACATATTCACTTTATCAGAATTATTTTCGAAAATTTGTGATTACAACAAATCTATACTAATAAGTACACATACATGATATATTGCGTAGCGGATCATTTAGTACTTTGGAGTCTGATGCTTGGCTCTGCGTCAAAAAAGGTGAATTCCAGAGACATCATCTCGCATCATCAATCAGTAGATCTTTATTCGGTACATTTGACACGTGTCACATTACACGACTAATGAATAAATCGACATATTCGGCATGCCAATATTTCGAACGGAAATCAAAATGTGACGACACTGAAACATTTCAGGTAACGCCCACGTGTATATGTAATTGCGGTAATTATCCTCACAGGGCACTGTAAACATGCTGTTGCGCTACTTGGAGTCAATTGGCCAGAATAAGTGTTTATGTACGTTTTATTTTATGTACCTACTTTATTATTTATCAACTAAAAAGGTAATAATTAATTTTCTCAATAAAAACCTATGTATCGTTTGACTATACACTAGGTTCTCGATAGCTTCTTCGTCAGAGGAATTTGAAAGCTCTTTTACATGTAAAAACACACAACGAACAATATCCTTCATTTATTTGGTAACTATCTTTTATTCTACATTCGTCTTTTTTTAAATGTTTTTTACATGAAAAAAAGCTTTCAAATTCCTCTGTTTGGGTTTACGCAGCTATTCTGCTACCTTACAAGCAAATATGTAGAGTTGTCAAATCTAACGCAGTACGTGTCCGAATAGCCACAGCGAGTCTGCGATGACATGGCGGCGGCGGTGGTGAGTATTCCATTCAGCATTTAAACTATAACCATACTTTTATCAGTTTTACCATATCGTACTAAATCTACTTTTAATCGTGTAACTAGTCGTCGCTTTCTAATATAAGTGATTTAAAACTAATATTACAATAATTAGGTTTACTTTCAAACATAAATGACAATGCCAGAAACTCTATAGAGCTTTGACCCATCAAATAAAAGTTGGTTTACAAGCAAGCTAAATGTAGCATTCTATTGCTGCTTTATTAGTGATAATTAAAAACATGTTTAAATGCCTTTAGAACTTGCGGTTTCTGTTTAAATCTAAGAACAATTGTTACATTTAGGTTAGGTACCTTAAGTTGATGATCAGAATCCGTAGCAAGTAGCACAGTCGGCGAGTAGGCGAGATCAAGTCCGTGTCCAAAAGCAAAAATCGTCGTGATAATATAACAGTAATATGATCAAAGAGAGATTATGGAGCGTAAAAAACAAACAGCAATGCAAACAGAACAGAGCGAATGTCAATGAATGAATGACTTTTTGACATAACTATAATATTAGCGCGTCGCGTCAGAGACGTTTCGTTACCCTATCACCTAATCACTAACGCTCAAATGCGAAAGAAAGTTTTAAGTAATGATTAGAATATACATTCATAATAATATTTACATTAATTGTGTATATTTCAATTAAATACATATTAAAATCGGTACATAATATATTAATAGATGTCATTTTTTCTTATTAAATGAATAGTTTTGTTCCGCGTGTATGCGTACTAAGTAACGCAGATGGCCGCGATAACAACAGGAAATAGGACTTGGGTTTTTAAATTCCTTTTATCTTTAACTTTTTATCCGCAAGTGTAACAGAATAACAGTTATGTAACCAAGGGTCCTAATTTCATTGCATAATTTTGATTAATTTACATTTTTTGTAAATTATGAAAGGGTGGGGCAGGATCTGGCATTGTCCTTTCAACTGATCTTATTTGAAATCAGGTTTAAATAAAAGTCACTGTAAAGGTTTCACGCTAGATAGTACAAATTAGGGTTTACATTGAAGTTTTAGAAAATCTCTTTCAAAAACCTTGTACATGTTGTTCTTATTCTTTTTAAGAGCTCTAAATTAAGGTAACTAGCAGCGGCGTTCAATTAATTTAATCGGATTTAATGTCTCGAAGGTGTGTCTGACCTCGTCAACTTAAATTAAACAATTTTGAAAGTTTAAGGTTATTTTTACAACTCTCAATCGGCGGCTCTGATTGTTAACAACTTAAATAACTTTGTATCATATACTGCATGACATTGAATGTAATAACTTGATTGTGTTATTGTGAATCTTTACACGATTTCCTCAACATGCAGGAAAACGAGAAGAGATAAACAAATTGAAGGAACAAGAGACGCTGCTGGCATGTACATTTGAGCACCCAGTGTTACAGATAGGCCTCCTTTATTACTCTAATTCATTCGATCTTGAATGAGCCGACTGCTACTGCTGCTGACCATCTATCTTCAAAATAAACATTTGCTTGAAATTTATTGAATTTTAGTTAAACACTGATCTGTTATCCTTCGATTATCGCCCGTAAATGAGAGATAGCCAAAAACTGTAACCGGCTAAGACAAGAGCAACCGACATTATAGCGCATCACAAACGATGAAGATGCTATGATATTTTAAGATAAGATAAGATAAAATATCGCTCGCCATACACTCCAATGGACCATCATCACACACGGCGAAGATAATACTTATATATTTTCATCTAACAGTATCTAAGATACCGAGCGATATGGATATTTCATCATAAGATAAGTAATATATTGTAAGATACGAAAGATTCGTATACAGGTTTATAACAGAATTTCAAATATTAACATATATTACCCTTATGTACCTTACCCTTTAAGATACTATATAATACATAAGATATCGTAACATAAAATATTATAGCATCCTCGTCGTGTGGTAACGCGCTCAAGCTACAAAGCGACTCCGATATGCTCTTTTGTTTTTCTCTATAAAGTTCTACATCTATAATCTATGGTAACGATAGATCTAACAATCACAGATAGGCCATTGCTATCTACCTCTGTTTATATAATCGCTGATAGCTACCAATAGTTTTAACGGTTATGTATGAGGAGAGTATGGTATTGAGAACGGCCGTAAGTCGGGTGGTCCGCCTTGTGAACGTCGTTCATCTCTTGCCAATCTTTTTTCGACTGCCCCGGTCATCCAATCATAGCCAAGTAGGTATACTGCCCTTTCCACGTAAGATATTCGCTTGAATCATATACCTTCATGTTAGAACGACGCACAAAAAACCAATTATAAAATGTGAAGAAGGTTAAGGTCAATAGGTAGTACATAGCACAATAGTAAATTACAAAGTGTGATCGAAGATCTATTACATTATTTTGGCCAAATAACAAGATCGATTGCGCGTCAATCATAGCCTTGACATTTGTTGTTAAAATCGAGCATTGCCAATACTCGACAATGTGACACTGATGATATTATTGAGTGATAGCTGCGAATTCAGTTCTATTCATGATAAATTACTTTCCAATCTTGCCATATCAAAATAGGTAACTCTTTAAACGCTGATCAGTCGTTATAAATAGTTTTCTTTATCGTAAATAGTTGATATATTATTGGAGCTATAATCGTAAAATTATTAGATCTTATCGATCGCTTAAATGATAATTATATTATTTGAATACGTGCTTTTCTACTTGTAGACAGATCCATAGAATCACGTCTAACTCGTTATTGGGAAGAAAAGTACAAGTGCTTAGTATGTTACCTTCACTGACCTGTCCAAAACAATACTCATATGCCTGTGAAGATTCGCCTTCAGATCTCTCCTCGTGTAAGGTGGTTGGCCGGGAGGGAGGGGCAAGGGGGGCGGCGGCTGTCCCCCTGCCGGTGCTCGTCTCCCGATGAGCACCTTCAACTCCGCCATCAAAGTCTGAACCATACGGACACGTCTAAACACAACCACACAATACACTGTAGTGCAGACGCCTCAATCAATCGCCGACTTGCCAAAAGCCATTGGCTCGGCCGTTGCATACACAATACGCGTCACTGCTGCACACGTGATAATAAAGCATCGATAGCGATACTAGCGTCGTTACAACTCGCGTGCTTGTTCAACACTGTGAGCCGGCGAACAGCGTACGTACAACGCTTTGACCTCGCCAACGCTTTTTATAAAGTGTCCGATGAGAGCGCAAGGTGGTGTATGCGAGACGACGCGTTTATATTTAGGTGGGTGGGATCGTCGGTAACGCACTGATTAGATTCTGATATTCATTGACGCTCTAATGGAGTTTCGATTGCCATGACGATCAAAACAATGTAGGCAGGACAAGGTCAATTTTCAAGTTAGAAATCTCAGATGCGATCCCCTAATTGCATTGCAATAAACAATGGTATATGTGGGTCGACTGCATTCGATCACAATGGCAGCGATAGAAAACGGGGTCATGCGATGCGAGCATTGTTCGGGTTCAACACTATGAGTTGGGCTAAATGGGCTAATGTTTTCAAAGTGAAATTGGACCAAGGACTGGGAATAATAAATTATGACACAATTAAACGTTTTGTAAAAAAAATTGGTGACAAAGATCCGAATTTAACACAGCGCTATGAAAGAAAAGTACCTATTTAACTGTATAAATGAAGGTAGTGGATTAGACATAAAACATCCATAACCTAAATATGACCATATAAAACATACAAATCACACAACAAGCGAAAGTGATGCTACAAAAATACATAAATTGGAAGCTATATTCTAGCATACATTTTGGACGAAATTCGGGGAACGTAACCGCAGCGGGCAATCCTTGAATTTCAATTAGTTAAAAACAAAAAACAACTGATGCTATTTCATTTTTAAAATAATCGACTTTGAACATGAATTGTGAGAGGAGCCGGTTCACGGAGAGGTAGAAATAGCACCACCTGACGCCGACACAGGAAGTGCGCACGGTCGAACACACGACCGCTGTATAATCGAAGATGGAGAGAAAATGTGAACGCCTTTTTTTGTCAACGACGTTATTTATTATTTATTTAATAAGGATTTACAATGAGTAATACACAGACTTAAAATAAGTTTTTTATTGAATAATTACTTTTGCAAAACAAGCTAATATACAATATAAACAGACCAGAAAACATCCTCCGCCATCTTGGAGGTCCCGGCATATTGGATTTTTATAGTATACATCTTGAATGGCCCCCCTAATTTTGGATTTAATATGACGTTGTATTAGTTTTCGTGTTCTCATCAGCAAGCCCTTTCATTTAATACCCATACTGTGGTGGTGCAGAAAAAAAAACTAGTCCGCCATCTTGGATGATTCGCCATATTGGAATTAGAATGACATCACATAGCTAAGCATGCATTGTCATCTAAAATAAAGAGTGTATACCAAATTTTAGCTCAATCGAAAGATAACTGATTTAAAATTCAGTTGTAAGATTCCATCCGGACAAACATACATACAAACATTGCAAGTTAAATAAAAGCTTGTAATAAAACACAATAGACGAGCTCCCTGTGCTCACTCTGTGAAGGCAACGTAAACGTTAAAAAGACAATGAATAATGAAACTATACAACCACATTTGATGAATAAATAAATCATAAAAATAAGCTGTGATTTGAAAAAAATAGTATCTTATCTAATACATAATAATTTGGCGTAGAAAAAGTCATTACCCTACACGTAACCGATTACAAAACAAGTAGGTAGTTGTAAATTCTAACATTTAATTAGAACATGACAGAGACAGCCATTGGCAACGGAGCAAATACACGGTATGACCTATTATAACTTTCTCTTATTGAGAAGACGAAAGAGATTAGATAGCGAATCAAGATAATCCGAACGCAATCAACAAACACAGACTAATGCTTCCTGGCAACTGTGGCACAATCGAGAAAAAGCAAGAGGAAGTCCAGTCAATAATCTACTTCCCGGGTTCCTAAGCGTTATGGAATTCATTTTGTTTTATAAATAGCAACTTTTTACGTTCAGCTTTTATACATCTTCGTCAAATAAATAGGTAATAAGAACATTTTTAAATTAACAAAAGATCTTTG
Source organism: Philereme vetulata (assembly GCA_918857605.2). NCBI lineage: Eukaryota > Metazoa > Arthropoda > Insecta > Lepidoptera > Geometridae > Philereme > Philereme vetulata. The sequence goes on from OU975476.1 coordinate 5,807,931, forward strand.
TAATGAAAGTTACGGGCTATTAAAATTTTTAAAAGCTGCTAACTGCAAATTAAAACGGGAAAGAAAATTCGTATGCTTTCGGACAAAGGAATCCTGAGGCAAGCCAGCACAAAAGACGGCTGTTTTTTTTATACAACATGGTGATGGAGCAAGCAATGGCCCACCTGATGTTAAGAGTGGTAACCATCGCCTATAACAAAGAATTGCCTCGTAGGTCATGTAAATTAGAAACGTGCCCTACGATGCACTGCCCTGTCCATCGTCTTAAAGCATACAGGTGTAAAGCCTCATGTGCCTGTGATTTCACCGGCAACCATAAACTTCAAACCGAAACTCAGCAATGGTGCTTGGCGGCAGAAATAGGTATGGTGGCAGTAGTTCCCCGGGCGAGCCCTTTCACAAGGAACTCTACTACTCTGAAACTGCTGAATTGAATTCAATACAATTTGATACAATGCAATATGTTTTAATTTTAATTTATCACTTTTAAATGTATCCTTGTGATGCAAAATAAACGTTTTTTACTTTATTTTAACTCTTAGAGGAAATAAAGGATATTTTTATTTTATTTATTTCATGCAACTGAATTTTTTGTACTTTTGGTATAATTATTTGCCATAAGATTAAGCAGGTTAATTGCAGTTTTGTTTTATTATTAATACAGTCTATTTAGCTTCAGTTTTCTTAGTCACTAAGAAAAATGTGATACTTACTCTCAAGAGCCTGTAACAACTGTCCGGTACCCTACAAAACCACTATTTCTGATACTACTTTAAAGAAAGAAGACCTAATTTTTAACTTACAAAGAAACACTGCGATAAAGAAAACGGTTAGCAACTATATGATTAATAATGCAAGCGTACATAGTAGAATGTAAATACACTCCTCGACGGCAGCTGACGGTAAAATTGATGATAGTCATTCGACATGTGTGTGACGTCATCGGTACCAGATATACTAATGGAGACAATATATTACAACGCAATGGGAGAAAGGGGTAACGGGGTCACCAATTTACTAAAACCATCGTCAGCGTTACTGCAGAAGCTTTATCGATGCAGAATAACAAACAACACGCCCATTCATAAGTAAAAACCTTTAGGGCCGAGGACGCGGAAGCTTGACCTAGTTTGCTTATCCGGGGTGCCGTTAGTTTAATACGGTTGTGTACTTACAAATGTTGCTTTAGCGTGTACTCCAGTGCAGATGATTACGTTTTAGTGTGAGAATTGCAACTTTAATACACGTACGCGGGTTCAAGTTAACGCTAGGTGAGAGGAGCGTGCTCTCTTTACGCTGGGTGATTACAAACTGAGTCACGTTCGGGTGGAATAGTGAATATGCGCGCGTCCCTATTCCCGAGTCGACGTCCTTGCGTGAAAGGGGCGGTTTTGGGAGGGTGGCGCCATGGTAGCTCGTCAAGGCAACGCATCACATCAATCAATATGCGAGATGAGTTTCTTATTATTCATTTGAGCTTCACACATTTAATGTTTGTGTATTTTATAACAAAATATTATGAGGATGACTTCTAATTGATTGTGCAATTTTAAAAGTGTATTCAACAAGTAACACGCAACAGTTTCGCGTATTCACTTGACTGCGGTGCGGTGCGGTGCGGTGCGGTGCGGATGCAAAACTTGTTACGCAATTTCTTGATACTCTACTATAGTCGCTGTAACTACAAGTAATGTGGGATATCTTTAATAAATTATTTAATATGTGTAATCTGAGAAAACTGCAATTTGGTAGGGTATTAATAACATATAGAAAATAAATAAATTAAACGAAAACATAAATAAGAATGTATCATGTTAGCTGCGTTAGAAAATGCATATATCTGCGCAAATTATGCGAGAATCTAATGATACCGTGACATAACGCTGGTACAAGTTGTACAAAATACGTTGTTAAGTTCGATTACACAAGCCGAAGTTACGTATGTTCATTTGATTGGTAGCGGCGGACACGCACTATCTATCCTATCATATCAAAACGCATCGTTGCGAGAACCGACAACTGATCGATACAACCAGACCGCACACCGCTCTATTAATAAATGGATGGTTTTAATAAATTATTATACGCAATAGACGCACCGAGTAACAACTAACCACATCCAGCAACTATTCAAGCATTCTAAAGTACGGTCGTTATAATAAAAGTAACCTATATCAATATAGAAACCCATAAACCCACTTGTTCGATGATACGCTTTAATGGATTACATGTTTTTAGGGTTTCGTACCCAAAAGGTAAAACGGGACCATATTACTAAGACTCCGCTGTCTGTCACTAGGATGTATCTCATGAACCGTGACGGTTGAAATTTTCACAGATGATGTATTTCTGTTGCCGCTAAACAACAAATACTAAACACCAAGTAAAATAAATATTTAAGTGGGGCTCCCATACAACAAACGTAATTTTTTTGCTCGTTGTTGATAACGGCAACAGGTAGAAGCTTGATATATTCACAGACTATTTAGATATTTTAAAAATAATTACATTAAAATAAAACAAATATTTAAGTGGGGCTCCCATACAACAGGCGTGCTTTTGCCGCTTTTATAGATAATGGTACGGAACCCTTCGTGTGCGAATCCGACTCGCACTTGGCCGTTTTTTTTTTTTAATTTATGGCGCTGTTTGAGAAATCGTTTGTAGCTGAGATCAGTTGCGCAGAAACGGAAACGGTAATTAATAAAAAGAAAAATAGGTGAACATATAAAAATAAATGTCAAATTTAATGAATCGTGAAAACAACACAGATAAATTAATGGTTTCAAAGGAAAGGACGGAAATAAAGAAGGCGGCAAGTGTGGAACAAGGTAAAATACTGGGTTTAACAGTATTATAAATTATAAACCGGCATAAATTATAGGCTAGCATTTGACTACGATCTCGCCTGATGGTAAGCGATGATGCAGTCTACGATGGAACACGCTTACCTAGAAGAAACCTATTCAATCGCAATTTGAATACCCTTGGGTTATAGTTATCAGGAAACACAGACTCAGGCGAGGCATTCCACTCTTTGGCGGTGCGTATAAAGGTGGAAGAGAACAGTTTTTTGCGTATGGGAGGTACCTATGTCTGTCTACAATAGGCTCTTGTGTTGTGTTTTGTACCGTCACAAATAAATGTTTTTTCTTTCAAAAAAGTGTTGAGCAAATTTTCTAAATTTAATTGTGCTGTGAAACCTTGCTACTTGCCAAATTTTATGATTAATTAGTTGTTGCCCGCGACTTCGTACGCGTTACACTACTACAGCGACCCTCAAACTTTTTTAGTGACAGAACCCTTTTGGAAAGCTAAATATTACAATAGTGTTCATTTTGTGTGTTTTACATTCATTCATTTTGGAATGGGAGGTATGAAACTGTTTCTTATTTTTCATCAATTTGTTGACATCAGGTTTAAAGAAGAGAGTTGAGTGAGAGTTATTGAAGTATATTGAGTTATTTGTTTCTTATTATTATTAGTATGTATTCCCGTGGAGCCCCCACAGAGGCTTTGCGGAACCCAAGGGCTCCGCGGAGCACACTTTGAGTATGGCTGCACTACTAAATGTGTAGGTTAGGTAACCTAGAAGTAAAGTAAAACTCGCTGTTGCAACTTGACACTCTATTTTTATCCCATGAGACCTGATTTATGTGATAAAATGTGATTGTGATGTGCATATGTGTGTGGGTACATACTAAATTTAATCGTAATATGTTCAGCCGTTACGACGTGATTGAGTAACAAACAAACAAATAAATAAATAAACATACAAACTTTCGCATTTATAATATTAGTGTGATAAGGTAAACGGGAAATACCCTTCAATTTATTTGCAAGCAAAATATGTGGCATATATGGCTGTATTTTTTTAACTTAATAGCATGATTTTTTACTGCTCCAAGGGACCGTAGACCAAGTATTTGATATTAATTTCATCTTGATACCTACACATACACGTGTTTCTGGGACAACAAAATAATTCTATAAAAGTTCCTTTTTTCCTTTTGAGGTATTTAAATAATAATTAACACTAATATTATTAATTTGAAAGTAACTCTGACTCCCTGTCCCACTGTTTGTTGAGTTTTCAAGTCTAAGTATTCTGTATTTTATTGCGTGCATACGAAGTGGATTAAATTACATGTCAGATCAGATCTTACCGACTAGCCAAGAGTCCAGCACTTCATATGTTTCATTATAGATTTGTGGCGAATACGGTCGAAGTTTATCTGTAAAGCCTCCACTAGGATACTCGCAACTCGCGAGTATTTCACTGGTGACATAAAACTTCAGTAAGTTTTTCAAAGAACTAGACAGTTTGATTATGACATCAAGGAAAATTATATGAAACAGGTGGTATTTTAAAACGAGTGAAATAGTAACTAGTGCGGCTATTAGTGCGCAATGAAATAAACAATACGAATTAGCGTCGGCCGATAGCCCGCGCTAATCTGACCGCAAGGGAACGGGCGCCACCGATACTTTCCCTTTTCTTATTGTGAAAGTGATGATGCAGGATGCAACAAAGCAACAGAAAGTTTGAATCCGAAATCAACCACCGATCAAATCATCCGTGACAACGATTCCATTGTTCCGACATTTCGAGATATTACATAAGCTGATTTACAAATTGAAAACTTCAATGAACGGAGAACACGTGAAGGTGAAATGGCATTCTTGTTGAAATTAAATTTCTTAGCAGCCATCACGTGCACACGGTAATTTTCTGTTAATATAACGCAAATCTGTTTAGTTATGCAAACTGGGTACTTGCTATGTTAATTTCAAACATCAACAATGATGATGCTGATGAATCGAGTGCTTATCTCAATAGATCGAAGGACCATTGCAGCTGGACACGAAAACAAAACAAAACGTACTTCCTAAATGAAGACTTTCTCCTTACGAAGTTCGGCACGACAAATGCCCGCCCTTTATTGTCGACAATTAGCCACAGGCCCGGCTCTGTTTACGTTAACTACAAAAAACTGCTACTGATGTCATAGCTCATGTTGTTGATGTAATATTAGCAATTTAAACCACTGAAATGTATTGTCTTATATCTAGTTGACTTATGGCGGGTTCCTATATCCGTCGGTAACCAGCTACGACTCGTTTCTCCTTGAAAACGTATCAAAAGTTTGACACTTTTTGAAGGAGATACGAGTCGTAGTCGGTTACCGACGGATATAGGAACCCGCCATTATTAGTAGTCTCTTTCTGTTATCCGTCCTATTCTACACGTAACATTTTTTTTATACAACTTATATGGCAAACGAGCATGCAGTCCACCAGATGTTAAGTGGCTACTGCAGCCCATGGATAACCACATAGAATTCAAAACAAGGTATTATGTTGTCTTGATCTCTATGTCGATACGTTGTCATACTATAGGACTATAGCTGTTATGCCTATGTGCCAGTAATTACAGGAACATACCATTACCATAAAACCGGAACACAGCAGCACAAGTACTGCTATTTGGCGGCAGATAAAGGTAAGGCGGTGGTGCCCACTTCCTCGAGCTCGTTCACAAAAGCTCTACCACCAGTAAAAAAACATATGTGGAGGATGTGTTTGTAGCGGCCCGCGAGATGGCCATGTAAGAAGCGTTTCGCCGGTAAATAAAACTGTAGTTTGGCTTTGAATTATGACTATTTATTCTTCTTGCTCTAGGTAAGAAAGAAGTTAAGAAGAACTAATAAGAAACTTCTTATTATAAATTAAATTTCTATTTTCTCTCTAATTATGCTATTGTCACTACTACCAGAACTTTCCAGATCTAACTCGCCAAATCAACCCCGTTTTGCCCCCGCTAAATTTTTGACATTGACAACTACAATACTTGTCATTGCTATATATCTGACGTAGGTATAGGCCGATTGGCGACAACATACACTTTAGTTTCTATATATATTTTCTGCAACAATAATATGACATATCATTGCTTATTCCTTAACCAGTCAAATTTTGAGCCATGCTTTTTTATGGATATACAAATAGTGGCCAAACCTTTAATAATATAAACGGAGACAAACCCAGTCGATATAAAACGTAAACACAGGTGTGGGCTCTAAACGACTAGGTGTTCGCTGCTCAAGGTTACATGGGAACAACAGTATTGTACGGTACCTTATCTACGCCAGATACCACTACAGATATAAACAAACAGTTACCCAATACGTGTCAAATATTAGGTGTAATGTAAATATACACTTTTTTGTGTCAGGGTGTCCGTAAGGTCGCATAACTACAAAAGTGTCATATGCCATAAATCAATAAGGTATTAAAAAACACGTAACAAAATTCTGTTGCCAATGTGCAGTAAACAAGTGATTTTACTGACGATTCAGCCATTCAAGGTTGAGCTATTGTGTTTCTAAAACAATAATGTGCAGTCTCGACACTCTATTTATTATCACAAATACAAAATTAATTAAATGCATTGCAAAACTGGAAAGGTGCTAGATTAGACTTTCAATCCATCAACGAGGAGGGATCAAAAAGTAGTGAGAACGACATACTCCTCGGTAAGAAAAAATATAAATACTGGCAGGCGTAGCTCAGATACATATTTGTAATATTAATAAAGAAATAATCTTAATTCTCTTTTATTTTTTTCTGAATGTAGTCATTTGTTTGCTTCGTGTTGGAACGTGTTTTCGAAAATGGAGAATAACGAAGTGCGAGCCGTTATTAAATACCTCTGTTTAAACAAGTTAACGACGCAAGAGATTCATTGCGATTTGGAGGCAACATTAGGAGAGTCTGCTCCGCCGTATTCCACTGTCGCAAGGTGGGCTTCTCAATTTCGAGTAGGGAGAACGAGCACGGAAGACGAACATCGTTGCGGCCGTCCATCGACGTCACTCACCCAAGAAAATATTGCGAAAGTCGAGAAAATTGTATTGAGCGATCGAAGAGTTACCATCCGATACTTAATTCAAGAAACGGGCATTTCATATAGAAGTATTCAATTCATATTGAAACAATCTTTGAATATGAGAAAAGTCTCCGCAAGATGGGTGCCGAGAATGTTAACCGACAGTCAGAAACAAAATCGACTTGACATTTCGAAGATATTGTTGGACAAGTTTCAAGAAGATTCTGAAAACATTTTGTCTCGGTTCGTGACAATGGACGAAACATGGGCCCATCATTTTGATCCCGAGACAAAACAGCAATCTTTGCAATGGAAACGGCCATCATCACCGACCCCAAAGAAGTTTCGTGCCGTGGCATCGGCTGGCAAGGTTATGGCCTCCATATTTTGGGACTCAGAAGGGATATTGTTGATTGATTACCTGGAGCGTGGAACCACTATTACGGGCCAATATTATGCAGCTTTAATTCCCAAGTTCAGGAATTCCATCAAAGCGAAAAGGAGAGGGAAACTTCGAAGGGGCGTGCTGTTTCATCACGACAAAGCACCCGCGCACAAGTCGGCAGTTGCGATGGCTGCCATTCAGCAAGCTGGCTTTGAATTGGTTGACCACCCCCTTTATTCACCAGATCTGGCGCCTAGCGATTTTTATCTGTTCCCCAAATTGAAAGAATACTTAAGGGGAAACAGGTACGAAGACGATAGCGAGGTGATGGATGCCGTGGAGAGCTTTTTGCAGGACTAAGACAAAACTTTTTTTTGAAAGGGATTGAAGCCTTGGAAAAGCCATGGACTGACTCGGTGTGTAGAGAGACTCAGAGACTATGTAGAAAAATAAATTGTTAAAGTGTCAATAGTCATTATATTCTATCTCATTCTCACTACTTTTTGATCCCTCCTCGTAGATATTTATACTTTTTGTTACTTTCATGAAGGAGTTTCGACATAACTCCTTGACCGATCAGTAGATCTATAAATTACCTCATATTTTGCAGCTTTTGTAGGGGTAAATCATAAATCATGTGCTGACCTCGGCAGATAATTTAGTGCTTGACCACCGGTATAATTAAAAGCAAAGGTAATAAATAATTCGTTAATTCAAAATTCCTCGAAAACTGCTTCAGCTGAAAAATTATTTGAGCTCCTCATATCGATTTTTTGCTTTCTTAAAATGGAGAAAAAGAACGAGTTAATTTTCGAACTGTTACGTATTGATTTTGAAGCTGTCAAGCGTTACGTTCGTTGAGTTGAGACGTTTTGATGTTCTATGGTTTTTCTTAAAGGAATCATAGTATCGTATATGCAGACGTAATAGGGGCCTCCGTAGACAGACCATGTAATACATAAAAGGAGCTCGTGTTTGGTAAGGATTTGCGGACTCACCCAATAAAATTCTTAATAAAGCAGTATACTGCGAAGAGCGTCGCATCATTTAGGCCGAGGTCTGGTTTGATCCTGGGCAGCATGATGTGCGGCGATGCGGCGTCAGCGCGCACCTCCGGCGTAGCCGCGCTCATGGCGGGCGCGGCGGCCGGCCGCGTGCCCGACGCGTGCGGAGCGATCGTGGCTGGTTGCTAGCCGCGGCGGCTACTGCCGCACCCGCGCCGCATTACAGCACCGGCGCTCCCGGCACGCGGCACCCGCTGCACCGCACCCTCCGCCCTGGAGCGCGACACCTCCAGCCGTGTGCGATGCGAGCTCGCGAGAAGCACGCCCGACACACGCCGCCGCTGCACGGAACCGAGAGTATCGATCGCGCTAGGGCCGCGTCTGCGCTCTGCGAGCCGGCTTCTACTCTCTATGGAAGGTCCCAGCTCATACGTCCAACATGACGAAACCGAGGTAGATCACAAGAAAGAACCACGGGCAGAAGAGGTACATGCAAACTGACATTATTGTTCGTTTGTATACGAGAAAAGAGTCTTTTACGAGGTTAAGTCCAGTGATGAACCAGTTGTGTGAGCTTTTATTGGTAGCACGTGCAAGTAGCGCGTGCGTCTGGTGGCGCGGCGGCACTCTGACTGGACGCGCTCGCGCCGCGTGCTCGCTCACCGTCCGCCCGATATCCGCTCACTGCTCTATCTACACACAGTAGGTACATAAAAACAACTCATGTACAGCCTGCACACCTTGATTTACCGAAGGAATAATAATCACATAACAAAATGAACGCTTGACCTTATTTCTTCCAAACATTGCCCGTTTCAATGCTGAAGAGATTTTGGTAAAAGAAGAAGTTGAAAGACTCAAGTAGAATTGTTATCAAACAAAATAATATTGTATAAATATACAAGAAAATAAAACAAAATACATATATAAAAATATTGAAGGAACATGCTGCTTTTAAAAACTTTAATACTTTTTTATACGTAACATACGGCCACAAACTAAAACCATACAAATGAAGGAAATAAAACGAATGATATTTTTTTTAATTCGTGAGCCTAAAATATACAGTAAATACTTTCTAAAATCAATGCAGATTTAGAACAATTAGCAACAAGCAAAAAAATAGTCAGAAAAAAAGTACACCTCTCAGAGCCAAAGAGGCGACACGAATAAAAAGTGTACAGAAACCGAATATCCTAAATAGTAGAACCACGGTCAATGTCCTCGTGACGGACTGATGGATAGAGTGATCTGTCAAGAGAGGGAACAAAAAACTTCTCTCCCAACATGTACTCGCTTCGTGGCAAATTGACGCAAGTTTTTGCACTCCAGCAGCAGGACTTGATGTACGGAATTCGTCTATTGAACCGGCGGCTCTTGTAACACATGACGGTTACCGCTACTGTTCATGAGCTTCGACAACAACGGCGACATATCCAATTTCTGATGCTGAGCACAGAGTACGTTGACCCGAAACGATCTATTGCATCGAGCTTCGAGATTATCACTTGATATTTTTTGGTGCTCTGCGAGTTTTAAATGCTGCTTTTATTTTTCTCGAGTGGTACTAAAAAGAGGTGGTCGGTTGTTCGACGATAAAGTAGCTAGTAGGACGTCACATCTCGCGGTGTACTATTTGCCACATCACAAAATGACGATGAAATACAACTTGGTCTGGTCTGGCTCCCAGAATGGATTCTGGACAAGGGTTCTGGTTTCGAAGAAGTGGTTCTGACAGATCTACACATGGATAAAGTTATCGGTCACGTCACGGTACGATATATAATAATTAAGGGAGTTAAAACGAAGATTGATACCAGCAGTTTGAAATTGGGTCGTAGCTTGTAAACCGTTTTATCTTCGGTCGGTATAATCTTTAGCATCGAAACTTTCAGTCCAGCAAATCTATTTAGAAGGTCGTTTTTACTGCAATTTGTTGAGGCAGAAAATAGCGTTAGTGCTATTTTATTGTTTAACAATCAGTTCAATTGGATTGGCTGTTGGCACAGTTGCAAGAAAAATACACGAACAAGATAATGAAGACAATTAAAACGTCTACTTAGTAGTTACTAAGTAGACGTTTTAATTGTCTTCATTATCTTCATATATATGGCTACTGTGAAATTACGCATTAGGCATCTCTACTCGTATGTATAATAAAAAACTCATTCGTCTTCCTTCCACTTAATTTACGTAAACACTACACTTGAAAAAATATTGGCGTTGATTGTATAAATGCTAATGATATGGCTGATCCATGTTTCAAGGAAGTCGATAATTTACTTACATGTTAGAAATTATATAGCCGTAAGGTACCCTGCTATGATTACACCAACTAAGACAAAATACATATTATCCTCGTATATGTTAATTGTTGTTTTAAACTGAAATCTGATCGTGAAATATTTCGCTTGCAAATGCATGTGTCGTAGCATTCGTGACACAAGAAAATTACAAAGTTGCATTTGCAATCAGCGCTATGGTGCCGTTAACGTTCGCGTGCATCGTTCTATTGATGCAATATGACCCAGATGTTATTTCCATGAAACATTCGACTCGTATCACCAACGACGTATATTTATTAAATGTTCTAGATTGTTAAAATATGTTGTTAGTATTTATACTAGTGGTTCGCCCCGAACTGAAATCTCGCGAGTTTCCGAAAACAAAAATAAAAATATTCTTAGGGCGACTCGCGCAACGATGCTTACACGTATTTAGTGGATAAATATGATTTAAGGAGTATAGTTGCTAAATACGTTTAGAGATCGTTGTGTAAGATGGCCTTATTCTTTGACTAATAAAATAATGCCACGAAATGCAACCAAACAACTTCCACCCACAGTTTCATTCAAATTACAGATAACGGGAGTTCATGTAAATTGGTTCCTTCTTTTTTGAGGTACAAATTGCAGTTATTTTGGATTTCAGACTTTTCCCTATATTTGTGTCACTGAAGCTACACGCATACTACTGTACGCACAGTACTGTGGGGTCCACTGGTGTATCCGGTAAATTTTGTCAAAGTTTAGTTTTTATCATGGCTATTAACTCAAAAACTATAAAGGATTAACGAAAAATAAAAAGGGGGTTCGACGATTAACGTCTTTCTCGAAGTTGGACTTACCTAATTGGACTGTTTGTCCTAGGTATACACATACGCGTCGACAACTTCAAGAGCCGAGTTCTCAACCATAAGTGGGACAGGGACGACATGGACATTCGACATGATTTTCGTCTTGTCCATGTTCATTTTAAGTCCTACCCGTTGGGAGACTCGATTGAGGCCTTCGAGCATCGTGCTGAGCTCTTCCATCGACTTTGCCATGACCACAATAGCGTCGGCAAACCGAAGGTGAGTGATGTATTCGCCGTTAATATTGATGCCCAGTCCTTTCCATTCCAGAAGCTTGAAGGCATCTTCCAATGCGGTCGTAAACCGTTTCGGAGAGATTACATCTCCCTGTCTTACGCCTCTTTTTAAGGGAATCGCCTTCGAGCTCTGTTCGTGTACTCGGACTGACATCGTCGAATCCAACTCGGATGGGCAGCGTTTGGGAAACTTCGCAACGTCTTTTGTCCAACATACCTCAGTGCCTTAAGACCAAAGTCTTCAATCAGTGTGTGTTACCAGTGATGCCATATGGAACCGAGACGTGGTCCTTCACTATTGGCCTTATGAATAAGCTCAGAGTCGCTCAACGAGCTATGGAGAGGGCTATGCTCGGGGTTTCTCTACGGGATCGAATCAGAAATGAGGAGATACGTAGGAGAACTCAAGTCACCGACATAGCCCGACGGATTAGCACGTTGAAGTGGCAATGGGCAGGCCATATAGCGCGCAGAACAGATGGCCGATGGGGCCGAAAGGTTCTCGAGTGGAGGCAACGGACCGGCAAGCGCAGCGTAGGAGGTCCACCCACAAGATGGGCAGACGACTTGGTAAGAACCGCAGGTCGGCGTTGGATGCAGGCCGCTTCCAACCGCAGTTCCTGGAGATCAATGAGGGAGGCCTTTGTCCAGCATTGGACGTCCTACGGCTGATATGATGATGATGATGATGACAAAGGGGGTCTAAATGTACTAATGAATACCTTTTATTTATATGACCTGAAAAAAAATGAAAATGAGGCTACATTTTCATTTTTTTTACCCCTCTTGAACCCCAATATCTCAACAACCCCCCAGCATTTTTAGCTCATTTAGTCATACCAAAATTATGCCATCACTACCTACCTATGTATTAAATTTCACGATGATCGGATCAACGTTACGAAAGTTATCAACGGACAAACATACATACATACAACGCCGATTTTCCCAAGTTGATTTAGAGATCTCGCTTCGCTCGATCAACAAAGTGTTTTACTATCTGCAGGTGGCAGTTTATGTTATGAAATGATGGTAAGTTGAACGTAGTTAAATCTGAATTAAGATTAGTATCAGTCTATATAGGGAACGCTCTCGCTAGATAGACTAAATCTAATCTCAACACCGGCAGCCGCTGCCGTATTTACGCAAGTATAGGCGGTTTCCCGCTATCGGCAGGCGGCGCACGCGCACAAATTGATCTATGGCGCAAGCATCCATCATTATTCTCATTACGAACGAGAGTGTTCGCAGTTGCAGCACACCCGTCTAATGTCAAATGGACACTTGACAACATTATTTAGAAGTAGGCGTGTTATTTGTAAACGCTGAGTCCTTATTTAGTTCGGTCTAAAAGCAAAGTTTGAACATCCGTTGTCAAACACTAGTTGGTTCACGCAAGATACCTACTGCTATAAAATAGTCGTATATTCGCCACATTGAGATGAAACTTTACCTTCATACAACCAATTTCTTCAACACAGCCGAAATATCTCTCTCCTAAGGTCATAATGAGAATCCTAATTGCGGAACAGCTGCGAATGTGGCCAAGTTTACGCATACCCACATGGCAAAGCATTTCCCTGTTACAGCAGTTAAAGTTACGATCCTGTCGGAACAAACAAACTCGGTTCGATCAACAGCGGGACCGTTTTAGGTTTTAACTGCTATAGTATTCCTGGCATCACGAGTACATTATGCAAGCACAAACAAAGAATTTGTTTTTAAATTGAAACTAATCAACCTGTACGGAATCCGCATTATAATTATTTTTTCAACAAACTTGCTCGTAACATGAGCCATAGTACATCGGTTATTAGGGCCTTAAACCGAACATAACACACGCGTGCGTAATAATATAACACACTAGTGCATAATAGAATTATCCCTACAAACTTAAGTTAGTACCTAACTGCAAATTATATGCCAGTAAACAGAGCATTTTCAATTTAACCGGGTAATGCAGTTTTTGTAACAGCAGAGGTTTTATGCCGCCGAAAATCCTATTACATTTTTGGAATAAATAAATGTATCCCTAATTAAGACGAAAAAACATTATCAAATTACTTATAATTCACATTAATTTGTTATAAAATATTTCATTTTATCACTAAAATTATAATTTTGAATTAGGCTGTATGGCTATATGTAATCAATCAACATACATTTGGCGCGTGCAAAAAAAAAAAACTTGCGCGCCATTTCCCATTTTTTTGTTTGTATCGCATTTGTTGCTGTGTGGTAAATAATTGTAAAAATGTCAAATTTTAGTACAGAAAATTAACAATTGATAGATTTAACCCCGCCAGAAATACTAAATGTAGCACAAAATGCAAATGAGCAGCCTAATACCTGCAAAATCTAGAGCAAAGTACTTAGCTGCTTACGATAGTTTAATACAATGGAAAATCAACAAAAAACCCAGTCATTTTCTGAAAATGTGTTTTGGCGTATTTCTCTGAACTCGCCAATACATACAAACCCAGCTCTCTGTGGTGCATCTATTCCATGTTATGAAGCATGGTTAAGCTCAAACATTGTGTTGATATCAAAACGTACTGTAACCCACAACCATGTACATCTCGTAGCATGAGTTATTTGATGCCTTCTCCTTCCAGTAATTTGTATGTTTTACCTTTGTCGCCGACATTTACACAAGAAGTAAATGAAGATACTAAAGAAGTGGCAAGTACTAATGTAAGACAAACTGTGAAATCGCCATCAAAAACAATCCAATATCGTTTTGAAAATTGTACATTCACCAATTGTTTTAATAATTAAACGATTTATGCAATACATGTTTGTTTTTTCCTTGCAAGTGTGTTGAAAAAGTGCGTATGAAACTCGTGAGCAACTAGCTTACTAGACACTGGGCTGATTTGCGCCCTCGCCTACGGCTCGGGCTGCAAACCACAGCCTCGTGTATAATGAGCAACTTAGCTTTCTTGTATCATAAATCATAATATACTATTATTTACGGTGGAATCCCGATATGATTCTTATACTAAGATAATTGAAACTACAAGAAAATGAAATCATATTACTAAAAAGTACCACCATACCATACTCATTTGGTAAAATAAAGAGACTCTACACCGAGAACTCGAGTGAAATAAATACTAGTTGGTGAAGTAACCTACATAGTGTTTCTTAGAATTGTAGAGTCGTACGATATTAAAAAGTATCCACGAATGCTAATGCTAATATTGTGTAATTATTGTCAGTCTGTCACGAATTCCGTTTGCTAAAAGCTTATCAGGCTATGAGCCATAACGCCTGGTGTTAAGATTACAAGACATGCATACAATTGCATAACGATAACGCAAGAACAGTCTAGAAGCTCTTCGCTAAATTTTAGTAGGTAAGGCAGCATTATTTGCTTAGATAAAAATAATACTATAACTATATACATAAAGAATACACATAAAAACTGGTAACTTGTTAAAGTAAAACTTAACTCAATCCATTCTGGTACCAACAACGAAAGTTGTTATCGTTTGTAAATTCATGGACAAGGTCAACGGATTAACTAAAAACGAGCAACGAATAAAGAGCCTACTATAATTCCATAAGAACTTCAGCTTTGGACATACAAATGACAATTCATTAAACTGGTAAATTGCTTTCCTAAAAATAAATCAGTAATCCGTACTCTAGAATCAGCAGTCACCACCGAATCTGTATCGTCCTATGCAGCACTGCATCATGATAAGTACATCCACAATTTCACTGTAACATCACTTGTTTACAAATAGTACAGGGAATACCCATGAGAACCTGTCTATGGTTAGTGGGCGAAATTCTCACGCGATGTTTATGTTTAAAATTCAATTAAAACAATGCGATGTGTCGACATTCTTGGAAACGCATCGTATGATTCGATTCTCAGAATATTTTACGTTAGAAATATCGTAGAGTAAATCTGCGGTTGCTTAAGAAAGGACAAATATTTAGTCATGTTCGGTTTTTCGCATGTACCTATAACTAAGATTCAAAGTAATTCAAACGGAGAGAGATATTTGTTGCAACAATATAATAACACGTTGATGGCAAGAACTTCGAGGTTCAACTCTCCTGGCTTCGAGAATGATATATCTGCACGTCGAGAATAAACGATCGGGTTGGCTAACAATTTATCTTACGGTTGCACTCCCGCGATCGCCTCCAGACATTGGGATCATTAGTTACAATTCGCAACAGTTGCTCTGCTATTTCGAGAAAATAACTAACTTGAGAGCGCGTATTTAGACTAATGTTTCACATAAGCCTATTACGTCTTCATACAATTTATTAGGAATAAAGAACAATATAATCTCTAATTATAATGATTGACAAAGTGCCACAAGGAAAAATTAAAATAAATAAGAACTTCTGATGAAGTCAGCCACAATCTGGCAAGTGGCCGCACTTGCGGGGATAACCCAATAAACTCTTAATAGTTTCGCTGAAAAGCTGCACTTGCGTGAACTTATTTGTTTAATGTGGACCATAATATTTATCCTCATCCTTTATTTAGATCAGTTGATAAGTGTAATTGATTTTTTGATTAATTTATACCATGTTGATCTTCAGTATCTGACAGCTCTAAAACTAGAGAGACCTGTCTCGCATCTGTCGCAGTTCAACAAGCGAGCGACAGTCGCACGACACGAGGGCAAAGTCCTTTTGTAATCCGACCAATTAGTACGCGCGTCACTTTGAAGACAAGCCTCCCACCGGCGGCTTTGATCACAACACGACTTGCAAAATGAGAACCATTTTCATCGCTAAAATTACTTCAAGCAGTTTGTTCAGAAGAGGTTATTGACACGTGTTTTGTCAATATAAAAAACAACATGTGCACGTTATTCTAACAATAAGCCGCGTCTAATATTTCTGTCCCCCGAGTATCTTTACAAAGCAACAACTAAAAAGACTCAAATATAGTAGTTTATGTAGGTATACGGGTAAACTAAAAGAGCCCACAACGCAACTGTTAAACAACGATTTCCGAGTTCATCCAATTCCTCAAAGCTTCTGATTTCTAGTTGCTATGTTGTGCAAAATACTGTCCAGTACGTCTACAAAAATCGAAATACGATTACTTTTGATGGTTTTATACGGGTATAATACAACGATATGTATGATATGACAGCTTTTTATTGCATTGCAAACTTTTTAAACTGTAGACATTATTTATTTGCTTCGAAAATGTTACCTCATTAGCTGCATTCAGACCTGAAACTGTAGTCATAATAAATGACCTCATATACCTGAAACAAACAATGTTTATAATCATTATCAATAACACTAAATACAATAATTTTAAAGGTCCGTTAGCGTAGTACGGGCGAACCGGTTAATCGAAAAGCTTACTATTCCGCAAATAAACAAGAAAAGATAGATTGATAGTTTTAACGTTATCAAATAAGCACAATATCCATTTATCCTCGCCTCGCGTCGCTCTTGACTGACTGAAATTATTATGGTAGATGATTTAATTCATAGGGCCATGAGTTTTAACAACCATCCAGTCTAGGAAAAGCCTAAAATCACCCGAATCTGATATAAAATTAAACCACCAACATAAAAGTTAGTTCACAGTATTAAAGCATACTATATTGGTAATAGTTTGCAGTCCCAGTCTTCAAGGCACTTTAGAAGGCAATGAGTAATTGTGTTTCTTATGCAACACGTCCCCAGAGTTGCAATATGGATCTTAGCAATTATGGGCAACAATGAAGATTCAAAGTCACTAAGAATGCCACGGAGTCGTTCGGTTCAATTTATTACGGTAATAATAATAACTTTCACTGGTACAAAGCCGCATATACCTTAAACGACGTCAAGGTAAACTGATGAATTAGCACATTAAAGTAAGGAATCGTCCAATGAAAGGCCGCTACATAAATAAAATCGCAATGAGGAAGCAGACGGTAAGCTTCTGCAAGTACTCCAAAACAACGTTGTAAACTATTTTTGTAAAGTTGCTAAAGACAACAAGAAGAAAGTGCTTGCAAATAAATAAGGCAGATGCAGATAATAGAAGAAACCGACCAAATGCGAGTCGGACTCGCGCACGAAGGCTTCCGTACCATTATCTATAAAAACGCCAAAAAAATCATGTTTATTGTATTGGAGCCCCCCTAAAATATTTGTTTTATTTTAATTTAATTATTTACTTTTAAAGTGAATATATAACTAAATATTCTGTGAATTTTTCAAGCGTCTTCCTGTTGCCGTTATGAATATCAAGCAAAAACGAGCACAAAAATCACGTTTGTTGTATGGGAGCCCCCCCTAAATATTTATTTTATTCTGTTTTCAGTATTTACTGTTATAGCGGCAACAGAAATATATCATCTGTGAAAATTTCAACTGTCTAACTATCATGATTCATGAGGTACAGCCTGGTGACAAACGGACGGACAGACAGACAGACAGCGGAGTCTTAGTAATAGGGTCCCGTTTTGCCCTTTAGGTACGGAACCCTAAAAATAAATAACAGCTGTAGTAATATACAGGAACGATATATATATAGACATTTCCAAGAAAATTATACTAGCCGTAAGAAAGTGTGTCTCAATTTAAAGTAGAATTGTATGTTACTTTATACTTTTAACCGGTAATAATAAATTTCACGTAAAATCTCCTCAACAGTGGTACGTTGGATTCTAATAATATGTTTCCTTAAGAATTTTACAATGTAATTAAACGTTACTATTTTGGGTTCTCAATATCTTAATCCGTCTGTCATTCTCTTGATATCGTAAATTGTGTCTGAACTCACATATGCACATATCAGGCTTGTATAGTCGATGCAAACAGGTGTCGTCAGAGTATTAAAAAAAATACCACTTTAATTGAATTCAAACATAAACTTACTCATATCGGCACTTATAAAACTAATTAATAATCTTTACTTTGAAAGAGCCAGGAAAGAAATTCAATTCTGCAATTTACTGTCTGAAATTGAATCCATGACCTTTGTTTTTGTACATTGTATTTAAATTATAGTTGTCCAGAAGGTAACTAAATAGACTAGGAATTTAATTATGAATAATATTATATATTGTGTTTGTTTAGTAGCCCAGTAGTGTAGTAACTTTCATTTCAGAACTCAATGCCAATCTATTGATTGATATTTTTTGTTATACGAGTTGTGTCTGAAACTTTGTTTGTCCAAAGATTAAAAGCTAAATTTTATTTGAACATGGCGTGTATCCAGCGAGGTCCCAGAAAAAAAAACTATATTTTTAGTTCGGTTTATAAAATGCATCTATCTACTTGACAAAAAAAATCATGAACTTTGTTAGGCAGTTTGTTTCTAACCCAAGTTTTTTTTAAAAATAAAGCCCAAAAATCCAAGACTTTTAGCTGGATTTACTTGATAATCTTGACTATCTCCGTGGTGCAGTGGACGAATAGCCGGCTGAGACGCAGGAGGTAGCGGGTTCGATTCCCGCCGCGGAACAAATGTTTGTATGATCTACAGATATTTGTTCCGTGTCTGGTTGTTTCTCTATATATTATAAGTATGTACATATTTACAAATAAAAAAAACGTATATAAGTATTCTATCAGTTATCTGGTACCCATAGTACAAGCTCTGCTTAGTTTGGCGCTGTGTGAAATGTCCAGCCATATTTATTTATTTACATATTTATACCAGCCACAAATGGCCACTATCGTGAAGTGTAAGTAAGACTGTCGTTACGCAGGTAAGTTTCAAGCCTAATGTTTCTCATCTGCAAATTGCTCAAATTAATGCGTCTAAAGGCACCATCGTGAGGCGCATCACGCCAGCCGTCAAAACCCAGCAATTTGTGGTGCGCGAATCATGCGCAAACCGTAATTACTGTTCAATTGAAAACTGCGTTTAATGCAAAACAGCATTTAATTAACCATGTTTATTGCGATAACTATGTTGCGATATGATGGTCAAGTGGATTCTTATCAAGTAATCACTAAAATGGTAACGGTGTAGGTTTGATAAGTGTGTTTGTGTACGGTTGGGTGTCGCTTATTTACTTAGCTTGTATTTATAATACAACGAACTTAAAAGTCCAAAATACCTCAGTGTCTGACAAAAGCCTTTGTACAGTGTTTGTTGCCCGTGATGGTATATATATGGTACAGAAACTTGGTCATTAACTATGGGCCTCATAAGAATACTCAACAAGCGTGCCTGTGCCAGATGTTTCTTCTACGAGATCGAATCAGAAATGAGGAGATTCGTAGACGAACCAATGTGGTAGTGGGCGGGGCACATAGATCGAAGAACTGAAGGCCGTTGGGGCAGAAAGGTTCTCGAGTGGAGAGAGTGGAGACCCACGTACTGAAAAGCGCAGCGTAGGATGGCCCCCCACTACATAGAAAGATGACCTGATATAGGTTGCGGAGCCGTTGGGTGCAGGTCGCACAAGATCGGACGCTCAGGAAATCTATGGGGGAGGCCTATGTTCAGCAGTGGACGTCCTGTGGCTAATATGATGATGATGAACCCAAAAGAACAATATTCATCAACAATAGTTTTATATTCTGTTCTTTTTTTTGCGTTAAAACAACTATTAGAATTTTTTCAGGTATTCAACAAAACCCATCCAATCAACGTACATTTAGGAAGTGCCCACGTCCCTCATTACCACCATTCATAAATTAGGTTCAGTCAGGTTGATAATTAAAATTTTGTCACAGACATCCGAGAATTTTAAATTGAAATGCCGAAGATTAACCAACGCGGGAACTTTTAATGGAAGCTTTAACATTTTAATTCCTCGGGTTGATTTTGCAGAAATTAAAATTAAGATTTCCATTAAATATGTATTCTTGCTCTGTAGATATATAGAGGAATACCTATGTTAAGCAATTGACGGCTGGTATAATGATGATGATTAAATATTCAAGCCATAATAAAGTTTAAGTGAAATTTTGAGTAGAACCGAGCAATGAAGGTAACTTTGTAAGGATGTTCGATAGAAATCGATAAAAATTAAACCAATAATATATTGATTTGAATGGGAAGCAATAAAACAATATTGCCTAGCTAACGTACTAGCCGGATTTTGACGATTAGTGAAATCAATCACGTGTTTCCTTTAAGTAAGGCGTTTTAAAATATATAGAAATTCAATTTATTTAGGAACCTAAGCTTTCTAAAGAAACAACCAATACAAATTATGAGCAAGGGAGAGAAATACCTCCCTAAGTTTGGAAACATTTTAGTGCTCACAACACACAACACATTTGACCATAGCTCGAGGTAGTCTTGAAAGTAATTTTCCTTTCTGCCGAAACACGACGCGAAATGTAAAGCCACGAGCACGATGCCATAATTCCAATCATTTTCGTGATGGATTCCATTCTCCAAATAATACTCGCGGCGCGGCGGAGCAATGTTTATAATTGGCTTCGGGATTCGAGGGCTGACCCGGTCCGTTTATGAGAGCAAGCGCGCATGCATGCCGAATTGAAAAACAACTGGTTCTGTTATACGATATCCATAAAGTAATTCCGCTGCCATCGACATCAGCTGATAGACATTTACTGCTGAATACCTTATGAATGAGGAGATTCTTAGTCGAAGCAAAGTCACCGACATAGTAGAAACGATTAGCAAGCTGAAGTCGTAGTGGGCAGGGCACATATAGCTCGAAGAACTGACGGCCGTTGGGACGGAAAGCTTCTCGAGTAGAGACCACGCGAGCACTGGAAAGCGCAGTGTAGGTAGCCCCCCCAATAGATGGAAAGACGAGCTGATATAGGTTGCTGGGAGCCGTTGGGTGCAGGCCGCAAGAAATCGGTCGCTTTGGAAATCTATGGCGGAGGCCTATGTGTGTGTGATATACCTTACTGCTGGCGAGTGGTCCCTTCCTGCGTTCGCAACAATATCATCATTGCTCCAATGACGTCAATCATTGCGTCTGATTCGTAGTCACCTGGTCACCATCCAATAACCTTTTTCCCTCAGCAGTTGTCAGTTTGGCTAACAACTGGGTCTACTATTCTGAGAGTCTATGTGCCAGCTGACGTATACGCATAACTTCGATTGTGTTATAGACGAATAAAAAGTAGACACTCCTAAATGATATTCACAATTTCATCCAAATCGTTTCAGGTACATATCACCAACGACATGACTACAACTACATATCTAACTCAACCTTAGTGCAGTTCATTGTTTCCTCGTCGCATCGAACGATGGAAGTAATCATTGGTATGAAGCCTGGTAAAAAACGAAGCCTCGTGAAATGCCCGCGGCGATCAGGGCGGTCATTAAAGGAACACTGCTGTGCTGACATCATCGCCCAAGTTAGATCGGGTATTGTTATTATGCACACCGTCGGACGAAAGGCGAGAAATGGGTTATCGGTTACCGTGCAGAATAATAAAATTATAATAATGAAACGCAATAGAGCAAAGCTGTTTAAGATTCGAACCAAGGTATTGAATTGAAGTTCAATGCCGTCGGTTTCGGGTAACATGCAATAATTCGTCGGTTCACTGATTTTTATCGCGACGAAATTTGCACGCGCTGTGTTAAATGATCCGTTGATAGACTCACGAGCTACTCGTAGGAATCGATCGAACAGGTTAGAGTCCGTCCGACCAGCAAATCAAATAAGCATTGTAAGAAGCTCATATAAAACAAAACAACCTTACTAGTGTTTCACCCCGAACTGATATCTCGCGAGTCTCCCAAAAACAAAAAAAAATAATATTATTACAAGTTCAAAAAGTAATTTGCGCAACAAAGTTTAACACAGAAAAATCAATTTGAATTTTCTAATAGGCTATGTAGACTTTTGAGCAAAATCACACTAATATTATAAATGCGAAAGTTTAGATGTTTGTTGCTTGTTTGTTACTCAATCACGCACGCCGTAACGGCTGAACCGATTTTGATGATTTTTGGTATATATATACCTAGATTATAACCTGGATCATAGGCTACCGTTTACCCCATAAATCAGTTCCCATGGGATAAAAATGGGGTATCAAAGTTTATATACGAAAATGATTTGTCTTTGTTACTCTTCACACCAAAACTACTTAACGGATGGGGCACAGACTTTGCAGAAGTTTAGTTTTAGACCTAGAATAACATATAGGCTACTTTTTATCTCATAAATCAGTTTTCATAAGATACAAATGGAGTGTCAAAGTTTCTATAGAAAAATGATTTGGGTCTTCGTTACCACTTTACGGCAAAGTTACTGAACGGATAGAGCTCAAACTTTGCAAAAATCAGTTCCCATGAGTTAAGACTGAGTCGTTAAGTTTCTATCACACTAATATTATAAATGCGAATGTTTGGATGCTTGTTTGTTTGTTACTCACACAAACCACACCATCAACCGAAAACGGCTGAACCGATTTCGATGAAATTTGGTATATACGTAGATTATAATCTGGATTACCACATCATAGACTACCTTTTACCCCATAAATCAGTTCCCATGGGATAAAAATGGATTGTCAAGTTGCAACAGCGAGTTTAGCTTTATTTCTAGGTTACCTACACATTTAGTAGTGTAACGCGTAAGAAGTCGCGGGCAACGCTAGAACTTATACCAATACTAGCTGTATTGGTATAAGTTCTAGCGATTTGCGTTTCCTCCTGATTGGCATAGAAAGGTGTAAATTTTCCAATAAAATTTATATTTAAATCTATCCATATTTGATGCTACAGCAAACTTCTCCCTCTTTCCCCACCTCCACTCCTCCTTTTTGGATTTTTTTTCGCAACATTTTGTGTAGAATGAAGTCTTTACCAGTGTGCCTTTCATATAATATTTGATCGAAATATGTACGTCAATAAATAACGCTACAGCAAACTCGCCCCCCCCCCCCCCCCATTTTCCAGAATCAATAATCGCGATCGACTATATAAACTTAATAAATCAAGGAACTTGTTTGCTAATTTTCGTCAGAATCGGTTGAAAAACGCGACCTGTAGGCGAGAACAGACATACTGACCGACGGTCAAAAGCATTTTTGGCCAATCTCGAAACTGATACGTTTCGCTCTCTCCGTCAATTAAATTTATACGATACTAGCTGAACAATCCGCAGCTTTGCACGCGTAGTTTTCCACTAAAAACATTACTCTCCTTCTGCGCAGTTGGGTAAAAAGTAGCATATGTCACCCGGGGATAGTGTAGCTTCCCAACAGTGAAAGATTATTTTTCCAGTAGGTTCGGAGCCTATTCAATACAAACAAACAAATCTTTCCTCTTTATAATATTAGTAGAGACAATGTCGAAAATCTAAATAAGAAGAAAAAGGTTCGAGTAAATTACTTTGTACTAGCTGACCAATCCGCAGCTTCACACGCGTAGTTTTTTAATAAAAACATTACCCTCCTTTGCGCAGTTGGGTAAAAAGTAGCCTATGTTACTCAAGGTGAATGTAGCTTTCCAATGGTGAAAGAATTTTTGAAATCGGACCAGTAGTTTTTGAGTTTATTCATTATAATAAACATACACGCAAAAATACAAATAATTCCTCTTTATAATATTAGTATAGAAGTATAGATTAGGATGGAGGTCAAGACTCTGACATGAAGGCAAAAATATTATAGAGCAAATTCGTAAAGATACATTTTTTAACCAGGATGGCAAAAAAGTTCGACATAAAAAAGCAAAAAATGAGTAACCAATCAAAAAATTTACGCAGTTACGCGAAGAAATTCGTTGTAAAGCTTCAAGGTCTTCTGTTTCACACAAAATGTGTTTTAATAGTTCGCAAAGGCATTACGAATTTATAAAGAACCACAACAAATTCCTTCTACAAAACAAAACAAGAATGCCTCGTCAGGAGTACTACGTAGGTAGGTAGGTTAGGTGTACTTACTGTGAACGTGACTTGGGAAATTAGAGTAAGAATTTGCTGCGGCAATGCTATCATATTTACATTCGAGCTATTAGATGCATTGTTCAATAATGGTAGGTAGTGTGTAAATAACAAATGTTTAGGTACGTAATGTATATAAAGCATTCACGAAATTGAACCCGAAGCGAATAACTGTACCATGACTTCAATATCCGCTGAATGAAGAGATAAAAAGTTTGCAAGTCGGCTTAGAAGTTTGCATCAATCTTGACGATTACTTTGCCAGTTGCCTGCCAGTAGACATTGACATTTGGGTCAAAATAGTTGTAATAGGAACTGTACTTTCGATCAATTGCTATTGATATCGCTGTTGCTGGGCATACAGAACTGTTTTTTGCTGAGTTGTGTGTGCTACAGTGGAGGCAAAACAAGAGTGATGTCATTAGTTTTTTGGTACAACCGTAACGTTAATGCGAGTTATAAAGCTTTTTTGTTCGCGCTCGACAGATGTTGCTTGCTTACAAATTTACAATGCTTCGTTTGCATTTAAATAAAGCAGGTATATGATGAATTATACACGCAAAATACATTGTTCTTGTGTGAATACGAACAAAAAGAAGAGTCATGAACCTCTTAGGATACCGGCAGCTCTAATTTTGGAAGCAACAATGCAATAAGCAAGAATGTTTAATACATGGACGATATGTTTGTTGATGGTTTTTTGCTAATGAATGAATACATCATTAAGTTCTAATAATGCACCAAAAAATACCAAGCTTTTATTAAAATAATTCTACCGTATATTAATGAACTGTAATCAGAACGGAAAGTTGATCAAATTGCCACACACACACAACAAGTCTTATTCTAGCGTGTCAAGCTAAACTATTGTCTGCAGCTGATAATTTGGACCCGGCCAAGTAATAGCATATCAAAAACTGTTCCCTCAAACTGAAGTGACAATATTGAAAATGCATTTAGAAATACGTGGAAAACGTTAATGTATTCCAGACTATGTACCATACACGCTATATTTTATGCTTTACGTGTCGATGACTGGCTATGCGGTGACACCTACACTAAAAATCTATGGCAGCTAAGAAAAGTGCCTATAATTACTAAAATAAACGACAATTAAATGAAACTTATCCACCAGGAATTAAGGTTGAGTTTTGGTATTTCTTAAGTCCCAATTTCCCATCTTGAACGGGTGGAGTAGGAAGACATCTGTCAATCAACACTCAACAGGGCCATCGTTGACGCTAGAGCTGCCCGGTGTTTTGTGGAAACAGGAAATATGATGTTGGCGAGATATAAATAAATAAAACAGAAAATTCCTAAAAACAGAACACAAGCTACCGGTTAAAAGTTGATTGGAACAATTGGTTGTAAATCAGTTTCCAAGTAAAAAAACTCTTAGGCTCGGACTATATGGCGTCCGGGTCTCCCCGATCCGAGAAAAAACCAAATTCGGTATGCTATCGACTACACAAGGTCCGGTTAAATCAGGAGAAAAAATCCCTCAGGCGACCGCTAGCACTTGCGTTGGACAGACGTCCCGATGACGCCTACTTTTTTAGTTTGGTATGCAAGATTTACAAGGTAGCTGGTAAAAACTCTATTACCCAAAAACTAAAGAGAAAAGCGAAAAATTGACCCGTATATATAACGTTTATTTATATTAGTACTACGTTTTGGAATAATAAAAATGGCACGTTAATAGAACAACAGACATGATCAAAATAGTTCAGTCTCTGCCACCAAGGCATTTACTGGAGATTGAAAAATTTATCTTGAAAAATTTTTTACTAAAATATTATTTATCCATAATACAAAGTACATCAAATTAAGGCAGTTGTAGTCTATTAATTTTTTTAATCCGAGTTACAGTTTTGATGGAAATGGAGGTCAAAGTTACATCGGGTTATTTTGTGGCTAATTTTAAGCATCCGCGTGTTGTCATAACACTGACGCAAAACTCGCCCTGAAGCCCTCGGAACGGATAGTTTTCGTTGCCGGTGTGGTCAACGTCATACTTTATTGTTTAGCTGCGCCCACTTGTACCGAAAAATAACGGTAGCCGGGGTGGAGCCTGTGAATCCGAAGCATGTCCGGTTGCTTCCAGGTAAAAATCGGGGTCGGATGGTCGTGTGTAGTCGATGCAGGAAGAATTAAAATGTTTGGTTGTGCGACGGATTGGTTTTATAACGGCCCCTGACAAGCCCGGACGCCATATAGTTCGAGCCTTAAACTTGCGTTTCCACCAGAGTTGTGCGAGAAAGCTAAGTGGTGAGCGAGAAAAAAACTAATAAGAGGATAACTGCGCTGTGCGAGGCTAGGCAAATGAAGGTATCCCATTGGTGATTTTCTTCCTCACTCACCGCTTTGCTACTTTGCACATTTCTGGTGGAAGGAAACGCACCCTAAAGGAAGAGTGCTATGATCCAATCGATCATTCATGATAGACAGACACGGAGAGTAATAAAGCAATGCAATAAAAATAGACTACAATAAAACAAGCTGTGTGAGTTGGTCGTTATTTAAGGGAATCCATAAAAACTGAACCAAACCAACTATAATAGACCACCGCAATGAGTTAGTGGCTCACGGTGCAGTTTGTATACAACGCGGTGGCTATGACCACTAAAAATAGATGCATGGTTGGTGTGATACGTTTCAAAATCTATTCTTAAAAAACCCAAGTGCGAGTCGGACTCGCGCACGAAAGGTTCCGTACCATCTATAAAAACGACAAAAAATCACGTTTGTTGTATGGGAGCCCCCCGTAAATATTAATTTTAGTTTAATTATATATTTTTAAAGTGAATAATATAACTCAATATTGTGTGAATATTTCGAGCGTTTACCTGTTGCCGTTATCAATATCGAGCAAAAACGAGGACCAAAATCACGTTTGTTGTATGGGAGCCCCCCTTAAATATTTATTTTATTCTGTTTTTAGTAGTTTTATTTTATTTGTTGTCATAGCGGCAACAGAAATACATCATCTGTGAAAATTTCAACTGTCTAACTATCACGGTTCATGAGATACAGCCTGGTTACAGACAGATAGACTGACAGACAGACAGCGAAGTCTTAGTAATAGGGTCCCGTTTGACGTTTTGGGTACGGAACCCTAAAAATGACGAGAATGCGAATAAGTAAGCAGCCGAATCCTTTCACGTGAAAGATGCAAACTCCATGACAAGCTCAGCTATAGCGTTAGATATTGCATCATTTTTAATCAATCTACTTATTATTAATCTTAAGGCTAAAAGGCTGATTTAGAGTAACTAGTCGCGAGAGTTTTCATATTAGTCTTTTTCAAAAAAATTGTACACAATTAAGGGATTTAATTAAAACAAAACTTAATTTATTCCGTTGTGTAACGAAAGTTAGCCATATAGTTTGTATGCCTAACTTTACGAACGCCTAACGAAAGTTAGGCAATAAAAACGAAAAAAGGCAAAGGAAGCGATCGTGATTTTGTTTTTATTGTTTTTAGTAGGATAACAAAATTAGCATCCATTCGCAACTTACATAACGGTATAGCTATCGACAAGTCCGAAAGTTTAAATAAACTTTAAATAACTTTAATAAAAATGATTTGCAACTGTACTTTGATGGCGTGACCAGACCACCTACTGGTATTCCATGAATTTACATAATGTTTATTTGATTTTGCTTTTAAACAATGATAACATCAGATTCAAATCGCATGTAATTTATCATTCCACGTCCAACTCTGCGCTTTCGGTCGTCGTTTGTGCGACAATCACCCCATGACTTGGCAGTTGGCACGATGTCTATCTCCAATGAGATGCTAATGTATTATTTGGCACGTTGTCCGTCCGTCAAAATTTTGGCCTATCAGGTGTCTGTATTATTTAGAGTGAGTGACTAAGGGCGGCTATTGTTCCAGTAACAATTTACGGTCTCATTGAGTTTCATTCAATGTAACCTTGGGTTTAGACTTAACTTCGCACTGGCCTTGGGCATTGCTGTTTTGGCACCTGGAATGGCAAATACTTTTAGCATAGCAGATGTGCTATTGAGGTGCTAAGTTTTGACGGATGTGGCCAGTTAAACATGATTAATGTGGATAATCTATTTCAAGATCATTAGAACACATTCTGACAGCACGTTGGAGATAGAATATCAACCTCGTGACATTTGCACGGTGTTAACAAAAATTAACCGTTAGTATAGTAACAACCTACTTCAGTGAGCTTAATTACTGAATATTTGATCCATGACACAAAATGCCGTACAAATTCTTTACAATCAGAGGGAGTACACAGCGAAAAGTTATTGTTCATTAGAAGTCAGCGTACGAAAATATGTCCAGTGGCCGTTTACCTAGGGTTTTGTTTGCGATGCGATGGCCGCCCGAAAGTACCAGACTGCTTGTCGCCGCCAGTTCTAGACCGAGATATACTTATGGATAAAGCTAGGGAGGGAGCGAGACAGATATCACATCATGGCGTAGATATAAAAACTTCTGTGCGAGTCGAATCCACGTGACGTAACAGTCACTATAGAACAGAACATTAAACGCAATTTTATGATGCTCGTTGTACTTGTAAGCAGCGATTCAATTTTCAATAATGAGCCAATTGAAATAGCATAACTCAAACATTGTTTTAGTGGGCAATAAATTAAGAAGGTCTTTCTTTAGTTTGTAATTCAATAACAAAGTTATCAAATAAAATAATAATAATCACTGATAAATATAACAATTTATAAGGCTGCTTGAGACCTATATTTATACCGCATCGTCTGCACACAACTTTATAAGATTGACGTCAAATAAAATTTAATTTACAAATCACCGTTACTGGGTTTATAACACTTAAACTTTCGCTTAGAGTGCTGGTTCGCCCAGATTAACGCAAGGTGAAAATGTAACATTACTGTTAGTTATTTATTTCTATCACATATTTACGAATAATTACGAATAAAAACATGCTATTGGTTTGTCCAAAACTCGAAAATATACTTCTGAGTTTCATTATGAATCTAATGGAAGCGAAATATTATAAAGATCAATAACATTAATAAAAACTATACACCCGAAACGGATACTGATACATTATCGACACTAATTGATATAAATATTAAAACATAATTTTAATCGGTTCATGTAACGTGTGGCAACGATGATAATAATGAACAAACAAGAATAATGTCAAAAATTGATAAAAATCCAGTTTTGTAAGCATTACAAAAGATCACGGCCAAGTTGGATGATCAGATCAGAGTTGTTTACGTATATATTACATTAGATTAATGTATGTAGCTGTTGAACACGCAACATCTGACTGGGCTGAACATTTTACCCCTCCCTATAGAAGATAGCTTAGACGTTTTGGGACCCTAAAATCAGAATAGAGAAAAACCATTTAATGATAAACCAAGATTAATTGTGAAGTGCAGAGAGTGTGATACCTTGAATAACCAGATGCCACCGGTGGAAATAAGATTATCCTATATAATCTAGTCGTATAATCAGTGAAATCGTTTAAGTGCACGTGATGCAAGGTGCATGTGACGAAAAAGGTGCGCCAGACTCGGCGACGCCGCGCGAATGCTAATTATTGAAATGTTATAAGCGCGATATCTAAAGTTGTCGCATAAAATATAAGAGAAAGTAAGTAGCGAACGGGGAAGAATAAGCAGCATACATGGCAAAACCTTTTATCATAACAATAAATCTGTTTTCTAAACATGTTAAGGAAGGAGTGACGGCACGAATGACATCATACTCGCAAAGGCATGGTAATGTCGCATGGTTCGTGATTCAATGTTGTTTGGTTAGGGTGATGCAATTCCAATAGCCGTATTTGACCGAAACCTTACGGGTTTAGAATGCGATTTGATATTGAACCTCATACGGCTTATCTGATAAGGATTTGAGGTAAATTTGTACTGGCCTAATTGTGCTCATAAAAACGTATATAACTTATACAAAACTGAACAGGCTACAAACTAAAGCGACAAAATAATATAAAGATATAAGTTTAACATTTGACATATGTATACTCGTATAAAGTTTAAAGACGATTAGAGAATAATATTCAAGGCTTAAAAATAGTGATTGAACCATCGTTTAACGTTATAATATATATATAACTGTTATGTTACTGACTGACAATCAAACAACACAAAACCATGGTAAACATTAAATCATAATTTTAAAAAAGGACGCTGTGACAGATTGTTAATATTGGAATAGGTACACGGAGAGAACTAATTTATAAAAAGAAAGCCTATATTTTATTGTTACTAGTATTATAAATTCGAAAGTAACTCTGTGCCTGTTTGTTTCTTTATCTGTCAGTTTATTACGATTTCACGGCTAAACGGCTGCAGCGATTTGTATGAAATTTGGTGAATAATTAGATAATGACAGCAATTGGGAGACACAAGCTAGTTTTTACCCGATTGCTCAGAAGTTAATGTTTTTAATGAACAACCACGCGTACAAAGCCGCGGGCGGGTCAGCTGGTTATAAGTTTGTTCACTTTGGCACCCAAAGTCGGGTGTAGGCCTCCTCCATACGATTCCACTGTGATCGATCCTGCCTCTGCTAATCGAGTCCATATCCTTCCCGCTACCTCTACGACATCGTTGCACCACCTTCTTTCTCCTTGGCCTGCCTCCCGCTCGCCTAGCCTTTCGTGGGTACTAGTGCAGGATCCACTCACCCCAGCGCTCGTCTTAATGTGCTCTGGCAATGTGACCCGCTCACTAATTTATAAGGGACTAGCTGACCCCTTTGCGGATTCGCACGCGTGCTCTTTTAATAACACCAGTCTTTCAGTTATTTTGCGCAGACGGGTGAAAAGTAGCTTATGTCCCAATCCTGGTCATAATCTATCTGTGTACCAAATTCCTTCGAAAACGGTCAAACAGTTTATTTGTGAATACGTAACAAACATACAGTAACATAACATAGAGTGCAGTTGCGCATCGGAGACGAGCACTATATCGCGGTATGCCACTAATTCGTATAGGTATAATGAGATGAGTAAATTATACGAAGCCTCAATAATTTTTAAAATTATCGCATAGTGACATCATTCTTCAGCCTTCAACAGGCAAGTCAATTCAAATAGCAGTGGTATTTCTCGATTAAAACAAAAACAACAATTTACATTGCTGTACAAGTAAGAATCGAATGTGGGAGTAAAGGCGTGGAAGCCTTAAAATGCAAAACTTTAAGTGGGTTAAATGCGCTTTATACATCTAATCGGATACTCTTTAAGGTGACACGATAATCTTACAGAAATGTACTGAAGTTGTGTGCATTGCCTATATAATTATATTTCACTGTAGCTATGTATTTAGATTTTTAATAAAATTGGTGAACGTAGTACGCAATGTATTCTCGCTGGGAGCACTTCTCATGCATGCATTGCAGTGCCTGCAGTAATTACTTGTGATGAACAGGGATAACCGCTTAACATGGTGTGCCACCTGCCAAATCATTTTGTGCCACTTGCACAAAATTATTAGTAAAACTGATATCATCAGAACGCGAATACGAAAACTAGCAAGTAACCGGCTCATAAGAATGACCTTCGGCTTCGGCCTACGCAAATGCTTTTTAGACCACTTATATAAAACCACGCTCAGAGTTTTCACAACTGAATCGTAG
This sequence comes from Philereme vetulata, assembly GCA_918857605.2. Classification (NCBI taxonomy): domain Eukaryota; kingdom Metazoa; phylum Arthropoda; class Insecta; order Lepidoptera; family Geometridae; genus Philereme; species Philereme vetulata. The sequence goes on from OU975476.1 coordinate 5,840,050, forward strand.
TCGCACATTACAAAAACTACAAAAAAACATGCTAATTTATCAGAGGAATTGGCTTCATAAGCGTATATTTTAATGTATGCACATATGTAAGTACCTATGTGATATAAGATAAGATAACTCTTTATTGTACACCAAAATAAAATACAGAACATAAATTTACAAATGATGTGTGTGGTACACCTAGGTAAAACTCACATGATCCATTCCATCCAAAGATTATCTGGTAGAGATCGCTACTTAGCGATAAGAGTTAAGGCCAATTGTAAACATATATATTTTTTTATTGTTGATAGTCACGCTCTTGACCATGACCACTACCCCACCGGATGGTAAGTGCTAGTGAGATCGAAGATGGAGCACGCTTGTCTGAAGAGAAGCCGTTCACTCTGGACTTAAAGACTCCAAGATTATACTGGTCCGGAAAAACAGACGCCAGTAGTGAGTTCCACTCCTTACGCGTGCTAACAAGAAAAGTTGAAGCAGATCGTTTGGTAAGAAACACAAAAACCGTGTGACACAAAAATAAATCGTTTGGTCCGGGGCAAGGTGGTATGCCAACCAGGTATGATGAATAATGTTAACTTTAATTGTTTTGTTGTTGTGGATGGTGTGCAATAAAGTATTATCTATCTATCTATAAACATTTCGCGTAAAATTCGGGTCGAATTAAGCCGGGAACTCGGGAATCGAAGTCTGCAACACTTTTCAGCGGGACGGTTATCTAAATAGGACATAAATCATTGTGCACAACGGCTCTTACGCAATGCGGTAGCAACATTAGCTTAGCTTAGACTTTAGCTAAGGTTTCTGCATATTTATGACTCACGCCTTTTTGAAGTTCAAAATAAGCAAAACTTACGCTAGAAGACGATGCTTTGGTTTACACCAAATTACTTACTATTAGCCCAAGTTCGGTCGCACTGGGAGTCTATGGGGAAGGCATATATATGATCAGCAGTGGACGTCCTGACTGATTATAATGACATAACTTTAGGGTACAAGTAGATTAACAACAACCAATATTGTCAGGTCAATTGATGATAGTGAATGCGAACACAGCAAATGTTGAAATCCAAGGTCAGGGAGCCAAATCTCGTAATAAAACTTAAAAAAACATCACGACACTTGACCTAAACGAGATTGGATTATGAATTGAATATATTTTGGCATTCCGCTCCACTAATATTACAATATCATCTTGAAATAATGAAGCAACGAATAAGTCTTTAACCGCATGTCGGTCAACTCATGCCATTGTATCGTTATTTACGTATTAGCATATCGAGACTAGGTAGGTTAAAGCTTAAATTCTACTGTTTTAAATTACGTGAATTGGCCTTCAGGTACATTGATAGCTTTTTCCTGTCTAACAGAAAATGCATGCATACAAGTTGCTGGGGATACAGATCAGTATACACATAACAATACAATTATTGTTAAACAGTTTGACAACAAACGATTTTTTTAGATCGAGAAGTTGCCAAATGATACAGTGATATAATAGGCCATGAGCTGAAAGTACTAATAATAGAAGGGCGCAATCAGTTATCGTCCATTGCGCAAGTGTTACGAACGTCTAGGTAGGTGTAAACAAAATTGTTAGCAACGCGAAGGGTCCGAGTGTGCAAATTGAAATATTGCTGACTGTATTCAGTAAAATATAATTATTTCTAATGTGCTGTCCATAATAACAAGCAAAGCCACTTGCAAAATTTTAACGGACAATAGATGTAGGCAGTCAGCAACAGCCTGATGTAATCGAATTTGGACAATTAGGTGCGATGGAGTAAACAACTCGAGTAGCGGCCGAGCGAGATGTAGGTTATCGGTACACGCTCGCGCGTTGTGTTGTGTGATAGCGATGGGGGACTAACTCATTAGCGATACACTCGATAAAAATGTTGAATGGTGCCTTATGTAGGAAGGTATTACCTACTACTCGCACGTGCTCAAGTTTGTAATGTCCTAAGAAACAGCACAAATAGCTTCGAAGTAAATAGGTGTCTGGTTAGAAAGCTATCGCAAAGTGTGTTGATTGACGTCAAAGAGACACGTGCTGTTAGGTGACCTAAGACCCGCTTTCTGATCGTATCCGCCTGGGTTAGCGCTTTATAGACACTGATAAGATTGATTTGACGTTCGACTGTAGGCGCGTAGACAACAGCTGGTTAGAAATGCTGTTTTATTTGACCTCTGTATGTAATTGCATGCAATTGTATGTAGTTGTGACATATTACCCTAGTCGCTATTACATAAGCAATGTAAATCATAAAATGTTAACATTATTTTGTTAAATGTGCGATAAAACAATGCCACGATTGTTGAAGATGAAACTTAACAGACTACTTTATTACAGACTATATTTCGAAGTTTTTAGCTAATCCCCTTTTATTTTTCTTGAAATATCGTATAACGGTAATCGGTATATCCAATTTTATCTCCTGCACTGCAATAGCTCTGAACAACGCGCGGGAGTACTATAACGAAAGACATTAAGACATAATACTTATTATATTAACCGGAACACAAAAATAGCCGGTGACGTAAGTAGCATTAAAATTTGTCGCCAAAATTAATACCAAACATAAATATCTTAACATTAAAGATTTGTACCGTATTGAAATTGATTCATTTTATAAACTCGTGACTGGGTTGGAGGGATTTCTTAGGCAATCTTTTAATATTGATGCCGCGATGTTACACAATTTTATCAAGGAGCGTGGTAATGTAAACATAACACTAGATGACCCTCGATTACTTGGTTTTACAAAGAAGCCTGCCTTAAAGGGCGAGTTTGATTAGCGAAAAGCAGGAATAATTAGGAGTTATCTTGCATCGAGGTGATAAATCGATTATATAGGGACACGTAATAATACTTCTCGAAACGATATAGAAATGTTTGTAGTTAATACAATTAGGTAAATTAAGCACAAAAATAATGGTAATAGTCACGAAAGGTCAAGATAAAACCAAGAATAATCAGACAATAAAATGTTACCAACGAACATAATAAACGTAAGTTATCAATCAGCATGCGATTACACGCCAATAAAATTACCATAAAACACCAACAGTAGACACAACAATTCTTCAACATACCTGGATTTATGAATAACTATATTAACGCTTATGTTCGCTATGATTCTGTGACACAGTAATAAAAAAATCTTAGAATTGTCGTCTAGGAATACTTAATTTTACTTGTTATAATATGTAATGCTGTTGAGATTAGGATCACGGAACTCTGGTGGCAGCAGGTTTACTATTTGGCAATCTGTCATTTGTTTTTTTATACCACTAAGGTAGCAAACAAGTATACGGTCCACCTGATGGTAAGCGGTTACCGTAGGTAGCCTATGGACGTTTGTATTACTCGCGCGTTGCCAACCCTTTATTAACCCTTTCTGTTCTGAAGGAGTTAAAAATTCAGAAGCACATCAAATTTTTATAAACAATGAAATTATTTATCATTATCGAAAATGTTTTATAGTTTCTTTAATTTATTTTTTTGATAATTAAGTTCAAGGATCAAAACAAAGTAAATTAATTAACTAATTAATTAGTCTAGCCAAATTAATACGACAGGGTGCAATTTTCATTTTCTACGAAACCTTCTAGTATTCAGCCTAAACCCGAGTTCCAGTAAATATGTACAAGACAGATTGTACAAAAAAAATATAATGTGCCAAATCGTGAAGTGCGGCTTCAGGTGACCGTTGGCGAGCTGCCCGGACATGGCGTAAACAATCTATTTTAGTTCTCGAGACGGTTCTGCGTATTAATACACAGACATACTACTTCCCCTTACCTGAATGATCAATGCTGTGCTGATGTTTAAATGTGGACATCCATTATGTTTAAGACAGTGTTGTTCATTTATTATTTGAAAATGCGTTAAAGTGGTATTTTGGTAATTTGTAAATAGGAATCTTGATAATTCTATAAACAAAACTTTAAATTTTTTATCAACCATATTTTATGAATTTTGCTCTAAGAAATGTTTGGAATAGATACTTACATTTCACTACCAAGTATTTAATACAATCAGAACCAATAAAATCATGTATGAATTTCAGATTGTGAAAACAATGAGATTTTTGTTATATCTATATAAATAAAACATACTTATAGTATATGTTTCAACTAAACGCAATTCATTTGATAGTAAATACTGTGTTACAAAACTTGTGACTATGTGGTCTAAAGGTTGTTGGTTAAAAGCTCATTAGGATGATGTCAAAAACATTTTAACATCATCAACATTATGCACTATACTCGTATCGCATGATGTCACCTGTGGTCTCTGCCTGTCTCTTGCTTGACGTCATAGTCGAAAGGTTTTTATTAACATTGATGACGCCATATTAAAATCATATCATACCAAGCAAACACTCTGACTAACTTTGTATACAGCTGCACGTCAAAAATCATGAACTGTGTGGTTTTAAGCTGAAACGTTGACACGCCAAGCACTTAGCAAATATTAGCTCTGCCTTATGTATGACTAATCGGTGGACATTAAGTAACCATTAGAAAGGTGGATGACCGTCAGTATTTGTTAAACGTTTAGAGGGCAGGTGTATGTGCTTGATATACAACGTCAAACAAGTTAAAACTGCGATGAGCTTCAAAGTAGATGGTCCTGGAAAATCATCTAATGAAGCAACAGACAAACATAATAACCATAGAACAGAACACGTTGCTTTATATAGATTTGTAAATTCCGCTTATAATATATAAATCTCTAGAAAGCAAGGTGTTGTATTACTATTAAAAAGTGCTAACCGCTTAATTAATCAGTTTGCTTTGATGTTTTAGATTGATTACCGTGAATGACGTACCTTCTCGAGAAAGATGTCACCCGTTTAGAAGACATTGCCTTACCTGTAACAGAAATAAATGAAACTTAAGGACCTGTACAGTAAATAAAATACCCAAAACGAATGATCTAAATCAATTATGACATTTACCGTTTTTAATAGAGCGTGAGACAGTTATGGATCAGGACTGAAATTAAAGCTCCAAGTAATTGGATGCAATAACAAGTGCGTCAGTGTCTATTGCCAAGAAAAGTTTTAAAGGGATATTTTTAAGGAAATTCAATGCAGTGAACAGCTAAATAGACATTAAGAGCACGTGGCTTTTAGACAACTGATACTGAATCATGGGATATCGTGTAACTTATGGGCTGTATGCCAGAATGCGAGCAATGTTGTTGGTGATTTGTTGAATGATTATTCGGTGAAAGCGTTAACTAATTAAGTACACAAACCCTTTTTAAAATCCATCACATGTTCTACGTATGAATTATTATTTAGCGTGAGAGTTGAAAATATTATAATGTTTTAGAAAAACAAATATAATATTACAATTCAGTTATTTAAAAACATGGTAGCAAAAAGTATAACCCTATATTTTATTATACAATGAAAAAAAAATAGTTTAAGTAAGTCAGCTATCCGATTTCCGTTGAATAAAGAAGTTACCTACTACAATGCCATATCTATTAGCATTAATTCGCCTATACATTATTTTTTTTAGTGAAATAAAGAATTTTCTTATCTTATCTAATGCCACTACAGACAAAAGGAAGTACCATTGAGTCTCAGCCTATTTGTTCGTGCGGCAATACAAACATTTACATTTAATATGTTCTACTGGAGTTTTCCGTGTGGCATAGTAACATTAGCAATGCTGATAGAAGTATTTATGTATGTACCATTGATTACACAACAACGTGGCACATGCGCGATTAGAAATGCATAAATCACGTTTTATAGAATGCGCGGGCGCATACACGACACTGCAATGTGATCATTATTATGTAGAGCGTTTGCAAAGGTGGTGTTTAGGTTATAAATACCAGACTTGTTGTTTTTTGAAACCAGTTGACCAGTATATTATTTCTATATATTTATATAAAACAAAGTAGGTTATTTAAACCATTTATAACTCAAAAATGGCTGGAACGATTTTGATGATCTTTGATTTGTTGGATTTGTCTTCGCCCCGAATAGCAGAATAACTATTAAAATAGTATTTTTCAAACTTTCGCGATCACTGTACATAATTATTGATTAAAACGGGTATTTATCGTAATATGAACGAGGACATTTCTAATTCTGAAGACCAAGTGAGGGTAGATGCTGCAGCTACCCGCACTTCCCGACGGTAGCTCCAAGTACTCCAGTCAGCCCGAGACCATGACTGTTGCAACACAGCCGAAACGTCAAGGTATGTACATACGCGATAAATACCCGTTTTAATCAATAACTATTAAAATGTTGGAAAAATTCACGCAATAAAAAATATGATGAAAATTTATTTTCTCATATATAGATGCAGCTAACGATGGCCGATTGACAATTCTAAGCGACGTACATTGGCAGCCCGCGTCATATGCATGTCAAGGTGGTACGAAGTACGGCGGGTCAGCTAGTAGAAAATATTTTATAACACTATATTATTTCGGACTACTTCCGGAAAATTACAAAATTTTTAAAACTATATCAAAAACTTTCAAGCCTTTCAATTCTAGGCTTGAAAGTTATTGAGATGGTTTTAAAAAATCTTGAAATATTCTATATTTATTACAAAACTTAATTATATAAGTATTATATGTGGATAAAAATCGCGGTATTCCGATGTTTTTAATTACGATTTATTTATATATCAGGAGCGCTTTGACTAGGTTAGATACGCGCGCGATGAACAAACCACATTGCATTGATCACGTGCAAGACCGTTGCAGTGCAGTAAGTTAAGTATATACAACGCAAATTGCATTTGCATTGCAGCACCACAACTAACCTCGAAAACTAAAAATTATATAACAAGTTAGACATATCTTATTACATCAATTTTCCTAATATGGACTCATTTACAATTGAATCTTGTTTACTGAATGCGCTTTTACATTGTGGTATTTGGAGCGAAACTGGCTCATTAACAAAACCATTGAGTACTTTGTTAAAATCGTATCGCAACACGCTTCTGTTCTCGGTTTAATTCAGGCGTTAGATCACCTGTAATTTGTAATAGATGCCTAAAGGAAATTAAGAGATTCATGATATGTACTTCGTTTCGTTTTGTATTCTTTTTGAATTATAGATCGAGCGAAGCGAGATCTCTAAATCAACTTGGGCAAATCGGCATTATATGTATGTACGTATGTATGTAAGTATGTATGTACACTGCCGGCCAAAAGTTTGAGACCACCTACATCAAAGTAGGAAAATGAAATAAAACTCAAAATACAAAGCAAGAGGTTTAATTATGAATTAAAATACTTATTTTCTAATACACATACATTATGAAGAAAACAAAAAAATCAAGAAAAATCAACCATTTACTTTAAAAATGTCGCTCATATTTAATACAGATTTTTCGTCGAAAAACCCTCCCTTGCATTTTATTACTACTTTCACTATTCTTGGCATACGAGCAATCAATTTGTCGATTGTATCTTGTGATATATTGTTCCAGCTTTCTTGTAAAGCCTTCCACATGTCTTCTTGCGAAGTGGGACAACAACTGCGCACATTTCTATCAAGCTCTTCCCACAAGAGCTCAATCGGGTTGAGATCCGGACTCTGAGGGGGCCACACCATGTTTTTTAAAACCCCTTCTGTTTCTTTGTGTTCTAAATAACCCCTGCATAATTTTGAACTATGTTTTGGGTCATTATCTTGTTGGAAAAAAAATCCATCTCCAATTATTCTTGAACCAGACGGAATGGCATTTTGCTGTAGTATTCGTTTATATTGCTCCTTTTTCATGATTCCTTCGACTCGTACCAAATCTCCGGTTCCATGGCCCGAGAAGCATCCCCAGACCATAATGGAACCACCACCATGCTTGACTGTTGGCACCACACAGTCTGGCATCATCTTTTCCTCGACGTTACGTCGAACAAAAATTCGTCGTTTTGAACCAAATATTTCAAATTTGGATTCATCTGACCAAAGAACTTGTTTAAAGTCTTCTTCAGTCCAGTCTCGATGGGTAAGGGCCCACTGCATCCGTTTCTTTTTGTTTTGTGGCCTTAGTAGTGGTTTTCGAACGGCGACGCGACCAAATAACTTAGCATCTCTCAAACGTCTTTTTACTGTAGTCAATGATACAGGTTCTGATCGGGATTTGATCACTTCTACGCGGATTTCTGGTGCTGTTAGGCGTCTATTCCGCTTGCTGGTAGTGACGATGAAGTGATCCTCGCGAGAAGTGGTAGTTCTCGGCCTTCCCGAACGCGAACGATCTTGATTACTGCCCGTCTCCTTGTATCGGGTTATTGTGTTATGAACACAAGTCTTCGACAACTTAAGTTGAGAGGCAATCGCACGTTCAGATTTGCCTTCGCCGTATAAAACAACTATGGCAGAGCGAGTTTCACTGCTAATTTCGCGAACTTTTCCCATTTTAAGATGTCTTCACTGTAACAACGACGAGCTCAGACTAATAAGGTAGAAAATAATTTACTCCATAAAAACTTAGGTACTAAATATGTTTTAGGAAGCTAACATAATCCCTGATATCGGTTAACGCGAAACAAACCCAAAACAATAAGTAATGAGCAGATCATAAAAATATTACAATAACTCTACCACCTGGTCCTTGCGCGGCGCTCATTGATGTTTTGAAACAATAGACCTTTTTAGGATGATAACTTAAACAACAACATAAATAATGACTCTTAGAAATTCTTTAATAATAATAGAATACGCAGGTGTTCAAATTAGCTCATTATCATATGTGTACTTTGAAATATTTTGTTGGTGACAAAGATTTTTACAGTGGTCTCAAACTTTTGGCCGGCAGTGTATGTTTGTTTGTCCGAGGATAACTTTCGAAGCGTTGATCCGATCATCGTGAAATTTGAAACGTAGGTAGGTAGCGATGGCATAATTTTGGTGCGACTAAATGAGCTAAAAATGTTGGGGGGTTGTTGAGATATTGGGGTTTTAAGAGGGGTACAAAAATGAAAATGAGACTATTTGGTCAAGTGGGACGTCAAATAAAAGGTCTTCATTAGTAAGTACATTTAGACTCATCTAGACTTTTTAGTAAATTCCTTATAGTTTTTAAGTTATTATTCATAATAAATACTTGACAAAATTCACAGGGTACACCAGTAACAGTACTGTAATTTGGTATGCGTGTAGCTTAAGTGACACAAATATAGTCAAAAGTCTGGAATCCAAAAAAACTGCAATTCGTACCTCAAAAAAAGGTATCCAAATTATATGAACTCCCGTTACCTGTAATTTGAATGAAACTGTAGGTCAAGTACTTTGGTTACTTATTTCGTTGCATTGTTTTATTGGTCAAAAACTAAGGCCGGCTTGCACAACGATCCCTACACGTATTTAGCGACTAAACATATTTAAATTTTACGTATTTGTATGATTTGACAACTCCTTAAATCTTATTTAGCAACTAAATACGTTTAAGCATTGTTGCGCGAGTCGCCCTAAGAATATTTTCTTTTGTGTTTGGGGAAACTCGCGAGATCTCAGTTCGGGTCGAACCACTGGTATTTACTAGTTGACCCCGCCCCATCTTCAAACAAGCTTCTATGTATTTTACTTCGATAACGCCTGTCTCCAAAATGCAAGCTCCTCTGAGCCACATTTTAACGAAATCGATTTGGCGTTTTAGTTATAGAAACGTCACAAACCCGACAGACACACTTTTACATTATGTATTAGTTTGAGAGTTGATGATTCTGTTCGATATCCCACTCGCCAAATTCTCTTGAGATCTGTTTAGCACGTGAAGCCTATTGAACTGTCACTTATTTTTAATTAGAAGCGATAACCTAGTGGCCCACCCTACGCAAATCCAATGGCTAACTGTACAACCCCCAGGCACAACTCAGCATTGTACAAGGACCGTTAGCGAACAGGCAACGTCAATCAGATATAAAACCGCCTGACAGTCGATAACGGTAAAATAGACATTGTCTGTACAATCTGTACAAACAACCTTAGTAGAGTCGGAGCCTATACGAAGTTTGGAAGCTACGTGAAATAGCTTAGCACATTTTTGCCAATCAAAGTCGTCAATATAAAAAAGTAGGAGGATCAAAAATTTCCGTTTTAGTTCTTCGTTTTTTTACTTACAGCTAAAGTATGGAACATTTTACCGTCGTCTGTTTTTCCTGAAGACTACAATACAATCTTCAAGGTAAGAGTGAATAGGTGTCTTCTAGACCTTCGTGCTTGATCTTAGACCACATCATCACTTAGCATCAGGTGAGATTGTGTTCAAATGACGGATACGTGGTCCTAAAAAACCAATACCGAATCAAAAAAAAAGTGTTACTCCGGGAGTGCTGACAGAAGTGAACACTTGAATAAAAGCAGACTACACTACAGATACTTATATACAAAGATGTCAGTAACAGTCAGTCAGTAGTCAATGACAGGTGTCAGTAACAGTGTCGCGAGTTCAATGGTTTTTTCCCCATCTCAAAAAATGCTCAACACGCCTAAAGAAGTTTTCACTATGCCCAACGCGCCTAAAGAAGTTTTCACTTCAAAAAAATCTTTTGGATTCTACGAGTTTTTGATTTATTGTAAGGCTCTTGGACTCATCTATATGCTAGCCTAGATAACTCTAAGCTAGCATATAGATGAGGCGCGTTGGGCATAGTGAAAATTTCTTTAGACGTGTTGAGCATTTTTTGAGATCAATTGAGAGAGCACTATGTATGATGTTTCTTGACATGACAGCTCACATTATAGAATCGTGCTTGTAAGCCAACAACAACAGTTCTATTAGGAGTTGCGAAAGTCAATGATCTCTTTTGGGGCCGTGAAAGTAGAATATGGAATTATTTCCCAAGTTTTTTAGCTCTCCAATTTATTCATGCCAAAACCTTTCATATTTAATAAGTTTGTTTTCAAATATTTTGTATTATGATTATGATTCTCATGAGTCCATTCATAACTAACTAGCTGATCCGGCCGCGGCTTCGCACGCATGGTTGGTCAATAAAACATTGCCATCCTTCTACGGAGTCGGGTAAAAAGTAGGCTATGTCTCAATCCCGGTTATAATATATCTTTATACCAAATTTCATAGAAATGTGACCAGCCATTTCGTCGTGAAAACGTAACAAAGAGACTATAGAGCAACGAGTTACCTACTTTCCAATTTATTAGTAACGAATACTATTAAATAAATCTGCGTTATTTTTAAATTATGTCAATAATAACAAAATTGTCAGAAGTGATCGTAAAAAAGTCGTAAAATTATTGGGTCTAATTAAATTTCATAAGCTGCAATAAATTTAAAGCTGCCTACAGTATTTATTATGCAACCGAAAATGACACAATCGTGTGACAAGTCTTTAAGAAAAAGAAATCTTTAGTTGTTTTGGCTGAAAAACCAGTGCAAACGGTAATAATATGCAAGAAGTTAAAAACCGTACTTCTGTGGCTAGCTTCAGAGCCATATGTTATTTGGTAAGCTGAAGAGCATTCAAAACTGTAAATAAAATTAGGATGAAAGGATTTTTTCAAAAGAAGAAATTAACTCGAGAGTTAGAATTTGACTTTTGTAAAATGCTAAAAGGAGTCTTTATTAGGAAGAAGAAAATAAGTTGAAGTTTGTCCTTTAAATATAAGCCTGACAAATAAAAGCCTCATTTCTCAAGTCCACGAGAGTACCTCTCGCCGAGCGCGTGTAATTACAAGTACTTGCATCTATTTGCGTCTTGGGTCAATGTTAACGCAAGATTAATTGAAACTGTTGAATAACGGAACTTATTATCTGATAGAACTGAAACTCCGGCACTAGGCAGAATCCGTAGAGGTTACGGCAGTTTTGCAAGTCCCTAGTGCGTTTCCTAGGCAAGGGGAGTTGTCGCGCGCAATCAAATGGACAGAACAACTTGTTTTAATAAGGGAAAATAAACGAGTTTCGTATCTATTCAATAGGAAATATCGAAGTTGATCTATATTAACAGTATAGACAATGCAATAGCCGCTTCGTGGATCGAGCAATGTTACCGCTGTCAATCTTAATTCATAAATGCGAAGTGTCGCAATTAAGTCACCGTACTTTTCCAAATGATATAGCATTGATGCTGTAGACGCATTATCCTTGTGACTCAACATTCAATGATGAAAACTGATATTATTCCCTTTTAAGAATAGAGGGAAAATGTTGTTATCCGATTGTAAAACCCAAAGACGGGATAAAAGACCCTTGTGACTCAACATTAAATGATGAAAACTGATATTATTCCCTTTTAAGAATAGAGGTAAAATGTTGTTATCCGGTTGTAAAACCCAAAGACGGGATAAAAGACCCTTGTGACTCAACATTCAATGATGAAACCTGATATTGTTCCCTTTTAAGAATAGAGGTAAAATGTTGTTATCCGATTGTAAAACCCAAAGACGGGATAAAAGACCCTTGTGACTCAACATTCAATGATGAAAACTGATATTGTTCCCTTTTAGGAATAGAGGTAAAATGTTGTTATCCGATTGTAAAACCCAAAGACGGGATAAAAGACCCTTGTGACTCAACATTTAATGATGAAAACTGATATTATTCCCTTTTAAGAATAGAGGTAAAATGTTGTTATCCGATTGTAAAACCCAAAGACGGGATAAAAGACCCTTGTGACTCAACATTCAATGATGAAAACTGATATTATTCCCTTTTAAGAATAGAGGTAAAATGTTGTTATCCGATTGTAAAACCCAAAGACGGGATAAAAGACCCTTGTGACTCAACATTCAATGATGAAAACTGATATTATTCCCTTTTAAGAATAGAGGGAAAATGTTGTTATCCGATTGTAAAACCCAAAGACGGGATAAAAGACCCTTGTGACTCAACATTCAATGATGAAAACTGATATTATTCCCTTTTAAGAATAGAGGGAAAATGTTGTTATCCGATTGTAAAACCCAAAGACGGGATAAAAGACCCTTGTGACTCAACATTCAATGATGAAAACTGATATTATTCCCTTTTAAGAATAGAGGGAAAATGTTGTTATCCGATTGTAAAACCCAAAGACGGGATAAAAGACCCTTGTGACTCAACATTCAATGATGAAAACTGATATTATTCCCTTTTAAGAATAGAGGGAAAATGTTGTTATCCGATTGTAAAACCCAAAGACGGGATAAAAGACCCTTGTGACTCAACATTCAATGATGAAAACTGATATTATTCCCTTTTAAGAATAGAGGGAAAATGTTGTTATCCGATTGTAAAACCCAAAGACGGGATAAAATACTGTCTGTCACTGAGAGGGTTGTTCGATGGAATTTTTATGTCGGACTAGGGCTCGCAGAACCACGGTGGTGGTTGGAACCAACCAAGACAAAACTAGGTCTAATATAGAAGAATGTCGGTTGGTAGAAGAAATTATCTTTTTTAATTCAGGAGCTTTCTCAATTTTTTAAGGTATTTTGCATTTGAGCGTTCAAATTATGTATGTGCCGACCTTTGCCTTTGTCACTCGGGCGGGACTTGGGGGACGGACTTGGGGGGCGGGACGGGAGTCTCAGGAAATGTTTGTAAAGGAAGTAGGGCCTGGCTAATAATTAACGTGTGACAGGGGAAAATAAGTCAAAGCGATAATCTGGCTGGACTTTTAATATAATAAATAAATAAATATTGCTGGCATTTCACACATCGCTATCTAGGATGTATTCCACGAAGAGCAACGATTTATATTTTGGTTTGGTGCTCTTCGTGGAATACTAAAAATTATTTCAAATGTTTCCACAAAGGGCACCTACAATGTAGTAGTTTATAGTGATGGGGTATTTTATATTAAACTAGCTGACCCGCCATACTACGTACCGCCTTGAGATGCCTATGACGCGGGATGCCAATGTACGTCACCCCAGTAGAATTGTCAATCAGCCATCATTATCTGCTATCCTACTAAAAATCGTTGCTCTTCGTGGAATGCCTCCTATCAAACCCCAAACATAGCAGAGCTTGTAATATGGGAACCAGATAACTGATACTTTTTTTGTAAATTCATATTTATAAATAAATAAAAATATCCAGACCCGGAACAAATATCTGTAGACATTTGAAACCATTTGTTCCGCGGCGAAAATCGAAACAGCTATCTCCTCTCAGTCTCAGCCGGCTATTCGCCCACTGCGCCACGGAGGTCGTCAAAACAAAAAATGATGTAATGGATAAATCTTACCTGAGTGATGCCCAGGTCTGAAAAGGGTGAAAAAAGCGGAGACTAGTGCAAAGGAAAATTAATATTACTCGATACATAGGCTGCTATTTAAGAATCCGGAACTGGCCACTGCATAAATAATATTTAAAAAGAAATTATCACGTTTGAAAATGGAACTCTTTGGCTGTAGAATGCAGGTTATTTCGTCCGTCTGTCAATTGTTTCCATTGTGTGGCGCGATTTCAAAAATTGCGTGTCATTATCACAATGGATTTATCTCGAGAAAATTTTCGTGCGATGATTTTTTATGATTTTCGACGTGGTCTAACTCAACAGCAGTGTATCGATCAACTCAGTTCGACTTTTGGGGATAAAGCACCATCGAAGACTACTGTGTATCACTGGTTTAGTGAGTTTAATCGTGGACGTCGTATGCTCACGGACGAAATTAAAGATGGTCGGCCTAAATCAGTTGTTGTGCCACGAAACATCGACGCAGTGCGTAAACTAATAATGCAAGATCGTCATGTGACGTATCGAGAGATAGAGGCGATCTTGGGCATTAGTATGACGAGTATACATAAGATATTACACGAACACTTGGCTGCAAAAAAAGTTTGTTCGCGTTGGATACCGCACAACTTGACAATAGATCAAAAACAGGCTCGTGTCGATTGGTGCAAAAAAATGATAAAAAAATACAATCGTGGTGCATCAAAAGCTGTATATAATATCTACACAGGTGATGAATCCTGGATTTATGCATATGACCCCGAAACTAAGCAACAGTCAACAGTTTGGGTCTTCCAACATGAGCCAAACCCAACAAAAGTTGCTCGTGCGAAAAGCACTTTGAAGCAAATGGTCGCCTGTTTTTTTGGTATAGATGGACACGTGGCTACTGTACCCCTAGAAAATTGTAAATCTGTTAATTCAGAGTGGTACACGACCATTTGTTTGCCAGAAGTCTTTGCAGAAATCAGGAAGAATAGTCCACAACGCAGAATCATTCTCCATCACGACAATGCAAGCTGTCACACTTCGGGTGAAACGACCCGATATTTGGAGGGTGAAACGGTGGAATTAACGGGTCATCCGCCATATAGCCCTGATTTGGCACCCAACGACTTCTTTTTATTCCCAACCGTGAAGAATAAATTACGTGGTCAACGATTTTCAACCCGAGAAGAAGCCGTTGAGGCATTCAAAAATCATGTTTTGGAGATACCGTCTTCCGATTGGAAAAAGTGCTATGAAAACTGGTTTCACCGAATGCAAAAGTGCATTGATCATCATGGCGAATATTTTGAAAAGCAATAAAACCATATTTAACAGTCAATGATAGTTATTTTATTTTATTCCGGATACATAAATAGCAGCCCTCGTACCACCCACCCCACCCAGCAACGAGTCGGTGATTCTGGACTGAGACGTTGAACTCAACAATAATAACGAACTTGATCAAACAGATTCCAAAAACTTGAAAACCAGGCAAAATGGAGCTACGTAAAATAATGATGAAATGTAAAGAACAAAAGCATTTCCCAAGAAGATTCAAGGGCAAAGAACGAAGACCTACTATCACTCACAAATGATAAAACAACATTATATTCATGCATGTCGATTGTCAATAAACAACTGGTGTAAAGCAATAGTAAGGACTATCTCTTTTCCCAATGAGCTCTGAACATCAGCTCATACAAAGTCTCAATCAAATAATACTTGTCAATTATCGGTTCGAAATTCCGGTAGCCAATCGATGAATTTGACATGCATACCTTGCGTACCGGATTTTTGACCGAGTGACTGTGCACTGGATAATCACTAGACATGCCATCTAAGAAACGATATTGAAACAGGAAAATAATAAATTACATATAGTAAAAGAGAAGACAAAAATAATTTTCTTGAATATTAAAATTAACAGGTGGTTTGTATGGTTGTAAACATCAAATAATACTAGTACTTCAGAAGGTAGAAAGTGGGTAGATGGAGTCAGTAGTTATTCTAGACTTCCATCATTTCAGAGTATAAAGCGGAACAAGATAAGCTATTGAAAAAATAAATAGACTATTTAACTATACTCGTAAAGTTAACTATTATACCTAGTTACTGTAGCTCATGAGAATAAATCAGAGTTGTCATTTATACTGATTAGTATTAGAAGTAATATAATGCGATCGTGAATGATACAATTGGAAGGGGAAGATATCGGCGAACGTATCTTAACCAAGTTGAAGACATCATGGCGAAAGGCCAGGGTAAGAGTACCGACGAACACGTATGAAGAATGTAATGAGAGTGAATGCGGCAAAAGAAGTATGCCAGGATCGTAGCAAGTGAAGATCCGTGGTAACTGCCTACCCCTCCGGGATAAAGGCGTGACAGTATTAAAAAAAACGTATTACGAAAGCACTACAAGGGGGGGGGTCTTTGCTCTGCTTATTTTTGATGACATGGGGGATGGGAGGGTCTGGATGGTGATTACGTCAGCAGTACCTATTTATTTTTTTACTTTTTCGGATTTTCTATAAAATTATTAGTCGATTTTAGTTTGTACACATAATGACAACCTTACTAGTCTATGTTTGAAAACGAAACACATTTTCAGGGATTTCCGAAAATAATGGATACGTTTAGGGAAGATTCATATTAAACTGGGGGCACGGATTTGAAACGTTACATACATTTTGTATGAAGCAGTTTATGTTAAACAGTGCATGATCCGTGTCCCGTCCGGGCCCGTCTCCTAACGTACGACGCTCGTCTACACCACATTTGTTGGACGGTCCCGCCCCGTCCCCCTCCACACTTCGTCGTTAACCTGGTTCTTCTTACTTTTTGCTTCTGCTTCCTCTTCGTCAATAGCTATCGCAATAGCAGCAGTCTCCAGTAAAGAAAACTTCATTATTATTAGATTGCAATAACCGGGAATTATTCACATCACTACGCTATATTGAAACGATCGTGGCGGTATAAGACACAATCGGTGTAATATAATCGTGCAGCACGGACGGGCTCCGCTCCGGCCCGGACACGGACCTATCTAATATAAAACATCCCTTACTCGCTTAGAACCGAGTAGGGGAATTACCGTGCGCTATTCACTTGTCTAAATTTCTTCCAAGGGCATTTGGTACCGCACGATCCAGCCACATCCACTTAGTTATTCATGGATAGATAACAGAGTGTTAAGCAGACGCGAAATTGTTACAGCTTTGCGACTCAGATCTGGACACATTCCGTGCAATAAATTCTCTTATCTAATGCGTAAAACTACCTCTCCAAATTGCTTGACTTGCAATGTTATTGATGATGTGTATCACATATTGATGGAATGTGTTCAGAATGCTGGTGCGAGAAATACTTCTAATTTTAATATTGGTGATTGTAATAGTATTTTGGCAGATCCGTTATCAGATAATGCCAAAAAACTATTTAAGTTGGTAGATAGGAGGTAGCTAAATAAGTTTTGACCTGTATAATTAGTTAATTTTCTTATGTTTAAATTACCAGGTTGTCATAATCGCATGAGCGACAAAGCCCTTTTGTTAATTGATTAAAAAAAAAAAAAATTCTTCCGCCAATCTATTGTTTCGTATCGGTACTATTGACGATTTGACGTTTTGTAAGTTAATGTTTGTTTTATTATTGATCAATTTCACAAAATCACACTAAAGTGAGCAGACACGAAACATAGAGCAGCAAACATCCACTGTCATCGAAGACATAAGAGTCTTGGATTCGTGTGTCATGAACTGAGGACTGTGAATAATAATGATTGCAAAAAATCTGCTTATGTAATACTTGAACGGCCCCTAAACGAACACACTTGATTCTGTTCTAAAGGAAATTAATAAATCTTCCCACGTTATATCAAAAGATTCACGCGACCTTTGATCCAATCAAATAAATAAACAAGTAACATTTAAACAAAAATATAACCGACTCAACTAAACTACTGAACTGATTTTGATGAAATTTCTATGAAACCAATATGAAAGTATATCATTTCAAATAAAAAAAGAATTTTCCAAATCGGTTGATAAATGACGGAGTTCTGAGGTAAAAACATATGCGTCCTTATAAAATTTTAGGGTTGCCCACGATTTTTTCGGGATCCTATCATCAGATCCTGACTTGGTGCCAAATGGGACCACCTGGGAATGACATCCTTTTTAACAAAAAAAGAAAAAAAATCCGACGAGTTGAGAACCTCCTCTTTTTTTTGAAGCCTAAAAAAATCTCTTTATTGGAAAATAAAATATACATCAAAATTACGAATAAAAGAGCGTTTAAATATTATTTAAACGATCAATGAATACATAAGAATTTGTTACTACAATTGTCCCGTATTTAATTTTAAGTCAAGTTTAATTATTTAAAATTAACATTTCATTTTGTAACTTAACGTTTCAACTGTGACTAGGGATGCAATCCCGACTCGAGATTGCAAATTCGAGATCCCGCGGGATTAGAAATATCAATCCCGCGGGATCCCGGAATTATCGGGATCCCGTCTAGTTTAAAAAAAATGTTAAATTCGGATGACTGAAAAAGCTAATAACTGCTTGTTTGAGATAGTGAGGTTAACTAAAATAACATATTACTCGAAAGAAAATAAAAATCTTTATTCTTTAATCTTACCAACTAAATAATTATCGTCACCTGTCGCTAATATTCGGAAATAGTCGGAATAGTTTTCTAACGCTGTTTGGCGTTCCTGCCGCTCACGGCCGTCAGTCAGCGCGCCGCTTGCGCCCCGAGTGGACGTGTGTAGCGTCGCTGACCACTGCCGCCCAATCCCGTCAATCTCGAACGGGATCTCGTCATATGATGCGTCGGGATTGATCCCTAAAAATTACACGAGATCTCGCGAGATCGGGATTGCATTCCCTATGTATTTACAAGTTCGTACAAAGATATAAAATGTGTAATGTGATTGTTAGGGGTTCAGTTAGTAATGACGTGCTCAATTTAAGAGAGGTAATTTATTTATTGAACAATAATATAACCCATGGCATGCGAATATTGGGGTTCTAGTGGAGTGGTAGGTAAGACACTTCGCCCGACGTAGTGACGACGACGAAGGACTAGAACACTAACAGAGTGGAGGTTGAGAACTGGGGACAGAAATAGGGGAAGTCCACCAGCGAGATGGGTCGAAGAAACATCAATAAGACAGCCATCGCCGCCGCCGGTACGTGGTTCAAACTAGCGCAGGATTCGCACGAGTGGCATAAATAAAGAGAGGCCTATGCCGAGCAGTGGGTTTACACGGGCTGAAAATGATGAATTATAATTAACTTGACCTACAATTTCATTCAAATTACAGAAAACGGGAGTTCATATTAATTGGTTAACATTTTTGGGGTAGAAATTACAGTTATTCTGAATTTCAGACTAATCCCTATATTTGTGTCACTAAAGCTACACGCATACCAAATTTCAATTGTGGGATCACTGGTGTACCCTGTAAATTTTGTCAAAGTTTAGTTTTTATTTATGGCTAATAATTTATAAACTACAAGGTTTTAACCAATGAACCCCTATATCCCAACACCCCCCCCCCCCCCACAGGTTTAGCTCATTTAGTCACACCAAAAGTGTGCCATCACTACCTACCTATATACCAAATTTCACGATGATCGGATAAACGCTTCGAAAGTTATCCTCGGACAAACAAACAAACATACATACACACAACGCCGATTTGCCCCAGTTGATTTGGATTTCGCTTCGCTCTATTAATAACCCAAAATTGTACCGTTCAATTATATTGATAATTCTTTTTAATTTTCCGTATTCAGTCACGAAACTTTATAGAAGAAGCGTTTTGTAAATTACAGAGGGTATTTCCATCAGCTGATCGTACGAGCCAGTGTGTAATAATGAGTAGGTAACACGTTTCACGTCAAGTTACCTACGCAGCCTGCAAGATGGAGGCAAATAATCAATTCCTAAAATTCAGTTGCGAAAACACAAACTGGCGGCCTCTGTGGCGCAGTGGCCGAATAGCCGGGTGAGACACAGGAGGTAGCGGGTTCGATTAGCGCTGCAGGAAAAAAATATTTGCATGGTCTGCAGATATTTCTTCCGGATTTCGGTTTTTTCTATATATCATCATCATCATCATCCTCCACAGCCCGACTTCACCCACTGGTGGCCTCCCCAAGTTTGTGCCACGATCGTGCGCTAGTCTCACCCATTTTTTTATATAATAAGTATGTATTTACAAAAAAATAAATATTGTATAACTGTACTCGTATTTTATCTGGTTTCCATAGTACAAGAATTACTTGGTTTGGGGCTAGATAGCGCTGTGTGAAATCTCCCGCATTATTTATTATTATAAACCTTGGTCAAATGAACCGTCGTCGGTCGCAAGCAAGAAAGTCCTTCGAAAGTTTTTCTTTTAATTTGACTCTCCAAAGATTCAATCTGGCAGATGGCAGCGAAGTGATCTACTTCCGAGTTCACACGAAACATTATCCGTCGTACGTAACACCGATAAAACGGTACGTGATAAATCGCGTATTAATAATAATGACTGAAATAAATCATGAAAGTTTCTAAGTAAAAGAAAACTGTGTACTCGACACTTTTGTTATTAATCCAGGTTGCTTTCATAGCGCGGTTTCATAGCAGTTGTTTTACCTCACGAAGACGGGTTGGCCATAATTGTGTGTGTGTGTATGCAATGCACCAAGACACCACATTCCAACAAGATAAGAAGCAAGAGCAGGTCAAACGATTTTTTTTACCTTCAACAGTAAAGGCTGTGATTGACCTAAAGTGACGCACACAACGCGCGTGGTATACATACACATCACAACTACAAGATTATAATCAGCTCGCTGCGTGAGTTAAAACCACTATATATGTACAACGTTGTAAAATTTCCACTTTCTAAATATTCAACTTCAATAAAATACTTGTTATTTGCATACGTTCATAGCAAATATCACCTGTGTTGATGTCACCGCTGGAAATATTCAGTCGAGTTTTGTAACGATAACTGTGTGCCGTTCGGTCGCAATTTTTCACGCTTTGTGGTTAGGGGATGACAGACATGTGAGGCTTATTTCGATAAGTCGTCAAGTCTATCACGTTACACCATCTTCTATTAGCAATTCATCATCGCCGGACGACATACTATGAAATTGTAGCCGGTAAATAACATGGGAAACCAAACCGCAAGAACACATCACTAACATCAGAAAACCTTTGGATACCTCAAGGCATAGTGCTCTTTATGTATTTGGGGAAAAGTTCAGTTTTCTTTGGAGATCCCGACGGTCATTGCCGATGACGTAAGTCAAGAGTCCTTGCACGGTCGGATGCGTCGACGCATCCCGTGGCTGTGGTTACAACCACTCTGGATAGGTTTCATTGTCGTCGACATGACGTTAGTGTTGCTAAGGGCAAGGACAATGCATGAGACCTGTATTCAAGGCAGATGAATATGCAAACGCTGGCAGCAGAGTGATATTACACATCCATGATGAATCTTAAGCGATTTGTTTCCTGCATGCTGATCTTTTCTTTCATACATAATTCATTATGTTGTTTCATTGTACTGTGATGTCTGTGAGTACTGTGTGTACTGTGATTGTAAGGTGATGTCTAACCTCATGGATGCTTTTATCTTGAATTCAAAGTAAAACCCTAAATCACTTGCTGTGGTCGATATGTGCATCAAGTTCTACATCGTAAACAAGAATACATTTTAGACCCCGTCAAGGGTGTGAAGTCTTACAGCACTCAATCAGTCTTCCTGCTCTCCGGAACGGAACCTTTCAAAATAGGTTGTTTAAATTATGCATCTGCAATTTTGCAGGTATTTGTCATTTTGTTCGAGAATTCAACATGTTGTTTACGGAAATCACAACATCACAAACATTTTGAAATTCAAATCGAACATGAATCAAGCAAGAGTCAGAGTATTATCATCACATTTGGAAGCGGATTCCGAACAAAGGCTTTAGACAACGGTAAACTTCCTACAGCAGCTTGCAAAATTACGATGGAATTGTAAGTGAGATTGTACAAAATGATGAATTGTGATGGTGAATCTGTGAGGTCACCATTGCTTTCGCCGGCCGTCGAACCCGATGCTGGTTGGTTGCTAGCCAGATTATAACGGGTTTAACGCATCATAGAGTCTCTTAACGAGTACTTGCCTAAATAGAAAATGTTGCAAAATAACTGTGCAATTAGGTCTCTCTTTGAAACTTTTGACACGCCACAGTTAGAATTCAAATCATATTTCATTAGCAGAGTAGTGGTTACTTGAACCACTTATGTTCAAACAGTTGGAATTAAACATAGTTCAGTATTTATACTACGTTAACGCAAACGTTTTGAAGTTCATGCCTTTCACAGTAAAATAGTTAAATTTAATAAAAGACATTGTTCGCCCGTCTATAGCTACGTTTAAATTGTCCATATATTTTAAATTATAGTGCTGCTTTTGTCTGTAGCCGAGCTATTAGCATATGCAGATTAGCAGTTGCACCATAGGGTAAGCAAGTGGAGCATGTAAATAGCTCCGGGGTGTTGATAAGGGTGGGTAGGTTATGAGCTGAGGTAAGAACAAGTAACTTTTTAACAAAAATAAAGTCGATTTTATATAATCGGTTTACGTGGTAAAGAATAATTCGCACATAATGTCGTGCAGATGCCTTTGCAAATTAACTATAATGATTTGGTGATGGATCTCGCCGTCAGAGCTTGACCAAATTAATATTTTTTTAAGTTGGTTAATAATGCACCTTAGAGGTTATAAGGCTAAATTTTCATAATTATGGCGCTTCCTCTGCACTCTGGATACAAATAATAAGTAAATAGTAAGCTTCCGCTTACTTGCTACTTTGTGTACCTACCTATCTATGCATCATTCAAATTATTTGTGTTGCTACTTGGCCTACTTGCTGTAGCCTTTTTGTCCATAGCGTAAAAATTAATTTATACAATAACTAAAACATTTAAGATAAGACATGCTTCTGGCTGCTGGCTAAAACGAGGTTTCGGCAAACAAGTCTTTAAAATTAACAACGAATTTACGATAATTTGAAACTATTAATGCTTAATTCTGATCACACTTCTGATACCTTTAACTTGATTATGCATTAGGTAAGAATTTTGACCCTAAAGGCTATTAGGAGCATCTATCGCCCTTTATCTGCCTGAATAACCTTGACGCTCTACCTACACCGATCTATCTTTTAATGGCTTAAAAACGTTGATAGCGCCTAAGCCTTGAATAAAGTTGGTTATATTCAGATAGTTTAGAGATGTATAGTGGCTTCTGACTGGTAAAGAAGATTATGTCTAAGAATAGACGATTTGAAATGCCAAGTCGGATGTTATGTTGAGATATTTTTACCATTAGGTGAAATTTAAAATATTATCACCACCGAAAACACATATTAACGTTAAGCTGCTAATTTTGGTAAGGGTAAGTATTTTAAGGGTGCATTAAAATATATTTTAACCGAACATACAAAATTGATAATAAAGAATACTCAGGTATTTTGAGAAGTGCAGTGAACTCATGCAAAATGAAGCAAATATTCAAAAGCATTCATCGGCCCGCATTGTTCTATTATTTTTGAACCAACCCCATAATAACTCGGAGGGATTCGGTAAATGTCTTTTGAAAAGGCCATCACCACGTGCACATCTGGACAAACTGTAGAATGAATGCCCTCGTTTTAAAGACTTAACACGATTGTAATAGAAGTGTATAGGTACGTTGAGAAGACTGCTTGAAAACTACTAATGCGTACCAGTCGAAAAAGTTCGTTTTAAGTTTGTATCTGTGACGAATGACTTGCTATTTTTTGGACAAAAAAATGGCTATGTATGCCCCGCCCACACATTATAAATCATTTGCATTGACTAGCCCCTAAATAAAATTATATATAATAACTCTACATTTAGCATTAGCAAGCACTTCGGGCAATACTTATTACTTTGTTTCCAACTCCCGGTCCTTACGCTCCTCTGAAAACCTTAAATTGAAAACTCCTCATCATACCTCAGTATTTTATACTAACTCCTTCACTCTTCAGGCTACCAGACTCTAGAATGCACTACCTGTTTCAATTCGTAACGCCAAATCCCTTCCTGTTTTTAAAAACATGGTTAATAATCATTATCTGTCGTCCATCGCTCACTAAGACTTTGCAACTTAAATTTTGTATATAATTTTTTATTGTTTTTTCTAATTACCTATGTATTTTGAAGTAGGTTATTTAATATTATAAAATTATTTATATTTATTTATATGTATATTTTATTTTAATCATTTATGTACTAATTCTGTTAGTTATTATTTGATTAACGCCGCCGTTCTCATTTGTTTACACAGAGCCTGTCCATCCAAAGGTTGCCTGGAAGAGATCGCTTTTAGCGATAAGGCCGCCCATTGTACCTTTGATTTAATTTTGTATTCTCTTTTGTTTGTTTTATTTTTAGTGGTGTGCAATAAAGAAATTATCTATCTATCTATCTACTTATCAGACACATTACTATACATGTAAATTTCCAATTAAATTATCATAACCCTGCAAAGATGTTTCGTGTATTCATGATATTTACCTACTGATATATATCTTCAAGTTGCAAACAACGAATTAAAAAATAAACCTATCAGTGCTACAAAAAACTACATGAAATTATCATTTAATAATTCTGCCAGATTACCCGAACTGCCAATTTGTACAGTAGCGTAACATTGTGGCAATATTTATATTATATAAAATTCCGATGTGCGTGTGGTCGTATTATTCTACTCCTTGTTTTTGCTTGTTTTGTATTTATGGGGTCACCTGGATTGTTCTTTGCTGGATTCCGATTTTATTTTTTATTTTAAAACCATTTTTTTAATCATAGCTAAGAACCATCCAGGTAACCATATAAGTTAAAAGAAAACATCGAAATCGGTCAAGACGTTCAGGAGCAGAAGAATTACACACACAATTTTTTTTACTACGCTTGCGAATCCGCTGGCCGGTCAGCTAAAAGCCTACTTCAATAAACTAATCA
This sequence comes from Philereme vetulata, assembly GCA_918857605.2. NCBI lineage: Eukaryota > Metazoa > Arthropoda > Insecta > Lepidoptera > Geometridae > Philereme > Philereme vetulata. The sequence goes on from OU975476.1 coordinate 5,865,275, forward strand.
GCTATTTATCTATCTTAAAAATTGTAGTAATTTGTACAGATCAACCGTTAGTATACACTTACTTTTTTTTAAATTTATCGTTTAGTGTTTTCATTTTATAATGCAATCAGTTTCAGAAAATATTGCGAAAGCATTGAAATGCTAACAGTTTCAATTCCATAATTATAATGGATGCTTTTATTCGTAACTTACGAATCGTAAGTGTATCTGTTTCCGATTTCTATATCTACGACTGCAAAACGCTCCTTTTCAATTAATACTGGATCGTAAAGAGATTTAATGGTCGTTAGTCGTTACCTAGAACAATTTCTATTTGTTTGCGATTCAGTACGGTGTAAATGAAACAATGCTCACACAGTATCTCGCTCGGAGAGTACCCTTGCCATGACATCTAAAACGTACAAGTCAATAACCTGCTCGCAAAAAATCTACATTGAAAGTGTACATTGAAAGCAACCACCGTCTATTCTGAGAGCATGACGTAAGCCCCTGAGTTGGAACATCGAATTATGAGTTACATTATGAAGTGTGTATTTCTCGCCCTGAAAATGCGGTTCTAACCAGTTTTCAAGGTTTTATTATTTACCCGAAATAATAGAGGTTCAGGTGCGTGTTTTGAAATGATGCTCAATTTCTCAGAGAGAATTTCAATTTATGATAACTTTTTGTGAATTGAGCTGCTCTTACAGGATTGGCACTTAAGAAGTTAACTGGTAAATAAACAATAATTCAGTTTGGACCGAAGAGCACAAACATTGAGACAGAACAAACTAGAGACTACTGTATTTGAGTTTGTTTTACGTTGCTTTACCTAAAACTTCTTACTCGAAACATTATTATGACATTTATTTTATTTGGTTTGTTTGTGTTCTTGACTTATTTTTATTATTGTTGTTATTATTTTGTAATTTGTAATCATTTTTATTTTTATTTTAATAGTTTCCATGCCTCTGTGGTAGAAATAAGTTGGACCCATCTATAATAATTTTAAGAAATTTGTTAAAACCTTATTTGATGCAAATAAATGATTTGATTTGAAACTAACTATTCACTCAAAACAAAAAGTGTCTCTGTCTATTTCTATGATATTAGTAACTCGTATTAGGTATGTAAAAGTGTCTGTGTCTATTTGTATGATATTAGTAACTCGTATTAGGTATGTAAAAGTGTCTGTGTCTATTTGTATGATATTAGTAACTCGTATTAGGTATATAAAAGTGTCTGTGTCTATTTGTATGATATTAGTAACTCGTATTAGGTATGTAAAAGTGTCTGTGTCTATTTCTATGATATTAGTAACTCGTATTAGGTATGTAAAAGTGTCTGTGTCTATTTCTATGATATTAGTAACTCGTATTAGGTATGTAAAAGTGTCTGTGTCTATTTCTATGATATTAGTAACTCGTATTAGGTATGTAAAAGTGTCTCTGTCTATTTCTATGATATTAGTAACTCGTATTAGGTATGTAAAAGTGTCTGTGTCTATTTCTATGATATTAGTAACTCGTATTAGGTATGTAAAAGTGTCTGTGTCTATTTCTATGATATTAGTAACTCGTATTAGGTATGTAAAAGTGTCTGTGTCTATTTCTATGATATTAGTAACTCGTATTAGGTATGTAAAAGTGTCTGTGTCTATTTCTATGATATTAGTAACTCGTATTAGGTATGTAAAAGTGTGTGTCTATTTCTATGATATTAGTAACTCGTATTAGGTATGTAAAAGTGTCTGTCTATTTCTATGATATTAGTAACTCGTATTAGGTATGTAAAAGTGTCTCTGTCTATTTCTATGATATTAGTAACTCGTATTAGGTATGTAAAAGTGTCTGTGTCTATTTCTATGATATTAGTAACTCGTATTAGGTATGTAAAAGTGTCTGTGTCTATTTCTATGATATTAGTAACTCGTATTGGGTATGTAAAAGTGTCTCTGTCTATTTCTATGATATTAGTAACTCGTATTAGGTATGTAAAAGTGTCTCTGTCTATTTCTATGATATTAGTAACTCGTATTAGGTATGTAAAAGTGTCTCTGTCTATTTCTATGATATTAGTAACTCGTATTAGGTATGTAAAAGTGTCTGTGTCTATTTCTATGATATTAGTAACTCGTATTAGGTATGTAAAAGTGTCTGTGTCTATTTCTATGATATTAGTAACTCGTATTAGGTATGTAAAAGTGTCTCTGTCTACTTCTATGATATTAGTAACTCGTATTAGGTATGTAAAAGTGTCTCTGTCTATTTCTATGATATTAGTAACTCGTATTAGGTATGTAAAAGTGTCTGTGTCTATTTCTATGATATTAGTAACTCGTATTAGGTATGTAAAAGTGTCTGTGTCTACTTCTATGATATTAGTAACTCGTATTAGGTATGTAAAAGTGTCTCTGTCTATTTCTATGATATTAGTAACTCGTATTAGGTATGTAAAAGAAAACTTATTATTGTATTTCTTTGGAGATCGTTTGAATTGTTTCTAATGTTAAGTATGAAGGTTTTTTGCATTAGTATACCCAAATCCTAAGTTCTCATGAAAATTCCGGAGTATTGTTGGTATATTTTGCATGTTCTAGCTTTCGCGATTAGTATTCCATTCATGTGCGTCCCGGATGCGTGTTTAGATAGGCAAGGCAGTTTGCTTCGCCGATTGTATCTCTACGCTGAATTTGGTAAGAGAAAATTTACGAGAAGCGTTTACGTAGGATGCTGTTTACTAATTCGGTTTTAATTTCATTCGGTGAATTCGAAAGATACTGATTGAATGTTCAGCTTTCATCATTTTTCATTTCAGCTGTTTTTAAATAACATACATCAGGTGAAAAAGATGTTCCATTACTTATGTATGTCGGATCAGTTTTCGAACCCCCGTTAGATTAGAACGTATCGAAATAGCAAGGATCATCGCTTCTTTATTAAGAGTTATGAACTCATTCGTAACGACAGGAAAAGACGTCACTGACATTGTATGGTTTAGAGCGGCCATTAAACTTGATTTCCATCCTGCATTTTGTCTTTTATCTTCAACTATTGACAGTTTTAAGCAGGTAATTAGACTCTTTACAAAGTCAAACCTCTGTGGGCGGCTGCGTTAAATTATTCACGCAAGACAAACCACGTGGAGAAGATATCCGCCTTCTGTTCTGACGCAAATGTATTTCATACAACATTACTGCTTCTGCATACATTATTACATTTACTACTAAAACAGATACTACAACAACAAAAACATAAAAACCACTCCGCAGGCAAGCATGCACACATACTAGGAACGTACGTCGTCCTAAATTACAATAAAAACAAAACCAAGGACCGTGACTGACACAGAAAAAACAGAACATAAAAAACCAACACCTTTTACGTTGACAAATGGCACGCTAGCTTTGAGAATCGGAACCAACAGTGGCTAGATTATTTTTAGAAAAGACCGTTGTATAAAAGGTAGCGGGCCATAGGTCAAGAGTATAACAAACACAGGCATAACCAGTGAAGCCAAACGTTCCGAGCGTGGGGCGCGTCTACCTGGAGTGTTGCTGCCTCTCGGAGGGCGGAGGCGAGGCCGCGCGAGACGAAGTCGCTGTCTGCTCCCGAGGGTCGCCCGTCGCCGCCGGGCTGCTGGCTCCGTTGCCACCGAGCGCCAACGCCAGTCCGCTGATGCTGCCGACACATCACCACGTCACCACAGCCCTAGCGTCGATCGCCAATTGCATCTAGACCTAGCTGCTCCATACTATGCTTAATACTTTATACATTCACATAGAATGCTGACCATATGGAGCAGCTAAGTGCTAGCTGATTTTGAACTAGAAATCGAGACTATATTGGTTACACTAATGTTATGGCTAACGGTATTATAATCTATGTGTTAAACCTAAATGAAAACAATACAGTCGATATCCCACCAAGTTAAATTTCCATTGTGGATAATTACGCTATTGTTCTGGTAAACTCTGTTATGGACTACGAACAGCCGAGCGAAGCAGAGCATTCTCAGCGGGGTGAAGAGTATAATTTATTAAGCAGTGATGTTCAGTTAGTGGCAAGGCAATAGGAGTGTCAGTTATAATAAGGTACTGGCAAGCAAGCATTCCGAATGCAAATCATCTCCGATTGTAACTTCCTCTCGTAACAATGAATAAGTTGGTAAAGTAACTGGGATAGCTATTACGCACGATCCACGATAATAAAGTGTCTAGAAGGGCGTAGCGAGTGATCTATGATAGATCATGTGATGGGTTGCGGTTAATTGAGATAATAACTATTCAATTATGTCTGTCAAGGAGTCTAGGAAGATAAGTGTTGGAAGGAAAACCGACACTTGGTCACGCAGACCAGTGGGCGAGCGAGTGGGCAATTAGTCGAGCCACAGCATCACAGAACTCAGCTGCTTCATGCCAAGAGCAATAACCATATTTTACAAATCAAGAGTTAATTTAGCACTTAATAAAGCTTAGGAAGTTTTGGGATTCGTGTTAGTCCGCATAATTTGAGGTATTGCTTTTGATCCCAATGGTATTTGTCTTATGTGCTTTGTTTTTTAGGTGAAGTTTGGCAGATGTCGAGGTTTAGGCTGTGGTTTACCCATTGCATGCGCGTCAACGAACTAGAATGATGTCGGACGGAACGCATCTAGAGTATGAATGGCACGTAAGACAGACGCAGCTCGACAAAAGCACCCAACTCGTCGCCATACACAAGGTTATCTATTGTTGGGTGTACAAAGGCTAAAATCGCTTTAATTACTGGGACAGTGTTTTATGTTATTTTATCGCCTTTTGTTATATGCAAATGTTGTTTTCCTGGTGGCATTTTGAATGGTTACAAAGATAAAGGTTTCACGTTCCATCCAGCAATGTATCAACGAAAAGAAAGTCACTTTTGTTGTAGTATAATATTTTAACAAAGGCAATAAGCTGTAATTTATGGTGATATTCAATTACCGTAAGGCAATTTAAACATTTCCGTGAAAAGTACAATTTACTCACAATAAAAGTGTTATTTCCGCAGATAGTTAATTTCGTAAAGGTCGCGTCATGTGGCCTGAGGTCGTTTTAGCGGAAGTATGAACTGTTTGCTCAAAATATTAATAACGTCTGGTATCTGACACCATGTTTTTGTCCTTGCCGGTTTATTTAAAAATTCTATAAAATTCACTATCCCAATCAAACCACAAACTTAGTTAGGTTTGGGGTTTGATTGGGATGCTTCAACTTTTTTCTTCTTTGTTACCATAATTATTAGGTACAAATACATAGTGTATTGAAGTGGCTTCTCAAAAAGGCACTTGAGACTTCCTTGACGTAACTGCGACGATGCAATTCAGGCAGAGTAATACTTAAAGAAAACTACTCGAGATCATCAACACCGCTTATAAGAAGTTTCTTAGAAACATTGATTTATCGAAGCAATTTACAATATGACGCAGATGAATTACTATAATCGTAATAGGTTCATTACATTACATTACATGTCCGATTGACGTAACAAAACCTGCACTTTATCTCACCGAAGGTTCAATAGATAGATCACGGAAAAAATTGCTCGTCGGTTACGCGTGTAACGTTTCTTGCTCTATCATGCTCCCATCTTTACACAGTATTAAAAATTGAATTTAGAAAAATATGACATTATAATTCTCGTTTATTTAAATATGTAATGTGTATAAGACACGAAACACATAAAATTATAATTATTAGTAATGCTAAAACGTCGCACGTATGCAACCGCGTGTTAAACCCCTGAAGTATTATTTTAAGGCATTTTGGATGTATCCTTCCATATAAGGTCACCTACGACAAAATAAAAATATATAAAAATAATATAAACGTAATCAATAGTAAAGTTGAAACACAAACATATTGCCTAGGTAGGTAGGTTGGTAGGTAGGTACCTACTTGTATTGTTGTAGAGATCGGCATGGAGATAATTATTAATTAGTTATTGCATCACACGGATAGTTGCATTTCAATTCCTTTGTCAAGGAGACAAGGCCAGTAAAAACACTTCTGTGTTCTTCTAGTAAATATATGTAAGTACTAAATAAATACCAGTGTTACCAGTGATGACATATGGAACCGAGACGTGGTCCTTCACTATTGCCCTTATGAATAAGCTCAGAGTCGCTCAACGAGCTATGGAGAGGGCTATGCTCGGGGTTTCTCTACGGGATCGAATCAGAAATGAGGAGATACGTAGGAGAACTCAAGTCACCGACATAGCCCGACGGATTAGCACGTTGAAGTGGCAATGGGCAGGCCATATATCGCGCAGAACAGATGGCCGATGGGGCCGAAAGGTTCTCGAGTGGAGGCCACGGACCGGCAAGCGCAGCGTAGGACGTCCACCCACAAGATGGGCAGACGACTTGGTAAGAACCGCAGGTCGGCGTTGGATGCAGGCCGCTTCCAACCGCAGTTCCTGGAGATCAATGAGGGAGGCCTTTGTCCAGCAGTGGACGTCCTACGGCTGATATGATGATGATGATGACTAAATAATATCTGTAGTTGGGTTTTGGGGTTTGAATCTATATAGGTAGGTAGCTGGATGGAGTGATGACTGCGGAATACATCGTTAGTAGCGACTATCGTTTCTTGTTTTTGTAACCCGCAACTATAATTGATGTGTGATGGATGACATAATCAACAGCTACTATTTAGCAATCTGTGCCTCCGATTGCAATGTTTACTTCGAATATGTGAAGTGCATTACGGTCGCACTAATCATATGAGTAAGTAATCGCTTCAAACGACGACTTTCCGTGTTGACATGCCAACATGTAGGTAATCGACTTAGCATTGGAATCATTTATTGCTATTTGTTTTTACGGAATCAATACAACGCGATAGATAACGGCTAAATAGTGAAAAAGTAGTGTCACTACAAAATTCTGTAGAGAAAATATTAGTAACAACTAAAAAGCCTTAAATAGCGAATTTATTCGCAAACGCCAATATTTCAGATACAATGTTTCATAAACAAACACGAATAAATACGTGATGAAATTAGTAAAGCAATATTAATAAAATAGACACATTCCGAAGTGGCTCCAGAATTTAGGGAGCAACGAAGCAAGTTTTTGGCAAACAACCAGTATTAGTAATACGTCGTGTGATCCTATGAAGGAATCTAAACCGAATTAAGCAAATATCGTCAAATTGATTAATGCTAATTGGGAATGGAATTTCTTGCCAGCTAGTTAGTTGTTGTGTTTACATGCTTCACTATTTTTCACTGTAGAAGATTCTGGTGTTTATTACTTATGTACACACACCACCACAAGACAAGACTAACAAATAAATCACTATGTAAACAATAATTATAAAAAGCTTAAATGTTATACAAGCTAAATGTTCCGAAAGCATGTTGCAAGAAATAATATCAACTCCACGCCTACCGTTTCTAACCACAAAATTACAAAGGGCAGCAATTTCATAGCGAACGGTCATTGCGGTAGCATAACCAACAAACAAAGATCAGAAACGTGAAATATCATCAAAGAGACTGATCGAAGTATCCGACACAAAGGCAAAGTACACTCAGAAAGCTGGATAACCTTCGACAAGCGTCAAAAGATGCGATTGTGTAATCGACTATCGGCGAAGCTGTTAGGACAACAAAGGAGCACTTCAATGGAGCACATTGTAAATCATACAAATGGTCGTTTGTGGCGCGTGCGCGGCACGATACCGATAACAACCGAACATAATCGGCCTTACAAGAACTGTCCTCGCAGTCACAACTCACGACTGTAAATCCTGAACCGTACAGTCTTAAATGTGAAATAGGTCGAATTCTGTGGACCACGAAAGGTGATAAATGTTAGAAAACAATCGCCCTTTATTTCGGAATCACGTTTGCTTACCCGACCCTTATTCTAAGAAAGAGTTAGTATTCGAATTAGTAATACAATAATGAATTGCATTTCGTGACCGCAATGGAGATAAAAGCCGGCGGAAACAAGAGTTAATTGGTAGACGATTAAAAATTATCGTTTAAAAACAATGTTAGCATTGGATTAATTATACCTAGATCTAATAAACGAGGAATAATAAACAAAGGTGAATAATAAAAACATGTATAACAATATCATTGTTTAGTCATGTATTATTGTAGATTGTATGAAAAGTTTACTAGTTTAATCAGCAGTTTCCCTTTAGACTTAAACTAATTTATGTCAGCAAGTTTATGATAACCGGAGACTTTTTATTTTATGTGTCTGTCAGAATCACATATCTAAAGGATGAAAGTTTCTAGACAACTGCTAAAAATAAAATATTTATGTAGGAGATTATAGAGGTAGAATGCCTAGTCCAGTTTCTGGTATTAAATGTCATAGAAAATATCACTTTGGCAAAAGTAGCTGGATTTAAGTAATATATTTTGACACCAAATCGTCGCGTCGCGTCGGACAGTTGCGTCAGACTCTATCAACCGCGGGCGCATTTAATTCTGCCATCAGATTGATAGTTGTCTATCAAATTGGCGTATAATACCAAAACGAAGTATCAAAACATGTTATGAAACAGTAGGTAAGGGTTGAATAAAATACGACAATATACACCGGCGAATTAATTTGATAAATTGAGAGTTAAGTTTTACATTTTGAGGCACGTGTCATTTTTGAGAACAACAAATTAACCTCCAGCAGTATCCGGGCTGCAAACACTAAGCAGATTCAGTGAAATCATTCATGTTTTCGCGATTTGTTTATTTTAGTTACGGCTCCGTGCAGGCGCCAAGCCCACCTTGACCGGAGTTCGAGAACAGTGCAATAAACCAGAGAAGGCTGACCTTTCTAATCCACCCACCCTCACGAACTTACCAATATTCATAAGAATTGAATTGGTGTACAGCTTGGAGCTAATTGAATCGCTCTCGAGTGAATAAATTAAGTGCAGTTTTCTCAAAATTTAATGGAATAAATTACACATGCGCTATAAATTTTGGAATTCTGGACAGATGCGAAAATGTTCAATTTCACGAAACGGAATAAATAGAAAACGTAACTAAATCAAGCTGATAATAAATGTGTGAATTGGCGTTAGTTTATTAATTTGCCTTTATAGCCAGATATCAAGAGAGATGGTTATATTAGTTGAATTGTGCAAACACAAAATAAAATTGGCATACAGTTTACAGTTCACTTTGTAACGTACGTTACTCGTAAACATTAGAATCTATTTCAAGTAAGAAGTTGCAGCACGATTTTATAGCAAGACGTAAAATCTATTAAGGTTACACAAGAGCGTTGATTTCGTTGAGAGCTTTGATAACACAAATCCACCCATTAGAGTTTATTACTACTTCACGACAGGGCTAATTTAGTTACGAACGTAATAAAGTATTTAATTATAGCTTTCAGTGTGTAAACCATTATTTTATTGGACCCATATGATTTTAAAAACTAGTAGGAGCAATAAAATATTTATTGATTAGTGCCGGTTTCGCTTTCATCCGTGTTTTTCCGTGTGTGCCAATTAAGTGATGACGTTCATTTGTAAATAACATCATTCTATATAGCTTTTATAAATAAAACGGCCATAAACTTGGAAATTAAGATTTATCAAATATATGATTGGTCATGCATGCTACATGCATCATCTTTTCAATACCTAAAAGAACGATAGGAAATGAAGAACATTACACAGTCGACGTACGTAATTACTCTAACTTAATCGTCCACTACTGAAGACACGTATGACGAAGAGATGCTCGAGGGGACAATAATAAAACCATACATTTCCTCCCATATTTTAGTACTTTATGACGTTTATTTTGCAAAATAATGACGTGGTTCAGATTTAAGAGAACCTCAGGCCAAAGGAATTTACGCTGTGATATTCGGTTTTAATTAATGAACTTTTAAATGGTAGTACAAATGACGCTTTGTTATTATAGTAACGCAAATGGCTAATTAAATTACGGCTTTGTCATAAACTTACTGAAGAATTAGATAAATCATAGTCACTGTGTTGAATAATCTTAGAGTAATAATTTGACAAGAAGCAAGGTTTTTAAAACTATTAAAATATTTTCAGGAAATAATTAAAATTCACGACTGCTAGTAATATAGCCACACATAATGTTCAGAGTCAGCTTCGAAGCGAATCCTTGAAAGAGTGCGGCAGCGATGAATTTGCGACAATTACGAAATGCTGACATACTATTAAATGTACAAGGACACGTCGTATTATTTGTGTATGTATGACGCCCGCATTAACAAAGGTAAGAAAAACAGTAGCGTAATTATCAAAATACAAATGGATAGCCATATAAGTACCGAATACAAATCAACTATGACATGAAAGGCTATGAAGGACGTTTGTTGAACCTTGAACGAGGGTGATTTAGAGGGTGCCATGAGTTCATCGGCCGATGAATATGTCATGTTTACGAGGGTTGGTAGTCATGTAAGAAAAACATGGCTTTGTGAAACCGTGAGCGAACATAAAGTTGTCGGGAGAAAACAAAGTTGCCGAAAAACATTAAATAGAGCAGTAAACCTTATTTCCACCAAAACTAACCAACCTACTGTGTCAGCAAGACAGTTAGGTGACATAGAAACAGCGATCACATGTCCGTAGATAGAACTGACGGGTCCAACGACCCAGTAAGAAGGAAACCCTACCCTTCATCGGGGTGTAACTGGACACCAAGGTCACTCGCAAAGGTCGTCCAACGAACCTTTCTAGCCTCTTCCGGGTACCGAATATGTGATTAATGGATTATGGACTTTCCGCTCGACAAAATATATGTACGCAATACAACGCGTTTTAGGACAGTAAACGGAAACATCGAGTAAGACGCAAGTCTTATATGACGTGTATGAAGAGTCTCAGCAAAGTGCATAGAATCCGTCACCATACTCGTTCTTCTAACAATAACTACGCCCGAGTCTTCGTATTATACCAATTTTGCACCAGCTTCGTATGGAGGGCGGCACTAAAAAGTATTTCGGAGTCCAAGAAACAACCAGTGGTACAACGAACTTACAAACTATTGATGGAGATCGGTGTAATGGGCACATTCGCAATAGTCATTAGTTGGTTCAACGACCGAGGCAAACGAGCCGAGACTAAATTGCTGTGTGTTGGTTTTCAGAAATTACGGTCAGGATGCATTGTAATCAAAAAATTAAGTATACTACGCAAAATACAACAGCGAAAATGGATTTGGTTCTACTTACTTAAATAAATTTTGTATAAATAGTCTAATCAATACGTTTTCCCTTGCAATATCATACATCCGGACTGCACACTGTGAATCATTATTATTGTCATCTCTGTATTTAACATTACTCATCTGGCATATTATTATTAATATTTGAATGCGTGCTCTCACAACGTACGATCATAAAATTCATTATGATTTATTTATTAAGAACACAATCTGTTCTACTCAATAATTAGATTATTCGCCGCGTATTCGCAGCTGATACATTGTTTCTTTTTTTCATCTACCAAAGCAAAGTAAAATAAAATACAGAAGTGCATCTATAGGAATATTTGTAATTACCAAAGTCTTCAAAGAAATCGTTTGAGGGTCTTCCTTAGTTGGTTCAACGTACTCAAGTCTCAAAGCCTTTGTAATTTGACCGGCGCAGATTTAGTTCCTATGCTCGTGAACGCTCATGTCAATCCGAGCATTGAGGCGTGGAAGCCTTAGAACCGGCCTACCGAAATAGCTTGTATACTCCTTGTCACTGAAGTGTGGACACGCGCTTATGAGGGTTTAATTTGGGATTATTTGTAGAAGGGTTCAGTGGAGGGTAACGACAAGATTATTTTGTTTGCGGCCGATGACACCGTAGAAAGCACTATCTTGATAATCAAGAAAGTTCGGTTTCTTGATGATAGAAAGTAGGTAAAAAGAAACAATGTACCTGCATTACATGCAATGCAACGCTACGGGTAATGGTCGGCGCATCCAGAAAACCGGCCGCAATGCGGAATCGCAGCGCAAATAAAACGTTTAGCGCGTCAAATTTAGCGGACACTCGCAAAACATTACAGGCGCAACAGTTAAGTCATTTAACATAGCTATAATACTGTTATGTGTTTAACAAGTCACTTCTTGAGACAATGGGAGACAAAAGGAATAAGCGCTAAATAAAGTTACTCTTAACAACTCAAGCATAGATGAGCTTATAATAACAATGACTTTGCCAACAACAAACTAAGCACAAGTAGGTAATTGGGCTTAATAAATTATATTGACCAAAACAAAACACAATGGGTATGATGTCAGAAATATAGTGGTTTAATGAGCCCATAAAATTACGTCATGTTTCTAGTAGGGAATGACAGGCCCATAGTGACTAATATAAGGAAGGAAAACTGGAATTGTTTTATCAGCTGAAGGAAAAAAAATCTAGGAGCTAAATGATAAGCCGACGCAAATATTCTCAGTTATTACTAATCAAATAGGTATACAGTTTTATCATATTTCATGGAACCTTCAAGGTTCTGCGTAAACCGTAGTAGGCATATTTGTAAATGTCAAGTGTAACAAATCGCCTGCCTAATCCGCCCATCATCAAGTGAACGCGCAAAACAGAGGATTCAAAAATTAAACACGCAAGCTTGTTTACCCCGAAAGCTGACGTCAGGACTCAAAGCGGGCCTGGGTGAGATCATGCTTTTTTATGCGCATTTATTTATATGGTCCTTATCAAAGCCGTACCCATGATAGGGTTGAAAAATAAAAACTGTTTGTCAATTTAACATGCTACTGTACTGTCTGATTACATTGTATGCGTGTTGCGGTCAATACCTCTTAAATGTCAGCTGGAATCAGCGCAATGTCATTGGATTCCCGGGTTCATTGTCTACACTACAGGAAGAGTCAAGGACAAAACGTTGTATGTAATTTGGGTATAAAAATCCAGATCGAACAAACGTTATGATTTATTTATTTGCTGTTCAATTGATCTCGGATCTGTCATATTTGTGAACATGTATTTTCGATGATAATGGTATCATTAATTTCCCAAATTAACGAGCAGCTTTATTTGGTAAATGGTCATGGATCAACTCTACAGACAATATGAAATTTGACGAAGCAACAGTCGTGAATTATTTATTGATCGTGAATTATTTTTTTGACTTTTATTACGTACTGCAAAATTGTTTGAATATTCAGATCATCATCATCATATCAGCCGTAGGACATCCACTGCTGGACAAAGGCCTCCCTCATTGATCTCCAGGAACTGCGGTTGGAAGCGGCCTGCATCCAACGCCGACCTGCGGTTCTTACCAAGTTGTCTGCCCTTCTTGTAGGTGGACGCCCTACGCTGCGCCTGCCGGTCCGTAGCCTCCATTCGAGAACTTTCCGGCCCCATCGGCCATCTGCTCTGCGCGCTATATGGCCTGCCTATTGCCAGTTCAATATGGGGGGCTATGTCGGTGACTTGAGTTCTCCTACGTATCTCCTCATTTGTGATTCGATCCCGTAGAGAAACCCCGAGCATAGCCCTCTCCATAGCTCGTTGAGCGACTCTGAGCTTATTCATAAGGCCAATAGTGAAGAACCACGTCTCGGTTCGATATGTCATCACTGGTAACACACACTGGTTCAGATATCCTTTTCTATTTCTTAAGTCATTACAAGTAGCGGATGTTTTTTCAGGTTAAGCTAAGTAGGGCGATGTGAGAGCTGCTTATGCTAATATAATTTTTATCTCAGCAGCACAGCCTCTTCGTTTCATCACATTTATTGAGTACGATTGGGGACGGGTGTTGAAGTTATCCTTATTCCCTAGAAGAAAGGTTATCATGGCCTAGAAACATGTTTCAGCGAGTACTCCATTATTTATAGCCTTGATGTCGACACAATTTACAAAGAAAAATAAAATACTATTGACTATAAATTAATGTTCAATAATCTATTTAGAGTTTCAGAACTCACGTAACTATCAGAAGTTGTCAATGGAAAATATTTATATTTCATCATCAGTACATGACTGAATGTATTTATTGCATTTTCAACGATAGGTTAGTTCCAAAAAATGCGCGTATAGTTGGTTGGGTAGTCAGGTAAAAATTACCAATAAGGGCGTGATTTAAATGGGCATTCATTACAGCTTAGAGGCCATTAGCCTTTCCTTTGCAAATGGTAAGTACTGACGGACAATTACGTTGATGGAAGCCGAGTGTTCGGCTACGAAATTATAATCAGGATAATTGTTAGTTATTATCTATTGTTGCATGCAGTTTCGAGACAAGCAAATTTATAATCAAAGCATTTACTCCATCCATAATAACATAAAACCACCATGTCATAATCACAAAGAACTAACCAATTTAAAAGCTTCGAATTTAGAGTCATTTTCAACATGGTGTTCTTTTTATTTTTTGGTCATTAGACTCTAAGCCAGGCAGGTATGAATGTACCACGCAGTACGGAATATGGTCACTACAAAAAAATTATAACGACAAAGGGACAATACCAATGCGGGGACCGAATGAAACACCTCGCACAAGGGCTCCTAAATAGCACCTAGTTTATAGTAGAAGTAACGAACTCCAACATGAGTAAAGTTCTAATTCAGCTAGAAATAAAAGTCACCGATATCCACCGAATAAAAGTTGTACAGTCACATTTTTGAAAAAAAAACAGTCCACTATAATTAGTTATCGTGAACATAAACATGATTTCACGTCTTGTACAATCACCGGCATCGATGTATATCAAAGACCAGTAGCGGTTTATCAGTATAATTGTGGAAGTGGACAATTATTCGGAATAACTTCGAAAGCTTGCAATCAGAATCTATCTAATCTGAATGAATTATGTAAAACTGCTGGGGTATAATGATATTATATCAATACGGAACAAGTTTACACAAACTCGATTGGTAACGAAATGAATGTAAATATCCCTAAGATATAACAAACGACATGGCACGCTTCAAGAGAAATGTGAAGAGGTTTCTACAGGGTAGGGAACGCATCGACAATACCACGGGTGTTGCCGGTGTCAATAGGCGACGGTGAGCGCTTACTATCAGGTGGGCCGTAAGCTTGTTTCCCCACAAATAACATAAAAATAATAAAAAATATTCACAAGCTTCAGAATGTCAATTAAAAATGCATAATTTGTCGTAACAAGTATCACCGAAGCCAAAGTAAAATACCGCCCAACAGAATCACAAAGAAGAGAAACGATTACGCAAGAAGGTAAACAAAACTATGATAAACAGATGAAATAACAAAAAAGAGAAAACCAATTGCCGGTTATGGCGGTGCCGGGGTAATTTTCAATTTACTTTCCCTACACCCATGGAAATGGTATTCAAATTGTTTACACAGTGCCATTGGCTCCACAGATACTAAGACGTCATGATTTTCTATTCGTTCTCCCAATAAGGAACTGATAACTTTCTATACGTATTTTTTTTATTATTAATACTTAGATTCTCAGTTACATTACCGTATATTATAAATTAATGAACATAGCAGTGAACTAAAACTAAATTGATTTTTTTTAAATCTTTTATTCATTAAAATCACAAGGATCCCTTTGAAACGTCAATATAACTGCCTGTTTCTTCGCGACAATCTACATTATGCATTGCTATACGTTTATAATGTGACGCGGCAAAGTAGCCCGCCTGTTTACTATAACATACCTACTTAGAAATTAGTTAACAAGAAAATCAAATTATGTTTACAAGAAATTCAGTCAGGAATCAGGAGCAGATGCAAAAACAGTTTTTATTCTCCAGAAAAAAGATATCAGAGCAATCTATAACCTAAGCACACGAGCATCCCTCAGAGACGTGTTTAATAAAATTAGAATATTAACCGTTCCTTCTTTGTATACAGTGTTTTTTTTAACTGGGACAGTACGGCAGCACCCATAACCAGAGGAGATATAGGTGCAGTTTCTTTTAAAACATCAGCTCGTTTTCGAAGAAAAACATTTTGGCATTAATTTTTTTGGTCAAGCGTGAGTAGCGCCTTAAAATGAATCAAGTTGGTAAAATTTTTTTTTGATGCCGACCCATGCAGTCCTTTGTAAGGATCATTTTATTGTATCGGATGAAAAAAATCTGAGCAGCGGAAGTTGATCAAATTTGATAACATGTATTCTCATACAACAGGACAAAGCAACATTCCTCCAACACATTTTTTTCGATTCTAATTGCATATTAAAGAAGTATTAATACTGTAGCGATTAAGAAGTTTAGGAACTCCATGCTCTCATGAGCAATTTAAAAACATTTCGTATTTCAGAACAATTTTGAATTTCGAACATGGTTCTTGCATCTGTCGGACTTTTATATCAGTCATTGCATCATCTTATTTGTCCTATCATAGCATTGTCAAATACGCAAAAAGTAGACTTAATTGAAGCATACTAATACACTTAATACTTAATTGAAGCATACTTCCTCAACCGACGAAGCCCAACTAATGCGTTGAAGTGGTATCAGGAACGCTACCCAGTCTACTTTTTGCGTATTTGACAATGCAATGATAGGACAAATAAGATGATGCAATGACTGATATAAAAGTCCGACAGATGCAAGAACCATGTTCGAAATTCAAAATTGTTCTGATATACGAAATGTTTTTTAATTGCTCATGAGAGCATGGAGTTCCTAAACTTCTTAATCGCTACAGTATTAATACTTCTTTAATGTGCAATTAGAATCTAATAAAATATTTTTTGGAGGAATTTTGCTTTGTCCTTTTGTATGACAATACATTTTATCAAATTTGCCTACTTCCGCTGGTCAGATTTTTTTCATCCGATACAGTAAAATGATCCTTACAAAGGACGGCACCGATCGGCATCAAAAAAACATTTTACCAACTTAATTCAATTTAAGGCGCTACTCACGCATGACCAAAAAATTTTTAATACCAAAATGTTTTTCTTCGAAAACGAGCTGATGTTTTAGAAAAAACTGCACCTGTATCTCCTCTGGTTATGGGTGCTGCCGTACTGTCCCAGTTAAAAAAACACTCTGTATATACGAAAATATCATGTATGTACGTAAAAACATACATAACTTTGAAAAGCGTACTGATATGTACATAATATGAACACTAGAAATAAGGACAACTTAGTTAATTGGGCATTTAGACTACAAAAAACAAATAAAAGCTTTATGGGTAAGTCAGTGCGTTTCTACAATAAAATTCCGAAAGACATTTTAGCTCTAAACGAAAACTATAAGGTATTAAGAATAACTTAACCCAAAAATCATACTACTACTCCACAGATGAGTTCTTAAATGATAAAAAAGCATGGTATCTGCCGATTCCTACACATAACTTATTGACAAAGCCCCTGTACAGCTGCAACCACTTGACATGTTATAGTTTTAAGTTTAGATTTCTTTAATGACAAGGCCTCTTTACAGCCGCTTTAATTAGCTAATTTTATTTTATTATTTTAATCTTATTTTGATAATGCCAGTATACAGCAGTTGAGGTAACTAAGTGTTCTTTATGTCCCTATGGTTTGAAATAAACTTGTCCTTAGATGTCCAGAGCGACAGATCTTGTGCGGCCTGCACCCAACGGCTCCCAGCAACCTTTATCAGATCGTCTTTCCATGGGGGAATTCACTCGACAACTTTTCTGCCCACGGCCGTCAGTTCTTCGAGTTAAGTGCCCCGCCTACTGCCTAATCCTCTGTGCTATGTCAGTGACCTTGGTTCGTCTACAATTCTCCTACAAACCTGTTTTCTAATGACAAGATAACATTAAATAGATTTTAAATCATTTATCTCAGTTTCAGTCATTGCTAACGCTACCAACGTTTACTAACATCTTCAACCACCTAAATATACAATTTAGTGGTATTCCGTACCTACTGAATAGATTTGGTACCAGTTCCGGACAGAAAAGAAACAGTCTTTAGAAGTAAACACATCAAACAGAATTCTTAGAAAGGAAAAGGAGTTGAACGCCTTTGAACTATCCAAGAGTATAAAATTATCAAGACAAAATATTTTAAAATTCTACGAAGTGTTAATTTTATCATCTCTAGCTATTTTATTAGGGCACAAATCTTTCAAAACAATACTTTGTTGCTATGGTTACCTGCTGGCTTCTGTTTCCGGCATAAATCTTACTATGTTCGTTGGTTTACGAGCTATCTTTTGATTTCGATCATATTTTACCCGGTCTTAATGTTAACAACCCTAAAATGTTCGTTGCTTTGCTACTCTTAACTAACCGTATAAAATTGATTGACAGTGTCAGCGGTCGAATCAAGGAACAGGAATCGGCCCGCACAAAATATATTTTTGGGATGGCCGATTTCCGTTCCTCAGACGAACAATAAAATTACGAATTAATTATGGTATAAACAATCTGGCTGATTTAGAGACGGTCTGGGCTGACTCTTGATCAGTTAGTTTAATTCACTATACATATTCAAAATCTATTTAAAGATTTTTAAAGTTTCCAATGATAGTGTACCGACGAAACCACAAGCTTACTCAGATACAAATCCCTACGATATGACAATTTGTATCCAGTTGATAGTGGTGGTATGAAGGTTATTAGATTTGATAAGCTAGGGCTGCTTTAGTCCCACGATTATATAATATGGAATATGTTTACCGTTTCCTGGTTTTACAACAATGCGTAAACAGCGGCTCATTTCGCAAAGCGAAATCTTTGTAACAGCTATGAAGTTTTTTAAATCATTTACATGCCTATGTTTCTAATTCTTAGCAGCAGCCTTGAAATCATTTTAATTTGTTCCTTATTTAGATTTTTTTATGGAAGAGTGAAGATCTTCTTACGAATAATGTTAATATTGGTCAACATTTAGAATTTCTCGTTTATTTTCTTTTCATTTGCGTTTAGTTCCAGTTGAAACAAACAAACAGAGTAGAAACAAACAGAGAGGATGAAGACCAATCGCTGAAAGGAATTGACGTTATAAGGAAGGAATCAACGCCAACGGATGTTGATGAAACTGTCCATATAATTAAAAAACAATTAAACATACATTTATATCGTATATAAACCGCCTTCAGACTCCAGAAACTAAAACATATTTCTGGATTTGAACTGGAATTCGATTAGCTGTGGATTAGCTGAAGGAGGCGCCCCTCGCGCAATATGTCATGTCTTGCCAAATGGGAGACCTTTGAAATAATATACTTACTCGTTATTGATATATTCATTACTAGATGACCCGCCCGCGCCTCCGGACGAGTGGTTTGTCAGTAAAAACATTACCCCCCTTCTGCGCAGTAATCTATCTATATACCAAATTTCATCGAAATCGATCCAGCTGTTTAGTCGCAAAAACGAAACAGACAGAGTTTCTTTAGAATTTATAATATTAGTTGGGATAATAGTTGACGATTTGCTGTTTAATGCAAGGCATCGACTACTGGTTTAGGTCAGACTCGTTAAAAAGTTGAACACAGTTAGTTGGCCACATTTTATGACTACAATAGAGTTGCAGTGAATTAGCATACTAATGAATGCATACGGCCGACGCACATAAAATTGTCAGTGGAAGGGTCGTAATTATGTCAGTTGATGTAACAGTTGCGTGCGTTTACGCATAGTGCGTAGCTTTTGCAATAACCGGTACAATAATATTGTTGAACCTACTGAACGTTGCTATGCCAGCACTTACAGGGAAAACAAGGTATGTAAATATTCTGCTATTGCCAGAAAATATCAAAAACTTTGTGTAGAAACAGTTACGAACGTAAACCAAGCATACAAATAATAATAAGGAGCAATGTGATACGACAAAAACTTATACATACCTGATACAAACAAACGTTAAAGTGAGTCAGCAAAGAGTTACATTAATACTTTTGAAACTATCATGGTTATGAACACTATTTTCACTATAAACGGGATATTTACAATGATTTGTGAGATTTTGAGTATCCCGATATTTCAACGCAGTTAGGTTTACTGGTGGTAGAGCTTTTGTGAACGGGCTCGAGGAAGTGGGCACCACCGCCTTTTTCTTTATCTGCCGCCAAATTGCAGTACTTGTGCTGCTGTGTTCCGGTTAGATGGTAATGGTATGTTCCTTTAATTACTGGCACATAGGCATAACAGCTTAGTTCTATACTATGGTAACGTATCCACATAGAGATCAAGACAATATAATAGCTTGTTTTGAATTATATGTGGATATCCATGGGCTGCAGTAGCCACTTAACATCTGGTGGACTGCATGCTCGTTTGCCATATAAGTAGTATATAAAAAAAAGGTTTAATAATCATTTATTCTCAAAAAGATAACAATTATCACTTACATGAGAATCACTACACATAGATAAGTAAATGTAATTCGTTAGAGTTATATAGGTAGGTACTCAATTAGTATGCATAAGTTGCATGCGCAATACTTGTCACTGGCACTTACCCGTGAAATATCCCGTTTTTAGTGAAAATAAGATACAATAAATAAAGGAAAGGGACAACGATTCGGCAGACGGTTAAGTACTATTTGATTAATTATATATATATATAAATACTTAGATAAATTACCGATCGGTCGAGGCTTTTAAGCAAACAGGTAAAATCTATAAGTTATTCTATAATTTGCTTTGTCATGTCGATATAATGGTTACGGTGTTATTACCGCATTGCGGGTGGATGCTTCCACGAAATGGACAGCACGTGTTTAGTTTACCACCATAGTGTTAGTGGAGATCATTATCGGAATAGCGTTATTGGAAACACTATGTTAGGGTGTACTAGCCTTGAAACATGTCTTGTAGACATACATGATTTTATACACAAGGTAATAGACGCGACCAATAGATACATTATGAAAATATGTTACAAAATAAGATACCTACTCGTATTATAGAATAGTTTCTTTTGGTTTAGATAATAAAATGAATAAAGAGATATAACCTTAAAATATGAAATTACTTAGTCATGAAATTAAAACTATATATGTTAATAAGAAAGCACTCGTGATGGTTTTGGTAATTAAATAGTTGTCTCAAACTCCCTTGACTCATTTGTTTTGCTACATGCCATTTTGATATTGATTTGATAGTGTTCAATTAAATAACATTATTTTTTGATTTTATAATTAATTCTTAAATCACGTAACTCTTGTTTTATCGTTTTCCCCATTATTTCAGCAAATACCCATAAGACTATAATATAAAATTATTTAAAAGACAAAACAGTGATACACACTAGCATAGCAAAATAGACATGTTCTAATGTATAAAATCCTAAACAAAAAATGTAAACAAAACCCACCTACCTACGGTCTTCATTACCATACTATTCCCATAAAGATGGTGAATTACGACCAAAACATGTTTACAGTCGGCGTTGAGAGTTAGGTTACACGAGATATTATCAGCACTGAGTCGACAAAAATAAAATAAACTAGACATAGTAAAATTATCACTTTAAAGTCGTGCTGCTTAGGCCCGATAAGTGGAGAAAAATCTGGGCAAGGTTGAATGTGTTTACACAAAAGACGAGAAAAATATTTTTAAAAGTGCAACTGCCACATGGTCAGCCGGTTCGGAGCGAGTTCTATTGGAAACAGATGTCTAAAGCACTTATGTCACTTGAGTTCTAATATCCGAGAGAGAAAGATGTTGACGTTCGTTGGGTCACATTCCAGAATGCTTTTTTGGCTAATGCTAATGAATTGGCAACAGGTTTAGATATAGATTTAATATAAGAAGCCATCGAATATAAGCTGGGAAATAACGGTACCCACGAAATATATACACACGCTGCTAGTTTCATAAGTAACATGTTTAAGCCCAATACGATTCTTGACAAGACGTTTTATGCAATCGTTCGTTATTCCAAGTGTTTGGCCAGAGCTTCGCTATATTCGATATTGTCAGTAGGTCATGAACATTAGCCAGAGTAAAAGCAGATTTGATAGTGTCTATTTGGTTAAACTCTAGTCACACCGGCACGGTGATATCAAATATTTTTGTATTCCAATTTTCATTAAATTCGCTGTTCAACCGAGGAGAGGAGACTCACATCAAATATCTAAACACGAAAACGATCGTGTTTACTCACATTGAGTGTTACACGTGTAAGAAATAGGATAATTTAATATGAATAAATTTGAATAGGCCTGTTACGTAAACTTTGTAGCTATATTAAAAATGCTAATGCTTGTTATGTATGTCGAATTTGAACTTTGCCAAAATGTTAATTCTATTTTTGGCGGTGACAACACGGTTTGCATTTTTTATCGCCGAACCCATTAAAGTGTTTTGAAGATACGGGGGACAAAAACAGGCTGGAGTATTTACGGTTTGTTATTTAGGACGTAAAAGTGGACTTTTAATTTATTATTTTGATCGATGTCGAATATAGCAGATTAGTAAGTAATCAGTTTTTTTTCTAACTGGAGATGGATCTAAGTGGTAACCGTGGCCTATAACAGAGAATAGCCTTGTAGGTCACGCACGTTAGAAATGTGCCCTACGATGCACTGCCATCTGCGTCCATCAACTTGAGGCATACATGTGTGTTTTTAATTTCACAGGCAACCATACCCTTCAAACACAGCAAAGCAATGGTGGTTGGCGGCAGAAATAGGTATGGTGGGCCCTTTCATTTGTTTATGTTGTTTTTGAACCTAGCTCAAAAATTAAACGGAGCTCAAATCTGCCCTAAAACATCCGAAGCAAATTCCAAGATTTTATTTTCTTAAAACTCTCATACTCTATTAATACGTAGATTATTTGATACTAACTGACTCGTCCGGATTTTTAACCAAAATAAAAAATATAATGTAGGCATAACATTATATTTAAAAAATAGGAATTCTTATTCTGTGTTCCTATATCGGATCAGTAGATAATTCCGGAAATTGCATCATAAACCCCTACATCTAAACAAACTCATAAACTTTATCTCTTTGTAATATTAGTTTAGATAAGATGGATTATAACCTGTTTTAAATGTCCGCCAAAGAGTAGAACCCCTTCTGATAGCTTACTACCTGAGTAGTATCTTTAAGTCGCGAATTAATAGGTTTCTTCTAGACAACCGTGTACCATCGTAGACTGCATCATCGCTTACCATCAGGCAAGATCGTGGTCAAACGATAGCCTATAAGTAATGTATAAACAAATGTGTACCTTCTGGAGCTGCGATTTACTTCTCTGGAAGAAGACCTTAGAGAACTGGGTTCTTACTTAATTGAGAAGATAGTACTGCCAATGTCTTTCAATTACAATAACCTCAAAGTATTCTGAAATATTTACATTTTGGAAGTTGAAAAGCTACTTATGAAACTACTAGCGCCATCTGTTGTGTTACATTGAAACTATTATAATAATGCAACGCCATTTACGCCCGCTATAGCGTTGAAAGCTTCTTATTCGAACTCATAGCAGCAGTATAGAGCCACCTAAAGATTCACCTTACGAAAAATAGATGGCGCTGTAAAAATTATCAAAACTGATCCCTGTACCGTATTTTTTTTGTTACTATTTTGCATTTACGTACACGGTGCACGGTGGCACCTGCACTCTAATAGTAAAATAACAATCATCCAAATCACGACCGTGTCCATAATACTACATACCTATCAAACAACTATAAAAAAAAATCACGTTAAATTAAAATATTGGACTATTTTTTGGCCAAACTAGTGTTACTAATATTTGATTGACAAAAAACAAAGTGCAAAAATAACCGCCCGAACAGGGACTTGAACCCTGGACCCTTGGATTAAAAGTCCAATGCTCTACCGACTGAGCTATCCGGGCTCATGGCGATAGAGCTGAAAATATTGTATTAAATGTGTAGCTCGCTACGAATTGCTTAAATATTTGAAAAATTATAGGCCTCTATTTGAAATCAAAACTGTAATTCAGCGGCCCAATTCCAGCGCAACCAGTGCATCACAGTGCCGGTTCAGATTATTCCAGTCTGTTGCAATCCAGCGGTGGATTAGATCTCTAGACATATGCGAGTTTAATAGCATTCCAATGCAACTGGAATTTTATACCAGATATAGGTTCTACCAATTTCATTACTGCCATGTTACGTAATATGTATTATTATTTGCCTAGTGTTTATTTTACGCCAAGAATCTGCAATGGCAAAAGTTAGGAATTATATTTTCTTTCGATTGTTCAATAAATTTTGTTTATTTTACGCCAAGAATCTGCAATGGCAAAAGTTAGGAATTATATTTTCTTTCGATTGTTCAATAAATTTTTTGCAATTTTAAATTTATGTTTTTCAATTCTTGGAAAAAAATGATAAAATATTTTAATCCTTATTAAATTATCCAAAATTGACTTTATTTCGAAAGTCCTACCTAATTTAGTACCACTACATCTAGTTATATAACGCTGAACTAAATCATTTCGCACGTTTACTTGATACCGCTACTCGACGCTAGATGGCGCTACTATACCTACAGACAAAATTGTTAGAGCTGGATAGAGCATGTTTTTACGATCGGATCTACGATTTTAAACTAATAAAAAATAAATTTGATGGTTAAATATTATTAAGTGTGAAATGTTTGCAAGAAATAAAACTTGATATAGCCTTGCCAACAAACCGTGTCTTCAAACACTGAGGAGGTTCTGCTCCACGGCGACTCTTGGGGGGCAAAGGATATGGCAGTGGGATGCCTAGAAATATCGCATAACGCCATTCACAAAGAAACCTTTATGAGTTGTTATTTCAGTAGCGAGAGGTTAATGCACTCGTTAGTACGCTCATCGCAATGCCAGTTGCACTGCTAGCTGTAATAATTGTAAAAAAAGGAAAACTAAAGGTCGTTCCACTGAATGGCGTTATGACACTTACATCGTAAAAACACTCAATAATCTAAAACAAAAATTTACAAGAACACCTTACAATAAAATGTTACAGCAAAACCTATGTCTTATGTTTCAGCATTTCAGTATAAATCGAGACTAAAGTTTAATGAATTACACTGAAACTAAAAAATAACACTCTCCATACATAGGTGTTGCTGTTATGTATTTAAAACTTGGTAGGTATTTAACTACAAAAACATAAAATACCGATCCCGTGAATCATTAATGCGTTAATCTAATACTCTACATTCAACACTTTTTATAATGATTAGTTTTCATAATTTGTATGTAAATAAATAAATACTCTTAATACTGCTACGTCTTGATGTTATGTATGCGTTACTTTACAACTTCATAGGGCACTGTACTTGGTTGCTATTGCTACCTCTCCTGCACTTGCCTCCTGTATATGCGCAATATAAAAAATACTAACTTTACATTTACTACAGGACTCTATCCTCCTTCCTATGGTAAGCAAGGAAGCACCTTGGGTCGTACATTTTAAAACGCCCAAAGACCTTCGACATGGCTTTTTATTACTATTTTAGCGAAACTCAACATAAGAGTGAATTGGATAGAAGCTACCGCATTAGAATAACTCGTAATCTGTTTCATCTAGTTGATACCGATCAATGAATCGGTATCGGCATAGTAGGAACCAGCAGTGGTATGCTTGAGTCACCTACCATTATCCATTACCAAAACAAATCAGGTGGGTCATTAGAGAAATATCGGTATGCTATACCATCGCATAAATGGACAGGAAAGACACATTCGAATGACGCTACACTGATTGAATTCATTGACATAGAAATGAGCCTCTATGACGAATCATCATCGTCCGGGTGAGCTTAAAATTTTAGTGAGCTATCTATTGAAATATCGATCACCATCTTTGTTCAGACGGTTTCTGGAGCCAGCTTAAAGTACCTGTAAATTTCAGACTTCGGGTTCAAGGATATCTTCATGTAGATACCTATGTCTATGCCCTAACGTTTCATCAAGGATTATTATCCTCAACCAAAATAGCCCCAACGTTGATCAATCAATAAAGAGACTAAACCCTTCCTCATTCTGATGATATCAGTCGTTTCGAGAGCTGGATGAAATGGAGGTATATATTTTGATTGGCGCACTTGCATGCCTACTGGAATAGATTCGGCTTTACGTCATTATAATTATCAACGAATGAATGACTCACGGTCTCGGCGGTGCACGTCGCAGACTGTCATAGTACCTGCAACAAAAAGCGAAACGTTGGTTAATAGTGGCGCAGATTACCAATCAGTCACTGCCTACGTGCTGGGCAGTGATTATTGCGCACAAGCACCTAGACGATTCGTCAAATAGCTGCGAAAAGTCTGCTTGGTCACCTGTGGCCTACACCTGTTACAAATCAGTAGAAACTAAAGATACTATTTTTATATTTGACTAGCTGACCAATCCGCAGCTTCGCACACGTAGTTTTTTAATAAAAACATTACCCTACTTCTCCGCAGTTGGGTAAAAAGTAACCTGTGTCACCCGGAGATAGTGTAGCTTCCCAACAGTGAAAGAATTTTTTAAATCGGTCCAGTAGTTTCGGAGCCTAATCAATACAAACAAACAAACCTTTCCTCTTTAAAATAATGCGAAATTTTTTGTAGACATTGATATGTTCTTTAATATTGTAGAACATACTTTTGTTCTATCATCAATAGTTTCCGCAGCGCATGAGACGAAATACGTTTTAGGGCACTTTTTTACACCTTGTGTTACGGTACTTAAATTTTAGTAAGGATCCCTAATCTTTTCTAGCAATAAATATAGCCTATGTCACTCAGAGTGAATGTAGCTTTCCAATTGTGAAAGAATTTTTGAAATCGGCACAGTAGTTTTTGAGTTTATTCATGACAAACATACACACAAAAATACAAATCTTTCCTCATTATAATATTATTATAGATAGTATAGATAAATGCTTATATTTCAAATTGGGCTGTTATAGCGATTTAACTTTTGAAAAATGAAATATGCCGTTTTTAGTACAAATATTGTTATAGAGATTTCTAATCAAATTGATTTTGAAATGTTAATTAGTAAATAATTAATCATCAGCTTAACTTAATCCAACATACCTACTTGAATACTTTCCAAATCTCCTTTCCGAAAAGTTAATCGAATTTGAATCAAGGCGTTACCGGTCCCGTTCGGCGAGCAAATTCAGATTTTACTTTCTAAGTATTATTTAACAATAAATCTGCGGTAGGATAACATTAAATATTATTCACAATCATGAATGACTCTTGCTCTCTCCGTTCCGAAGTGAATGAACCCCACCCGAGTGATTACAGCATTATCGCCCGCAGTGCTAGCAATACAATGTGTTATTAATTGTATAATAACTGCAATAAAATTAGGTATGCCACGCCCAGACGCGCCTAGCCTAGGCTAGACTGGAAGGCAGGCAGCATCGGCCAGTCAATGTCTATCAGTCAGGCAAGCTACACTAATCAATACGCTTTTAGTCGCCAAAACATTTGTCTAGTATTGGATATCCGACGTTGGTAAACGTGCGGTTTCGCCAGAGCTAAGTATTTCCCCGGAAAATATACCAGGAAAGCTTCATGGAAATATTTTGTTTGCAGCGTTTTAGTAGCCACTTCATCTTAATTACTTTCTGAATCAGCTTTATTTAGTACTGAAATAACTTCCATTAGGAAGACTTTATTAACGTTGTTGGTAGCAAAAATTCCTTAAGTAAATTTTTCCTGTTAGACATTTTAAGCTTTAGGCATTAATTAGCGTGAAACCTGTTTAGCTATGTAGCTTGGCATTATTACGTTTTACGGATATTTCGATAAAGGACATTATGCTTCAAGGTGGTTGTTATCGCTCGCTTAAAATACATAATGCCATGGTGAGGTAAGCCAATTTATCAGAACTTCCATGTAACCAGTGACCAGCGGTCAGTGAGCAGGCAATTGAACAGGTTCTATATCACCCACGACCGGCCTTGGATGTTCGTCTGACCTTCCAAGAAATTATATAATTCTTGGTCTGGTCGTAATAAAACGTTGATGCTTTATAATGCTCGCGAAATGCTGATTAGGGAAAAAGCATTAGTTAAATTTAACTTAAATGAGTGCGATGTTGGAGTAATTGAAAACACTAACTAAGCTTAAGTACTAAGCGTTTCTAAGGAAAATGACATCGAATCAAGATACAGATGGATATAATGAACTTTCTGCAATAAAATGGAGGGAATTATTCCTTCTATACATATAAATGTGTTGGATCCCCCTCTCAACTGTACTGGCTATCATTGATATACACGAGTCGACAACACAAGACTTCCTGTCGGAGATTAAATTGAAAAACGCAGCGTTTCCATAACTGGGTCACCCATCATTGTCGAGGTTAACTGGCATCAAGGGCGTAGGGCGTTTGATCGCAGTTCTATTCAGTTTTGATCACATTATTATGTTGTAATGTAACCTGTTGACGGACCGCGGTATAAATAGATTGGAAGTTTATTTTAGATAATGGTATCTAATAGTTTTTTTAAAGTTCAAGGCTAGATAGTTTTAATTCGCGAATGCCTATCAAAGGCCTCCTCATGATTGGCAGTTTATACATGCATGATATATTGGAAGGTCTTCCTCCTTGTGCGCTTATTATTATTTGCACACTAAGTAAATAATCGTGCTAATAAACCAGCACGGACATAAAATCTCGTTAAATAAATTAGCAAACTTGACATGCAAGCATGATGATGAAAATCGTTTACAAATTTTGTGGTCTGTTACACTATTTTCATTAAATCAATCAATACTTATGTGTCAAATGATCGGATGCAAATGATGTCATCAAATATGAATACTACACTTTTCTTATGGGGTTCTTTACATACGTGTAAGACCTTCCAGTTTATTCCTGCCAAATTAGGCATCTCCAGCAAAGTGATTCCACGTACGAAGCAACAATATGTTTTATTTGTTGTAAAGTATTCGCAAACATAATGGTGTTATCAATAAGTTGGACAAATTCTGTACTGACAAGCATACGCAAAGGCAGGAAGCGATGCAACGTTCCTAGTTTCCTACGCGTTGGTAAGAATTATGCACTGTCACGCGATTGTACAAAGTTTTGGTAAGTTTTAGCAGTTTCTAGTAATAGACGTTTGCGAAACGATGCCTAGATATCGTTAAATAATATCGATTAGATTTCTACAATAACAGTAGTTTTTGCCAGTGCAGTGAAAATCCTACAGAAACTACAATAATTTTAAACCAATTCAATAGTTCTATAGACATGCCTTCAGTTTTCACTCTTTGATTTCAAAACTCTAGTTTTTATCTCAAAAAAGTTTGCCCCAACTCCGTCGCATGATAGAGATTGTAAGATCAAAACCACGCAAGAGACTGCTTGTGTTATTTATGGTTTTATTTAAGGGTTCATATGTGTAACTATCTACCTAACAACTGCCTATAACAACTTTGTCACTATGTGACAGCAATAAATGTATTGAGTTTTTTAGCACAGGTTTTAGTCAGTCAGCTTTTTGCAAAACAAAAGCGCCCACATCTCACAAAATAGTATAATGAATATAGATATTACGACTAGTTTTTCCAATACTAAGCAATCCAGACTTTCCAAGAACAAGTTTCTTAGAAACGATACCCTACCCGAACAGTAATGTACGATAGTCGTATACTAAACTACAGAGAGAATACTGCCTGGCCTAGAGTGCCTAGTCAATTGAACACAGAAAACCACTTCTAGGGACAGACAGCGCGGTGTTTCAAGGCTCGTTAAAACCAATCGCATTGTAAGAAGTTTGTGTATTTTCTTTAACTTCAGGAGATCTTGAGAATAGCAAGAGCTCAAATTTAAGCAAATGATTAATATTTGTTTATTTTTTTATTTGTAATATTAATAATCCATGGTCAATTTCGATTGGTCCGACCTGAAGTAACGCTATATGCCCAATTTGTTAATGTTCATCCTCGGACGCAAAAAGTTTATGTTTGAATTGAAAGCTGGTATTGCAAGATTTGATACTAAAGTATGTTTGATTACAATGGGTGCAGGTGTTTTGTTATATGTAATTAACTTATAATTTTAAGCACGAGGTCAAAGGCCAATGATATTAAACAAAGTTGCAAAATTCTCAGTTCTGCTGATTTTTTTTGTATTCTTTAGCTTTCTTAATCTTTATTTTAATCATTCCTCTTATGTACCTAGGATTTTCATCTTATTATTTATTTATTTAATAATACTTAGATTCACAGTTACATTGTCGTATATAATACATTTATTAACATAATACTGAGCTTAAACCAAATTGAATCTACATTATGTAATACTAAACTTTTATAAATTTAACGCGGCAAAGTAGCCCGCCAGTTAACTTTAATATACCTATTATAACTAAATTTTTACAAAAATAAAAAATTACAAGAAATGGTTTACAACAAAAAAATGAGTATTAAAATTTTTTGAGATATTTAAATTAATGAAGAAGTGTCCCTTTAGCTGCAATAATAAGTTAATGAGCTGAAAAATTAAAGCCAAAGAGCTTTCACAAGTGGTATAGTGAGCCAATAATATACTAGCGCCGCCCGCAGACGCCACTAACACACAGAGCGCCATAGGATAAACCAAGCGTGTGTGTAGTGTATCATTGCCAAGTTTTTGCATTCGCGCAGCGCGGAGGTGGACGTGCAAAACTGTGCCTACGTCAGAGAAGGCGGTGTCTCGTGTTTTTTTCAGATGGTAGACACCGCTGTTAATCTGCTGTTTTTAAGTAACATTGGCACGGTAATTTACACCTGTATTGTTCTGCTTCATAGCAAAGCTCTTAGAGTAGTATGTTTAAATATTTTATTTTAAGTAAACTGGCCTGTCGAAAACTACCTTTTAAGTGAGTTCTTAATGAAAGTGGACGGATGTTCGTACGCACAACAAAAATATGATGCCAAAATGTTGAATTAGATAGTAACCATCAAGATTATAAACAATCACAAGTCAACCTGGAGTCTAATATAAGATTATCTAAACACATGATACATGATGACTAATAAATATATTAGGAACGGAATGTAAAGGGAGATTTGAATATAAAAGAAGCAGATACGAGTAGCTCGCGCCGCAGAAACAGGACGAAGCAAAAGATGGGCTTTAAAAGTAGATCAATGGACCATTGCTCGGATATGAAGGAATATCATTTAAAAACAGTCAAACCCGTGCCAAGTGGGTCACTTGTCTGTCAAGACATAACGAGAAAATAGCTAACAGGTAGCTTTCTCTAACAATTCACAAATTCCAACAGTGAGCAATGTTTTAGAGATAAAAAGGGCAATGTTTTAGGGGCGTTCCCATAGGGCATTGTTGAAACGTGCCGAATGTGGAAGAGAAGATGGCCATGGGAAACAAAATCCATGTGTGTTAAAAAAGTCTTCTAAGAAGCCCCCAAAAACTTTTTAGAAATAAGTGTAAGAAACTCATTGGTTGACTTTAGACATCGGCTACAGTTATTGTATTGTAACGAGTTAACGATTCGAATATAAATTGTTATCGAGACAAAAAGCCGTATCCAACGTTTCTGTCTGGGCCACGTCTGGTTTGCATTGTGGTTTTATCCGCAGAGAAAGGTAGTCTTCTTCACAAAGCTAGTTATCGTATAGATATAAAACCTTGCTCAGCAATAAATAGAATAACAAAGTACCTAAACAGAATATAAAGTTGCATTTCGAAGTGATAGCCTCATGTTGTTCCATGAGAAAACTATTCCAGAAAAGTATCAAAAACTATCCATTTGCCGGCGTAAAGATGTGGCAATAAAAGGTAACATTCTATGTAATTATTTTGTCGAAGAAGTAACAATAGGAGGTATAGATAAATAATTTCCTTACATTGATGTTAGACGCGAATTGTTTGAGGCTTTACGTAACATTGTTTGTGTAAGCTTAGCTAAATATATAGGTTGCATGGAACAAGTTTAAGTAATTTAGTTATTACTCTTGTTAACGAACTCTACGCTCCAACTCTTATTCAAAGAAAAACGATCTCTGCTGATATCTTGAAGCTTTGCACACAAGTGCCCGCGTTTATTTATGCCTAAGAGATAAATCAAATCGCATTTATTCCCTTTTGAATAAATAACTTTAAAAATTAATCTGAGAGTAACATTTGAAACAGTGTCATCGAATGACTTTAGTAGTCCGAAATCATTAGATACCCAACTTGAGGTTAGCAAAGCGTTTTGATTACATAATAATAACGCAACATTACTTACGGCTGATGTGTGTACTGATCTCAAATGACGCCTGAACAAAGCCTCCGCGGCATGTCTCTCATTACTTATACTCATTAATAGCTAGTGGAAGAAAGCAGACACCGAGTAGACTGCACACAATGGCCATGCCAGAACTGGGTTAATTGAAGACAACAGCGCCCATCGCCGACGGCAAGATCCTATAGCTTTAAATTAATTCTCTAATAAACTATTTATTGGGAATTATGGGCGACAGACAAGCGTTGGTGCAGCTTGTTTACTGTGAAATTTATATTTATTAAAAAGGTCTGCGAGAACATTAAATCAAACAGGAGAAAATTTTGCGGTGAGTGATACGACAATTTGTGTCACATACATAAAACAGGTTATTCATGATAATGAACGTTGTTGTCAGAATCAATTACCGTTTTGCTAAGTTCAAAGCACAGCACAGGTATGCTGTGCGGAATGCTAGCCTGGACATAGTAAACCCCGAAAATGGGTCGAGGTACTTTCTCCGGTAAGTGAACTGTCGGCGGCGGGCGTTAGGTTAGGTATCTGCACTGCGACAAGACTTCATACATTGATTTCCGGAGTCGTAATCTTATTTTCTTACTTATCTCTATTGTTCTGTCATATGGATCAATCAAGTGATACGTCAGCGTAGGAATCATATTTATATTCTGGTTGATAGTTGACACCTGATGGTATCGATAGATGCCCGATATTAATGCCAGACATAACTGACTGAACAATACACAGTGAACACAATAAGCTAACGTAATGCGAGGTAAACGGCACATCGCTTCCTGACCGATGGATATTTAGAGAATACTAAGCATAACCTCAAACGTTTGACTTTCATTGTGAATTCATAAATAACAGTATCTAAACCCTCACTCAATTGAAACATTGGTAATAATTTGCTAATTTACCACGAAAAACAGAAGCTTTGTAACTACTCGTAAGTAATCTATGATGTTCCACAGGCAGAAGCAGGAAAAGCAATACACAAAATGGAACAAGTTTAGGTCTTGGTGACCAAAAAATATTCCAAGAAGATAAAGCGACACCATTGCTAACCTAAAAGCGTTTACTATTGAATTACTTGGCTGTAATTTTACACCCACACAGATCAAAAGTGGATCAGAGTTCATTGGCATCGAAGAGTGAAATCCATTCATCATAAAACAGTCACTAGGGCAGTAGTGCCGCTGTTCGAAATAATGGCTGACACAGTGAGAGAAAAGGATGATGTCATTATAATAAGACAAGAAGGTACGGAGGCGGGCAAGCGAGCGGGCCTCACCACAGTGACATTTGCCAGGAGTATTTGTGACCCCGCGTGTTTCCAAACATGAGTAAATAAAGCTACTATTACGAAAATGGCAACTTCGAAGCTTTATATTTCGTAAACGAGCTATTCTATAAAAATGTGTTTTGAAAGACCTATTCAAAAATACTCGACACGATGGGGTACGTGAGTATAGTAAAAATAATCCCATCTTCCATATCTAAGGAGGTACCTTACGTAAACAAGTTTTTTTTAGTTTATATATTAAATGCTAAATTTCAGCTTTGCAGCAATAATCGTCTACAAATAAAACGGCTGTAACTGGCCGGACAGACAGACAGATGGACGTGGCGAAACTAACAGGATTCCTAATTCGACTACGGAACCCCAAAAATTGACTCAACTACCAGTAGCAGAGTGTCGCTTCTTTACGTAGTTAGTATTCTATGGTATAACAATACTTCAAAATACTATGCGCCCGCGATTTCTGTGCCAGCAACCCAAGTTGAACACTAAAAAAGCCAATTGGGTTGGATGTTTTGTTTTATGGATATTTATGTGTCAAACTCCACATAAAAGGTTCAGGTTGGACATTTACTGTTCTATTAACAAGCTGGACCTTAATCTGTCCAAATGCTATAGGTACTACCACACTCACACACAAAAAAATGCCACCGCTATCTTCTTATAATTTAAACTTTAAAGCACCATACCTTGCAAAATTCTAATTTTGTTAGGGACCTTGGTGTGCTTGCTGCGTGACTCAAAACTGTTGTTTGACGAGTATATCGAATCTATAGTATCAAGAGCATCTAAAGTTAGTTTCAATCGAGCTAAAACTTTCAAGACCCTTTACTGTACATTCGTTAGAAGCACTCTCGATTATTCATCACAAGTTTGGAATCCACGGTATGAGAAATACATAACTAGACTTGAACGTATTCAAATAAAATTCATTAAATATCTATGTTTTCGTCTGGGAATTCCATTTTTATCTTCCAATTATAGATAACTATGAAAAAAATTTCATCTCCCCTTGGCTAAGCGGCGCGAAATCGCTGATTTGTCGTTTTTATTAAAATTAACTCTTAAATCTGTCCTGACTTGTTAAATAAATTTAGAATTAATGTTCCATTTAAACGAACTAGGTTCATTCATTCATTTATTCCTCCTATAAATGTACCCATAGTTGGTACACACGGCTACACATCAAGCTATACATTTCCAGTATAAACTGACCTCTCATTCTACGAAAATCTTACACAATGCGAGGTCAGCTTATACTGGAAAAGTATAGCTTGATGTGTAGCCGTGTGTACAAACTACAGGTAAAACTCATTTTTGTGGCGAGCAAGTGACAATTTCATTAAGCTGTGTAAGCGCACGGACTGTGACCTTTTCTGCATGAGCGTCAATTCGATTCTACAGCGGTTGAATCGTGAATTCTTTAGTGATTTTTTTAATAACCTATACTGTCCCAGTGCTGGGCAAA
Source organism: Philereme vetulata (assembly GCA_918857605.2). NCBI lineage: Eukaryota > Metazoa > Arthropoda > Insecta > Lepidoptera > Geometridae > Philereme > Philereme vetulata. Next base: position 5,900,117 of record OU975476.1, read on the forward strand.
GGTCTCCCCCATTTCCTTCCATTCCTTGCGTTCTCCAGAAATCTCTCTCTTTTGTGATTAATAATAGTAGGTATATTTAATATACATACATATATACTCTTTCTCCATTGTATCCGTAATGTGAGATGTCAATTGGTAGTTTAGATTTTTTCTATTTCTATGTTGTTGTTTAAACGTGAAAACCTGTTAATGGCTATCTGGTAAATAATCTGTCTAAGTATAAGTTATAACAGCTGTTGGTTTTCCTACAAATAAATTAAATTACTTAAATAAAAGTTCATTCATGGTGATAATGAGGGCAGAGTGGCCAGCCGTTCCGGGAAGCGACAGCAGACAACGCGTAGACGACATGACGTCATATCATGATCAGCCAAAAGGGTAAGCTATGAACTAGCAGGTTTGAACACGATAATAGCTGAACCATTCTTACCAGACTTTTTACTGGCTAATCTTCAGGAACAAAATGGACTGTGAATAGTAAACATGGTCGCTGACAATGATTTCATGATATTTTTAACAATAAATAACACATTATGTATTAAAGTTTAGGAACGCAAAATGTTAAAATTATATTACTTGACCATGTATAATATTCAGAGTTTATTAACTTATGGGGAATGTTCTACTAAAGCTAGACAGGCGGATGAAAAAATGGCATCTACTCCAGTAAAACCGGCGTTAAAGCAGCTGGCCTTGACAATAAAAAGTTAAGCCCATAGCATAACACGGGTAAAACATGCCATTGAATTGTGAGACTCCAAGGCCGTAAAGTCAATGTACGGCAGAGGACGACACCTGCCTCCGGTTCAATTATAAATAAAATACATCATTTTGCAAGAGCACCACGATACCATTTAATGTGGTACGCTTATAAATAATTAAATTGCGTACCACATTTAAGAGTTTTACGGCTTCTTGTGAAAGGGCTCGCCCAGGGAAGTAGGTACTACCCATTTCAGCCGCCAAGCAGCCTCGTTGTGCTTCGGTATGCACATGAGGCTTTACACCTGTATGCCTCAAGTTGATGGCGCAGTGCATCGTAGGGCACGTGTCTAAGGTGCGTGACCTACGTACGAGGCAATACTTTGATATGGGCGATGGTTACCACTTAACATCAGGTGGTTACTAATGCTTGTTTCATCTCCTAGTAATATAAAAAAATAATAATTTTGAACAAAATGCTCCTTAGAATACGAGTTTATAAATTCAACGCTATAATGTTTTCATACCAAGAACTGAGCACATGTTACATGTTACAAAATGACTAGCAAAATAAGGAATATCAAATTAAGCCCACGGAGATAGACAGGAAGTTAAGTAAACTTGTCCCAAACGAGCTTATCTAAACTAACGGATCAATTTACAAAACAAGAAACGTTACTCCAAATTTCACACTCATGGGACTAGGCGAAACTATGTCCACGAATTTAAAATAAGTAATCTATAAAACTGAAAAAACAAACTTCTGCCATTATAGTTCTTGTTTATGGTAGAACGATTACTGCCGAAAAGCTTCCATTTCCACGCGAGACACCTTAATGTTAGCAATATGGAGCAAGTAAACACACTGTCTGTCCAATAGGTCAAACAACTACCCTTTTAGAAACTTCAGGGAGTTATAGAAACAAGCAAAACGTAAAAATAATCTTTTATAGCTATAACTTATGACTAGCTATAACTTACTGACTATTAACTTATAACTAGCTTCATGATGCCTGCAAACTTAGTCATGGTATGAGTCGCACTGCCGAGATGTGAATTACAATAATATTTCCGTAGGCGTTCCGGGCGAATTGTATCAGTTTCCAGAAATGGAAGCTGACTGTTCCAAAACTTTCTTTGTTAGACTAAACTAACCTAATGAGGTTGACGCGCTGTATATTAATACGAAATATCAAGTGGACCGATAAACATTAAAAACTAAGTGTACTATAGAATTATTGTTATCCGAACAAACACTATCGCAAACATAGTCCACAGTTTATGAGAGTAAATCTTGTGTCGGCATTAGTTGCGGACGTTGCGGTATAGTACCTATTTTCAAAAACAAAGATGTAGCTAGTATGCGGTATGATTGATTTTAATTACAAAATGGAATTAAATGTGATGAGCAGTTTCACAATTTAACAGTAACTTTAATATAGAAAAGTTATGGCGAAATCAATTTGAGCACGAGAAATTAACTAAGTGCGTGCGTTTACCTCGGTCCCCATATCATCTTAGGATTCCACAGCAAGCATTTTCTAAATTCTCGTTTAGTTAGACGGATAATACAAAATGGAGTGTGTTTTAGTGGTGCAATAAATTTAAAAAAAATATGAATATTGTGAAATTCATCTCAACAAACATCACGAGATTTTTGTGCGTTTCAAAGGTATCTTTAAAACTGTTATCTGCGTTCACTTACGTAATGACATTTTCTTTAAATTCCCAATGTTTATGTGACGAGGACTGGCATGCAGCCAATGGTTCTTTTTAATCGGTTTAATTCATTGACCAACTGTTTTATTGCCGAATGAGTGCGAATAGACAGACATGACCTTCCCAAGGTCACTGAATATTGCCACGGAACTGGTTGGATTTTTCGATACTGTTTGACTGTTAGAGAGTGATATCACCCAATGATTATTAATAGTTGAATATGTCGAATTTGTACATTATACAAAGGTTTTTTTTAATCATCTCGAATGTTTCGAGCCAGACGAGTTTTGAACCCGAAATATTCTTCTAAATTACAGCGTTTTGCCAACTATTAAATAATTTTACACGGTCTGCGTGGATCAATAGGAATATGAGCATAAATAATACTTCAAGTATGCAATAAAGTGTGTTCAAGAGTAAATTGTGAGTTCGTTAAATATAACTATATTCTTAATACATAACCGGTTGGACCGCAATAACACCTCGCCTGTCATAAATGAGACCCTCAAAACATTTAACTTTTCCGGTCTAACCAAATGCGCTTAAATACATTAACTTACTAGATATAATTACTACCCCGCGACTTCTTCCGTACTAACTTTCACCTCATCTTAGACAATCAAGGATTCATAGCATCTGAGGGCTAAATATATGTAAGCGATTTAAAAGTTTCGAAAATAAGTGGCCTATCTGCGAATCAATCCTTCCCATCCCAAGGACAAACAATGATCAAACCGTCAATTCTACAAACATCGAACAGAATCAATATTTTATAAAATAAAGTACCTTCAATTTAACTTGGTACTGCGCAGTTGTCTAATATTCCGCAGCAAACAAAGCCCTCAAAGCAGACAAGGTTACGCGTGTGCCTAATTAAACGGATAGATTTACAAAATCCAAGAATGTGGGTGCTTGTTACTGATCAGGTTTCTCAAACAACTCGCATTCCAGTATTGGTATAATAACTAATCCATCCAAAGGTTGCCTGGAAGAGATCGCTTTGAGCGATAAGGCTGCCCATTGTACCAACATGTATTAGTCTTTAAGTTTTCTAGGTTAAGTTATTTTAATTTGGTGAAATTTTAATGTGGTTAAAGAATTATCTATCTATCTATCTAATCCACATCTTAGAGAAACCTATAATAGAGATAGGCAAAGCTTCTGAAAGCTCTTTGATTTTATTCAATGTTCTTACAGAGTATTCGATTGAATTATTGTAGTCTTAAATTTTTTAGCTAGTTAGATGATGTTTATGATAAAGATTTTCGTATAACATCTATTTTCAAATTTGTCAAGACTTGCATGTTCAAACTGTCAAAATGATAGCTTTACGTTACACAAGTGGATGCAACCAATAGAGAAGATTATATTGTTTTGTGTTATAGACAAGCTAGATATCAATCTATAGATAGGTTCTATCGTAGCGTAGCGTATAGGTGATCATTATTTACTTTTTCGCGTTACATAATTGTAACGCCTTGACGAGATTTAAATACTAAAAGAGAAAGTTTCAGCCACGATAAATAATTATAGGATATTAAAAATTGAAAGTATAACAAATCGTCGAATGGTTTTGAAGTTTTTGTATCAATCACTTACTTACTGTAAGCTTCGATCAATCTTTTTATGATAATTATTCAATCTATTGACAGGTGTTTTTGAGTTCTAAATAAACATTAAGCAAAGAAGAAACGTTAGTTTTTACATGCAGTTAAACTGATTGAAGGTTTTTAATTTCACTTTACCTGTAAGTGTCTCTGTGCTTGATTTAATTCCACAAACTGATTTAGTCTCAATTCCGATCAAAACGCATTCAAAAAATAAACGTTTCATTCTGTCAAGTTACGTTGAAAATGCTATATTAAGGCTGTTATTAAGTGATTATACTTAGAAAACTTTCGTGATTGATTTCAATCATTATTATAAATACGGGATTTATCACGTACCGTCTTATCGGTGTTTCGACCGACAATGTGCGAGGCGAGACGTTATTCGGAGCGGATCGCACTCACCCTGATGAAGGTTCACGAATTGAACCGAAACATTGTCGGTCGAAACACCGATAAGACGGTACGTGATAAATCTCGTATTTATAATAATGGTCTTAAAGAGATCTTTTATGAGAAACGGAAACTGTGGTGGTTAACTGAATTTGATTCAATCTCGAGTTCCATTTTTAATAACCGGATAACTAAAGACAACAAGTAACATAAAAACTATCTATTAACTATAGCGAAATTATATTTAAACAAGAAAAAACTTATTATGGTTTTGGGTGTCGTTTTCTTACACCACTTACATAGAAAATTAAAGGGTCTTGTCACTATTGCCAACTTTGTCGTATACTTCTATTGGTACACCGCAGGACACGAAACCTCTCAGCAACATTGATTATTATTCCAGTAACTTTATCATCGTCTAATAATTTTCAAATACGAGTGATAATGTACTTGATGCCTGATTAAGTGATTAGTCAGACAGATGTAATAATAATATTTTTATTGACACGTTGAACTCGTGTTATGGGCCCCCACACACAACGACTTCTTTGCGCACGCCTCTGTGGAAAGAATTTGTTTAAATGTCTAAGGCTTGTGGAACCTTCTGTGGGAAGAATTTTTCAAATTTCAAAAGATATCGTTGACGTGTGTGGACTCCATTAACAGAACAAACAGTTGATAAATTAGAAATAGATTGACATGAATTTAAATATCACACATACAAAACCTAACCTACAAATGCAACAATGTAATGATACTAAGCAGTTGTTGGCGTCCCTATAATTAGGGCAATTTAGAGATTTCGTAAGATTGTAAGGGTAAACTTTAAAAGGTGTTTCATAAGCAGCGCCTAAAAGTGATTTTGAAATCAAGACAAATCTTGTGGAGAATTGGAGATGGGACTGATGGTTAGCGGGTCGTCCTTTAATCACGTGAGGTTTTTTCGCCTTCTTTTTTATCCCCCTTGATTATACGTCGTGATAAAGACTATCCCAGCACCCCACAGTCACTTAAGATGTTTATTTAAAAAAAAAATATCAGAGAATCTATATGAACGGAATCTTATTATAAATTCAGATTCTGAAAATCGTATATGGTCGCGCATGGGAGGAGGTCAGTCTGCTGAACGCTAAATATTGTTGTTAATGTTGCTTTTTTAGACATATATTCACTCAGTCAGAATATCACGTGGTCGCACGGAAAATATAGGTACACGTGATTCCCCCCCCCAAGTTATTCTAACCCCCGTCCTTCCTGTTCGAACTAGAATCTAGAATTACAGATTACTATGTAGACGAAGATCAAAAGGTAAATAATAAGAAAAACAAGAGACAAAACATACTCATAGGAAGCTGTAGCATAGGACGAAGAATTGTGGACCTGCCATGTTTGCTGAATGCAGAATTGAAATTTGAATAGAAACGATCGTTAGCAACCATGATGATTCCGAGAAACATAAACTTGAGAGTATTGATATTGCAAAGTGCATCACAGCACAGCATACGTACTTCGCCCAGTAAATCATCTAAGGACATGTGGAGTCGACGGTCGAGTTATTTATTACTTTTCTCCACACCCACTTCAAGCGGACTTGTGTCACATCAAATCGATTTGCAATGTAAAATAAACTTTATTGCGCTGACTCTAGAAACAATTTTAATACAAGCAATATTAATTTTATATTATTTGGTGCCACGTTAAGTAGTTCTCTATCATTATCATATAATTTTATCAACAGTTATCGAACTATTACCTGATGTGTTAAAATGTAAAATATTGATCCATACTTATTTTCTGTTTCAGTGACTTTGAAAGAACCTTCTGAATGAATGATGCTGTTATTTCTTTTGTGATGCCTGCGGCATAAAATAATAAGGCAATAATAATAATAATATACGTTTCTTTCAGGCCACAATGTGCACATACAAAATATGATAACAAGGCTTATACCATATCTATAGATACTTTAAACGTTTAAGGTGTTAAGGCTTAGAGACTAACATACATAAAACAATAAACTTAAAAGTAACACTTAATTATTTCATCGATTTACGAAATAAGCTTCCTCTGCTATAAGGAAAGCAGTAAATAAGTTAATGGACAAACTAATAACATTCACTTGAGGCGTTCCTTGCGCTTGCGCATAGCTTGGAAATTGTATTTACAATTTTATCAGAGCAAACAAGTAATATCAATCGTCAGAATTCAAGGATATTTATAGGCTTCTTGAAGTTAAACTGCCTGGCTTTTGAAGCATCCAATATTTTTGTTCCATTTAGGTAGGTAGGTACTGTAGGTATATATTTAGAGTAAAAATATGACGGATACAGAAATCTTAACTTATAAAGTTTGCATGCTTTGCGTAATGTCTGACTAATTATTTATTGTAATTAATTTCCTGCGAAACATTTAAATCTATTAATCAGTATAACGAGTAATATATGGCGAAATATATATCATAAGAATATTGAAAGTTACAAAGGAGTTAATGATCATTAATACTTGACTGACACATATCAGAATGAAGTTTGCTACATCTAGTTATAATCAAATGTAATCACTACAAGCTCACCTAGTTATGAATGAATGACCGACTGATCTAATTGGACGAATCGATAGAGCAATTAATTCCATTCACAGAAAGAAGTCGAAGTGGAGTGACACCGACACGATAACGATAATTACAGAACAAAAACTACTACGCAGAATTGTGGTGGGTTTAATCAGTTTGTCGACGACACACTAAAATAATAGGGGTATCACCGTATCTGTAACAGAAAGTAAGCTACATACGAGTATCGTTACATGCGCACACAAACGCACGCATGCGCACATAAAATATGGATGTATGCATGTGTCTCATCTTAAAATAATATTCCAAGGCCTTGCTTCAAAAACTCTATTGCGTGTTGAAAACACTTTGCAATTGTGCAGTCTCAGGTTGGTGCGTCTGTGTTCGTCCAAATTGAAATCATAACTGAGTTACTGGTTCCATATTAGATTGCGTTACTGATCTATCGTGCGTGAGCCGACGCAGCGCCCAGTGACCTCAACACGGACGAGATAAAGGCTATTTTGAGCGTTCGCGATAATGTCGAATACGTCGAATGTTTAACTGATACGGCATTGGAGGCGCCGGAAGGCTTCGAGCCGGACTCCATCGTAAGCGCAATCAACACGATAAAACGAGCTTTCCTTATCTCGGGAACATTAATTGGCTTTTGCTTAGTTAATATTACTGTAGCAATTTTATAGTAATGCAAGAAATATATCCTAAACTAAAAATATGTAGGTAAGTTCATGCCAAAATGATAATTAATTTGTATCATATTTGTTATATGTATCGATGAACATGCTTGCTACCTACAGTGGCAGTAGTCACGATGAAATTAATATTTGTTTCCTTTTAAAATTTATTAATAAGGGGTGCCAACAACTTAAATAGGTTTGGTTACAAATTCTATTTTAGTAATTTTTCATTCAACAATAATGTCATCAATGTTTCTATAATACCGTAAAAGTAAGCGGTAAATTTAAAGCTAAACATAAAACATCACATCACCATCATACAATCGGTAACTTTACACCTACATCAGTAAAGGCATTTATTTGAACAATGCTCTCCAACAGTTGATTTTATAAAGCAGTGGTCGATTAACTGAAAAATCTCATCCCTGATACTTTCGTGAACTATTTAAGAATTAGTCTGACCGACCAGAAACTAAGATATTGGGCTAATCATCTTTGGTCACGTTATGTTGAGCACTTGTGCCTAACATTTGCACGACACCCGCCCGGTAACAACCCAAAAAAATACACTCTGATACAGCAAAATAAAACACAATATACAAGTTATGTACAACAAGAGCCAAATCAATAGCTCCTACACGAGACAGCGTCAGAAAGTTAGGAAGAGATGAGAGAACACTCGAAAAACTACTTTATCTATACGTGATAAGAGTAATTTTCAGATTCAGCGCGGTTCGCAAAGTCAAGGCGGTGAAAGCCTGTCTGCCCTTGCGATGTCTACAGCTCCACAAGAACGTAATTGTATGTAAACGTTCAATAAAACTACTCAATGATTCAGTAGCACTGTGATTGCCATAATTATAAAAAAGTTTTAATTTAAGAGATAAATACGTCACCGTGTCTGTATTAAATCCAAACACAAGCGAATAGACAGCCCAAATAGTTTGGTGCTCAACTCATAAACCTGTAATAAAAATAAAGGAGGTATCAACATCGCAGACTTAATTAATGACCATGAACGTAACAGCGGTTTTAATGTTTGGAATTTGAGCAATTCTGCATCGGATATAACACCTAATTAGTACGGACGGTAGCAATTACAACGCACACTGCAACAATCTGCAGATACTACGTCACCCATGCGCCCGCGCAGTTTATTCTCATTAGAAAGTCTAAGATTTGGCTGTGGGGCCAACGTCCACGTCCAGCAAATTTTCTCGAGCCACACCCTTCAATTGTCAACGCAGCAAAGATCATGCGCTAATGTAACGACGACGATCCCTACCATTTAAAACCCAAACAAATAAGGAAGGATACGCGAGATGAAAGTTTAAGACTAACAATACATTATTACAAAAATTGTGGATTATAATTATCTGGCGATCGAAACAGGCCAACAGCGGGTAATTCATTTCTAGTTTTTTCAGAAATAAAGAGAAATAAATTGGTCAAGCGCAAGTCGAACCACGCACAGTGAAGGGTTCCGTAGCCAGTACGGCTGTATCTTAGTTATATTCCAATAGTAAGTTAATTTTGGTCATTTTGTATGAACATTATAGGTATAAACTGTTTACAAACCCAACTACAGACATAAATTGGTTGACTACAGCTCGTAAACTAGTAAAGTCTACTGAGATTTGATAATTCTAAGTTCTGTATTTCGTAAACGGGCTCTTGTATGAAAAAAGACTTAAGCAAACCTTAAAATGGTTTTAAAAGACCAATTCAACGACACCCCACAAGATGGGGTGCGTGAAAAAAACAAAAATCACCCCCAACTTCCTTATAGGGAAGGATTTTTACGATATAACTAGGTACAAATTAACGATTTACGGATTTTTTCATTATTTGTTGATTATTTATTTTTTAAATGTGCTGTGAAGCCTAATTTATGATTCTAGGTCAACGGGAATTACCCTACCTAGGTATATGTTTGTTGAGATTTATTTGTGAGCATAATAAGCGGCATAAATGCCGTTTCTTTTGCTAGTGTGGAACTAGAATGCTTGGTTTTTTTACTGCTTCAGGGGACCGTTGACCTACGTATTTCATGTTAATTTCAACTTTCAGACAGTCAGACGGACAACGAAATGATCCTATAAAGGTTCCTTTTTTCCTTTTGAGGTACGGAACCCTAAAAAGAAAAGAAAGTCAATATAAATCTCCCGCCATTTGCCACTATAGGTAGGGAAGTGGCGCAGGAAATTACAGATGAATCGTGCCATCGCTAGACAAAAGAGTTTGATTGCTATAATGTAGGTAACTGAGGTAACAGTACTGCTTGAGAAATTATTTCTTCTGTGAACATATTAATCGTGTTTCATAAAACGCTGCACTGAAGCCAGTGTAATGAAAGTGCTGACGCGCTTCAGCACTTTCAGTTGGAAATAAACAAAACTAACAAGAAACGCTTTATTTTCATTGCCCTTGCATGTTGCATGGCAGGAAGCTCTCAACTTCTCAAGTCATTTGCCTGCCACATGTCGAAAAGAACTAATGGCAATAACTTAGTGAAGCTAATGAAATGAACTTTATGTTTAAGATGACCATAAAGACTAGTAGTACTAGGAAATATCCGTTTCATAGGTTCCTTAGTCTTTATTATTTCTGATCACTTGCATAATATGTGAGAGAGACGCGTGAATAACGATAGTAAGCTTCATGAGACTTTTGATCTTATAATAACGAATAATAGTACCAGTTCCTACCTCAAGCATACGGAGAAAATGTTAGACAATAAAACTGGCCAATAATCATCAACAGGTGAATTTTACGATCTATTATTTTTATAGTAGCAACAAAACGTCAATCGTATCTGTGATCTCACACATTCTTTGGTGACGATGAAGGAGATAGAATTCCAAATGCCCGTGTGTTTCTTCGATCACAGATTTTGATTAACGCAAGGAAAGGAGGTTTTCCAAAAGATTGATTACTTTAATGAATATGTTATGAATAGACAATTGTGAATTTACTTGTCTTATGAAGTTATATAGAGAAGAAAAAGTAATACCTACCTATATGCGGTATAAATTATAAATATTAAGGTGTTTCTAAGAAAAATAAAATCTTTAATTATGATGACTCATCGTAAATTATGTTGGTATTACAAGGTGTCAATAAATGAACACAATACGTACGTGCGAGTCGAGAGCGGTATTACAGAAACCGCGAGACATTGCAAAAGCTAACACAAATGCACAATTTCAATAGAAGCTGATTATGGAACTGACAATGGAGCATCGAAACAGCAAGTTTTACTTTTTGTTCAATCGATAATAAGGGATGTACTAAACTACAAACTGTGCAAAGAGCAAAGAGCTGGTACGAGGTGGTGCGGTACCCTGACCTTGTATTGCTCGTTTGTGGAAAGAGAATTTACGTTTAACTAATCGATGGGATCTTCGTATTTATAAACATAGGGCCTAAACGGGCTTATTCTCGCTGGTCCCCTGTCCCAACTGCGGCACGAAAAATTAGTAAATTACCACTGGTCCCCGCCGAGGACATACGTTTCTTAGTAGCATTTGTTCCATCTTAAATATTATTTTCGTACCACTTGCTCAAAAAAGTGACATTCTATGCCACAAAAAGCGAACATAACAATAGTCATTTTTAATCTGTTAAAAACAGGGAAAGAAAATTGTACTGAATTTCATTCATTCTCTAGGGGGAGAATGTGATTTAAATTTGGAATACTTACCGAAATTTATACTGAACTACATCTGTGTTTACACCATTGAGTTTGTATATAAAGCATTATACATCTTTTTGAAAAAGGAATACGCATTTATTATGCAGTTATGATTATTAGCAATATGCCAAAAGAAATTGCTAAATATTTAAAACTTAAAGATGTTGAACTCTACACCGGTCACTGCTTTAGAAGAACTTCGGCGACTTTCTTGGCGGATTCAGGGGCGGATATTACGTCAATAAAAAGACACGGTGGTTGGAGCTCTGATAGAGTAGCTGAGGGTTATATCGAAAGCTCAATGGCGAATAAAACCATATTAAGCAGTCAAATTAACAAAAATATAAAACTTAATCCATCAGAGCCACAACCATCAACTTCCGGCATCTTATTTTCGTCCGTAACTCACGATGCACCACCACCACTATCTCCGACGTATACTATCTACAATGAAACGCAAGTTCCTCAGGACGCAAGAACAGAGAAATACTCAAATCAACTCATCAACAATAAATGTACCAAACAATAGTGTAACTCTCTATATCAACAATTGGACCAAAGTTTCGAATGTTAACTTTTACTTTTAATTGTCATTATTTTTAATAAATGCTTATCTCATATTATTATTGTGTTAATTTTTTCGCAAATGGTACGAAAAGTAGAGTATTTTCCTCGGTGATAAAGCTGTCTTAGTCTTGGGTGAACTTAAATCCCTCGCTACACTCAGGACTCGTCTTAAATCCCTCGCTTCACTCGTGATTTAAGTTTTTAACACCCTCCCTACGCTCGGGAGTAAACCTCGAGTCCTCCGTTACGCTCGCGATTTAAATCGTCACCCGCGACAGAAGACACTCCTTTATCCCCTTGGTTACTAATCTACTGTTTGCAGTATAATCACAGCAGGTACTTGGTCAATAATATGAGAATTATTGACCAACTACAAATGAGATCTACATTTGGAATGGCAGCTGTCAAACTATATCTCAGAAACTAGACGTTTTAGGCTAGCGGTGTCTTGAGACAAATGGTAGGTACAGTGGGAGGGCAATAAATCCTGGAATTTTTCTTCCCGCTGGTCCCCAGTGGGAACAGGGACAGGGTTCAAGCGGGAATAACCCTTTTAAACACTGCCAGCGGTAAACCACTAGTAGTATGAATAACAGTTGAATCACTTAATGATACACCATGCTCAAGGTTCTTCATGGGAAGATAGATGCCCCTGATCTCCACGATGAGCTCTTGCGGTTCTACGTTCCTACCGCCGCAGTAAGAGACACAGATTGTTTTTGGAGTCATTTTGCCGAACAGTCGCGCACGCTCAGTCGCCCATCCCGCGAACCCTTGCAACGCTCAATGCCCTCCTGGACGCCCCTGAGTGTGATGTGTTTGCTGACGGATGGAATATGATGACGTTGGAGTGCTTGAGGTTTTGTAAGAAGAGTGTGTGAATGTTATTTGCTTAATAATATTATTATTTCTTTGGTCTTATTTGTTTTTGTATCTTATTGTTTTGTAATTTTTTTTATAATATTGACATTCACTAGATCTCGCGAGTCTCCCATAAAAACAAAAAAATATTATTTGTAATCTTTGACTATCAAAATAGTGGCACGAAATGCATAGATGGTAATGGTGACCTACAGTTTCATTTAAATTACAGGTAACGGGTGTTCATGTAATTTTGTTACTCTTTTTTGGGGTACGAATTGCAGTTATCCTGAATTTCAGACTTTTGCAAACAAACCAGAAAATTAAATCGAAGTAAGCGATGATATATTAGATCGGTATGACGCTATTAGGAATGCATCCTTGTGCATCGAACTCGATGCATTATGTTAATCTCCATTGATTGCAAATGGGATCGGATCACGTCTAAACAACCATGCAAAAAGGGGCAGGCCTCACTTGAACAAGCAACGTTGTTTGTTGAAAATTTGATTTCCTGCATCGAATTGATATTAGATACCTACGTACTGATTACGATGGTGATTTAGTTACTATAGAAAACTGCACATTAGGTAGAACACGCCCTAGGGGCGTAAATCGCATTGACGCATCATAGAGCTAGCAATGACAAACTTTCAGAGGATGAGTGATGAAAATGTTGGAATTAAAACAAGATTGTTGATTTATAGGATTTTACAATCTATATAAATAGAAATGTAGTGGGGGGCGCCCCCGGCTAGGTGGAGCGATGACTTAAGAAAGGCGGCGGCGGGCAGAAAGTGGGTGAGACAGGGGTCAGTGGCGCGTATTGGGAGAGGCTTAAGTCCAGCAGTGGACTAATGTGAGCTGTGATGATGATGATTACTTACACCATTGGCGCAGGGACCTGAAATGAGCCTTGGCCCCCGATACGAGAACTCTTCACTTTTCTCTGCACGACCACTGGTCAGCGGCCAATCGGTTGGCGCAAGTATGCTCTCTTGACGTTTCGATCTTCACCCATTCGCAGTATATGGTCAAGCCAGTGGAGTCGGATGATGATGAGAATACCTTACCTATTTACCTTGAATAATATACCAGTATCCACAGTTTCCATCCTATCAAAGAGAATGTGGTCTTTGAAACTTGGTAGGGATCCGTTTGGCGATTCAGATGACCAATTTTAAACCAAAATGAGAATTAGTTTAATTCACGTATGCTGAAAAACTATGTTGATATTTCGCGCATAACTTCGGCACCGTGAACGGTGCTGGCTGATAGATGAGGCTCGACCCTAGCCAACCACGTAATGATCGGATAATAAGGTGCGCCGTGAACATGAACGCTGCTGGTAACGACCTAAATTATTTCTTATTGATAATTCTATACCGTTTCCAACCGTTTTGCAAACAATGTAAGGAGGTTTTTAATTATTTTATAATTATTACATTGATTGTTCATTTCGTGTTCAATAGATGCTATGAATTAATTATCTAATAAGAATTTATGAATTACAAGCTACCGCTCGCGGCTTCGCACGCATGGTTTGCCATTAAAAAGTAGTCCAGTATGTGTTAATCCAGGTTATGATCTACGTACATACCAAATTTCATCGCAATCTGTTCAGCCATTCCGGCGTGAAAGAGTAACAAACATCCATACATCCAAACTTTCGCGTTTATAATATTAGTAGGATTTTATTTATAGGGCAATTCCATATGACTGACTGACTCTACATTTGACACATTTTGCGTTTTGTCTTGCGTTATATTACGAACTAGCTGACCAATCCGCAGCTTCGCACGCGTAGTTTTTCAATAAAAACATTACCCTCCTTCTGCGAAGTTGGGTAAAAAGTAGCCTATGTCACCCGGGGATAGTGTAGCTTCACAAAAGTGAAAGAATTTTTTTAATCAGTCCAGTAGTTTTTGAGTTTATTCATTCACAAAAATACAAATCTTTCCTCTTTATAATATTAGTATAGACTAGCTGACCTGCCTGCAGCTTCGCACGCATGGTTTGTCAATAAAACATTACCTTCTTTCTGGGCAATCGGATAAAAAGTAGCTTAAGTTACTCAGGAATAATGCAGCATTCTAATGATGAAAGATTTTTTTAAATCGGACCAGTAGTTTTTGAGTTTATTCGTTACAAAAATATTATAATTTTGGCCGGTATTTCTATCAACTATTAAAATGTAAAAAGTGGTTATTGTAACATAACGATAATAGTTGGACATATGGTATCCTGAAGTTTATTTGTAGATATTGATATGTTCTTTAATATTGTAGAACATACTTTTGCTCTAGCATCAATAGTTTCCGCAGCGCATGCGACGTAAGGCGTTTTAGAGCACTTTTTTACACCTTGGGTTACGTCACTTAAGTTTTAGTAAGGATCCCTAATCTTTTCTAGCAATAAATATAGCCTATGTTACTCAGGGTGAATGTAGCTTTCCAATGGTTAATTAATTTTTGAAATCGGCACAGTAGTTTTTGAGTTTATTCATTACAAACCTACACACACACAAAAATACAAATCTTTCCTCTTTATAATATTAGTATAGATAAGTACCACTACGTTTACAGTTTCAAATATAGCATGGTTTTATAGTTGATAGTCCAATTATACCTCTAAATGTGCACATAGAAAATTGTGAAATATGAGTTATTTACTTAATAAAATGTAAATGTGACTGACACTACATGCAAAATTATGTGTGCTATTAGCAAATAAATGATTGTCTATGTCAAAAAAAAGTCGCGTTCGAGAGCGTTTCTAAACTACGAAAATCTTCCTCGGTACAGGCGTTATAATTTTAAATTGTATCTTTAGCCGAAGTAATTTAAACAAACTCTTGGAAAATGGTAAAATAAAAAACGTATTTCTTTTATAAAATAGAAAAATAATTCCTGACCGACACTACAGTCCAAAACGTGACTGACACTACCGTCACTTTGAAGCACTAGTACATTTACGTAGTTACATTACAGGACACAAAATTGACGTTTTAAAATAATTATATTTATTTCGAGCCTGTACTGTCCCACTGCAGGGCAAAGGCTTCCTTCCTTCCACTCCACTCTATCACGCGCGTGTGTAGTCCAGTCTTCCATATACGAGACGAGTTCGTCTTTCCATCGGCGTCGCGGTCTGCCACGTGGTCGTTTTCTGTCTTTTGGGATCCACTCGGTGGTGGATTTTGCCCACAACTCCTCTTACATGCGGCAGACATTGCCCGCCCAGTCCCACTTTAACTTGCCTACTTGGTGCCCAAAGTCCGCGATTTGTGTTTGGGAGCGCAGTTCACCGTTTCTAATGCGGTCTGTTAATTTGACTCCTAGGATACTGCGCTCCATGGCTTGCTGACAAACCCCGAGTTTGGACTTTTCTTAATCCGTCAGACCAGGTTTGAGCGCCATAGGTAAGGATGGGGAGAATGCACGCGAAATGGAAGGGCTTTCCTTTAGGAACGGTTTGATAGAGGGATAGGGGGGGGGGGGGGGGCTTGACCCCCCCCCCCCCCTAGTGTGTGAGGACGAAAACCTATAATTTTGTGAGAAAATTAAAAAAAAATATTTTGAGGTTAAGTATAAAAAAAACATTTTTTCATATTGAAAAAAGGCAGAGTCCAGGTGTTTGGAGGAAAAAGTGGTATATGAAAACGTTGCTCCACACGTTTTCATAGACCACGTTTTCTTCCAACCCCCCAGGACTCTGGGTGGGCTCCCGCCAGAAGCTCTTAAGGTAGCCCCTGAATGAAGCAGTTCACTCAGGACCTACCGCGAGCTTCTGGCTCCCGCGCTCTTTATATAAACTCTAGTGGTGTCACGCACAAGACCACGTGGCGTCGGGGTACTCCGTGTCGATTCTATCACTCTTTTTGAACCTAAACTACTCAAGTTGGGGTGCCCCGTCTCGATGCAGTGTACCATTTTCATAGTTCAAAAGATAACTTATTAATAAAAAAAAAATATAAATAATACCATTATTATAAATATCCATGCAACAGTGATTCCCGCCAATAAAAATGTAAAACTTATGTCACTGTCATTGCCAAATTCGAAATTTCCGCCAATAAAAATGTAAAACCTAGGAAAAAAGCCGTATTATCTGTCACTATCATGTTAATTTAGTGTCGCAATAATCGATAGAACGCAAACTGAAAGATCGGACACTGATTTCCGAGCGAATTTCGCAATCGATCACGGATTTTCAAAAATTAATATCTCAATTTAGGCTTTTTTTATTTACACATGAAAAAAAATGAAAGTCCTAGCACAACTTTTCTAAAGGAAATTTCCGCCCAGGCGTTTTCTGTGCGTCTTGTAACTTCAGCATCTTGCCTGCTCTGAAAGGATACTATTTGGCCTAGGCATAAATACTCACTGACGTATGCAATATAAATGAAAATCTACATCATCATCATCTAGAATAAAATAAATCTATCACAAATAATCCTAAACACACAAAAATGTACATATAAATTATAAAATGATATATATTAATTAAATTATAACATACAGAAAGTCAATAATAAAATGTTGGAAGCCAACGCTTAAACTAAAATAATTCTAATCAAAATATTCTTAAAAACATTGAATGATAAAATTATTTTCATAAACGTAAAATTTTCTTTAACCTGATGCTGTTTATCGGCCGTCGTCGTCGATTTCTGTTCTGAGTTTCTTGATTTATTTTTAATTTTTAAATTATCCATGTTCTCTCTACTTTTTCCTGCTGTTTTGGTCATGCACAAGCAAAAAGAACAAACAAAACGCTACATTTCACTGTGAGTGACTCTTCGTATTGCGTGACTGACACTACAAAAATGTTTAAATCAGTCTGAGAATTATATATTTTTAATATCGGCATCATGAAAGTATTTAGCAAAATTATTTTATTCCCTTATGTAGAAATAGTTTTTATGAAAGTTAGGGAGAAAATTATGTTTATTCTGTGACCGATACTACAACTCGACATTGCAGTCTTGTGAATGTAGTATCTCATAAAAACATAAATTACGGACTATTTAGTGGTAAGTCGTTACATAAATTATCAGTATCTAGCAAATAATTACAATAATTCAAAATACTTCCCGAGAAAATGTAATTTAAACTCCACTACAAAATATACTATCGAGCTGATACTCACGACTGGCAGTACAGAACCGGTGCTGATTTCGGTATTGAAACATTCGATACCGTTATCCCGGTAATAATAAAATACATTTAATGTTTTGGCCACAAAAACTATATTTATCATTAATTTAACTACATGCCTAACTACTTCACATTTGGGAATGAGATCAATCAAGGCCTTTAAACACTTTCGTGATTTGTTTCAATCATTATTATAAATTCGGGATTTTATCACGTACCGTACGTCCAAAATACCAATAAAGGCCGCATAAGAAGGCTCAGCGTGCTATGGGAGAGCTATGCTTGATCATTCTCTACGAGATCGAAACAGAAATCAGAAGATTCGTGCAAAACCAAGATCACTGACATAGCCCAAAGGATTATCAGTCTGAAGTGGCGTGAGTGGCGCACATATCTCGAAGATCTCGAAGGTTCTCGAGTGAAAACCATTCCACGGTTTTGCTAACATAATTTAAATAACAAGCGGTACGCCCCGAACTGAGATCTCGCCAGTGTGAATAAAAATATCAATGAATAAGCAGCGAAATTGACGCTATTATTAATTACTAGCTGACCAATCCGCAGCTTCGCACGTGTAGTTTTTCAATAAAAACATTACCCTCCTTCTGCGCAGTTGGTTAAAAAGTAGCCTATGTCAACCGGGGATAGTGTAGCTTCCCAAAAGTGAAATATTTTTTTAAATTGGTCCAGTTGTTTCGGAGCCTATTCAATACAAACAAACACATCTTTCCTCTTTATAATATTAGTATAGATAATTTCTCATAATGTAAACTTACATGTACATTTTCTATACTTACAGTTTAGAAATAGTTATAGCAGTTTAAAATTATACATACGACACAAAAAAAATTGTAACATATTTCCATAAAACTAAATAAAACCATAATTTTTGACTATTAAAATAGTGCCCGTAAACTTAATAGTATAGTTGATAGAATACACGCGGCCATTGACCCGTACAGCTTACTTGCGATTAAAAAGTTAAAACTTATAATATACCTAATTTTTTTTCAAGTAGTCTAATAATACCGAAAAACTGGTTATTTATACTGAATTATTTAATATTCAAAAATGTGAAAAACGGCCCGGTATTCCGGTAATACCGGAAACCGGTACCCATGCCCTACTCACGACCGTCGCGACGCCGCGCCATCCCGAATGTGACAGTATTGCCGGAAAATAATTACGACTATTTAAAACTTTGTTGCTAATGTAAAAACATAAAGTACTAATAGTGCTGCCACCATATTAAAGTATTTTTACTATCATTGACAATTATTTCTATTTTCATTTTTGGTAGACTTTTACATGGAATTGCCCTATACTTCTACGTTTAGGAAATTTAACACATTTTACATTTATTAAAAACGTCAGAAAACAACTCGTAGCTTGAGGAAAATAACGTTGCTGCGATATTCTTTATTTAGGTCAGATAAATGTTTGAGGCTTTGATGTCCAATTAGCGGCACTATCATGGTTTCCTGAAGTCACAAGATAGTTAAGATTTTCTTCCTATTGAAGTAAAGTAGGTAATCTTTTGCAGAATTATCTTCAAGACTTTTCAGAAAAAAAAAATTAAAAAAAAATATTGCTTGACATTTCACACAGCGCTATCTAGCCCCAAACTAAGCATAGCTTGTACTATGGGAACCAGATAACTGATAGAATACTTATATACTTTTTTTTGTAAATACATACATATAATACATAGAGAAACAACCAGACCCGGAACAAATATCTGTAGATCATGCAAATATTTGTCCGCAGCGGGAATCGAACCCGCTACCTCCTGCGTCTCAGCCAGCTATTCGCCCACTGCGCCACGGAGGTCGTCAACACAAAGACAAGAAAGAAAACATAACAAGAAAACATAAAAGCTTATACTTAAACATTTTTAAATAGACCGTTTGTGCTGATGATGATAACCCATAAAGTCAATAAATAATTTTTAAAAATAATAGAAACGTGAATTGCTCAGAGTCATCACTCCCATTAAATACAGCGTGCGAACAGAGTATACCTAACTCGTGAATAATTTCTCTATCGTGTCGTACTTTATTTTTGAAATACCTAGTAATAGAATTTAAATAAATCGTGACAGCTTAGCATAATGCAGTTTATCAGTTCAATACAGTAGAATGAGGAAAATTATAAAAAAAGCGGTAAGGAAATTGTTTTAAGTGATTTTTCAAAATTTTGACTAATGGTTTGCACAGACTCCATGGATGTGTGAAGGAACCGATCTGCTTGATGACCATCAAAATAAAGAGAGGCTCAATTAGACTTGGATATAGCGCAGCTACATACTTTCTATTAGTATGAATAATATCGTGTCAGTTTTTAGGCTTGACCGGCGCGGCGCGGCGCGGCGTGGGCGTCTGCTGGTGCCAATGAACTTGGCGCATCGCCGGGAAAGCAATGCACAGCCTCGAGCCACTGGGTCACACAGGTACTGTCGCGGAACGACCACTACCCGAACACTTTCGTACAAACCATAAATTCATAACGGCTCCCCTCGAACGAACAACCACACAATTTAGCCGTCTTATCGGCGATTTATAGCCTGAATTTTCATTGGGGAGTATATCGTACAACCAATAAAGCGTTGTGTTTGAATTGCAAATGCGCCAGCAAGCAGAACGCAACGGGTACATTCCCACGTCTATTAGCGCAGCGTAAAATTGTAGGGTTTGAACAGCATCATAACGATCACGAATTAATTGCAAATAAAACATTTACAGCAATTGTGGAAGGATGATAGTTGCATTCATTAGGGCTGGCAATGTGCCATTCTTAGAACGTTTCCGGCAAGCAGCGGCAGTCGCCGGCCGATTCGTTCTGGCGACGCCTGAATTACAATTGCAATTGGGTGCCTTTGCCGAGGCGGACGCGGTTGTGACATGCGTCACCTTTTCATCATCGCAAAACATGTTTTTGTATGACAACTCAATAATAAGAGTACTCGTTGAAATAATATGTACAGTCAGAGATGAAAAGATAGGGAGATAGATAAGGGGCAATCGCAAATAGTAGTTTCAAAACAGCTTTCTATTTTTATTTATTTTATTTCATTGTAATTTTTCTTTGGTCTGAAGTTGTACAAAGTTTATTCGGTGGATGATGTCGTGGGTCATGCATTTATTTATGTAACTACTAGCATTATGTTTAACTTCATAATGTATAACTGTTTATCGTCTCAAATAAATAAAATACAAGCCCCTGAAGAGATAAACGCCATAATGAAACTAGAATGTAAACCTTCTGAAGAGCAAACCAACGATCAAGTTTTCCTGAACATAATTTAAAGTTAGGCAAGTTGTATTTCAAGATGGGCGAGAATACTTTGAAGGGTAACATATTGTATCGATACTTGATAGCTCAGAGTCGGCTACGCACAGAAATCTTATCTCACGCCTACGCTTTCAACTGAGTAATAAATTGCGTTCAGAACGTCAATGTACCTACAAAGTTATATAAGACGAAATTCTGTGCCAAACAAGCAGTTACAAAATGGAGCTTAACTCAGAATGGTGCGATATGGTTGGTATTCTACCTGTATACCAAATTTTATCGAATTCGGTCCAGCCGTTTAGTCGCGAAAACGTAACAAACAGACAGTTACTTTTAATTTTTTTAATATTAGTATGGTGAACGCAATTACATATTTTCATACGTTTAATCAATTTTTATATTTTAAAAGGGTTTTCGCGGTACCAGTTGCAAGTTTCAGGGTGCACCTATAAATAGCAGCTTCAAATGATAGATAAAGTTTATAATAAATTGAATAAACAAAGAGTGATAAGAGGTCATTATATTATTAGAATACAACCAATACAACTGTCGAAGCTAGAGTGCAAGTGGCGTGTACGGTGCATGAAACATCGCACAACGCCCCTCTGTACTCAGGCAAATAAGCACACTTAGTTAGAACACAGACAAGTAACAAAAATAAGCAATATTAAATAAATAAATATTGCTGGACATTTCACACAGTGCTTTCTAACCCCAAACTAAGCAGAGCTTGTACTATTGGAGCCAGATAACTGATAGAATACTTAAGTATATACTTTTTTTTTGTAAATATATACTTATAATATAGGTATAGATAAAAATCCAGACCCGGAACAAATATTTGTAGATCATGCAAACATTTGTTCCGCTGTGGGAATCGAACCCACTACCTTCTGCATCTCAGCCGGGTATTCGCCCACTGCGCCACGGAGGTCGTAATATTAAGGTATACATACATATTTTCTTTTACAAAGGTTTATTAAAATAAAAGATAACTTTTCAAAAGTTAAAAAACCTCCAATATTTAAAATCTCGTTAAAAATACAAACTTTTCAGCAGAGATCCCTTCCCAAGAATGGAAAAGCGCTGACGCCTTCTAACCGGCTGACCTGATCTACTTCACACATAGCTAAGAACCACCCCAGTTAAACTAGATTCTATTAAAAATACCGCATCCGAATCGGTCGATCCTTTTGGGAATTACGATGCCACAGACAGACATAGGCGTCAAACTTATAACACCCCTTTTTGCGTCGTGGGTTAATAAAAATCAGAACCCTTTTCATTTTCTACAGCCGATTAAAATCAAGCATTTAAATCTCATGATAATAGAAATCAGAGTTAACTTTCTGTCTTTGATTCGATCATTTTTCGATGCCTTCTAGAGACATAATTAATGTAGTCAATGACTATAGTCATACAACACAAAATTAAGCCGCATTACAATCGATTAGACCGATGATACCCAAAGTGGTCTATATCGACCCCCTGAGGTCAACTAAACCATGCAAGGGGTCCACGTCGTTGAAAAAATATTTTGGGAATTCATTAGATGTAATGTCCACGATAATGTATTTCATATTTATGCCGGTAATATACAAAATACATATTAAGCATATAACAGGCACTTTATTTTTGGCTTTCCATGAATATAAAATTCACATAATCTTTCACTCTACGAGGGGCGTTCAATGTATTCTCGGTATCGATATACTAATGATGAGGGTAATTAAATTATCTCATTAGTTTATGACACTCATTGAAGGTATAAATACAAAATTTTATTTGAATGTCGCCATAGTATTCAAAATAACATTTCGGAAAGGCAACTACGATAACTGATACGACAATGTTGAAAAAAATCGAGCATCGCGCTGTGATAAAATTCCTCGTAAAACAAGGAAAGACTCAAAAAGTAATTCACGAAGAAATGATGGCTGTTTACCAAGATTATGCCCCTTCATATCTACAATTCAGAAGTGGTCAAGTGAATTTTAACGGGGTAGAGAGAGTATTGAAGACGACCCTCGTGCCGGTGGGCCGGTTAGTGCCGCTACTGAAGACAAGTATTTGTAATTGTTGAGAAACTTGTACTCGAAGATGCCCGTGTGAGAGTGAAAATATTAGCAGAAAGAACCAAGCTATCCGTGGGTACCATTCACACTATCCTTCATGACATCTGAATTGGCCAAAGGTCAATGCAAGATGGGTGCCGCGAATGCTCACAGCGCTTCGAAACAAGTGCGAGTTGATCGTTGCAAGGAGTTTTTGGAGCTCTGTGGTGAAAATTCGCAAAGTATTTATGATCGGATTATTACTGGTGATGAAACGTGGGTTCATCACTATGATCCTGAGAGCAAGCAGGAGTCTACGCAATGGCATAAAAAAGGAACAGCCCCACCGAAGAAGTTCAAAGTCACCCATCCGCCGGAAAGCTCATGGCCACAGTGTTTTGGGATTACAAGGGAATCTTATTAATTGAGTACACAAAAAAAGGAGAGAGTATTACTGGCGCAACTTGCGCTAACACCCTGCGCAATTTAAAGGAGACAATAAAAGAAAAAAGACAGGGAAAATTGACCGCAGGTGTATTGTTTCTGCACGACAACGCGCCTGTTCACAAGGCGCGCATTGCCAATGCTGCTGTGCGGGATTGCGGATTAGAAGAAATCAATCATCCACCCTACAGCCCGGACCTATCCCCTAGTGATTACTTTCTGTTCCCAAATCTCAAAAAAGAACTTCTAGGCAAGCATTTTTCCGACGATGAAAAGTTAAAGGCAGCAATTAACGATCATTTTTCAGACCAGGAAGAAAAATATTTTTTGGAGGGAATTGAAAAGTTATTTTCCAGGACAAATAAGTGTGTTCAGATCCTAGGGGACTACATTGAAAAATAAATTTTATTCAGAATTATCTGCTTATTCTTTCATGCATATACCGAGAATACATTGAACGCCCCTCGTATGTACTCACATAGCTGACTTTTAAAGTTTTTTACACTACAGTTAAGTTTTTGAATCAGCAAAAACTTAATTAATGGTAAGTAAGCAGGGGGTCTACTCAAAACCAAAAAACATAGCAAGTGGTCTACGAGACAAAAAAGCTTGAGGACCTTTGACGAATAAGACTCGAATAAGACGGTTCCAAAGATAAATAATAACAGAGAAACCTTTACTAGTAAACGATCCGTCGCGAATAAATAGCATTAATCCCAGGCGGGAGAGTATGATAATCGCGTGAATTTATTTATGTACGTTTCTGGCTATTTATATAAATAAAAGTTTAAAATAGCTGCCTCTTGCACTTTTATCCTCTTTGCACGCATTGAATATTGCAACGGTCTGAACCCACGAGGCAAACTGATGAATGTATGAAAACACTTTTATTGAACACCACAGAAGAAATAACATAAAAATTCACAAAGCAACATGTACAATGGGCGGTCTTATAGTCCGAGAGCCAGGTAAAAATTTGGTCAATTGTTTCTTCTCGAATGATAAATTTTGAGACATATCGGAACAGTATTATATTATAAAGCCTAGTGAACGTCACCTGCGGTTCCGTGGAGGGGATCAGCTGCGGTAGCCTTCCCACGCAAGTAGAAAAAAAATAAATTCAATCATTTCCTCCTACCTAAAAACTAGGTAAAATTGTAGCTAACCCAATATCTTGAAAAAATAAATCAGCTGACTATAATAACATGGTGTATTATACGATAGCTGATCGCTCGAATATGAAAAAAAATATACTTTCAATGATTTCCTCTCAACAAAACATTTATCTGATGATAGCTTATATGCTACTATGGGTAAAGTTAAATATCAGCTGGCTGTATCTGTGTGTAAAAACCGTTAGCTGATGCTTTGAAAGTTATAACCCAGGAGTTAGGCGGGACCATCTATCACCTATTTAAATGCATCAGCTTACGAGGTTTTCCTCGACATACTGCTAGCTGATTTTTTCATTAATCACATCAGTCTATTAATAATCAGCTGACAAATTTTCATCGGGAGGAAATGACGTAGGTACCTCAAATTATTCTTGTTATTTTTAATTATTGAAGCGACGCAAGCTTGCAAAGCTTAGAGTATTCAACAACGGTACGCTTGGAGGGAATAACTTATATCCATGGTTCGCACGTGTGGTTTGTCAACAAAAAGTAGCATATTTTATGTGTTAATCCAGGTTATAATCTACGTACATACCAAATTCCATCGAAATCGATTCAGCCGTTACGACGTGAAAGAGTAACAAACATCCACACATACTTACATCCATACAAACTTTCGCGTTTATAATATTAAAAAAAATCATTATAAATAAAAATATTTATATTAAATTACTTAAAATATCTAAAATAATAAGAAATAATAATGTATTAGATTACAAAAGATTAGAAAAGGGACGGACGGGACCAGCAGCGCCGGGAAGAACCCGAAATTTCCACCGAAAATTCATTTTTATTTGCATTCCAACATTTAATCTTGGTATCTACGACCCCTAAGATGAGTTAACTTCAACAATCAAATTGAAACATTGTGCTGTAAACATTATTCGATGGATTTATGTTTTGCCTGATTCAATGATTCACATTGAAAATAGCATTCGGGATCCGTTCGTTATCAATAAAACAGTTGTAACAATCATCAGTTTTCTTAACTAATGAGTTAATGACTACCACTGTATTTTCTGAAAACGTACAAACATTCTGTAGCTTTTGTTGTATGCAGGCACAAGGTGTGATTGTGTGACATATGTAAGTAGATTTCTCGTTATATTATCAGCCAATAGTAAATTATCGATTTCATTGGAAGTGTGAATCGACGATCGATAAAAACCTCACACCTTGCCTGCCAAAGTTTGCACACGTCAACTCGGGTGCTAGCAAAGTGCGTGCAAGCTCTTAAAGCCAGGTTCAGTATGTGGATTGAAACTGGAATATTCATATCCTTTTAAACACGCAAAGTTGTGTTATATTTGAAGACCTAAGATACTTAGTAGAGAGGAAGTAGTCAGATTACACAAGCTGCGAATTAGTCGAGAAAAATGGTTCAAGAATGAAGATGGAAGATGGAAAGATGACCAAATATAGGTTGCTGGGAGCCGTTGGGTGCAGACCGCGCAAGATCATTCACTCTGGAAATCCATGGGGAGGCTAATTTTGAGCAGCAGTCAGCGGCGTCCTATGGCTGATATGATGTCGATGATAAATGAAGACAGGGCGTCAAGCTAGAGCTGGTTTTTTTTTATAAATTATAGGCTATCGTTTGACCACGATCTCGCCTGATGGTAAGCGATGATGCAGTCTACGATGGTACACGCTTGCCTAGAAGAAACCTATTCACTCGCGACTTGAAGATCCCTAGGTTGTAGTTATCAGGAAACACAGACTCAGACAAGGCGTTCCACTCCTTGGCGGTGCGCATAATAAAGGTGGAAGCGTACCGCTTGGTGCGTATGGGAGGTATGTCTACCATGTAGCGGTGGCGCACCGCGGTGCGTCTGGTTGTCCGATGATAGAATGGGGATGGTGGGATCAGGTTGAAGAGCTCCGCAGCACACTCTCCGAAATGTATCCGATATAAAACCGAGAGGCTTGCAACCTTTCGACGAAGCTCGAGACTGTGGAGACGTGATCAACCTCGGTGTCGCAATAAAGCTTTTTTTTTTGCTTATTGTTCTCCGACAGTTAAAGTCGTGATCGACGTCATAGCAGGTCCTTCAAATCAAGCCTTACTGACGGTTGCACGTAGACCGTACTGGAAGTCTTCTTCGTAGATCATTAATGGGTTTAATGAAGAGAAGTCAAGTTTGAAACATCTATGTAGGTATGTAATATTTGAGAATCTTATAATTAACCAATTAAAATTGCCCACGTCGTGAAAATATTTATGGAATGCGCACGAAAGGATATCTCCGGCTCATCGGCCATTTAATTAGACTATTACTAGTAGCACGAACCTAACCAGTTACAATTTGCTTACTACACTAACACAGATTGAACACAATTCAATAAAGAATCTGATTCTTCTTATCAGGGCCTTATCTTATCGACATTTCAACAGTAAATGGCTTGATATCAATGATTGACCGTTCTAGTGAGCTTTTTAGCTGTTATCTATCACTATCAGTCAAAAAACCCGAAAGCAACATCCTTTACATTACCTGATGGATTAAATCTTCAACTAATGAACGGCGGAATACCAAAGAGGACTCCGGCCAGACAAGTACACACTTCAGACATTTGTTGACTGTCGAAGTTGACACCCAAAGTGTTATTCAAAGTGTTATTGCGCCGAAATAGCAGGCAATTGTGCACGCTCAATTAGTTCCTGAATACTCTAAAAAAACGATTTTTTGCCTCAACTCTGAGAGGAAAACGTCCGACGGGCTCGAAAAACGACGGGTTTTTCGAGCCCTGGCCGTCCTTGCGCGGCGCTACGTAGCAGTCACGCACCGCCAACCTACAGATGTTTGTTTGACAACAAACTATGCGATACGACTCGTGTTATCATTATAACAGTACATTTCATGGCAACCTGACACTGTGACGTAGCACGTCAGTGTTAATGAGACACATCACCAGAATGCGGTGGAAAAATCTACTTACCTACATTGTATAACACTTTGTTTGTGAAGTGTAATGCATGTATCAATTAAATTACCACGTTTATTATCGAAACCAGAGCTAAATTAGAATTTCCACAGAAACAGAAGATAGACAACATGTCGACAGCGAATTTCTGTGACGTGAGAACATGTTAATGACAGCGAGTTCAATAAAATACATGACATGGCACAACAATCCATTAAATCTCGCTTAACTAGTTACAGAATACATATTGCAGATTTAAATCTTGCAGCTCATACATTTTTCAATGAAACTAATGTTTATTTGACGGTTCTCGGTCGCGGATTCAACGTTGAGAGGCATTTTGTGCATCCACTTTCACCCGTACAAGCACGCCAATGGATTGCATCGCGAAGTAGAAAATAGTGAATGGATTATTCTTTCATTATATTGTCAACTGCGGTTTCATAGATACATTTTGGAAGATGAAAACGGAAAGAAGCACCGTGAGTTATAAGGTCATAAAACTCTTTTTAGGATCTCATTTAAATTGGTACTTGTAGGGCGTCCAAAAACAAAAAAAAGACGAACGCTGTTGAGGAGGGGAAGAAGCAACGATACCACTCAGGAGGCCTCATGAGGTACATTTTGCAATTATAATCATAGCTAACATGACGAGACTTAATAATACTAAGCTCCTTGGTACGATAATAGTAGGTTACCATCAATGTTTTCTGTTCCAAGTACTTAGAACTACGAATACTTGGTTCAACAACAGGCTCAGACAATGCGTCGTTCAAAACTCGAGGTAAAAATAGACCTACAAGAAAATAATTGTATAATATTGCCTACAAGTGGTTTGCGGTAGGATTATTCATTGTATCTAAGTGTCAGGTAAGAAAATAAGTCGCCAAGGCACTTGTTGGTATTGTTTTTTTTAGGGTTCCGCAGTTGAACTAGGAACCCTTATAGTTTCGCTATGTCTGTCCATCCGACCAGTTAGGTTTGCTCATTGCAAATCGGCATTTACCCACACACGCCATTGTGTGATCTATATTAGGGTTTCGTTCCCGGGTCCCGGGAATCGGGAAATCCCGGGAAAATTTAATTCCCGGAACCGGGAAAAAATTCTGATTTCCCGGGAATTCCCGGGAATTTTCAAAAGTATGTGATAGGTCTAAAACTTTGTATTTTATAGTCATATTAAACTCAATGTTGTTCTTAAAAAACCTTTAAAATTTTTCTACAGCTTGTCAGCCAGCCATCACTTTGCAGATGAGTAGTTTCGTGGTAATTTTTCGAGGGGAAAAAAATGTTTTTCCTTTGTTTTGTCTTTATAGAACTGTCAGAAAAAACTAGATAACACCTATTTGCATTTCTTTGTTTCATTCTCTCTATTATATTCGCTCTTCTTTGTTTTTACGCAGGTGCTGTGCAATTTCGATAACGATCTTTTTGCTTAATTATGCGTACCTATAATATTTAAGTTTCTTTGTCTGCGCCCTTCCCCTCCCCCTTCACCTTGCGCATTTAAGTGTAACTAAACAAACTGGTTCTGTTGTTTTATCAGATCGACCGACCAGTCAGTGACGCGCAGCGCAGTGTGGTGTCCGTGCCCATTAAATTAAGTGACATTTGGCATTCGTTCGCCGGTAATATCTTTGTTAGTGAAAGTTTGTGTGTGTGTTGAAACTCTGGTAAGTAAACTCTGTCGAATTGATTGTTTTGTCAATTCAAATTTACTACATATACAATAAGTACATTTAATATTTTCAACTTGTTATAGGTCTACATGGAAGGTCGACTTTTATCCGAAGTATGGAATCATTTCAAGAAAAAAGGGTTAGATAAAGCACAATGTAATCGCTGTCCAAAAATATTGAGTTGTAAAGGCTCATCGACCAGTGGACTTGCAAGGCATTTGTTAATAGTGCATAGCATAAATTTAAAAGATCAACCCAATGAAGCGTCCTCTGAAACAACACGGGCGTTGGCATCTTCACCGGCACCAAGTACCTCCACAAGTTCACCACAACCACCAAAAAAAAGGAAGAGCCACATAACACAGACTTCTATAGTTGAACATATCAAGAAGCCCTATAGTATTGCTGAAATCGTCTCGAAGTTGGCATCTAGTGATGGACTTTCGATTCGGATGATCACGCACAGTGAAGTGATTCGAAGCCTTGTTTCACAAGCTGGCCTAAATATTCCAAAATGCGAGTCGCAGGTTATGAAGATAATTGTAGAATTTGCTGAAGAAAAAAAGCAAGATATCAAGAAAATCTTAAATGAACACGTGAAAAATCATGGACGGCTCAGTATCACGCTCGATGAATGGACCAGTATCAGAAATAGACGCTATTTCAACATAAACTTACACAGCGGAGATGGAAAAGTGTATAATTTGGGTTTGATATACATACCGGGGAAATGTGGAGCACAAGAGATGAGAAGAATTGTTGATACAGTCCTGACGGAATTTGGAATAAACTTCGAAAGAGACATTGTAGCCGTGACAAGTGATGGTCCAAATGTGATGAAAAAGTTTGGCCGCGAAAGTCCAGCAGAAATGGTATTATGCATGAATCATGCTATTCATTTGGCGGTGACAGATGTTCTTTATAGAGAAAAGACCACCAAAGAAAGTAAAACGGATTCCGAAGAATCAGACTCCGACGTCTCCGACTTCGACTCATACGACGATTGTGATCAAGAATTAGTACAATCAGCGGTGGAAATAGGAAACCATGATATCCGACCAGATCTGAAGAAAGTACTGAAAGATACACGAACCATAGTCAATTTGTTTCGCAGAAGTCCATTAAAAAATGCGAAACTTCAAGAATATGTAAGATCAGAACATAACAGGGAAAAATCATTGTGTCGCGACGTTGAACAGCATTGAAACAATGATAAGCCGGTTCGTAGAAGTTAAAAACTGTATCAAAAAAGCTTTGATTGATTTAGATACCGCAAATTTATGGCACGAAGAGAACTTGGCTGTTTTAGAGGATTTACTTAAAATTTTAAATCCCATCAAA
The DNA here is from genome assembly GCA_918857605.2 of Philereme vetulata. Lineage (NCBI taxonomy): Eukaryota > Metazoa > Arthropoda > Insecta > Lepidoptera > Geometridae > Philereme > Philereme vetulata. The sequence goes on from OU975476.1 coordinate 5,930,977, forward strand.
TTAGCAGTTGAAGCACTGAGCTCCCGAAAAGCAGATATCTTGATCTGTGAAGCTATCATTACGACACTTCTAGTAAGACTGAAAAAGTTGGAGTCACCTATTGCTTTAGAGTTTTCAGATTTCTTAACGCAAAGAATAAGTGAGAGGAGGGATTCTACTCTATATACCTTAACGCTTTTTCTTCAAAACCCAACAATTAGACGCAATGAATACTTATCACAAAGTGTTGAAACTAAAGAAATAATAATACGCTATGCTGAGCAGCTATTTCGCCGATTATTTCCAGAAAAGTCAGAATCTGAATCGAGCCCGGAAGAATCGCTTCATGCTGTTGCTGAGACGCAAAAAAGAGGCATTAGTTTTGCTGAAGAACTTCAAGACGCTATTCAAAATGTTTTCAAAGGCACTCCTCCATCACGAACTCGATTTCCTAGACTGAAGAAAGACTTCGATCTATACATCTCTTCTGGTAAACGGACACCTAATTTGGAACTGCTATACAACGCTCTGCGCACGATCATGTCTACATCCACCGAAAGCGAACGTACATTTTCAGTATCGGGAAATTTTTCTACTAAAATTAGAAGCCGATTAAGCGATAAATCACTCAGCTCTTTAGTTTTTCTTAAGTATTACTTTATGAAATAATTTAAGACTTAAACTGAAATAATGGCTTACGTGACTGTTACATAATAAGGGCATAAGTTAAATTTTGCCAACGATGTGTGGCCGCTGTAAGAGAGTAAATAAAATATTATACGTAACTGCTGCATAGAGTTAAGGTATTTAAACACTCGAATCATTTTATGGTTAAATTAAAATCGGTTACGCTACTTTTGATAAAACTACTCTCGTGTTTACATACCTTAATGATGTGCAGTTACGTATAATACTTTATCTACTCTTGTAAAGCCGCCACACATCGATGGCAAAGTTTGTTGGTTATCATAAGAGCGTTTCGCAATACTTAATTACTCCGTTTATATTACGTTTATATCATTGTGTGTGCTAAGAAGTTTTATATTATAAGTTTGATTTTGCATGCCTGATACAAATAATTAAGTTTCTATTATACTACCTCTGTTTATGATCGATCAAAAATGTTATTAAGAAGAAATAATTATTTCTGAGTCAAATAAATAGCTTATTTAATCCATTATGTGTTTTCTTGACTTTTTGTAGTTAAAAAAAACTAAATTAAGGACTTTAAAAATTTCCCGGTTTCCCGGGATTCCCGGGAAATTGAAAATATTATTCCCGGTTCCCGGGAACGAAAAAAACCCGGGAAATCCGAAACCCTAGATCTATATACACAGGTCTTACAAATATTTAAAAAAATGTATCTAAAAAAAATGTTGAGGCGATACAAGAGCCCGTTTACGAAATATAAAGCTTAAAAGTTGCCTTCCTAAAAATACCTTACCCCCCCCCCCCCCCACTCCTAACAAGCTATTCTTATATTATACCTAAAAAATATCCACAATAATAACATATAATATCTGTAGTTGTGTTCATTGTCAACTGTTGTTTCAACTGTTCATACAAAATGACCAAATCAACTGCAAAATTAGCTTTGTATTTTTATAGTACTTACAAGGGAAATAATTACCTAACCAAATAGATACTACTAGCTACTCAGAATGTCATTAACATTTTGTACCAGTAGTTGATATATTTGTGGTACATCGAATGATCAGGAGCGAGTGGGAAGGTTCAGATTTCATGGCCTTCGTTTCACTACTCGATTACCAGCGACGCCGGTGACGTAGCGCTGGCGGCAGCTACAACCTCCCTGCGGCTTCGTGTCATGAATATGTCGCATACAGTAAGATCTATAGAGATCTTAGAAAGACAACTCTTGCCAGTAAATGAACTTTTCCAGAAGATTACGACCTCTATTCGACATACACGTCAAAAGGGGCACTCTAGAACCTTTCGGAGTTGCGGGTTTCTAAGGATAGCATTATTGTTCACCCAACTTCTTAGTATTTTTCTTCAAGAGTTCTCTGCTTATAGTTTACTCTTACTAAAGATCCCTTTAAAGTAGATTTTACCGAGACTTTAACACTAGGAAGTCAACAACAGATTACCAATTAGTTAAGTACACACAAAATTTCATGGTTTTGCACAGGATTGCTGGAATGCGGCTTATAACAGGACAAGTTTCGAAAATTCAATAAATTACTTATCGAGTGCGGCCGGATTTTTTGGTGCGAGTAAATTAAATATTGACTGTCTGCTTGATGTTCCGTGTTGTGAGATTTATAGGCAATTAACATTGAAAGCCCGATAAAGGACATGAAATGTCTGATTTTCAAATTGCAAAGAAGAGAAAACTGACGGACGATGACAGAACACCATCATAATAAAGGGGTGTAAAACAAACGACGTTGAATTGATGCCCAGTTCGGCAATGCTAAAGGCTGGTAGGATGAACAAACAAACACTATGGCTTTATTTAATAGAACCATAAGTACAATGCAAACATTGTCTACAGCAAGAGAAATCTATCGCATTAAGATCGGACAAAAAAGGTAGCACTCAAGCCGTCAATGGCCAGACGAAAAAGAACGCCCAGTGAGACGGTTGCTTTTTTGCCAGACGAATTGCGCTGCGCGTGAGTCACTCGACAGGCAGAGACATGGCTGAACATGATACAACTAACATTCGAGCCCTTTTCTGTTCCTGTCATGGCTGTCGTTCAAGAAGAAGTCAATAAAATACCAATAGGTATTCTATCGCAAGTTTGCTACTGACCATCCTTTTAAACTGGTCTTAGTCTCTTATTATTGGTGCAAATAAAAGTCCCGTATTTCAAACCTAAGATAAACATCTAGTCTTCTCCCACTGCTCAATGCTAACTAAGTATGTATCTGTGAGTTAGTGATCTGTAGAAGGTGCTATCTTATAGTTGTATAAATGTCTGGGTGTCCGTGAGGTCAACACTGGCCTCAGCAGAATACCACAGCGCTGCAGTATGGCAACATGCTGTAGCAAATGCTGAGCTGAGGACCCTTTCGCCACCACATTTAAATTTTTTAGATATATTATATTTTTTGTGTCATTTGTTTGTGTCCATTTGTGGTGGTCTGAATAAATATTTTTCTTTCTTTCTTTCTTTCTATGTAGTATCGTTTAAGGCCTTGATGCACAGCAACAAATTTCAATAAAGGTCAACCAAAAAACGAATCTTTAAACAAATTAGGTACCGATCCATGACAATTGACAAGCTTTGCATTGTATTGCAATGTGCAATTGAAACAAACCAAACAAAAAAAAAAGTGGTCTGGTGACATAGTGAGGGCCGCCGGTTAACCTCTGACATGGGCTTATCCATTATTCAAATCGGGACAGACACCTTAAAGTGCCATAACTGTTACCACTTGAGAGCTAACATTGGCGTTGGAATACGCTGCTACAATTGGGAAAATTGCTACTATCATCTCGCGTCTATCGTAATAACATTCGTGCTGGCTTTTGGTAACCAAGCAAGATATGCTCACGCTTGAAAGGGATTTACGGCGTATCCCAACCCTAAGTTCCGTGTCAACCGCCTATTTACGTCGCCAGGACTAAGCGCAAAATAAACAGCATCAAAGGAAGTCAGATTCCACTCTGAGACGGCGGCCCGGCGGTACTAACGGCGAGCGAAATCAAGCAAAACAGCCACCATTGTCTACGGATGAGTTATTTTCGCAAATAGACACGGGATTCGATGGTTACGTTCGCCGCGCGCAACTCTGGGATAGGAAGCGTAGGTGCTCGGGAAATAAATTGCATCGACGAACGCGCGCTTACACAAGTTCTTGTAGCGTGACAAGAAAGACGTGTTCTTGATCATTCTCGAGTTATGACGGCTCTGAAGACCTGATCATGGCGTAAAAGAACGAGCGTGTTAAAGAGATATACAGTAAAGATCTTCCATTTTATAATTGCGCGCTAATTCACTTCATCAAAGCCAAACAATCTTTTATTCATGCAAATAAAAGGATAATTTTTAAATTTTCTGTGAAAAACTAACAGCTATTTAAGATCTCTACGATAAAGATTCTCCTTCTTTCAAACTTTTGTTTTTAGCACATTTCGGTTTCCATAAGAAGTGTTGTCCCCAATAGTTTCTAATCTAAATACCTACCTACTAAAGTCATGGATTTGTTCGTCAAATGTTTCTATCTGGTTCAGTGTCAGATTTAGAGTGGACCTCATAAATGTTAAAGAATCTTAGGTAAGTCATTATTATAAATCCCGTATTTATAATAATGATTGAAAGCAATCACGAAAGTTTTCTAAGTAAAATCATACGTAAGATTTAGAAGTTATTTAAATTATGGCTAAAAGCTATGGTTAGGGTCACAATTCACTCTTTTGTACCCTTAACCACTGACGTGCATATAGGTACTTATATTAAAACTGACGTACCGTGAGTTTTTTTTAAATACTTATAACTAGCTAGTGTATTAATATTATCTGTTTTAGTTAGTACCCAGTTTATTTAATGTTTTTGGTTCATTGATATGAAAATAAAAGTGTCGTAAGTATTTAAGGTATATATTTAAAAAAAAAAACTACAAAAAATCAACTCAAACAAAGACCTACGACTGACAGACGTAGGTCAGTGGTTAAGGGTATAAGAAGTTTACGCAGAAAGCAGGAGGTCGGTGTCCACTTACCGGTTAGACCACAAGCAATTTGCGAAGGCCCAAAGAACCGGTTGATGGTGATGATGATGAGATGGTATTTGCAAGGCAGTAAGTTCATGGACGTTGAACGTCTCGTTATCTATTGATAAACATGGTATTTGGTAGTCAATAAAAATTCTGTAGCTATTAGAAAGATAATACGGAATGAGATAGTACATGTGCCTACGTAAGGCGGTGATGCCGGCAACCTACCTAAAATCATTCATTAATCTAATTATGGATTTATGACTAGAACCATTAGTTAAATGAAATACTTTTTACAAAATTATGTAGGTATATGTAGACTGGTATATTAAATGGAGACTGTTTTGGGCCTAACTGATAAAATTTTGCCCGGAAGACTACTTGACATATATTGTGGCAATAAATAGAAATGTGTTCTATTTTCTAGAACTCACCTTTCATCTTCAGGAGGTGGCGCAGCCTGTGTCTCCTCTTTTCCATCGGCAGAATCACCCGCCTGCATGTCCGCAGACGCGTCCGGAGCACCACTATCATTCACATTGCCACTCACACTCACCGGGCTGCCGAAGCCCTGACTGTCATGACCCGACTGCGCAGTGTTAGCGTACGCAGTAGAGCTAACCGGCAGCGACACCACAGGAGAATTAGTACCCGAAACTGTTGCCTCAACAGGCGCGACACTGTTTTGCGACATCACAGGAACTACACTGCCGTATCCGATCATGCTGGTCTGCGATTGCACCACGTTCGGGTGGACCTGCCCACCCATATTGACTTGCATGTTCGGCTGCATGGACATGGAAATGTTCTGATGCGCCATCGATACCTGAGGAACGGCTTGGTTCGGTACGTATTGCACTCCACCCATCTGGCCCTGGCCACCGACACCTTGCTGCATCATGTTCTGTTGAGCCATGTGCTGCCCGACGGGCATCTGTTGGCTAACATTCGTTGGCTGCATGAATATAGGATCTGAGGCGGGTATCTGCATACTAGGCTGATTCCCGTCTAGAGTCATCTGCATGTTCTGAGGCGGCGCCGCCATCATTTGCATATTTCCTTGAGGCACGTTTTGCTGTGGCGCAATGGAGTGGACGTTGCTCGCTTGTTGTTGGTTCATGCTTTGGAGATTTGCAGGGAGAGTTGAACCTTGCGGCTGTGAAGCCATCGTTTGTAGGTTACTAGGTAATGTGGCACCTTGCTGGGAAGTAACAATACTTGTGAGCACCTCTTGAGGGAGTGTTTGGCCTTGCTGGCTCATCTGTTGTTGTTGAGTATGGTATTGAGGAACATTGTGTTGCGGTTGGACCATCTGTTGTTGCGAAGATGGCATGTTGGATGGCATCATGCCCTGAGGGTTGGACTGCTGACTGACAGCCTGGCTATACTGCTGCTGCACCCCCGACATACCCTGCTGCTGCATCTGAGGATGCATGACGGGCACTGACTGCTGAGGTTGTGATGGAATTTGGTGCATTTGGGTTTGCATCTGTGTCATTTGTTGATTAGAGTTAGCGAGCTGCGTAGGCATTTGCATCTGTTGTATGTGGTTAGGAATTTGTTGATTTTGTAAAGCTTGAATCTGCGCTTGGCTTGGAAGGTGCTGGAGCTGTGCTTGCTGCGGTATGGACTGTTGTCCCTGCATGTGATGGCCCTGTCCCAAGTTGGGGATCTGAGCTTGTTGCATATGCATCTGTTGCGGGTTAGGCTGGCCCTGCATCTGCTGCATTTGCATCTGTTGCATCTGTGGCTGCTGGCCGGGCACTTGCTGTATCTGTCCCTGGTTTGTCATGGACTGCATCTGAGGCATTTGCTGTTGCATTTGCTTCATATTAGTGATCTGCGGTTGCGGCATATGCTGGCCCATTTGTTGCATTTGCTGGTTGGGCATTTGCTGCATTTGTTGGGGTATTTGCTGATGCATAGGTATCTGCTGCATAGCCATACCCTGGGATTGAGCGATGACTTGCTGCAACTGATGCTGCGGGAAGCTCTGAGGGATTTGCTGCACTTGTTGCTGCTGAGGTTGCTGTGGGTGGCTCTGTGTAGGATTCTGCATAGTGATATGCGTCATGCTTTGAGGATGCTGCTGTCCTACTTGCTGATTAGTTTGCATATTCTGATTTGGCATCTGTTGAGGCATTTCTAAGGGAGGTGACTGCACTGACACAGTCTGGTTCACAGGCATGCTTTGTTGCACTGAGTTCAGGGGCTGCGTCAGAGACTGCCCCGGGGAAGCCATCGGAAATTGTTTTTGAAGAGTTTGCTCCAGTTGCTGAACTGTCGGAGGGTTACCCTGCAAGTCTTTAGGCCCTTTGTTTATCAGATCATTAGGCATTTCATCATGTTGACTATCATTTATCACAACACCACTGTCTGGAGCTTGCAACGTGTTGTTTTCACTCACATCCAAGTTATTGTTTAATGTTATTGGTGGATTCTGCTGCGTTGTAGTATGGTCCAAGTAGTCCATGCACATCCACCGACCTCTTCTAAATGGTTCGGTACTTTCAATTTTAACAACTTTAAATCGTTCATTCCTAACATGTTCTTGTATTTCTTTCATACCTTCCTGTGGCTTGGCATTTCCTATGAGATTAATAATGCTGCCCGTCCCGGCATTGGTTACACTGACGTGCATGTCACTCACTTCAGCGTTATTACTATTTGGCACTGCTCCTCCGAGCTGACTAGCGGCGCCGTCCTGGCCCACGATCGCGAGCCCGTATTGCGAGCTGGTTGGGATCACGGGCGCACAGCCTAGAGATGCACTTGACGCGTTGTAGAACACATCGTCCTTTGAAAACGTATCTTCCGAGTAACTCGGTGTCTCATTCTCAATGTCGGTCACTCTCGATATGTCGTCGGTGTGAGATTCATCTAGATCGTCCGCCGAATCCTCTCCAGCATCGGTGCTCACTCGAGAGCCGACTGTAACACTGGTGATCTGAAATGAAGATATTTTCCTTGGGTTATGGGCGGCTTGAAGACTTGTCGGGTGAGTCATTCCCTTCTCCGACTCGTTCAGTCGAAGAGTTTCGCTCGTTGTACGATGAACGACGTTGTTATACTTGTTTTTCTCACTAGTTTTATGTGACTTTTGAATCAGATTGTCAGCCATTATGCCGTCCGAACCGAATGACTATCTAAAGAAAATTTCACTGTTTATTGGCTTCAGAGACATTTGACAGACTTTTTAATCACAACAATATATCTAATATAAAACCATTGTACACTCACAATTTCACAAACACAGTAATATATCTTCTAAAGTTCTTAAAATTCATTAGTAAACACACACAGTTGCGAACATCTTTCAGACGGCAGCAACATGGCGGCCATTTATGCGCAATGCATTGGTTGACAATTTGCAGTAGACTATAGACATTCTAGACGAAAGTGTCATAAAACATATCTATGGTCACTAGATGGCTCCTTGAATGAAGCTGAAGATTTAGGCCTAATAATTATTTTCTCTTTACTTTATGTAATTATATAAAATATATGTACACAAATAAAATAATTACAAATTTTATTACTAAAATTCAGGGGCAAGAAATATTTACGTTACGTCCAAAAATACAAAAGCGCCCCGAAAATACGCTTTGCGGCTATGTGACGATGCAAACCAGTTTTGTTTTTAAATATTTAATTGTAAACATTTATACTGGTTAGATAGTTAAAAAAGGAGTCTCAACAATACAAATAATAATTTTATTAACGTTTTATTATACGTGAAAACTTTTTGAAAAGGGTCCTAGTTTTTAATTATAACCCTAGGAATCATGCTACTTTCTAGTTTCTATTAGTTTTGCTACTCCACGTCAGATAGCGCTATGTATTATTTACTACGAATTTACACAGATGGCGCTTACATAAAATGTAGTCATCCTTCCTGCGTGGATAGTAGGTTAGTCACTCCGTAGGTAGGTGGCAAGTTCGAATCTGAGCATGCGTATAGTTTAGTAAAGATTTAATATAATATATATAATATTGCTGGACATTTCACACAGAGCTATACAGACTAAGCAGAGCTTGTACTATGGGAACCAGGTAACTGATAAAATACTTATTTTTGTAAATACTTATTATATGTATATAGAAAAAAATCCAGACCCAAAACATTCCAAATGTATTAGTAAAAAAAAGATTTATCGTACTAAGTTTTTTTTTTAAGGTTTTTAGGGTTCCGTACCCAAGGGGTAAAACGGCACCCTATTACTAAGGCTCCGCTGTCTGTCTGTCTGTCTGTCACCAGACTGTATCTCATGAACCGTGATAGTTAGACAGTTGAAATTTTCACAGATGATGTATTTTTGTTGCCGCTATAACAACAAATACTAAAAACAGTATAAAACAAATATTTATGGGGGGCGCACATACAACAAAAGTCATTTTTGCTCGTTGTAGCTCTATATTAATAACGGCAACAGGTAGACGCTTGAAATATTCACAGAATATTTAGTTGTATATTCAGTTTAAAAATAAATTAAAATAAAACAAATATTTAAGGGGGCTCCCATACAACAAACGTGATTTTTTGCCGTTTTTATAGATAATGGCGCTGAACCCTTCGTGCGCAAGCCTGACTCGCACTTGGTCGGTTTTATTTTTGTTTTATTGTGGGCTTCGAAACCCTGCCTACGTACATACCTACTATAGTATCCAAGTATGGTGGTACTATGGTGGTGATGATGGTGATGTTAGGAGGTATTAAATTAGTATGGGTAAGAAAAAAAAATCATTTGTACTCTTTGGTTATTAAAAACCGCATATGTAGAATATGAGACTTTTTTCTCAATATTTACCCTTCTGTATTAACTTTTTCTGAAGGATTGGATTGAGGTTTAACGTTTATTCCTGCAGGCCATTAGGACGATATAGGTCGTGCGGTTATTTATAGTTGGTAAGTGGTTTCAATAAATAGCAGTGCTGGGGCGATGCTGATTTGCCTAACTCTGCGAAGCGAAAGGGAGAGTAATGATTTTAGCTGTTAGGTAGGTAGGTACGTCAGGTTTGGTTAGGTAGGTATTTATAGTAGTTTTTATCACTCATACGCTGAAAGTTGGTCATTGTTAGCTCAATTCCTGATGGGCGAATGCGATTTACGCTCCTAGTGGCGTAAGTAAACTTGAAAATGGAATGAGGGTCATTATATTCTTATACTAAAATTAAATACAACCTCCACGACAAACCCTAGTAGTTACGTTCAGAAATGATAAAATCAAATACAACATCCAAAACAAATCCTTATTTCAATGAATTAAAAGAGGTCACAGTTTTTAGTTGATAGTGTAGTTTAGTAGTGAAAACAAACAATGGATATCTAGAACGCAAATTTTCTTTTTAGCAACAAACGATAAAGTATTTATTTTTTCAATGCAACATACATTACAGGTTTCATAAAAGTAATCTATAGAAGTATGTACCCTGTAAGGGCGTGGCAAGGTAAACAAACAGCATAAAGATATTCAATACAAACTAAAATTATCATAGGTAAAAAAATATATATCAGGTGCTAATCGTAACCTTGTTACTTTACTAAATATAGGTACATATAAGTCTGTAATATAATTATTATATTATGTGGGTATTGGTACATTTCTGTTAGAGGTACCTAATTATAATATAGGCTTGCCTATCCATATTAAGTTATATTTAAATATAAACTAATTTTAATATAATTAATATAAAGACATTTGTTAATAAAAAATTGTGTTATACAAGGGGCGTACATTGCACTATAGATATTTTGGCGTACGTACTACACACGGCTACACATCTAGTTATACATTGCCAGTATAAGCTGATCTCTCATTCTACGAATAGCCTACACAATGCGAAGTCATATTATACTGGAAATGTATAGCTTGATGTGTAGCCGTGTGCACGAGCGAGCGATAGCGAGCGAAGACGCTAATAAGTCGAGAACAATTACTATTAAATACTTACCTATCTAGGTACCCTACATTCAACCACTAACAAACACAAGAAAATGGGTAAGTAGTAGGTATTTATAGTAACAGAACATTGTTGAAAACCCGCAATTGGACATTGGACAAATTGGACATACAGCACGAAGAGTGGAAATGAAGCTGACAAAAGTTTCGTATTTAGATTAAAATATTTTAGCGATGTTAACTAACAATGGCCGGTTTCTATAATTGTTCTCGTTTCTCTTTAAAAAGTGTATTCTCTTTTCCCGTGAAATTTCTTAAAAGACGACGATATTTATTAAAAATTAGACACAAGAAAAAGTTGAAAGCTAGAATTGACCGTGGCGAAGACCGTGGATGACAATACAATTTAGAATTTTTCCTGGTCCTACCTAACACGGGTTATAAAGTTGCAAAGGGTCTATGTGCGCTTCTTCCTGATTAGACCTATGTTATGGTTAGAATACAATTACCTGTTTAAAACGTAAGGAAACACTATTGATAGATGGTAGGTAAAGATATCCGAATAAATTAAGTTAAAGTTAATTAAGTTAAATAGTAAATAGTGGCCCGTTGTTATCTCTTTGGGTTACGAAACCAAGGAATTCATAGGAAAATGAAAATAAATCAAAAAACTTACAGCAAAGCAGCTGACTAATTCGCAACTCGCGCCTCCATCGGGAACTACGAGTAAATGCCTTCGGTGAAGAGCGCCCCGACCCCAGCCATTATCCGCAAGGTCTTCGAATCGCCAGCCGATTTAGCATCCCCACCAATCGCGGTGACACTTCTTAAACGAAGGTAATTTGTTTATAAATTGGCGGCCGAGAGACGTCCGCTAAGATCGGGCTAGCCTGAGCGCATTCGCTCCGGTGCGCGGGAACTGACCAGGGTCCGTCCTGGTATCACCTTTGCTCAACAATCCACGCTTACCTTACGTGAAACGCTGGGCTTAAGCAAATAACGCCCGCACAGCGTCTCTCCTCAGACTCCGAGCGTCAGTCGATAAGATACAGCCCGCTATCAAACATGAAAAACTAAAGTACAAACATGGCGGGTAAAGTTGATGTGAAAAATGACGACGAGGAGACGATGGACGGGGAAAGTGATGAAGACTTAGGATGCATCGGCAGGTTCATGGTCTGGGCGCGCATAAACCCAAACTTGATCATGTTGAAAGTGACTCTATTTGTGATGTACGGAGCCACAGCATCCTTGCTGCCGTACCTGACGATCCACATGCAGAGTATAGGTCTCACTGTGCCCGAAATATCGTTTGTGTATTTAGCTTTGCCTTTCACGACGTTCTTGAGTCCACCGATTACTGGTAAGTTAATACTTATAACTCTCTAATAACCCCAAAACTCTGGTCAAGTTTTTGTGTATCAATTTTGTTTGTAGGTTTCCTAGTGGACCGATTCGGAGAATACAAGCCGGTGGTCATTACGGCTCTGATCCTTAATGCAGCTTTCCACCACTCTCTGCTCCTCATCCCTCACCAGGAGACACCAGGTGTGATGCCGTCAGCTTACGTCATGCGACATCCGATCACCAACAGTGTAGAAGTGCGTAAAATTATAGCTTTGTTTCGAAACCGACCCCCAAACAATTGGTCCTTGCTGGTAATTCAGTATACCTAAGAATTTGAGCAAATTGTTCTCATCCGGCCCCTCTTGAGCAAATTAACTAGTATATGTACGTACTGTTTTGTACGTATACGTATGTAGGTTTGAGAGGATTAGTTATGAGAATTAAGTAGGATTCATGCATACATCGGATGTCCATCTTTTGCTGGACCTTTTGTCTATTTCAATGCTAATAGCTGTATCCTGAATTATGACAGAATTACGTGAGGTAGTCTTTTTCAGTGATGGAAATAAATTGCTTATCGAATTACTCCATAGCTCGCGCAACTACAAATATACAAATACAATTTAAACCAGACAAAGGTTCTCTAGGGTAGATTAGATAGCAAGCGATCACTATAATTATGTAACTTTATACTGTAGAAATAATAGAAAACTACTGTTGAATGTAGCCAAACAAATCTTGGGTGGGTATTTTTTGGTTTCTTAAACTTGTCTTTTATTTTTTAGATTTGGTGGAGTCCTTGCCCAAGCAGAGAATGCCCAGACGAGGATGCAACTGTAGATTTCGTGTTGGACCGCTGCGTGGACCACTGCCAATCGTCAATAGTAATGCCGGCCAATGATCCTGCTGACGACAAAGATGATCTTGATTTCCACATTAGTCACAAGATTCAACCACCGAATTTATTTAATAGCAGGCAAGTTGGTAGAGTTTATAAAACAACAATAGTATCATGGAAAGGAGAAAACATCCAGTGGAGCATTTTTGAAATGATTGCCTTATGAACTTCATGAAACAAAACAAAGATCGTCAAAACGTTGCTCCAGTATTAGATATATACACTAAACAAGCTCTGTTCGTAATTCTGTCTCAATAAATACGCGATAGCGATAGTTAATTCCGTTTTACGAGTTTGCAAATAATGGTTTTACGTAAAACTGCTGCTTTTTTAGCCTTCCGAATACAAGGAAAACGTTTTAGACTTTTCTTTTCAATTAAAAGAAGAAGCCATTGAACCTTCTAAAAACAAGCTAGGTTCCAAATTGTTTTATCCAATTACATATATTTTATTTTAGTTTATAAACCTAATTTTTGTTTTAGTTATTCGAACATTACTGAAGAGGAGGAGTATAGCGACGCCGCCTACTTTCTCATCGAAATACATAATGATCTAGGAGAACCAAAGGAGCAGCTTGGTATTGAAATGGAACGAGTAAGCTTTACCCTTTATTTTTCGTATAACAGAAATAAACCGATAAGTATCTGATGTTAATGATTTTCAGGATGAAGATGATCCAATAACAGACTTTAGATCTCGATTTGGTGAAATGCTGTTGATAGCTCAAGGCGTTAACATCACTGCATTAGACAAAGAAGATCTGAGATGTGGAGGCCTCGTCATGTTACACAATATGACTAAGTTATCCCAACAACGACTGGAGATTCTATCCGCAGATTGCATGGTACAAAAATGTGACTTCAGGTAAGTAATTTTAATAGCACGTCATCAAATATTATACAAGGAGAGATATAACATCTGATATTTATAATTTACTTATAAGTCAAGTACTTAGTTTATCTAATATTTACTTAATTAAAAGATAAATTGACATTGGAATATTACAGGAAAGGCGGTCCTGATATATGCCCACCGGATTACAAAGAAAGCGATGATAAGACCTTCTACATTTACTTCTTTTTGAGATTTATGGGAACTATCATGTTGTCTGCTGGGGTTACTATCATGGATCCTATTGCTTTAACAATGATTCAGAAGTATGGAGGAGATTTCGGAAGAGAAAGATTGTTTTCAAGTATAGGAATGGCAATATTTTCTCCTATCACAGGCATGCTCATTGATGTCGGCAGTAAACAAGTCGGTAAGTATCTTACATCTAGTAATCCTTATCTCCAATGTCAATATGCTACTGAATGTTTACATCATTACAGGTTACACTGACTACTCGGCAGCTTTCTACACGTATGACGTTCTGCTCTTGATATCAGCGATCACTGTTGCCGTTATGCCTTTAGGAGCAAAACTACCAGCTGATAACTTATTACGGGATTTGATCAACATTATCAAGATGCCGCATATTATAGTCTTTATATTCTTCCTATTTGCTTTGGGTAACTTCTGGGGTTTCATTGAGTCGTATCTGTTTATTTACTTGAAAGAATTGGGAGCTCCAAATTTCTTACTGGGTAAGTGATAATTAATCATCTTTATTGCATAGAATAAATGAGTTATTTATACATGCTTGTAATTCAAAGACATCGTAGCAGCAAATCATTTATTTGCTGTAAATATAATCATAAGTTTCTATTTATCTAGTTTAGACACAAGCAAGAAAATCCATTTATAGACGCTAAAAGTCAATATTTATTCTAACTTATACAGGCAAACTTTGAACGTTTTTGTACGAACTCCTGCGAAGATTCCCGATTAACCTTATCATCCATCTATCCAGGAATAACCGTGACCGTGGGTACACTCAGCAGCATCCCGTTCCTATACGGAGCGGATGCCATCACCGCCCGCATTGGCCACGTCAACGTCATCATCGTCGCGTTCTTCTCCCACGCGGCCAGGCTCGTCGGCTACTCGTTTATTGAGTGAGTATTGTTTGTTGTGACCTTCTGCACTGTCAATATCAATTTCATTACCTACTGCTCGCGGTATCAGAATTACACTACACTGCTCTCATCAGACTTAAGATACAATTGTTTCAACATAACATAGGCATGAAAAAAAAATAACAAAGAAAACTCATTAGAACTAATTCATTGCCGTTTGTAAAGTTACTATTTGTACTCTTCTAAATTATAATTTACAGATTATCAGTCAGAAAAGTACATATCTGTCACGTTTTATTTGCGCAAAATTCAGTCTAGGTTGTTCCATAATTACAGTTTGATAGTCACAACAATAACCGACTTATCAGATAAACAAACAAACTGCATAGTTGCTGTCTATCTAAAGTTAGACATCAGTATTTTGAAATAACACGAGCTTACGATAAAGTAGCCGTGACAATGACTTCATTATAAATTAGTTGCGTTAATAGTGGAGAGAACTCATTACATTTATCTGCTAGTCTAATTTAAAAACCTACTGAAAATCATTGATATACTCTGAGACATTCTTAAACAACACCGTTGGTCAGTCTAAGCGTACCTCAAGGTTCAATTCTGGTTCCGTTAATTTAAAATTACTATTTTGTCAGTGATGCTCAAAGAGAACTACGACTTGTTAGCTTCTTCAACATTAAAACATCATTTACAGGATTAATGTAAGTATGACGATAAGGCATTGTCAAGTTTATGAGGACAATGATGCTGTGTGGGAGGAACCTCAGCATTTATCTGATGTAGTATACTTACTAGAATACTTTATTACGTTGAAGAGAATATACTTCATATGACAATTATATATATATATTTTTAAACAATTCATGTGACTCGACCCGACTTCGCGTGGATTTAGTTGTCATAAGGTTTTAATTTTATGTTAAAATTTTCATCACCAATTCTTTTTTAGTTCATGGCTTATGCAACGCTTCACATTAAATGAACAATAAAGGTCTTGATACTATTTTAACTGAAAATGGGATGATTAATTAATTAACTAATGTAATTACCATGATTTGTCACTTTTTGAATGTCCTGATATTTCGGCACATTTGCATAAGCCATGATCTCAGTTTTTTTATAATACTTACATGGTGATGGACCAGCCTTATTGCCCATCTGATGTTAAATGGTTACCATCGCCAATAACAGAGAATCACGCACGTTAGAAATATGTCCTACGATGCACTGCCTTGCGTCCATCAACTTGAAGCATATAGGTGTAAAACCTCAAGTTCCTGTAATTTCGCTGGCAACCATATTCTTCAAACCGAAACACTGCAATGCTGCTTGGGGGCAGAAATGGGTATGGTGGTAGTACTTCCCCAGACGAACCCTTTCACAAGAAGCTCTACTACTCTACTACTACTACTACTAATACTTTACTACTCTGGGTAAACTGGAACTCGCAAATCATGGTAAATATCCGTGAAAATAGTATCTATAATCATAACGATGATAGTTTCAAAAGTTACAAAGTTCTTAATGTCCATACATTTTTTAAACACTAGTTCTCGATTTTGATTTCAGAAACTCTTGGTGGTGTTTCCCTTTTGAAGCCATGGAGTCTCTCTCAGTGCATTTGATGTGGGTGGCAGCAGCTACATACTGTGCTATGCTAGCGCCGAAAAGTTTGCTGGCGACACTTATCGGCGTTCTTGGAATGGCTCATTTCAGTCTTGGTAAGTTTTTAAACATGTACATTTTTGGAAGAACTTCTCAAGGTGCTAAACAGTGATTTTGCCCAAACTTAAGAAATATCTGGCAAACACCAGCTTTCATTAATTACTGCATTGAAATCGATTCCATCATCTAGCTGGGAGCTACAACGCTACGAAGCCATGTAAAGATAAAAAAGGCTTCTAACTTAAAACACTATTTTTTTACGTCATAAAATTACGAAAATTAGTGTAGCTAGTAGGCACGGACATGAAGATTTTTGTAAAATTTGTGTAGGCTTGTTTTTAGGCCATATGTTTATCTCTTCTATACGTTATCCATCATTATTTGACCATTCTTATATTTCCTATAGGGAGAGGAAGCGGCAGTTTTGGTGGTGGTCTCCTAATAGCATCTTTGGGGACAAGAGAGGCGTTCCGATACATGGGTCTCATAGCCTTCCTCGGAGGAGTGGCGTACGGCCTCCTGCACTACTTCTGGCTTAGGAAGATCAACATGACTGGCATCGGACATGAGGATACTTGCGAACCTGACACTGGTAAGAAAAGGATTACAATTATTCTAAGGTATATTAAAGAGTTGACACTTGACTAAATAGAAAAATTGTCAGGGTTTTATTTGTACCGGTTGGACACTGTGTGCAGGATACGATAAAGAAAGAAAAAAAATATAAATATAATATAATCAAATATGCATGGAAACATTCTTAAAGAGTGGTAAAGGGAACTCAGATAGTCTGAGCACTACATACCAGGGCTTGTAAAGACATAAAAAAGAGTTGTTTGTGAACCGCAATTTTGTATCTTCCTACTCCCATTACAGAGAGTGGTGAAGGAGACAAATTGAACGCTGAGCCACTTCGCAAGGATGCAGAAACAATGGTATCACTCGAAAGACTCCACATGATCACTCGGTACAACCCTCTGGGCTCTCTACATTCACTGCCGAGGGGATCGCGGTCAAGGGTAAGTCATAAGGGTATATTGCGGAAGTTTGAATAACTATATAAATCATTGTCGGTCGTAACACCGTTGGTAAAACGGTACGTGATAAGTCCCGTATTTATTATAATTGATAATAATTGAAATAAATCACCAAGTTTTCTAAGTATAACTATATAAAACCTACTATTCTTAATCTAGTTGATCGATCGAAGCGAGATCTCTAAATCAAGTTGGACAAATCGGTATTGTATGTATGTATGTTTGTTTGTCCGAGGATAACTTTCGAAGGGTTGATCCGATCATCGTGAAATTTGCTACATAGGTATGTAATGATGGCACAATTTTGGTGTGACTAAATGAGCTAAAAATGTTGGGGGGTTGTTAAGATATTTGGGGTTCGAGAGGGGGTAAAAATAATGAAAATGTGACTAATAAACTAAGTGACTAATGTGACTAAGTGGGACGTCAAATTAAAATTCTTTATTAGTACATTTAGACTCCGTTTTTGTTTTTAGTAAATTATTTATAGTTTTTGAGTTATTAGCCATAATAAATAATGAACTTTGACAAAATTCATAGGGTACCCACAGTGCTGAAATTTGGTATGCGCGTAGCTTTAATGACAAAAATATAGGCAAAAGTCTGAAATCCAGATTAACTGCAATTTGTACCCCAGAAAAGAGTACCTAACGTAAGTATGTAAGCTTTGCTTAGTTTGGAGTTAGATAGCGCTGCTGAGTCAAATATTCAGCATTATTTTATTTATTTTTAACACCAGCTTTAAAACGTATGCATCAGCACACGTAATAATGTAATAACCATTATACAGCATTAAAACTGTTTGAGAATGTTAAAATAATTTTCTTTCAAAATAGGATGTTCAGACAGAGAGAAAAAACATTAACTTTCCAGATGTGTTTAAACATTCCCAAAACTCAATTCATCCTATAAAAAGAGCCCTGATCTTACAATTAATGGAATTGGATGTTTATAATTACAGTTCTCTCAAGGAGATATCAACGAATGCCGCAGCAGAAGTGGCAGTAACAGCCAACGACGCGGCAGCAACTACGAGGGCTCTGCGTCCAAGGTGGACCTCCTCAGATCAGCGCTAGAGATAAGCAATCAGCACGGCAAGAGGCAGAACAATGTTTCGAACCCGATTTTGAATAGTAACAGAAATTCACAGGCGTATAAGGTGAGTGTTGATACTCATAACAAGTCGCATGTATTTTTATTTTAAAAGTGTGCTGTGTGTGGCAGATTTTTTTTCACCCTGGGACTTACAGGGTAACGTTCTCATAGCGTCTAATTTTGCCTCGTGAATTATATAACACATGTAGAAAATACGGGAAATTACTCTAAAAATACGGTA
This sequence comes from Philereme vetulata, assembly GCA_918857605.2. Taxonomy (NCBI): domain Eukaryota; kingdom Metazoa; phylum Arthropoda; class Insecta; order Lepidoptera; family Geometridae; genus Philereme; species Philereme vetulata. The sequence goes on from OU975476.1 coordinate 5,949,797, forward strand.
TTGTATAAATTAATTTACTTGTATTTATTTGATATACTAATTCTATGGTAAATAGTAGAATTGAAACATCGCTACGATTCGCTTTGTTTGAATAACGTATCTCGTAGATGTATTGATGCAAATTTATAGCTATGATTACCTGTTTTGTTCCTCTACCTACAAGTTTGTTGATTTAACATCTACGTAGAAAAGCTTGCCCAAATAATGATAGTAATTTTTGGCGCCAATGACCTGTGAAAATACCTAAAAGATGTACATCATCATCATCATTTCAGCCCAAATGTACATGTCAAAAAACTTATCATTTTATTATTGGTCTGCTGTGAAAATGTGACATAGTTTTTCAATGGTAAGAGTACCACAAAAGAACATTGAATGCAGTAAATTTCAGAGTCCACAACTCAGTGACTATAAGTATACCTAAATTTGATGATATCAAGTCCGGCGTTGACATATAAATAAATTGTTCAACGGCTATTGTTACAAAGATCATGGTCATAGATATCTCTACTACTACAATTTAGCTACATCGACTAGGTACTGTAGCGCGGGGGTCGACATCATTCCCTATGAGTTGTGGAACACTATGATAATGATAAGGTACAATAGTAATTGCAGTCCTAGATACCCATTGTACAGTGGATCCTAGTTGAGATCGCCAACATAATTACTGTTGTGTGTTTTTAAAAATTTGTATATTCAATCCTATTACAGCAAGCTCACAGCGCACCGAAACTAGCCCTCCTCGGCCTGCCTACAAGAAATAACATCTCGCAACCGATCCTCTCCGAATTCGACACTAGACGCCGCGACTCCATCCCTGAAGAGGCCGAAGAAGATAGACTGGCACCGCCAGCGAAGCCTCCGACTAAGACCAAAAGCGACAATATTCCACCGCCGCCAAGCTATGCCGAAGCCATCGGCGAACAAAGGTAGAATAGTTTTTCTAACAACATACAGAACGCCCATATTACTCGTACGTGTACTCGCGTGTGCAAGGCCACAAAAACCGAATCTCCATCAGTGTCTCCACTGCGCAAAATAAACAAAATTCTACGTACTACACTACAATAATTGCATACATTGAGACAGTAGTAAAATTGTTAGGTCGGATCGGACGAAATATAATACTTAATTGTGGAAGTGCTAAGTGGTGAATAAATATCTGTCAATGCCTTTAAAATAGTATTCCGCACGAGATTCGGCATGTTTCCTCCGTTGAGGTCTTCAGATTCAAAGTGTACAACCACTACCTCACTCTCCTGAAGGAAGCCTACAAAATGAGTGGTGTCCTGTAATACTCTGTTATATCTTTTATACGTTATATATTTAGATGGTTTCAATGTTTAAGTCTATGTAGTTTAAAATATTATAACGATATTTATTACTTTATGAATTGTATTACTAAGCTTTATTGATATTTAAGTATTAGAAAGTAGGTTTATTGAAATACCACGTATTTGTTTGGGATTAGTTATATTTATTTGTTTATAACTATGTGTCTTGGAATTTAAATTAAACCTCTCCTTCTACCAAATATGCGCTACCTATAATAACTGTTTGCCCGCAAAATAGATATATAGCATTAGCATATATAGATAGCATTCTCTTCCAGTTAACCTTTGTGTAAACAAAGGTTAACTGGAAGAGAATGCTATCTAGCATTAAGTTCGCCTGTGTACAGATTATTTTTATTTTGTGATTATTTTTCATTTATAGAGTTATTACCTACCTATAGAGTTTAGTTACCTATAGAGTTATTTGAAAAAGAGAAAATGTGCTTTCGAGCTCTAATTTTCAATATTTAGAAAAGCGTTATCATTCGGCGTTGACAATAGAATCACGTGACAATTGAAATAACATAAAATCTCAGATTATTAACTTAATATATGTAGAAAATCAGATTTTTATGTTTTACACATTATAGAAATATGACCTACGCTGCTCGTCCCTTTTCGGTTTTGTGCTTCAAAACTAAAAGTATCATATGCTAATTAACAATAAGATTTTTTATTTTTTTCAGAAAAAGTTGGCACTCTGATGACAGTACTCCCACCTAGATCGACTTCTGAAGATGGCATTTGCGTATTTGATGGCTATTTTAGTAAAGAAAATCGAGTTTGTCGACGAAGTTGTTGTTTTTCGAATTTTATATGAAGTTTAATGCAAAAGCAAAGAGAACCACTTTTCTGGTATAGATACTAGTTTTTACTTCTGTTGTTAGATGTTTGTAAGTAAAAGTATGTTTTATTAGATAAGCAAGTTTTGTAAAGGCTTTAATTTATTTAAGTCGTAGATAAATGGCTAATATAATGTGCATTCTTAAAAATAATTATTTACCTCCCCTTATGTGTCTAGAATATTACAAGGAAATCCATAAAAAAGATCTAAAATAAATTCTACTTATGTCTTAATTTTGTGTCCAAATTCATAAGCACCAAGGTCATGAAAATGCACACAATTCGTAGTTGTGTTCTTATGTGAATAAATGCAAAAGTATTCTAAAGTCTCTTTGGGGAGACATATCTAATTAAAGTTGTATCATTTTACTTTAAATATTATTCATCTGGACAGTCCTGCTGGTTGGTTGACATGAAGAAAGATCTGCTGATTCTGTTTTTATCGGCGACCTCATAGGCCTTGTCTAGCACTGATGATTGAGGATTCCTTGCTCTGGTCAGGATCCATGCATTCCCTGAAATCGGAAAAAAAGATACAGTACATACCTACATAACTAAAGAACCCTTTTAAATCTCGACCGTGCACCAATAGATTTTTCTACTTGAAAAATTGATGTACCCATTTTACTAGAAACTTCGAAGGCATGTCCTATCAGGTCAGTATTCTAATAGTCTGGATATGACCTAGTTCTCGCAATTCAGCCAACTTTCGATAGTATTACGGTTTTGGCTCTTATTGGCAGACATCAAGATGGATGGATCATCAGTTTGCGTCAATTCACCGATCTAGAGTTGTCTACTTAGAACGAATATTATAGTTTTATACAAGGGCGCTCTATAAACCTATTCTTAAATATATGCATGCACTACATGCCTGTAGTATAAAATAAACTTACGTGTATGGAAGAACCCGAACTCATAACAGCTCCAGACCACAGCATAGTTGTCATAATCAGTATCCACCACCCAGTATGGTGCTGCGATGTTCACAGGCAGAGATGGAAATCGAACTGACAGCTTCCCTTCATCCGAACGGCTGACCTGGCTCGCTTCTCCTTGGATCTCTGATTGGACGCCAGAGCTGAAAAGGTAAAATTATAAGCTGATTTCCAATACACTTCTCCCTTTATGTCGGAAATGGGGTATCTATGCATGATGCACATCGTAGACTGCATCATCGCTTACCATCAGGCGAGATCGTGGTCAATCGCAAGCCTATATAATGTATAAAATAAAACACTGAAATATGATGTAATTTAGGATTGAGGACCAACATTCTAAATTTTAAAGGAGATTCTGTATGATAAAATAAAGAACAAAACAGGATTACAGCATTTACAGCACGATAGAGAATGAAAAGGAATAAAGGTATATAGTATTAATTTCCCACATATTTTCTTACGTAATGTAATAATTAACGACCGCTGTTTTATGATAATAATTGAATGAGTAGCAAATCTTTGATAACCGTTGATAATTTATGATTGAAACTCATTGGACCTACGAGGTCGAATTCAACAATTGGTATGACCAGTATTGTAGCGAACTTTGAGTTATTATCCGAATATAAATTGTAGATACATTATAAATGCATTTGGAGAATAGGGTTGAACACAAGGCAATTTGTTTAAAAAACTGTTACTTGAAAAATAAAATGAAAATAAAAACATTTGCCACGACACATGGACAAAATAAAACACAAAAGAAGATGGTGACATAAAGTAATGGCAGATCTTGACCTTAAAACTTGACTACTTTTAAAAGGAATAAAAAAAAACTTACAGGATACTAATCTGCTTATTCACAACACCGATGATTCCATTCTCCTTCTGGTCGTAGTTGGCTGTGATGCATTTGCCGCCGAACTCGAATAGGAAGAAGTACTTCTCAGCTTCATACCACTTGCCTAGATACTGAAATATGAAACAAATGTTTTGAGAGATTTTACTTTTTGGTTCTGGAAATTTAAGTGTAGGATTGGATGTTGGATATACAGCGATGAATTCTCTAGCTTTGAAGTCGTACTTAGACAATGTTAAATCTAAGTTTATATAGTTGACTAAATCGTTAGTATTGACGTTGTATGCTTTCAGATTAATCATACACTCTGCTTATACCTTATACATAGGTACAATTATTTACATGACTATTAAATAATTAAGAAACAGTATAATAATTATGATTATGAGCAGTAAATTCAAAGAGCATACAAATGTGTGTGAAGTTTCAAATTCTAAGCAGTGATCCGGACTCCAATAAAAGTTTTCCCGCAGTAGAAACGTATAGTTTTACTTTATAAAATTGCAGTTAACCTTGCGAGTGTAAAGTCTGGAGCGGTTCGACTATCAGGTATATTCAGGTACGTTAATAACTAAATGTATGCAATTAACTAAACCGCTGCAGACCATTTTGACTACAAACTATGACTCCACTTATCCAGCAATCCTGAGACCACTGCCCACTTGTCTTACACAGTAAAATGTGAAATGTACTTACTCTCGTACCGTCGAAATCTGGCATGGCCTGCACGTCAGGACAGGGTCCCGGGAGAACAATTTGTGCGTCACACAGCCTCAGCATCACAAACCCACACAGGTATACTGCTATGTCTCGTAACAGCGACATCTGGAACGATTTATTGGAACCACAATGAAAAACAGTTGGTTATTGTTTATTCCGACTATTGATAGCTGGGTTGCCGAAGGCTGAGAGGTCAAATCTCAGGGATGGATTTTTTAGTGGAAAAAGCACAGATTACATAATTTTACCTCAATATATACATTAAAGTCATTATTATAATAATGCAATTCATGTAGCAAATATAATATTTCGAGGACAGTACTCGACCGCTCCGCTCTCAGAAGAAAGCATATTATTTTGTTTTATTTTTAGGATTCCGTGCCCAAATGGTTAAACGGGACCATATTACTAAGACTCCGCTGTCTGTCTGTCTGTCCGTCTGTCACCAGGCTGTATCTCATGAATCATCATAGTTAGACAGTTGAAGTTTTCACAGATAATGTATTTCTGTTGCTGCTATCACAACAAATACTAAAAAATGAATAAAATAAATATTTAAGGAGGGCTTCCATACAGCAAACGTGATTTTTTTGCTCGATATTGATAACGGCAACAGGTAGACGCTTGAAATATTCACAGAATATTTAGTTATACTCGTATATTCAATTTAATAATATATATAATTAAATTAAAATAAAATAAATATTTAAGGGGGGCTCCCATACAACAAACGTGATTTTTTTTGCTCGTTTTTGTTTAATATTGATAACGGCAACAGGTAAACGCTTGAAATATTAACAGAATATTTATTCACTTTAAAAATAAATAATAAAAATAATAAAATTAATATTTAAGGGGGGGCTCCCATACAACAAACGTGATTTTTTCCGTTTTAATTTTTTAATATAATTTTTGTTTGGGTTTGTTTCATCTTATTTAGTTTAAGAATACGTAATAAGTATGAGTTGAAATGACTTGAAATAAACAATTTTTATTTTATTTTTATAGATAATGGTACGGAACCCTTTGTGCGCGAGTCCGACTCGCACTTGGCCGGTTTATTAAGTTATTTATTTTACATCTTACATATTTATCTACAACACTCAAAAGTTATCTGGAAGAGAATGCTCTTTAGCAATAAGTTTGCCTTTGTACTAGTTTTATATGTGCAATAAAAATATTTTCAATCAACCAATTTTAAAATCTAAAGTTATGATTTGTGTGCATGACATTACTAAATTGCACAATGAGGCTGACCTTCATAATTTTTATTTGTGTATGTAGCCGTATCCTACCCACAAACTTGATTTATTCATTTCAAACTAGATCTAAAATCAAGTTTGCTGGTCATCCACATATCATCGACAACTGGGTATCACGCACCACACGCTTCACGCGATCTGTTCTACCCCATACTTGCAAGATGTGGAATGAGCTACCATCTGAGGTTTTCCCATTAGGCTACGACATGGCACGCTTCAAGAGAAATGTGAAGAGGTTTCTACAGGGTAGGGAACGCATCGACAATACCCCGGGTGTTGCCGGTGTCAATAGGCGACGGTGACCGCTTACCATCAGGTGGGCCGTAAGCCTGTTTCCCTACAAATTACATAAAAAAGTAATCATGTAGTAATAGAACTGTATTTCTATTACTGTATGTATTTTTATGGATTATAATTAGAACTTTATAATACATAAAAGTAATCGATACTGTGCCTGTTTCTCGCAGTAGCCACTATCCGCTACCAACCATGGAAGACCAGCGCTATGGCCTAGCAAATGCGGAGTGGTGGCCATTTTGTTTTAAGATTCTTTGTATTGGTAACGAAATAAACGCATGTATCTTTATCTTTATATAACTAGAGCCAACTACACTATCTTAGAAACTACACAATACTAGATTAGATTCGAGTCTCTTTGCTTACTCGGGTGTGCTAGGTTGCACCCATGATAATAGGCAATATAGATACCTACTAGACAGTCATTTTTCTGTAGGCTTGGCTATTATTGTCAAGTATTTTTTAAATACTTATTGGTTTTAATGAAGACGGAAGGCGACGTCGGGGTCGGCCGAGAAAGCGTTGGCGGGACTATTTCGACACCTTCCAAAGAGGATGGTGGGAAATAGCGACAGATATGCTTGGACGAGATAGGAAAAAAAAAGGTTTTAATATGTAATTTGGCCCTGTGAGTTTCACAAGTTTTGTCTATGTACGTAAATGCTTATACTTGAGTAAAATTTTGATGTTATGTATACATTTGTTCTTTCTTAATTTAGATTCCCTATTGTTTTGCTAACAAACAACCCTGCAATAATTTCCATTGCAAATATTGCATTGTGTTTTTATTCGGGCGGGGCATTGTTATTTAGGTTCTTTATATAGGTATCTAATTTTATACAATGAATACTTTCACAACAAATCCATTTAGCTTGTAAAGTATAGTATATAGAATAGAGCGATCAATTGATTTTCAATAAATCTACATACGGCATTAACCTAACGACTGTGTTCCAGTTAGTATTGAATAGGTGACTAATAAATATGCAAAAGTTAACTACAGTGGATTAACCTAGATAGCTACTTAGAATATCACAATTAAAAGTACAGGTACTCCAGTAAGTAAGTAGATAATTTTGGGCTGTTGATGATGCGAAAGGATAGGTAGTTCAAACACAGATGCAATCTGTCTCTGTTGCAAGATATTTCTAAACATATTACATTTATTTCCAAACATATTTTATAAGACAAACCTGGTATATTCATTTTTTACATCAGGCATAACTTAAGCATGATTTATGCTTATATATTAATAAAGTAATGCATCCTTTAATTCTCGCATAGAACTTGCCCATTTTACCAAAGCTAATTTAGGTGCAAAATAAGTGTTTAAATAGCGAGAACAAGTTACGGTAAGTATAAAATAAAGAGCTCGTTTAACCTATTACTACGAAAACGTATTTAAATGTATGCAGCATGGGTTAATAACCTGTAACTGCTTGACAGTTACTTTTGAAAAGAGGAATGTCTTCTTCGAAAGAGGTCATTACTAATTTACTATTTACTGTTACAAGACACATTTTTTTTTGTTGTAACGCTCAAGTAAAAGTTTGAATGATTAGAGCTTATTATAATAACAACAGGCGGTGGAGTATCCAAACTATCACATTTAAATAAATACAAATCGAAAAATATTTATTTTTACATTCTATGAATACAACATTTAAATAAATAGGCCACTCCATGTTGGTAGACATTATCCATGCCGTATCAAACGATTTGCTTCAACTTCTCTTGTTAGGTTAGTTAGGGAGTGCAACTCACTTCCGGCGTATATTTTACCGAACCAGTATAATCTCGGAGTCTTCAATTCTAGAGTGAATAGATTCTTTCTGGGCAAGCGTGTTGCATCTTCGATCATACCATCACTATATATTATTCGATCATACCACTAGGTGAGGTAGTGGTCAAGTACTTGACTTCACTGATCAATAAAAAAAATCCAAATGATAAAGGATTACATAAAAAAACATTAAAGAAAGTATTATAAAACACAATTAGGAAATTATGAAAATGAGAGCAGACCTCTACTACTCTACTGGTAGGTACTATACTAGATCCATCAAACCATCAATTTGATTTATTTAAATTTTGCAGTAACTGCATTGCAGAATTTTAGACTGAGATTTGATTTTTTGTATAAATTCAGGTGTGTGTGTGTTCGTAATTCTTCTCCTCAAAACGGCTCAATCAATTTTGATTCATTTTTTGTACTTTTGGTGTCTCCTGGATGGTTTTTAGTTATAGTTGGACCCGGTAGGTGGTGCTTTTGTCAAGATTCACATTATTTTTATAAACTTATGCGACCAATTTTTTTTAATTTCTAGTTAATTCTCATCCAGGTCAAAGTCAAAATCTTATATTCATTAAAATCACAAGGATCACTTTGAAACGTCAATTTTACTGCCTGTACCTTCGCGACCAAGCCATGAAAGAAAGCCAAGAAAACAAGGCTGGTTGTTTTTTTAATGATCCTTTTAGAATACATAACAATACAGGTAATAAATTACGTCTAAATTGTAACATTATGAACGAGTTGGAGCAATTTCAATCCCAAGCTTCTCTATCATCTAAATAATCCGAGATTTTATAGTAGGTTTTTTATAAAGATTTTGTTTAATTGCGTTTTTAAATTTGTTAATTGTCAATTTTTGTACAACACTTGGGAGTTTGTTATAAAAGCGAACACCTTGCCCTTTAAACGATTTACTATATACATACGAGTAACTTTATGGAGTCTACAAGTGGCAACAGCGAGTTTATCTTTATTTCTAGTATTAAAATTATGATTATCGCTATTTTTCTCAAACAAATTAATATTTTTGGTGAACCCATAACTACAACAATTCATCAAAATCGGTCAAGCCGTTTAGGAGGAGAAAAATTACAAACATTATTTTTATGTTTGAAACGGATGGTATGCGGTGGTAAGTTAGTGATTATAGAACTCTCGACACTTATTGTCTTAAGAGTAACGTCCTAGGCAATAGTCATTCTGCTAACAAATATTCAGCTTTCACCAGTTGGATTGCGATACAACTTTGCAACAAACGGCTGTTCGACATATCGAACAAGTCCGTGATGTAGTTTCAAAGTACTTAAGTGGTAAGGAGGTGACCTAGACCGCTTGAGAAGTAGGCGAGCGTCCTTGCAGCTGCATGTACAGTATCGTCTAACGGTATCTTCAGACGCAGGGTCGTATGTTATTGGATGAAGCGCTACGGTTTATAACCACATATGTAGAGAGCGAGACGAGACAGCTGACCGAAATGTTTAATTCTATTCAGTTTAGTTATATTTATATCTAGGTACTGCCCACGTCTCCATTCGTCTGTTATCCGGAAAAAGTAATACTTAGGGCGTTTGTCCCCCACCGCCGTCACCGAGAACGAGATGACGGCGCCAAAGTAGCGATCCATACATTTATTGTGCCCGTGTGTCAACTGTCGCTGCACATGAACGGCACGTCACCGAGAACGAGATGACGGCGCCGAAGTAGCGATACATTTACTATGGCAGCGTGTCCACCGCACTCTCGTTTCTCGGTGATGACGTCTTGTTGGTGGCGGTGGCGATGAACAAACGTCCCTATGCTGATAATATGCAAAATTTTGAAATAAATAATAGCAGGTCCTAGATGAAATAATTATGTAAGTAGGGTAAAGAAGAGTTGGTGTAAAGTTTATATAAGATTTGTAACAATTACTTATATTCTATTCGTAAAAAAGAGCGTCACAGCATACATACCTATTCACACATTCATTTGTAAAAATAAAGATCTAGAATTGATAATTTTATGACTATAATCGTATTTATATGCCTATTGACAAGTGTATAATAAAACAACACTGAGTTGATGGCAACTAACAGACAACAAACGAATGTATTTATACGCTTCTGTGCTGTTACTTGTACCACAACAGCCGTTGCACTTGCACCTATAATGGTCCCAATAGAATTGTTCGCATTCTCTTTGTTATTCAGAGATATGGATCAAACGAGTATAGGTAAGTACAGGTCTACGACACAGATTGTGTCTAGGTCTACGACAGGCCGAGGCCATAGAGACTCCATGGTTTTAATACTTAGCTGAGTGAGACGCGGGTTCAATTTCGGTAGTATTAATTCCCATCACACAAGATGAATTTACAGAAAATTTTACAGACCGGCGCGGCGTTATTCTTTTAAGGGGCTGAATTTTCAATATTTCAACCCTAACAATTATCATCCTGCTTGCTGTATGGTATTGATATTTAAATAAACGATACTCAAGGATATAAACAACAAAACTATTGATCTAAAAACACGAATTAACATTAATATGTCCGTAAAAAAATTACAAACACACCTCTGATAATTAAGACATTCCCAAGTTAATTCTACACGTTAAGGTATTAAGATATGATATTTAACATAAATATTCTTCAAATAATTAAAAAATAAACTATGGTTAAATTTTTTAGATTATGTGACTTATTTGGACATTAAATATGAGTTTTATAAATGTCGCTTACGTTGTTTAATTCGGAGCCACTTTAACATCATGTCGCACTCTTCTTACTAGTTACTCGCGTATTTTGCTTCGCGTATTAAGGGAGCCCTGAATCATCATTTATATATATTAAATCTGCAGCGGCCAACCTGTGTGCGAAGCCTGTTTAAGGACTTTCAAAATGGCCACGGCAGATCTTACCCGGATTAAACTGGTAACTGTTCCCGTGGGAGGATGAAATCAGACGGTGGGGACCCCATATTGGGGGTTCCTATTTTTCTACAGTGTGCATCTAGCGACAGCAGGCTCATTGCTCGGGGCTTTTATGAAGTGTTAAAAGCTTGGCGGCCTTGTGAGTTGTGATGGTCATCTATGAGGTCTCAACGATCATGCTTTTATTTATGCTTTTCAACAAAGCAAGCTACATCTCGTCGCACTTCCAGGTTCATAAAGGGCTCAAGGAATGTATGAAGGCTGAAAAAGATGGGCAGGCAGAGCCATTTTAAAATTTGTGAACTGTTTACAAATTCTACTTGTATAAATTTGACCGGGTCAGGATATTATTGTATCATAGTAGAGTAGGCACTCTCATCAGAGAGCCATCGAGCGTACCATGCTCGGCATCAAACTCTTAGATCGAGTTCCAAACATCGAGATCCGTAGAAGAACGAAGGTTCATGATGTTGGGAATCGAGTTATGGAGCTCAAATGGTCTTGGGCGGCACACTTGGCAAGACGTGATGACAGGTGGAGCAGGGTAACAACTATAAATATAAATAGTGGCCGAGGAATGGCTGTAGAAGGGTAGGACGTCCGGCAGCGAGATGGGTGGACGACATCGTTAGAGTCGCGGGCCGTCAATGGGTGAGACTAGCGCAGGATCGTGGCGGATGGCACAAACTTGGGGAGGTCTATACCCAGCAGTGGGTGAAGTCGGGCTGTGGATGATGATGATAGTAGGCACTCGTAGTGTACCACGACACTGGGAATCCTGTGTCAGGTCAGGACTATATTATTGTTTATTACCGTTGTATGTAATGTACGTGTAAAATTACCGATCCACTCTAGAAACCCGAGCGTAGATATGGTTTATATGTATATTCTTACGGGGTAAGTGTTATTATAGAATGACGGGCAACTTGAAGAATCAGGTTAGATTAGAGGGATAAAGCTGACAGCTGTGATGGACCTTACAGTTGTGGACTCATAGAGCCAAATTGGTAAACCGTTTTGGATATGTATTTATTAATAATACCATAATGATAAGGCAGCATGAATACCATAACTATAAATAACTTACAGACTAACATACACTCATTATGATAACCTACCTACATTTGATTTGTTAGCATCATAGTTAGGTCAGATATTTTTTACAGTAATTTTTAGGGTTCCGTACCTCAAAAGGTAAAAAAAGGAACTTATAAGATCATTCTCTTGTCCGTCTGTCCGTCTGCCCGTCTGTCTGTCCGTGTGTCACCACCGATTTTCTCAAGAACGGGTGGACCTAGCAAGTTGAAATTTATATCAGATACTGAGGTGTATAGTCCCTATTAGGTGTATAAAAATCAAGGCCATGTGTCAACACGAAAAAAGATATGGGCAAATTTAGATTTTCGCGAAAACTTGTAAGTACTTACCATAATTTTCAACTTGCAACAAAAAGTTGAAAATTAAAGGGTGTAATACAACATAGTTGACGCCAATTAAGATAGTCCTCTGAGTTGTATGGGCGCTCATACAATAAATAGGACTAGCTTAATCGGCACCAATCTCAAATTAGGTAAATAAATAAAATTGTGCTATTGAATAAAATAAATATTTAAGTAGGGCTCCCATACAACAGACATGATTTTTTTGCCGTTTTTATAGTTGGTACGGAACCCCCCGCGAGTTCGACTCGCACTTGGCGGGTTTTTTTATCTACATAATACTAAAAAGTTTTCAAGGTTAATGGGCCAGCATAACAATTTGCACTTCCTAGTTCTATACAAATAGTATGAAGAGATGTACAGTCATTCTTGTGCTCTTAACAAACATTTGATTAACTTTTCCAAACAAATAAGAGGATAAGCGAGTTGCGTTTCGTCCATACAAACGTAGTACCCTGTTTCCTCTCTGGATAGTGACACTAGAGCAAATATTTAGTTTGTAATTGTGTTAGTGTGTAGTTGTTTAGTTAGTTCTCAGGGATTGCTATGTTCTTTTGTGCTGTTAGTAGTAATTTTTGATAGTAATTGACTAGTTAATTTGGGGTACGTATACCCGAAACTAAGACTAAGGTTTGAACCCACGACATATAGCAACGAAATCCATAAAACAAGTTGAGAGCATAAACATTTTCAAAAAGAAGGTTGCTTCGTATATTATGGAAAATGTTTTTTGACATTTCTAAATAAAAACCTATCTACAACACATAACCATTACACGTTACATCTGTACTAAAAACCTATCTACAACACATAACCATTACACGTTACATCTGTACTAAAAACCTATCTACAACACATAACCATTACACGTTACATCTGTACTAAAAACCTATCTACAACACATAACCATTACACGTTACATCTGTACTAAAAACGGGATATTTATCATGCATTATTTAGTACAAATAGTGTTCATAACAATGATAGTTTGAAAAGTTATACATTATCTGTTTATCCATTATCCCTTTTGTGTTTTCCCTACGTATTGTATAGTGTATTTCTTTTTGTTGTATACATTTTTAGGTTATATTACATACTTACACTTAGTTTAGAAAACGTATGCTCACCGGTTTCTTAAGGGGACACCGGAGGGACAATCGCCCATACAACACGTACTACCAAGATAATTTCTAATTGGAACATATTTCTACCTTAATAAGGTATTATTTTAATTTTAATAGTATTTAACTAGGTTCCCAACCATATATTAGATCAAAATACTTACCTAAAATGAAATAGAAGCGTATCGCATTCTGCATGTTTTTACGTCATAAAAGACCTGTTTTCAACCTAATTGTTTCGTATTAAAAACAACAACATCTTACGTATCCTAGTCATGGGAACATAGATTATATCGTCTAGTTACAGAATAACAACACAATGAGAAAAATACAACAAGATTTCAGTCATCATTTTTGGTATTACGGAACACGGTTAAAATCTAATCAAATTTAGAATCGTTCTATTGCTATCACTGTCGCTCTGCGTGGCTAAACTTCGTCACTAAACAGGGATAGCGATATTCAGGCCGAAGTTTTTGACGTGGCCGAATTGAAGTTGCGCTCAGTGTTCGCCGGCGCGTTAACACATTTTTATTAAGTTAGCATTAAGTTGTCTTATAAGTGAAATTTATTATTTCTTATAAACATTCTAAAAGAAAGTCAATGCCACTTTAACTTATAGTCAAACCTACTAGCTAGACTGGGCAGTTTGTAAATTTGTTCTACAGGGTACCTATATGTACTCGTATATGTACCTACCTACTTGAGTTGAGTCAGTAGGAGGAAATCTTAAGCCATAAGATTTAATTCACTTTCAAACTAACCATACCTACCATTTTAGAAATATGACAAACTGCATAAAAATAAAAAATAAATCGCATACCCGGGAATGTCGTGTAATTTTTTTAGATAGTTTACCGTTTATATCTTCTTCGTGTTCTTGACCAACAATATAAACACTTAAACACGACACTAGGTACTTCCGCATGCGGCACGCTGGACCGGCTTTTCTGACGGTCATGTGTTGACTGCTCACCGCTAGGAGTCGAATAGAATCCATTCAAGATATTTATGAATAACTGTATAGAGACTGATAATATATATATTTTTTTTATTTAATTTTATTAAAAAGTTATGCGCTCTACAAAACCGCGAGCGCCAATCCAATTTAAAATGTTACGTACATATTTTAATCTCTAAAAAATATGTGAAACAAATATTATTAATGAGTTCTAAAAATATCGGGGGGTTGTTGAGGTAAATGGGGTTCAAGAGGGGTAAAAAAAAAACAAAATGGGACTATCTGGTCAAGTGGCACGTTACCAATAAAAGGTCATTGTGAGTACATTTTGACCCTGTTTTTATTTTTAGCTTAAACCTTGTAGTTTATAAGTTATGAGCCGTAATAAAAACTGAACTATGACAAAATTCACAGGGTACACCAGTAACCCCACAGCGCTGAAATTTGGTATGCATGTAGCTTTAGTGACAAATATAGGGGAAAGTCTGAAATCCAGAATAACTGCAATTTCTACCCCAAAAAAGTATTTACAAAAGTCATGAACTCCCGTTACCTGTAATTTGAATGAAACTGTACGTCAAGTTATTTGATTCCTCATTTCGTGGCACTATTTTATTAGTCAATGATTAAGGCTGGCTTGCACAACGATTCCTAAACGTATTTAGCGACTAAACATGTTTTAATTTTACGTATTTGTTTGATTTGACAATTCCTTAAATCATATTTAGCCACTAAATACGTTTAGGCATCGTTGCGCGAGTCGCCCTAAGAATATTTTTTTTAGTGTTTTGGGAGACTCGCGAGATCTCAATTCGGGGTGAACTATCTTAAATAGAAACACTTTCAGGTACCTAATCTATATAACTACCTGAAAGTGTTTCTACTACTAATTAATTCATTAATCTACATATATAATCATTTAATTAATTAACATTCTCATAATTGTATTGGTTTTATCTTAGTGTGTACAAAAGTAAGACTATATTTTGAATTATTGTCACTTCTCGTGTATACTTCTCATAGGGGTCGTCTAAATTAAAATCAATCTTCAGTAAGAGTATGCACCTTTTGTTATAAATACTATCAGATTAGTCTACTTTATTGTGTTTAATTTTCTTCTATTTCTTCGATAATTTGTTTTTGATTACAGTCGTTATAAGCGCCCTCTATGCATGCTACTCTGAAACTAGTTGCTACCTTACCTACTTACTTAGTTCATTACTTATGCAGATGTCGCTTTTATCATTGTCTATTGTGTTACTTTATATTTTCTTTATTTCTGTAGGAATTTTATTTAATAAATAAACACCATAGTTACATACAAAAAATATCAATAAAACTAAAAGGAAAAGTTGAATACCTAGTTAATATTTTTAAACTAGATCACCAAGTTTCGAACCTACGTCTATTTTGATTCAACTAATGGATAATTTCGCAGAGTAATCCGACTGGGAGCGTGGCGTCTCCTGTAATCCGGCTTCTCGGAGGTCGGGATAGGAGGATGGTTTGAGGTCGGGAACCACTGGTGCTGCGCGTTCCATGTTGACTGGACGTCCACACTAAGCCTGGTATTAATATGGACCGCCCGGAGGAGTCTGGGCGGTGCAGGTTATCTAAGGAGGTGCGAACCGGGCCAGGGGGGAAACCCAGCAGCCAAAAGTACCCGTATCGGGCAGTAGTGGGATAGCGGCCGGGAGTGGAAGCTCAGTATCAGCCTGACCAATACAATCAGACCCTTTCCTTTTGATATTTTTAGCTCGAATTTACTTTGTAAGCGAATCTGTGTTTTATTCCAATGAAAATTAGGTTGCATTTCTGTTGGAAACTGTTTTGTGATATCATGTTTCTGTGTTTATATTATATTGACTTACTTTGTATGCTCGGATCTGTATTCTATTGTATAAGGTAATAGGGTTCATTTAATTGTATGTGCACCCGTATCTTATTATCTATATATCTTTTTAAAGGCGATTTGTTACATTAAAGTAAGTTTTATCAATTTATGTTTGTGTAGGTAATTAAAGACAGTAGGTAATATTTTTTACTCTTTATTTAATTTTGGTTTTCCAACGCTTTTTATTACCATTGTAATGACTATCGCATTGCAAATACCAGCCATTTTAAAGAAAAAGAACAAACAAGGAAAGTTTGACAAAGCAAGGAGTGTAAAGAAATGCAATCAAAGTAATTGCCATCCAACTAATCGGCACTCTCACACAACTGCCTGAAGAAATCTAATTTCACATTGCGTGTTATGTCTTATTTTCTTATCTAAGAGCTAAGGCTAAACTAATCGACTAAGCACCAGGTGTTGTTTCGCATTCCTTATTTGGTAAAATAGCCCTTTAGTTTTAATCACATTTCTTAGAAACCTAGGGGTCTATTCACAAATTATACTTCAGATCAGACACACACTCAGACATAATTACGTTATAATGTGACAAAAAGCATTACTAGTTGATATTTTTGCAGTTTTCCATTTCACAAAGTTGTCAATCTACCAGCCCGTAAGAATTGTTTTCTGACCATCGATCTACGTTATTTTATTTACTGAGGCGGCATTTCGGGTTCCGCTATTTTTTCTGGCATTTCCTTCATCGGCTCCTCTGGCTTGTCCATTTTTTCTTCCTTCTTGTCTGACTCTGACATGATCAGTTGAGGGACCATTTTAACGCCAGGGACTTGTGGTGCTGGGTTTCTCTTTTGGGGGACTTCCGATTTTACCTCCGGGGTGACTACAGGATCGACGCTTTTCTGTTGAAGTGAGAAATTATTAGAAACATACCATACATAGTTTACACTAGTGCAAAATTATACCCACAGATAGGTATTGTTTGATAAAAAGAGCAGATTGTTATTTTTTTTTTTCATTTCTTAATTTAACTAAAAATAGAATATTGGTTATGATTTTAATATTATTCTGCAATATATAAATATATGTTAAAATAATATATATGTTAAATAAGTAGAAGAGAAAGGTTTCTGGCATTCGTTTTGTTTACGCCTAGTTTGATTTATCCTTACTTAATATTATATCTCTGTCGCACAGGACAGAGATGGAGAGACTTGGGGGAGACCTTTGCCCAGCATTGGGACAATATAGGCTGACAAAAAATAATAGTATTATAAATTCGAAATTAACTCTGTCGTCTGTTTGATGTTACGTTTTCACGAACAAACGGCTCGACCGATTTCGATGAAATTTGGTATATAGATAGCTTATGACTGCAATTGAGACATAGGCTGCTTTTTACCCGACTTCGCAGAAGGAGGGTTTTAAGAAGGGATAATGTTTTTATTGGCAATCCACGCGTGCAATGCCGCGGGCGGGTCAGCGAGTCTTTCAAAAAAATCTATGGTTTAAAATGTTAATGAAAGTTCTTACTTCAACGACATTCTCTTTCTCCACAACCACAGCACTTTTCGCCTCATCGACCACCGCCTCCACTTCGCTGGAGCGCTCGACTGGCGACGCGGCGGGATCAGGCAGGATGGTGCAGTCAGCCTGGTTGGTCTTCACGAAGAACGTCCTCGAGATCTTGTACCTGTCGAGCACGTTGTACGCTCCTTGCATGATGGAGAGGGATGGTAGTCTGTCGCGAGTAAGGAGCCATGTGTTTTCTAAGGAAATAAATGAATTATTAGGGGGTGTGTTGAGATTTTTTATACATTTTGTTTGAACAACAAAACATTCTGTGAGGTGTTTATGTATCAGATGGTAAAAATCTAGTTAAATTTCAGTTTCCATCACGATGCCCGCTGAACATTTGACGTAACTGAAAGATAATTGCGGGCTTTATAGATATGATAGAAAGAAGAGTGAAGACAACATCGAGATTTAAAGTACAGATATTTGACCAACTTACCCGCAATACAAGTTTATTTCTAAACGAGACTACGACTATAAAAAAAACTATACTAGTTTTTACAAATATGGAAATTACTATTATTATCTATTAAAAATGGAAATACGAAGAAAATACTTATGAACAGGTGATGAAAACAAGTTCAGCTTGTGCTTCCGTTTTTTCCCAATATCTGGGATAAACCTGTTGTACTTACGTGTATGAACCGGTCCGATGCCACTGCAAGCCCACATAACAGCGTAATTGTCGTAGTCAGTGTCGAGAATGCTGAATTCGGACTCGTAGGGCAGAGGGAGGGAGGAGTACTTCACCATGATGCGGCCCTCGCCCTCCCTGCCTACCATCTGTAGGGATCCTTCCATTACCCGCTTCAGACCCGTCCTGGAGGAAAGAGTTACATCAGAAACAAGGTCGTCATTGTGATACAATTAGGATTAGTAATTTTGAATTCTTAAACATTATATATACCAGTCCTGCGGAGAAAAAAGGGTCATTACATGAGCTAATTGAGGTTTAAAAATTTTGGTTGGTTGGCATGTATAATATGGGACCAAATAGTAACCATCTCTGGTGTCAGATTTTAAAAGCAATGCAAATCTCTCCGTGATTGCTTCGTGACTGTTGTAGCCGGGACTAACATTTTAATAGTAAGTATATGTAGGTAATATTTGGACTTTGCCTCTAACTACCTCTGAATCAAATATCTCACGACCGACGTATACATTTACGTGAAAATGTATCTGGAGTTTAAAATAAAGGACATGGCTAAGCGGTTGTGACATTTTCAGCTGAGTGCTTCCATGCTTTGGAAGGCACGTTGGTCCTGGCAAATTGGAAGTTATCTAGCAGCCTAAGAACTGCAACATCAGAGATAAATCTTTCGAACTTACTAAAATGACACTTACAGAGAGTTTGTGATTTCGTTGGAGACGATGATACGGCCCTCAGGAGTGGCGATGTAGTTAGTGGTGACGCATCTGGAGCCAAGCTCGGAGACAGTGAAGTATCTCTCTGCTTCGTACCACGAGCCGAGGAATCGGTTCATGTTGAAGTTCGCCATAGGCTGGAGATTGGAATTTATTTTAGAAATTGTGCTTTACTATAATTTAAAACACATAGCATACGCGAGCTTGTTTCTTAAAGACATAATTTGTTGTATATAAATTCTGAAATTGTACAGAGTTATTTTGCTTAACATTTAATATTATATCTCTGATATAGTAGTGAGTGCGTTTGAACATAGGCAACCTAAATGTCTAGGGCTGAAACATTTTCCATTAAATGAATGAAAACACTTTATTGTACACCATAACAACTTTATTGAACAACATCAGCTATGCGGATGACATAGTACTGCTGAGTGCATCGGCCTGTGGCCTAACTAAACTGTTGGGTATCTGTGAAGCGTATGTACATAGACATGGCTTAAAATATAATATAAATAAAAGTGAATGTTTAGTCTTTCAGGCCAGAGGACAGCGTCTGTCCTCTATCCCACCAAAAAAGTTGCATGGAACTCCACTTAATAGGGTGGAACAATTTAAATATCTCGGACACGTGGTAACCTCGGACCTGAAAGATGATACAGATATGGAGAGAGAGCGTAGGGCGTTGTCTGTCAGAGTGAACATGATAGCCCACAGGTTCGCTCGTTGCTTAAATGAAGTAAAACTCACTCTTTTCCGAGCGTACTGTACGAACTTCTACACGAGCAGCCTGTGGGTGAATCACAAGCTTAAACAGTACAACGCTCTACGTATTCAATACAATAATGCGTTTAGGGTGCTGATGGGGCTGCCTAGATTCTGCAGCGCTTCGGGGATGTTTGCCGCTGCGCGAGTTGACTGTTTCTATACAGTGATGCGAAAGCGGTGTACATCTTTGTTGCGCAGGGTTCGGGCTAGCTCAAGTGGCATCCTATGCGTGTTTGTAAGTAGGTTTGATTGCCAGTATATGAATCATTGCTGCATGGTACATATACTGGCAAACAAAAATACCTATAGTCTAACTTTTTATTAGCTGCAGTAAAATGACGTTTTGTGGGTTGCCGGTTTTTGAAGAAAAATAAATAGGGATGTAGCTAAATGAATATTTTAAATATATATTTAATATAATATATATTTTTAATATATATTTTTTATAATTAATCATAAATGAATAATCAGTTTGGTTTTTTTTTTGAGATTTAATATTAAGTTGTAATGTATTTTTTTAACCTATTATTATTACTATACTAGAGGATTGATCTTTTTTAGTGGAAGTATAGGGAGGTACATTCAAAATGAAACAAAAACGTCATAATAATGTTATTTAATTAATTTTTGTGAACTGAATCACATCCCTATTGAGATTAGGCTGGCAACATTATTTTACGGAATGACATTTAGAAACGTCATTTTACTGCAGCTAATAAAAAGTTAGACTATAGAGTAGTGTAGTTTTTATTATTATTATTTTTTTTGTTCATTATTTTATTTTGTGTCACTGTTAAGAAATTATGAAGTTTTATATCTGAAATAAATGAGTTAATTAAAATAATCCGCACCGCAAGCAGATTCAAATGAGCCCAAACACTAGTAGCCTACTATAATCTGGTTTAAGATATTTATTTCTCAAAGAATTACAATTCACTTATAGAGAAAATTAAAAATATTATTTACGAAATTGTTGGACTGATCGTACTAATAACAAAGTTAAAAGTGATACAAAAGTTTGTACAAAATAAAAGTAAATTGCGGGTAGTTTTGTAACATTTGGCTCATCCAATTCAGTGTAAACAACTATGAAGCGACAGCATGTTTATGTTAGGTAAGTATAACTTTATTTACGTAATTTTATATTGAAGTATTTAGTCCATTCAGAAGTTCCGTTTTCTAGCATCCGTCTCCACCATGAGACTACCTCCATGGTACCACAATGTTAAATTGTCACCTAAGTTACATAAGTATTCCAAATTTCAGCTCAATCGGTTGAGAGGAACGAGTTAAAAATTCAGTTGCAAGATTCCACCCGGACAAACATACATACATTGCAAGTTAACTAAATTCTAGTAAAAAACAAAAATTACAGACAAAATAGAAGACACAAAGCAAATAGCAAAATGGTGATTAACGAAGACAATCCTCTCGTTTGGACTATTCTTCCCTTCTTAAGAAATTTCTGCCTAGTTTCCTTTTGCCTTTCAAAAATCCCGGCAAAGATAATTTCTAAACGATACTAAAGAGACTTATAAAAATTGCAAAATGTTAGAACATTAATCTAATAATAAGGGGCTCCATTTTCTAAGCCGGTATAAGTAAACTTTTTTTGGCTAGAGTGGTAAGACATTCTCGCTTCTAATTTCGACTCTACTTGCGGTACTGATAACATATTTTTAAATGATTATGAATACAGGTTTTAAAAAAACCCGTAGAGCTTTGCCCTTGTACACATTCACCGATAAAGTATAAAAAAGTCACCATATTAAAACCCATCTCACGTCCGCAAGATGAACGATAAAAGCGAAAGTACCATGGTCTGTCCAGTGAGGTGCTTGACCCAGTACATTGTACCCTACAGTTTTAATCTGTGGCGGTCGGGACCGGTCTCATTGTCCGTGGTCAGTGCTGCTTCTTATGTAAGGTTCAAGGTGTCATGAAATTTGCAAACTTGAATATTCTAATAAGGATCAGCTTTGGAAATGGCTGAATTGAATCAGGTTAAATCTAATTGGACCTCTAACTATTCACTTGTGGGAAAAATCATGATTTTTATGACCTTGGCAAAATTTGGATCATATTGAGACAACAAATGATTGAAGCATCAAAAAAATAATGGGTTGGTTGGAAGCTTCAGTTTGAAATCAACATTAATTTAATTACAAAGTATGAAGACATAAAAATTAGCTATTTAAAAGTTAAATAGCGTCACTTTAATAAAATTTAAAACTTGGCCATATACTTGAACTATCCCATACTAACGTAAAATACATTATTTGTTCTTTTCTAAAAACAAATAAACTAACTCACCTGAAAGTCAGGACACCATCCCAGCGATGGGATCTGGGCCGTCGCTGTCGCCACCAGAGCCAGGACACAGAGCCGCCACATGATGCAAGGAGTGCTAGTACGGGAATGCTCCTTCGACTCCCGGCTCCCGCTTATAAGTAGAACCCTGGAACCGGTCCGCAGACGCTTCTAATGGGACTCCTTATCTAGCGGGGGATGGCCAGAGGCTCTCAAGTGGAACTAGACATTTCTGGACGATGCTAATTTGTGGCTTATTATTATTTGTATATATATGTAGTTTAATTATTGCCTTGTGCTATTTATTGTCAGTAAACTCTCTGAGGTATGTAATTTACTCAAGTTTGCAGAATAGTTACAATCTTATTCTATTTAGCATGGTTCAATTTGGAAAGAAAATGTTATACTTAATATAATTAATACATAACTCCCAACAGTCACATACAACATGGTGTCTCAATGGATGCGCTCATGTTTCAATATTGCCATATTTTATAATTTACGAGTACAAGTGGGCCCGCTGAACTTCGTACCGCCTTGACATGCATATAACGCGGGCTGTCATTAAACGTCACCCTGGTAGAATTGTCATTTGTTGTCCCCGACCATCATTATACAACCATACTTAACCATAGACAAAATTACGTTTATCTGTCATTTGCTGTCATAGCTGTTTTGTTATTCCATGCCAGATCGGTTTTTGTTATACGACGTTTTATAGTGACTTGTATTCTCTTTGACGTTTTATGTCACGGCCTACGGCAACGACGGGAATGAGATAAAAAGTATCCTATGTCCTTCTCCTGGTTCTTAGCTACCTCCCTACCAATTTTCAGCCAAATCGGATCAGCCGTTCTTGAGTTATAAATAGTGTAACTAACACGACTTTATTTTATATATACCTATATAAGATAGATTTTTTGTGTATCTACCTACTAACAATAATTTTAAGTAAGATTTTTCTGTGTTTACTAACAAAAATTATGGATCCCTGTCTAGTCTGAAATGAAGGTTTTTTTAAACCATTATTGTAAATACGGGATTTATCACGTACCGTCTTATCGGTGAGGTAGTGGTCAAGCGCTTGGCTATCATGAATAAAAAAAATAAAAAAAAATCGGTGTTTCGACGGAGAATGTATTTACAATAATGATTGAAATCAATCACGAAAGTTTTCTAAGTGAAAAATAAAGGTTTTTCATTTGTTTTTAGTCGTGAACCCGCACTTGAATTATCAATACTGTGAAAATCAGAAACTACGAACCCAATCCAACACCCTATCCTAGACTCCGCTAGCACTCCACGCCACAGAAGTCTTCTCTAGTTTTTATACCTACTTATCAATTATAAGTGTGTATTATTAATATCTAAAATGCAGTATCGTAATTTAACCTAATATATCAGAACTAACTGAACCTAACAGGCTAGTCGTGGATTTTAATTAAAATAAAATATAGCCTAGGGATAATATACCTTGGGATAGTAGCTTCTAGTCAAGAACTAACTTTCAGAATCGGTTCAGTAGTTTTTGAGATTACAAATATACAAAATTAAAAACAATAAACTTTACCTCGGTATAATATCAGTATAGATAAGGTGTTTAATGATTTCAGTGTAATATTGCTGGGATACGCCTCAACTAACACTCCTTTCACACAGAAAATATTAGAAAATGGTTATTATAAACTTTGACTATTTCGTTAGGACATCATTCTCTGAACTTCGTAAAATATTGGTTTCACAGTTGAACATCTCTGTTCTAGGCTAATTTATTATGGACCCTGGAGTCTTAATGAATTTTACAGCGGTCCTTAGGTATTGTACCAGTGTGTGTGCTAACGCGTTTCTTTGTTTACTTATGTTACCTGTGCTCGCCAGGTGTTCTAGGAATACTAAGTACTTTTAATCCAAACGAAGTGCTAAGCTTCTATAAGCTTGTGAGCTGTTAGTATCTACTGCTTGCTTGTCTTGAGACCAAGGCTTTTCCACAAATTACAATATTTCTCTTTCAAACTATTATCACCTACTTTGCTGGTCACTTAATACTTTAATTTGTAATATTATTTTTCAAATACTTAATATACTTTAATGTAAGCTTCATTATTTTCCGTGGAAACGTGTGTAACAATTTTATCAAATAACAAAAATGCACCACCTCAATGCACTAGCCAATTTGTTTTCAATTTTATTTATTTTCTGCAAGTTGCTCCTCTCAAACATTCTCATCGCAGCACATTTAATAAGTAGTAAAATTGGCATTTGACTGGTTCGTAATACGCGTCCAGGATAGTTGGAATGTTCCCAGTGGACTAGGTCCGAAGGAGAGCAAAAAGTCGAACTGAGTCCCATCTGCTTACCGGTTCTACTGCGCCTTTTATTTTCTATCTTTCCCGTCTATTTTTATACTTGAAGACGAGTAAGGGCTGAAATTGCTGGCTTACCAGTTTTTGCTTTTTACTTTGTGAGCGTTTTGAATTATATAGGCAGTATTTATTTTAAACTTGGTTGCTGGACGGTTTCCAGTATCTCGGCGCATGTTGAGTAAAACATATTTTTATATCTAAGAATAATTTACTGCTTGAAATAAACTGTACAATCCACAGTTATGTTTTGAGGAAAACGTGATAAATAAAATAAATAAATATTGCTGGACATTTCACACAGCGCTATCTAGACCCAAACTAAGCAGAGCTTGTACTATGGGAACCAAATAACTGATAGAATGCTTATATACTTTTTTTTTGTAAATACATACTTATAGTATATAGAAAAACTACCAGACCCGGAACAAATATCTGTAGATCATGCAAACATTTGTTCCGCTACGGGAATCGAATCCACTACCTCCTGCGTCTCAGCCGGCTGTTCGCCCACTGCGCCACGGAGGTCGTCGTGATTTATGTTTCTATTTTATTAATTGTAAATCTAGTATGATATAGATCTTAAACTATAGAAAAAAAAAATACAAATGTATTCAAAGACAAATATAGAACACTGATGTTTAATCTTTCTTATGCTTGGTAATATTGCAAGTAAACTCACCTGCTCCAGTAGACACAGATTTACGAATGCCTGCTACGACGGGCTTCTTGCATGACCGTATGTAATACAATTACGTACAAATCCTGTACATTTCAAGGCTGTTTGGATTACGCGTTAGAATGGAAGAAAGTTAATATTAAAGTGAAATTATGTAACAGAAATATCTGATGGTAGAACTAGCGGTGCATGCCTTACATTATCCAGTTACATAATAGTTCTCACTCCACATTCATATTCCCAGTATTTTGTTTTATGGAACCACCATTGAAAAGAATAACTCGAACCGAACGGAGAATCGAAACTGTAACCTCTTGCGTTACAGTCGTCTGTATGATCACCTTCAAAAGACTTCAACGCGCACGTTCTGGCCAGCACTTTTGGAGCCAAATTCATGGTTATTTATCAAAATAGTAGTTGGTTGCCTTAAAATCAGCGCTGCTGTTCGTTATATCTATCATGCAAAGCAGTATAAAGCTGAGCAATTAGTCCCATAATCAACCTTAAGAATTCCATCGAAAGTGGATTTGAAAACTTCGAGCTCACCTATACGGCAGATCGCAGAATAATATTTCTATGATCTGCCGCAGACCCGTAAAGATATCCCAGAAAGGGCTTGTTAAAGATAATTCCAAACATTACGTTTGATACATTTTGCTTAGAAGCTAAGCATTCACCTGACAGGGGGCCAATTCACGTAACACAATTTTAAAAACATGACGATAGTTATGTTTGTTGAACAGTTATACCAATCGAGATTGGATTATGAATTATGAATAAGATTATTTCACAGCTTTAGGAATACATAGGTACATAGTGCATTGCATTGTATAGAAATGATCAATTGTTAAATAGTATGAATAAATATATACTATATATATATATACTAGTGGTTCGCCCCGAACTGAGATCTCGCCAGTCACCCATAAAAACAAAAAAAAAATTGTAATCTACAGTTTCATCCAAATTACAGGTACCGGGAGTTCATGAATGAATGAATGAATGAAAACACTTTATTGTACACAGTATAAACAAAAAAAATACAAACAAAATATAAAGCAAATAGTACAATGGGCGGTCTTATCGCTTAGAAGCGATCTCTTTCAGACAACCTCTCATGTATTTTGGTTATTCTTTTTTTGGGGTCTAAATTACAGTTATTCTGGATTTCAGACTATTGCCTATATTTATGTCACTAAAGCTATACGTATACCAAATTTCAGCACTGTGGGGTCACTGGTGTACCCTGTGAATTTTTGTTCAATTTTATTATGACAAATAACTTAAAAACTACAAAGTTTAAACTATAAATAAAAACGGGGTCGAAATGTACTTATAAAGACCTTTTATAAAATGTGCTACTTGTCTGGATAGTTAAATTTTTTTACCTCTCTTGAACCACAATATCTCAACAACCCCTCCACACAGTTTTAGCTCATATCACACCAAAATTGTGCATTCAATACCTACCTATATACTAAATTTCACAATGATCGGATAAACGCTTCGAAAGTTATCCTCGGACAAACAAACATACATACATACATACAACGCCTATTTTCCCAAGTTGATTTAGAGATCTCGCTTCGCTCGATCAATAATGTAAGCACTAAGGTTTCGGAACATACCTCCCGTGCTAGTTAAAACCTGTGTTAAGGCGAGGTAGCTCTTCACTTTGAATACAATTGAATATATTTTGGCATTCTGCTCCACTACTAGATATTAGAAGAAATAAATAAATTTTGCTGGACATTTTATACAATTTTTTTATATATCTATTAATAATAATTCAATTTAATATATAAAGTAGTGGTTCGCCCCGAAGTGAGATTTCGCGAGTCTCCAATAAAAACAAAAATATTGTTATTCATTGTCTTTGACTACCAAAATAGAAATAAGTAACCAACCAAAAAGCTATTCTTTTTTGGGGTACAAAATGCAGTTATCCTGGATTTCAGACTTTTGCTTAGATTTGTGTCACTAAAGCTACACTGCGTATCCTGTGAATTTTGTCAAAGTTTTGTTCTTATTATGGCTAATAACTCCAAAACTACAAAGATTAAACTATAAAATAAAACAGGGTTGAAATGTACTAATGAAGACATTTGACGTCCCACTTGAGCCAATAGCCTCATTTTCATTTTTTACCCCTCTTCAACCCCAATATCTCAGTAACCCCCCAACAGTTTTAGCTCATTTAGTCATACCGAAATTGTGTCATCACTGCCTACTTATGTATCAAATTTCACGATGATCAGATCAACGCTTCGAAAGTAATCCTCGGACAAACAAACATACATACATACAGCGCCGATTTGCCCAAGTGGATTTGGAGATCACGCTTCGCTATTTTACGTTACGTGTTATTTATGTTATTAATGTTATTTACGTATTAGGATATTACCTATTAGAATAAGAATACTGTATAGATTACAAACCCGATGCCACATGCCTTAAATTTTTTATTAAATTTTTTATTTTTAGAATTTTAGGAAAACTTACAGCTAGATTACAGAAAAGGTATTTGAGTAGAAAATAAACAACAATAAATGCTACTTATTCTAAAAAGGCCAATTAAAAGTTTCCGCAGATCAGATTTTTTGTTGGTTCTAGGAGATGCCTGTCTCCGCACAATGAATGAATGAATGAAATGAAATACTCTTTATTGCACACCAAATAAAAATACAATAATGGAAATAAACAATAAATAAAGGTACAATGGGCGGTCTTATCGCTAAAAGCGATCTCTTCCAGACAACCTTTGGACACAATGTTTTCCTTTAACTTTTTGAGCAAATAAATAATGTAGATCATAACCGGAAATAACATAATAGTGTACTGGCGGGAAATAAACCAATGACTATCACACTATTATTATAAATGCGAAAGTTTGGATGTTTGTTTGTTACTCAATCACGTCGAACCGAACCGATTTCCGCCTGAACCGATTTCGATGAAATTTGGTATGTACGTAGATTATAACCTGGATTCACACATGGATGCTACTTTTTGTTGCCAAGCAACGCGTTCGAACCCGGTGGCGGAAGCTAGTTAATAATATTTAATAGTTTACAATAGCCTCGTTTAGTGACATCTATCGGATTAGGTTTGAAACTTTGAGGTTTGCATTTGCAGTACGGCTGTGTCATAGAGGATGCTTGGAATATAGCAAATTTATGATCCTCACTACACTGCCATCTAGTGAGTAACAATAGCTGGTTGGTAAATTCACAGCAAAATAAATAAAACCGGCCAAGTGCAAGTCGGATTCGCGTACGAAGTACCATCACACTAATATTATAAATGCGAAAGTTTGGATGTTTGTTTGTTGGTTACTTAATCACGTCGTAACGGCTGAACCGATTTCGATGAAATTTGGTATATAAGTATCACGTATAACCTGGATCACCATATAGGCTACCATTTATTCCATAAATCAGTTCCCATGAGATAAAAATGGGATGTCAAAGTTTATATATGTATTTTGCACCCCAGAAAAACGCAGGTGAAGCCGCTGGCAACAACTAGTTATCTATAAAACGAGAAAAATCACGTTTGTTGGATGGGAGCTCCCCTTAAATATTTGTTTTATTTAAATCTAATTATTTATTTTTAAAGTGAATATAACCAAATATTCTGTGAATATCTCAAGCGTCTACCTGTTGCAGTTATCAATATCGAGCTAACACAAACAAAAAAATCACGTTTGTTGTATGGAAGCCCCCTTAAATATTTATTTTATTCTGTTTTTAGTATTTGTTGTTATAGCGGCAACAGAAATACATCATCTGTGTAAATTTCAACTGTCTAACTATCACGGTTCATGAGATACAGCCTGGTGACAGACATACCGACAGACAGCGGAGTCTTAGTAATAGGGTCCCGTTTTACCCTTTGGGTACGGAACCCTAAAAATCACGTTTGTTGTATAGGAGCCCCCCTTAAATATGTATTTTATTCTATTTTTGGCATTTGTTGTTATAGCGGCAACAGAAATACATCATGTGTGAAATTTCATATGTCTAACTATCACGGTTCATGAGATACAGCCTGGTGACAGACGGACCGGCAGACAGCGGAGTCTTAGTAATAGGGTCCCGTTTTATCCTTTGGGTACGGAACCCTAATAATGGACAGAGAAATAATATACTACGTAAGACACGGTAAGGCATTACCAATTCATTATTATTTTAAGAGTTATCTTCCATTGTGCAAACTATAGCTCCTATCTATACATACTTTTATATTAGAAGAGGTAATGTTTGTAGGAGGGTAATATTAGGAGACTACTGTACCAATTGTAGAAATTCTTACATTGATTGAAATTTACTGTTCCTGAGTGCTATAAAATATATATATTTTGGTATAGTGTTTTGTTTACTTGTATCTTCTATCGCAAATGTTGGATCAATTCGAGGTTTAAAATTGAAATTATGGTAAATATCTGACACTGGTGGTACTGGTGGTAGAGCTTTTGTGACCGAGCTCGAGGAAATGGGCACCACC
This sequence comes from Philereme vetulata, assembly GCA_918857605.2. Classification (NCBI taxonomy): domain Eukaryota; kingdom Metazoa; phylum Arthropoda; class Insecta; order Lepidoptera; family Geometridae; genus Philereme; species Philereme vetulata. Next base: position 5,979,697 of record OU975476.1, read on the forward strand.
GCCTTACCTTTATCTGCCGCCAAATAGCAGTACTTGTGCTGCTGTGTTCCGGTTAGATGGTAATGGTATGTTCCTGTAATTACTGGCACATAGGCATAACAGCTAAGTCCTATAGTATGGCAACGTATCCACATAGAGATCAAGACAACATAATAGCTTGTTTTGAATTCTATGTGGATATCTATGGGCTGCAGTAGCCACTTAACATCTGGTGGACTGCATGCTCGTTTGCCATATATGTAGTATAAAAAAAAACATGCAAACTATATTTGAGTAGGTTATCTAACCTACTCCGATGTGTATCTACACATAACCTACCCAGACGTATTTTGACTCCTCTCTGTTCTTTTATGTGTATTCGGCTAAGTAAGGGAAAAAGAAATAAACAACCATGGAGTGTGTAACTAAAATATTTTCGTTATTTAATTTACTACGGTAAGAACACATTTTTACAGAATGTTAATAAACTAAACAATATCTACAAAAAATTGTACAATATGTGAAAACTTATGAAATACTTTTTTTTATTAATTTACAAATTAACAGAGAAAAATCAATATTCAAGTTCAACAAGATTAAGTTAAGCTTTATTATTATTTCACTTAAATCTATTTATTATTTACATTCTTAATTAATAACAACGTCATGTTTTAGACATTCGAATCGGCGTTTGTAATCTCGAATATCTTTTAAGGTACAGTTTGTATTCATATAATTGTACGTACGATTTTTTTCAACATATTGTACAAAATTTACATAATTTTCCCAAGTCTTGATTTTTATCCCTTAAAAAGATATTCAAGAAGTAAATACACTACGTATAAGTTTTTGCATTGACACAGTAGGCAAGGCGACTATCGTCGCGTCGGTCTCTCAACTCTTACATACTAAAAACGGTCTCCAAAATACAATATAAAAAATACAGTTTGATCGAGTTTAAATGTTACGTATAAGGCAGCTTCTGTTAAGATTGTGGACGTTTCATTATTGTCATGTTATTCTTAGTTCTAAGTAATCGAATAGTCGAGAAAAACGGAAGACAAAGATCCCGGCCTACTTATACTAAAAGACAAATTATCACATAGAGTAATATTTATACCTCGAAATCACAATTCTTAACATTAAATTGTTCCCCAATCATTTCGTCTAAACGACGATTTTATACAAAACAAATATTAGGTAAAACGAAAGGTAACGATCGAAAGATTTAAAGCAATTCGAAAAATTCAACGTTAATCTAAGTTTTGAACAATAAGATGGTAACTTTAGTTATTTTTGAAGTACAAACATTAAAAATAATTGCATTAGCAAAACTTAAAAAAAAAAAACGAGAAATCTGATGACTCGTTTAACAGTTGTATAGTAATCTGAGAGATAATCATAATTATACTCTCGAATTTGATTGTTATTTACAAAATTTATATATTATACATAAAACAGTTATGAACCAAATTGAAAATTTGGCCTAAGACACGAAACTATTGGATTTTCAAAAAATATAAGCAGTATACAAAATGAGTATTAAAGCTATATGACATTTTGTCCGATCAGATACATCAAATGTGGCCTGCATTAGGACAAAACATCACATTAGTTAAATTGAGGTATTAAAAAAAAAAAAATAAACTGTAGGGATGCAAAACTCTGAAAGGGAAATTTCGACATATACATCATTTACTTATTTTTTTTAATTTATTGTATATATGATTTAACTCGTATCTTGTGCATAATTTTTGAAAGAGTGGACAATCTTTTGTCAAGAATTTGCTTGTAAAATATAAAGGACTTTAATATAAACATCGAAAGCTTTCCGGTTCAGTAAAAAATTGCATTTTTTAATAACAAAAAGCCTTAGAATTAAATAAAAAAATATCATTGTACATCCAGCCTTTATTTATCATAAGCTTTAATACAACTGGCCACAACAAAGTGTTCTAAAGCAAAATCGAAATAAATTTCGAAGATAGAGCTAAAGTAGATACTAGAGATGTTACAAATAACCCTTTGAAAATAATGCCTGGTAAGCCTACACTAATATACAGTAAAATAGTCAAAAAATAGGAAATTATTCAAGCTTGAATCGACAGTGGAAACATGGAAATCGATACAGTGTTAGTGGCTAAAGATGAGATTATTAGATTAGTACATACCTATACGTACATAAAAATCATTCAGGTCCCTTTTAATTTCCCTTAATTGTACCATACACCAAATAACATCGCTTCATAAATCTTTGGTGCTTATCCACATTGCAAACTCGGAATAACAGAACGAAGGAATAGACATAAAGTTACGAACACATTTTTTTCATTAACTTTAAATTAAAAATCTAATATTGAGATTGTTTAAAGTCGTTAAAAAGTTGCGAAATAAGTCAGATTTCAATTGGAACAAAGACTCTAGTTTAATAAGTACAAAACAAATTAATCAGTAGGACAACTACTCTCTAGTGGAAAATTAAGTTTAGAATTTTGTTTATCAATACTAATACAACTGCTAAGTTCCAACACTGACTAGAGTTATTGACCATTAACTATATATTCTTATGTATTGAGTCAATATTAACCAGTGACGTCACAATCGTTTCTTGAAGATACTGTTTAAATTAGGAGGTAGTTAATGTGACGTCATCACTTCAGTTATAACCACTTCGCAACTTTCCGTCGACAACTTGTCTATTTTCTACGCTTAAGGAATTAATGTGTCGGTGGCTTTTAATATTTACCCTAATGAATATATCTTTCAAATAAATACTATCTTGGAAGGTATTGGTCCCGAATTATAATTTTTAAACAAATTATAACAATTCTGACCCACTCGGCAAACATGTGATTTTTAAATTATATATTATTATCACATCCGCGGCGACTGTCCGCGAATGCCTTATATCGAGTATCGCTCTGCGATATCTTAACGCTAAGCACATAACTATTCCATTCTAAACACATATCACATTTGAACTCTCTCATCGAGAGAAGACATTTTCAAAGTCCGAAGGTACGCGCGCGGCGCCGGCGTCGCGATTCCGCGGGTCATTCGTGCAGGTTTTTGCTGAGTAACAGGCTGTTGTGTGGTCCCGACAGGTGCCGAATCAGCTCAGGTAGTGCCTCGAACGTCAGCTGACAGAAGCAGCAGTTGAACCGGCCCGGCGTGTTGGTTCGCCCGTCGTTTTCGCTTGACGATATCACGTTTCGATGCACCGAGCACAAGTGCTTCAGCAGATGTGCTTTCTGCTTGAACATGGCCACGCAAAGTCGACAGGCGAAAGGTTTCTCTCCGGTGTGAACCCGGAGGTGGGTCTTGAGATTCCATGACATACCAAATTGCTTACCGCAGTACTCGCAGCGGTACTCCCGGACCGGCGCCTGCTTGCTGGAGCCCTGGTCGTGGTCCGTAGTGGGCGCGTCGTCGCCTCCCATCTGTGGCTGGCATAACCATGGCCCCCACGATCCAGCGCTGGGCGGTCGGTACTTTAGGGCGTCCTCGTGACTCACGTTGGGAGGAGTAGCACTTCTTTCTGGTAGATAAGGCGGTGCTGAACTACTTAGCGGATGGAGCGCATTGAGCCTGGCGGTAGCGGCTACTGCAGCGGCTGTTGCCGAGCCTGAATATCGAAGATGAGCCATCTCTTCTAAATAACTCGGGGGGAATGATACGAACGGGGGATTTTGTGAGGGTGAATTGTGAAATCCAGGTCTTCTTTTCCGATGCGGTGTGACAACGTAGTTTTCGGGAGACGTTTGAACGAGTGACATAAGATCATGGTCAGGAGGTTTCAAATGTGCGTAGTCCTCTAGTTTTACGGTCCGTAAGTCAAGTTCTGGTGTTTCTATGTAATGCGATTTCCTTTTGGTCCTTTCAATATTTCGGCCTAATCGATCGGATAGCAGTTGTCGTCGGTAAATAGTTCCTTGTGGGGGGTCTTCTTGGCTTGATGATGTTGATCTTCGCCTGTTGATGTTCTGTAAGACAAAAAACAATTTAGTAAATTACAACATTTTGAATTTATTTTACTTTGATCTATTACTTTAATATTGTTCTTTCTTTACCTTTGCTGCGACTGTTTCAACGTCCACATCTTGCGAGTCATCATGTTCACTGCCTGTGTTCTCTGAGGTTCTTGCAACTGACAAATTTACCGGATTGGATGAACTCCTTCGCCGCGCCGTCAGCCTTCCACATTCTTTATTATCCCCATCTTCATCATCTCTTTCATCGATACTACTTGTGGACATACTCTCTTTCTTTATGCTACGTCCTTCTGAATCTTCTCTATCTTTGTCTTTGCTGTATCCGGCGCTAGGTGTAACTCGCTCGCTCTCTGAATGTGATGATCCTGAGGGTGCATCGTGTTTACTACTTTCATTGCTGTTGATGTCCGTTTTGTGGCTCTTTGCTTTGAGTCGCTCGCATGATCGGTTCCGTTCCTCTGCTTGCTGGCGTTCCTTTGTTGATTTCCAAACATCTGATTTGATTTCGAGAAGTTCAAAGAGTTCTTGCATGTCATCTATTTCACCAGACTGAAAAATAATGAAACGATACGTTAATTTGGTGTCTAACAAATTATCAGTTATTATTTTAAAACTAAAGTTGTCTTTTTACACACACAAATGGTGTACTGACCTCAATGTAAGCCTGGCCGCTGTATAGGAAGACAAGCAGATGCCTCATAAGAGTACTGTTGATGCCAGACATGTGGATGGTGACTGGATTCTCTACTGTAGGGGTGTCGTCCAGAATTTTCCTGTAACAAATGAAAACAAGCATGAGGCCATATATAGTTCACAGTTCACACGTACGAGTATAGGAAAGTTGTCAATGCAATGCCTTCATTCGCCCACCACTCATAGACATTTTGATGTAGCGAATCGTTTTATATAGTACTAAAAAAAATATCTGAAGTCCTACTTGGGTTGAATAAAGGCTGAGACCTAGGAGGTAGCAGGTTCGGTTCCTGCAGCGGAACAAGTGTTTGCATGATCTACAGATATTTGTTCCGGGTCTATATGTATTTTATATAATATGTATTATAAGTATGTAATCACAAAAAACAGTATATAAATATTCTATCAGTTATCTGGTTCCTATAGTAAAAGCTCTGCTTAGTTTGGGACTAAATAGTGTTCTGTGAAATACCCAGCAATATTTATTTTTATAAAGCCATGTGATTCTAATTACGTGCATTTACCAATATTAGAAAACAAAAACAGATGTCACCACCACTTGGCAACAATACCGACAAATACCTTCCAATACAATTTTATTTCTCAGCCATATTCAAACTCATGACACGCGGTCAAGGTCTGATTGGTATTTGTAAGTAGCTTGACGTAAGGTAAGGATTGCATCACATGGTACTTTGATACTGACTTATCCTTGTGGTTTCAGGGTCAAGTTCATGGACATACGACAAAAATTCGTAATATAGGACCTTGATACTTGTTCGATTAGCTTTGGTCACTAGAAATAGTCGATTGAAAAATTCAAGAGTCGTCGAGTCAAGAGACAAGCGAAAGACAGAATAGTTTGAAACCAGGCTTTCAATACCTTCATTAAATTCTTCCAAGTCTGGCACCACCTTTAGCAATAAATAATACGAAGCTCGTCTTCTTCGTATTCTTAACATAAATAGATGGATAATTCTTTATTAGACACCATAAAACAATACAGTTAAAACAACGTAAATCTATGTAGTACAATTGGCGGCCTTATCGCTAAACAGCGATCTCTACCAGGCAAACTTTGGATGGAATGGACTGTGTGGACATTACCTGGGATGTAATGTTACATACCTGATGAGAGGGCTGGCGGCCGCCATGACGATACGATGCGCGGCTAGCGGCACCGCGTCCTCGCAGACTAGCACCAGGTCGGAGTAGCGCGCGCCACGCCACGCCGCACCCACCTCGTTCAGGATGCAGGCGTGGTGCTTGCCGTACGTGAGCGTCAGCAGGCCCTCGCCCATCATTCCAGCACTGAAACAAAAGGAAACAACTTTTAGCACTACAATCGGCGGGGTGATTTACGATTATTACATTAGGTACTTATCAACCAGCATGACATTAGAGCTTATTTTTTGCCTAATTCCTTCTTGATCGCGGAAGAACTGGCTCTTTGTGGTATGCATCATCATAACATGAATATCGAGTCAGGGGTTGACGAGAAAACTACGAGAAAAGTCAGCGCAAAGACGTCGCTTTACTCAAAGCCAAAATGTGAATGGTTGGGATATTCCGGGTTTCATGAATTGAATGGTCTGAGTAGGTACTTGTATATCATCAGTAGTTGCTATTACTCTAGGTTTCAAATGATTACTGAGCCTATTTTGTATAGCGAGAGAATTATTAATAAACAAAGCAACAAATTCTACAATTGAAGTAACGTTTCTACTGAAATCAAATCAGTAAACGCTAATTACTCCGTATAATATTGAGTTTTGTATATAATTGTGTGAATTTCAAGCACCATTGTGCTTTACGATCGTGTGAATTCCGTTCAAATCTTCAAATCTAACGTTTTTACCATCTCAGGGAAGTTATAGTACCTACTGATGTCTGTAAAATAAAAACCGATCTCTGCCTACAAGTACTAGTATCAGTTTAATCGATTTACATGTTCGTGATGGAAATCAATGAATAACGCAACACGTGAAGAAGTGAAATCATCGAAATGAGAGCCGTCATAATGTTCACAGTTCATTGGTTTCAGCGCTGAACTGAAAACGAGCAAAGGAAGACAAGGTTGCACCCAACCGACTGTTACGATAACAAACTATGCAACACAAACTACTGAGAAACTACGAAATCGATTGCTGGTTCCTTCAGACATCTTACAATAGGTTATCCAAACAATTCGTGGCCTAACCCAATTAAAAAGGTTAGAGGTGAGACGAATATAGATTGAGGTAAATTCGCGGTTGTAATAGGGTCTAAAGCAGGTGCTAGAAAGCATTTTGCAATGAAACCTTGGCCTGAGTTTTGTTGCGATAGACGCGAGATCGTTTAAAAGACGATCAACGCTGCTTCTCTTGCATTGTGCCAGCGTTTAGCAAGCGGGGTCAGAAGCGGTAAAACAGTAAGCATTGTTGTCGGCAATCTTGCGCTATTGTTGGATGTTTCACTCAATACTCATAATTGCCGAGATGTATTTTGAGGTTTGAACTGAACACTCTTTTAGGGGATTTGAACGTTCTCATCGCTACGATGCACTTTTCAAAGTCCTTGCTACAAGCTTAGCTGTGATTTTATGGCCAGGAAACTAATAAGCGTGTTTAGCTAACAAAATCGTTTTACCATCTACATTTCACACACAATTTTTACAGCTTATGATAATGCAGACCGGATTAACACGGACGGAGTCTTACTTAACAAAGAAGTATCCTTGAGCGCGGGAAACAAGAAGTCATTGATACCTTTATGAATTATATTGGTTGTATTACAAATTAGAGAATAAAAGTTGTTGTTCGTAGTATTTGTTTCATTTGTTGAACTTTATTTTGTTTCTTTGTACCTACCTTTGATCTAATTAATTGTACATACGATAGGACCGACATGTATTTTTATTAAGGTCCTTATAATAAATTGGAATTAAAAAACCTACTTAATAGCACAGAAGAGCCGAATTTCAGTCGAGACTATTTAAAGGTTGTGAGGTACACAAAAACTTGATGATCAAGATTGCTTCAGGTGTAGGTACAACATTATATTGTACACACGGCTACACATCAAGCTGTAAGGTTCCAGTATAAGCTGATCTCGCATTGTGTAGGCTTTTTGTAGAATGAGAGGTCAGCTTACACTGGAAAGGTATAGCTTGATGTGTAGCCGTGTGTACCTTCATAAATATTTTGATTGCTATTTCATATGAATAGTGCAAAAAATATGAAATATCAAAACGCCAAACAATTTTAATATAACACTTATTAAAAGCGTAATTAATGTGTTTTTCTAATAATACTTTTAGTAAAATTTATGAATATAACAATTTTCAGTGCACCAAGACTACAATATGCCCCAAAAACTACATAAAAAGTGAAATATACCGTGAAAAGGGGCGTGGGGTTGGGCGGCAACAGTAGGAGGGCTCAATACATCGCTACGCAGCAGTTTATGCAAGGATGGTCTATTTCAGGGTATGGAAACCACCGATGCGACGCCGGCGCGCCTTCCTTTGTCCGTGTGAAGCCATCGAGACGTTGCAGTTCCCATGTTTTGCATCCAATGCGACAGGGTAGTTTGAAACTTCCGCAGATTTCAATCTCGATAAAATTGCGAGGAACGCGAGGATAAAGGAAATAAAAGCATGATGGATTTACAGCAGTTTACTGCAAGGTTTTTCTGATACTGATACATTTTTAATAAGCAAAACCAGTAACGTTAAATTTAAAAAAATATATATGTATATATTGCTGGACATTTCACACAGCGCTATCTAGCCCCAAACTAAGCAGAGCCTATACTATGGGAACCAGATAACTGATAGAATGATGATATACATTTTTTTTGTAAATACATACTTATAATGTATAGAGAAACAACCAGACTCGGAACAAATATCTGTTAATCATGCAAACATTTGTTCCGCGGCGGGAATCAAACCCGCTACCTTCTGCGTCTCAGCCGGCTATTCGCCCACTGCACCACGGAGTTCGTCAAATTGGCCATTAGTCTAGAGAGGGGTGACCAGGAAAGAACCAGAGACATGACAAGTTTTTTTAAATATTTCGCCTCATGTTATCCTACATTATATTGTTTACAGTGCCCTCTAGCGATCTAATAATAAACAATCTACGGCGAGTAAGTGACTTTACTTTCAATTTACCTAGTCTATCTCTATCTGCGGGCACACGCAAGAGCCAATCGAAAAAGTTGCTAGTAAAAGACCTCAATTCCAAATACTGCCCAGAGATGGCGCCACGTGTTCTAAAATTGTACCATTACATTTTATCGCAAGTAATAAAAGATAGAGTGGTTTAATTTTAAATGTTTACTGACCTTTTATTTCGGCCTTCGTTACACCAAACACTTTCACAAACTTTTCAGTAAGTGAATACGGAAATAAATAAAAATGAAACAGCTACAATCTCTTTACCCATTTAGAAACGAAGGTGATTCGGTTCAGAAATAACATTTAAAATTAATTACGCCATCAAGATCTCAACTTTCAATGGAATCGACAAATCGTAAAAAATGACAGTAATACAACTTTTCGCCTAACAACAGCCGTAGAACTCAAGGAAAATATATAGGTGCCTAAAGTATTAACTCGTGACTTGTTGCGAAGGAAAAAACTACACAAAATAATAATAAGGACTAATTTAAATTTGTTGTACATTAATGTATAGAGTTAAAATTGTAAGAAACGACTAACTAGTTTAGATGCAATCAATACCAATACAAATCTAGAAACACATCGAAAAGTGATTGCTACGATGATAAAAATAATATTTACCTATATAAACACAAGCTTCCGCCAACGGCTTCGCACGCGTGAGTTGTGAATTAAATTCAGTCTTATGTCTAAATTCAGGTTAAAATATTAGTAAGGAAACTATTAAGTAGCTACACGAAAACATAAGCTTTCAACTATCAGCAATCAAAGAGCGACGTCACTATCAAACACCAAAGATAATAATTTAAAACAAACAGGAAGACAACAGCTACTTACAAAACTTGTTTAGAATGATTAAAAAATATCACACACAGTCCAAGTATCAAGGTTATAAAAACACGCCTTCATAATTTAGCTTGCATTAATTAGGCGCATAGCCTAGAATACCTACATACCTGTAGATCACCACCATTCTGACTAGATTGTTAGCCCGTAATGGATTTTATGACAGTAATGCCACATAAAAGGAGGAATGGAACAAGATAATTGTACCTATAACTGCAAGTACTGTCTCTAGCAGAAGCTTTACAATTTAATAACAGACTTCAAAAAAAGAGGAGGTTCTATGTTAGACTGTATATTTTTTTTATATGTTAGACTGTATATTTTTTTATGCATGTTCACCGATTTCTCCGTCAATTGTGGACCGATTTTTAAAATTCTTTTTTTATTTAAAAGGATATACTTTCAGATTAGTCCCATAGAAATTTAAGCGAAATCGGTTAAGTAGTTCGTTTTTTGTGTTATCTAAAGTCGGTTATATTTTTGTTCAAAAGTTACTTGTCAGATCAATGACAGCTTTTCACCGTACTCAATAACAATAAAATCGTGATTCTTATTAAATTTATATTTGTTATAATTAATTATATTAGTAAACCATCTAGCTAGATGGTAGAATATTATTTAGATCATCGAAATGTAACATCATAATTTATGTACCTATATTCTAGCAAATTATTCTCCTATTTTCTAACATATCCGATTATTTTAATTTTAACTTATCTACTATCTTATCTTTTACTTATCTTTATATTAATGTAATTTATTTTGATTATCAATTATTATTTTTAGAAATAAATTAATACAATACAATAACGTAGTCAACTTTCGATCACACATAGTGAATAATAGAGGCAGTTTCATTCAGTAACGTCAAAAGATCTAAAAATGAATTTAATTAGGTTTAAATGCGGGAATTGCCCTTCTGACAAAAGCGTGATTCAAATTCAAAGTAGATAATTAAATTTTTCACTAAGATCATTTTTAAACAGCCATTACATTTTTTATTACATTTTTTTAATTTTTAATTTTTATTTTTAAACAAAAGTACAGTTTACGCCTGCTCACGACCAAGCCTAGAATACAGTTTACGCCTGCTCACGACCAAGCCTAGAATAATCAGGAAACGAACACGACTCAGCTTTTTTGTTGATACATCATGCTAAGTATTTTTCTGGCGTGGTACCTATCAAATAAGAGGATATGTGTTTGTAGTTGGAAACATGTATAAAATTATGCTAATAAAAAATATAATCCATTATTTCTAAAGTTACTCTGCTGGCAACTGTACCTATCTGTAAGTAAGGCATACTTGTAAATAATTGTCTCAGTGAAATATATTTCATTAAAAATCAATAGCTGGTTGTGGAGATCGTTATTTCTTTATTAGAATGAAATCAATCTCAGCTTTAATTGAAATACAACGTGAACAAATTAGAGTTATTTCTGATGGTAAAAACTATATTTTAGATGTATCAATCTAGTATGATATTTGAGATTTTAGGAGTAAATAAATACACAAGAGTAAATAGGGAAACAGAAGTAAACGTTCTTCAATTTCTCTTATTTTTTTATCTTTTATTGATTAAAAACAAAGTTTTAAGATATTTTGGTATGCAACAAATACTTAAGCATTTTGACCCATTATATTGATTTTTTGACAGATTCTGGAGTGAAGATTGAGATCTTGGCGGGATTCTTTGACTATTTTTTATCAAAACGCAGAATACAGATTGAAAAGATATATGTATAAGAACATAATGATATTCTATCAAGATGAATGATGATGGATATTTTCTAGTTAAGACCAGTTTTGCGACTGGTTTCATTATTGTTGATGTACATTCTGTAAGCTATTAAATCTTTACCATAAACGTAAACATGTCGATAGTAATAAATTTAGTCACGTTATAATTTTCCACTAAATCTTTAAGAATAAATTATTAATAATTTGTTATTTATCTTAACCAAAATTTAAAATAAATTTCTTGTATATTTTTGACTAACTAAATTTTCAAATATTCTGATCAATTTTTATAATGAAATTCTCTATAGAATCTTTGTAAATCAGAATTCGCATCGGAACCTCTAGTTGGAAATGTTCAGCGTACAAAACACAGTTTACGAAACGTTTCGCAGCGTCGCACCGATGTTGTAAGCCTAGAAATTGTACAAGACACAGCCATTGTAAGACTACTGGAGCATACAATTGAGAAAAAAGTTCTCACTTTCCCCAAACAATTGCCCAATAAATGGAATGCTACGAAATACACTAATTTGGTTGTAATAGCCAATAACGTACCAATACTTATTTTGAACCTATTGTTCAGTCATCTGTTTTGTTCATAGGTATAGTTGCTGAGAATATTTTCTATATAACAACTTATAATTTACGTAGCTACCAAAATAATAGTTTAGGACATAAGTAAAATCTTAATCGTTCCTTTAAACACATTCAACACACTAAAAAACTGCAAAAAAATTACGTTTGTTTTACGGGAGCCCCTTCTGTTTTTAGTATTTGTTGTTACAGTGGCAACAGAAATACATCATCTGTGAAAAATTCAACTGTCTAACTATCACGGTTCATGAGATACAGCCTGGTGAAAGACGGACAGACAGACAGCGGTACCTTAGTAATAGGGTCCCGTTTTACCCTTTGGGGACTGAACCCTAAAAATAATTTTAAATAATTATTTAAATACGATTCTTAGCGGAAATGCGGGAAGGCACTTGCCCAACAATGGGACAATATGACCTTATAGTGGTACAAGTAGTATGATTCTTAAAATAACATTAAGTATTGACGTATTGACTACGAGTATGTGTGAAGAATTGAATTGAAACAGTAGCTAGCTAAGTACGACCGTTACGAAACTTATTTGTTCTATGAGTGTGCTCTTCAAGGCTCGGCTTTCAATTATACGATCAATTTTTATAGTAGGAATGAGACTAATTTAATGAAAGTAAATATTTGGCCGATACACGTGTTTTTAAGCGAGATAGTGCGGAGACATGGCGGACAGTGTTTATATACAATCTCTACATATTTTGGTAATAAATTAAATAAATGAAAAAAGAAGTATAAAAGCTGACGATGAATGTAACTATCTTGAATTTAAGGCTAAGTTCAAATGACCGCGCGGTACTACTAACCGCGCGGTACAAGATCAAACTAAATAGTGTTAAAACTAAATAGTTTCATCTTGTACCGCGCGGTTAGTAGTACCGCGCTGTACCTCGCGGTCATATGAACTTAGCCTAAAGCATAAGAAAAAAAATGTTGATGACATAAGCGAATCAAAACAAAAAACGAATTTACAAAATTTCGTGTATCGAGCAAAATAAAGTTGATTACTCACAAAATAGTTTAAAATAATATCAATACAATTAATTGCTTTACATTTCTGGGGTTCAAAGCTGAAGAAATTAAAGATGCTTATTCACTGGCGACATAAATAGAATGATTTGTCTCGACTCTATGGTTAGTTGTCATCATTGCGAGGATGAAGGTCGATCCCATTACGGCTGTTACAAACATTCTCTAATAGAAAATGTCATCGTTGTCGTTCTTGGAAAAGTACAATGTAAGTTTGTATGTTTATTGACTGAACTCTGTGTGTCATAATAATCAATCCTTTCCAAAGCTGTTGGAATATTATTCGATAAGTTCTAAAATAAGTGTAAAAATTAGTTAAAGAATAATATAACTAAAACTATGAATAAAGATTATCCAAAGATATATTGTATTCTAAGTTATTTAGTTTTGTATTTTTAACCCACTTCAAAAAAGGAGAAGGTTCTCAATTCGACTGTATTTTTTATGTTTGTTACCTCAGAATGTTCGACTGGGTCAACCGATTTTGATGATTCTTTTTTTATTTGCAAGCTGGTGGATCCCGTGTGGTACCATTTCCATTTGGCCCAGTTCTGACAATGGCATTAATCAGAAAACCATACAAGTCTTAAATTTGTTTAATTTTATGTTATGTTATGTTTGTTAGCTCAGAACTCCGTTATCATATCAACCGATTTGGAAAATTAGTTCTTTGTTTGAAAGGATATACTTTTAGATTGATCCCATCAAAATTGGTAGAATAGTTTGATTTATACTTGTTACTTTTTCATAATGCAAAAACAAAACTATAAATTTATCTAAGAATGCCGCAACAATAACTCTCAAGTATCCAGGCTAGATCACAGCATGCTCCATTGACGTCGCCAGGCGGCCCATTGCTCACAATCGCAGAACAACACGAGTGCAGTCTGTACATGCTCGTGAACGATTTCATGCTCCATTTCTACGACTAAAATGATCGGCCAAATTAAATTGTCCGTTTCCATTTTCACGCCAACAAAGTTGTGCGTCTCGCAGCTATTCACCGTAATCGATATCGAAATGCTAATACCACAATTAAACACGGCAAACTAATTCTTAATGATGCAAGAAAATATGACTATTTGAATAATTCAATAATAAGGAAGAGCTGTCAGCCGCGATTTGGGAAGTGGTAATAATAATTGCCGGTGGTAACATGCGTTCAATGACAAGCGCGAGTACAACGGTACTTGGCAACAGGCGGACCCCTTTACAAGCTTCTAACAGTCGTGCGAAGTGTGACAGAAAGCGATAGTGATGTAAGTCGATAGTTGTCAAACAGGAAACCGCGGGGCGCGCGTGGCTGCGAGCGACGCACGCCTCGGTCGGCGCCGGCCTTCAGGCCCGCCCGCCACCGCCAGCTCCCTAGTTCACCACGCCGCCGCCGCACCATATACTACCATTATGTAACAGCCTCAACAACGAGTGCCACTCCATTCATGAACCACGGCCGATTCATTCGGCCCATCATTTAGACCATCATCCGCGAACTCATTTCCAGCTTGATTACCATTTACGTATACCTAAGATATATTGTAGGTACGAATCGGTAATTTTTGCGTTGTAACAACAAGGAACTATCCAAATTATTTGTTTAATCAGTGTCGAGTAGGAGTCAAATGAGATCATTGCCATTATGATAATTTGTCTGATAATTCGGAATTGTTTCACGTTTTAAATTATTTGTTATCGTTATGTCATTCGTTTTTTCATTCATGTGTGTAAACGCACACGTACAATAATATTATTGTTTTTTGCGAAGCTACGCGTCTTTAGAATAACGTAAAAAATCTAGCATTGCTTCGTCATTTCATTATCTGCGGACGAAACATAAACCTAAACACATCAGCGTTGGCAACTGATAGATGTATTTATTTATAAATGTCATCGTACCCTTGCACGAGAGAGTCTTGGGCCGAAAGCGCGAATGAGTTTTACCTTCGATGATGCTAAAATAGCTCCACAGTTACACTCTCACCTTGCGTTTGATTGACGATCGATCCCTTGTGCCAGATACTTGTTAACTGTTACTACAAACAGCTAAGATAGACTATTTACAAATCCAAAGTCGGCTTTGGAATGTGATTGCGAAACGTTGACACTCGCTGACGCCGCCGCTCCGCGCCGAAATGAAGATTTCCTTAGTTCGGCAATGGCGCATGGTGCGGCTGTCGTCGGCTTCGTACCGGCCGAGCCCTCTGGCATATTCCTGCATTTTGCAACACTTCGGAAACAAATCGAGTTCGTGTTCGACATTTTGCGATCACTGCGGCACTTAGATGACTATTTATAAAGAACGTGTCTTAGAAAAGGTCGGATTTGATTGTCGGCAGTCATTTGAATATCTCTGGTGTTATTACAGTAAATTATGATGAATTAAATCGTCTATGTAGAGGCGTTCTCACGCCGCGAAATTAGTTGACCTTCGCTTCTGTAGCGCTTTGTACCAAACATGAGCTTCTATCGAACTAGTGTTTAAATAGATTTTTATCTTTACATTCTATTGTTTTGATCTTGTACTCATGGAGGTATGTTGAGAAACAATTATACCTACTTCAAAGTTAGCAGGTAAATTTAAAGACGTCTTCTTTGTTTGATTAAAATCTATTAGCGGCAATCTCTTCCGTTTGCTCGGCACTCGGCTGCAGACGAATGATCCGAGGCAAACAAGACTCGACCAAGGTCCGTTTTGAAATAGGATGACTCTTGACCTTCAGGATGAAAGTCAACAGTTGCGCAATGCATCGCGTCTTCAACTATGCTAATGGCCAGCGAGACACATATTGGAACATGATCATGACCCACTTGCCCACGTTCAAGGATTTCATATATTTGGAAGGTGGATTTCAAAACAGAGTTTTAAGGTGTGTTTTGTTAGCGGAGGCGTAAGCAATTATATGCAAGAACGGAAATATTTATTGGTTCTTTCATTTGTAAGAATTCCAGGACTTTTCTATGTGTTTTCCGCTATTGTGATGACGCACGCGGATGCAGCATAATAGATCAGGAGTAACTGTGAGTCACTTCATTAATCATAAGGTTTTGTAAATCTGTATGTCCAATAGCTTCTCTGAATTATTCCTTATAAATGTTGCGAAGTTGGGCTAGATTTTCACCACTCCTTTCCACAGCTGATCAACTCTCACATGGCTGTGTTTGTTTGTATGCGTGTGCGCACACCGACGCATTTGCGGTGGTGTGTGCGTAGAGCGTTGCATACGCGAGGGGGGAGGCAGCGCAAACGAGCGGCTCGCGGTTTCGTAACAGCGCTTTCAAGGTCACTCGAGTAGTTTATAGAAAGCTATTTCTTTAGATTTTATTTAAAAAACCAAAAACTTCTCCATACATCTTGTTGCCTTATTCATTGAAGTGAGATGGAATGCAACAAGTCGAAAAAGAGCTAACCATCAATCAGTCCTCCTAGCTCAATACTCTTACAATTCGATCTCTAGTTGATTGATGTTTGGCTCAATTCGATTTCAATTGCATTTAATCTCACTTTGGACTGATAAAACTTATTGTTATTGTATGTTCGATCCGTTTGAAATTTCAATAATAACTTAGCCATGATTAGAAATAATAATGCTACTAAAATTATAATTAAGATGCAATTTTGCCTTCGTATTTTCAAACAATAGAGAGATGGAAAGATACTCTCAAAAAATGATGATAATAATGTAATAAAAAAGCTTCCCATGCCCAAACATGAAGTTTCATCACGCACGACACCGCTTCCATATAAGCTCGTCCGATCTTCTCCAGCGGAATTATGAAATTTAGCCGCTGCCATTTCGTGTAGTTGCATAAGAGAGAACGCTAAAATTTGCTGACAGAGAAAGTATGCGAAAGGCTTTATGTAATAGCCACGTAACGTTGTAACGACTCAGTTTTGATTTCCTTGCTTTTACGTCCATCAGTTACGTGATATTTTTGGGGTGATTTGAATGTGCTACTTTAGCTAATAACTATGTCAGGTGCATCTCAGTTTACCGTATTTTGAGTTAATGATGATTTTAGTTTAAATATTTTTTTTCGATTTATTATGCCTTCCAATGCGAGTTTTAAGTAGGTCACAACAATGCTATTCTAGGTTGCTTGTAGCTTAGTCACTTAGTATGAGTAAAAGTATGTTGGTCGGAAGTTATACGTACCTAACCATTCCCCAGTATTTCTTGCTTTGAAATAAATACCATTTCCTAAAGCGAAGTTTTTCAAGTCTGTATTATTGTGTCAAGTATCTAAAAAGCTTTTTTAAATCAATGTAGACATTCATCCAAAGATCAAAGTTGTTATTTTTATTCGTCGAATAGACGCAAATCAGTAAACATCAGGGAAAACACTTCTATTAGCACAATTTTGACGTAACCTATATTTGCGCTCTAAGTGCACTTCTCATAAATATGATCTTTAAAAAAGTACCAACCACTATTTATAGGGTTTTTTTTTGTATCTAATGGTCGATACAGAGTAGAAAGGGATTACCTTTTTTGTCGAAATTTTAACTTTCGATTGCATTACGTTTGCATTGCATCGTTAAAGGAAAGCAAACGTTACATTGAAGCCGCCATATTACATAGATCGTCTGAATTTGAATAGATTTAATTCCAGGATTGTAAAATTAGACTCCTGAAACACTTGGCTAAACAGAAAGTCTGTATTCCTCTTCTAGTTAAGACAAAAGTTATTTGTAAAACAAGAAAATACATGACCTAAATAGCAATATCGAGTATAAGACGAGCTGTCGCATGTCGGTGAAATGGTTTTGAATTGGGACGTTGTATGATAAATACAATTCGACGTAATAGCCAAGGTACTGACCATGAATTTATTTTTGGGTGAAGTTTAGTAGTATTAGGTTATGACTAGGGGTATACAACAAATGAGGTAAGAATTAAACGTATGTAAGAGATATATGGTCTTCCTTTTGCTCTTTTTCCTTCTTTATGGAACCATTCGGTTGCACCATTTGCCCATTTGGCTTTTGTACTTCTGGCGAGATGACCAGCCCACTTCCATTTCAACTTCTTTATTGTGTAGGTATGTTATGACCATTGCGAAGATGGGAAGAAGATTTAAAAGTCATAGCAGGAGCGCTGTGGAGAAGAAAGGCTCGCGATCACTTGCTTTGAAAAAGGAGGCCTAAGTATGCTGAAAAGCAAAACAATCGTGTCCATACCGATGCCATATAATAAAAAATAATTATGTACACTTACCATAGACCACATACATACGCTGCGGCAAGTCATACAGAAGACCGAAGAGTATAACTTGCCGCTATGTCTAGCGTTTGTGGACTATGAGAAAGCCTTCGATTCGATCGAAACATGGGCAGTGCTTGAGTCTCTCCAACGATGCCGTATAGACTATCGGTACATCGAAGTGTTGAAGTGTTTGTATAAAAACGCCACTATGTCAGTCCGAGTACACGAACAGAGCTCGAAGGCGATTCCCTTAAAAAGAGGCGTAAGACAGGGAGATGTAATCTCTCCGAAACTGTTTATGACCGCATTGGAAGATGCCTTCAAGCTTCTGGAATGGAAAGGACTGGGCATCAATATTAACGGCGAATACATCACTCACCTTCGGTTTGCCGACGATATTGTGGTCATGGCAAAGTCGATGGAAGAGCTCAGCACGATGCTCGAAGGCCTCAATCGAGTCTCCCAACGAGTAGGACTTAAAATGAACATGGACAAGACGAAAATCATGTCGAATGTCCATGTCGTCCCTGCCCCAGTTATGGTTGAGAACTCGGCTCTTGAAGTTGTCGACGCGTATGTATACCTAGGACAAACAGTCCAATTAGGTAGGTCCAACTTCGAGAAAGAGGTCAATCGTCGAATCCAACTCGGATGGGCAGCGTTTGGGAAACTTCGCAACGTCTTTTCGTCCAACATACCTCAGTGCCTTAAGACGAAAGTCTTCAATCAGTGTGTGTTACCAGTGATGACATATGGAACCGAGACGTGGTCCTTCACTATTCGCCTTATGAATAAGCTCAGAGTCGCTCAACGAGCTATGGAGAGGGCTATGCTCGGGGTTTCTCTACGGGATCGAATCAGAAATGAGGAGATACGTAGGAGAACTCAAGTCACCGACATAGCCCGACGGATTAGCACGTTGAAGTGGCAATGGGCAGGCCATATATCGCGCAGAACAGATGGCCGATGGGGCCGAAAGGTTCTCGAGTGGAGGCCACGGACCGGCAAGCGCAGCGTAGGACGTCCACCCACAAGATGGGCAGACGACTTGGTAAGAACAGCAGGTCGGCGTTGGATGCAGGCCGCTTCCAACCGCAGTTCCTGGAGATCAATGAGGGAGGCCTTTGTCCAGCAGTGGACGTCCTACGGCTGATATGATGATGTACACTTAGTATTAAGATTGTTAAATAAAGGCTTTTGTAATTGAAATTTAAAATTGAATAGATAAATATTGTTTTGAAAAAAAGGTTGACTCGCGCAACGATACCTAAACGTAGTTAGTGGCTAAATATGATTCAAATAGTAGTCTAATAATACAAATACGACAAATTAAAACATGTTTGGTCGCTAAACACGTTTAAGGATCGTTGTTCAAACCGGGCTTAGTCTTACAAGAATAGGTGAATCATACAGACGACGACAAAGACAACGCGAAAAGAGGATGAAATACTTATACGAATGCGTTTCCTTTTTAGTTTGGTTCTAACAGGAAATGTAGCATCTTTTGCTTATCTAACTCTACTTAGAATGTTTAGTAACCGTAGTTCCTCATTGTAATCGGGTTTATAAGCTGACTCAATATACTAAAGCAGTTACGTTTAATTGTTAGTGCAAGAGTGGAAAAATTAAAGGTTTACAGTAGAGATGTGCGAGGTTAAAGCTAAACTATGAAACTATTGGTGTATTTGCACTAAATCTAAGCTACGAGTAAGTGGTGTAGCGATGAAGATACGCTTTGCGCGAGGTAGATGTTCGAGGAAATGTGCGATGCGTTCCCTAGCTCGAATCCTAGCATATCTCGCTTCAAGCATCGTTGAACCCCTTCCCACCGATCTAAGCTAAGCTATGAAAATCAAGCGATCTTATTTGTGGGTTTGACTCACATCCATAGTTTACCAACGTGGCACCTCTCTGGTGAAAAGACAGTCTAAACCAAACTTAACTTCTCTAAACTAAACTAACTTCTGTTCTGTCTAAAATTTGGTTATAAGACCTAATTTTTTATATTGCTAACATTGCATGCTTGCATGCGTATGTTTTATAACATGTTATGGTTTATAGTGTGGACTCACCCTAAGACGTTCGCTGATCTCTTTTGTAACTCTACGAAAGCGTTGATAGTAACAAAGTTACAAAATTGTGACGGAAATCATATCGCAAAATGCAATCTCCGTCCCAGTTCGTATTTATCAGCGAAGTCAAATATCAAGTTAACCGCGCTTCTGTTGCAAGATACTACACATACTGGGACTAGTGTTGATTTAGTTATAAATACTTTTGAATCCGTACTAAAATATTTGGAGTTTAGTCTATATTTTATGTATGAGATTAAATATTTTTAGATAAAACTCCTAAACTTACGCCGTTATTACAAGCCCGATTTGACGGCTGTCATTTATCTCGCCGTGATAACTTTGAACGAACGTCTACACAAGAAGTTGAAAAATCAACCATAAGTAATGCCAAAATTATTATGATATCTGACGCTATTCCAATAATGTATCATTGGGTTCAATGCCGTAGAGTTGCAATCCGATAAAAATCAATTATTATAAAAATCAAAACATTTACGTATAATTTATATTTACATATTTAAAAATTGTTAATTTTATTATGATTTATACATAAGAATCGATTATAGGTCTTAATGCACCCACAATGAGGGAGTTTCAACATTATTTTATCAGTGCAATAAATAATATTCTAATCTGATCTACTTATCATTATCGTAAACATTTTCTTGAATGAAAAACGATACAAATTGTGTAATATACCCAAGCTAGTTCGATATTATTTTAACCTAAGTTAAACTAAACGATAACAAACTCGTAGTAAAATTAATCAAAATGCCTCAGAATCGGTTTTTCTAGCGAACTTTTATTTATTTCTACTCTAGTTCCCATCTCTCCTCTGTATTTTGACAACGTGAAATCGGGCTTTTTAGAACGGCGATAGTTTGTGCTTTATTGTGTCTACTAGCTGACCTGCTTGCAAGTTCGTTTGCAAAGACTTTTTTAAATCTTTAAATCAAAGATTAGAACCTTTACTTTTTTTTCAACACAATAATACCCTCCTCAAGTGATGCTACATAAGCTGTGTGTATAAATATAGTCTATAAGTTATTAGTTTGTAATAAACAGTTGAAAGGTATACTAATTTCTTACATAATAGTATATTATGATACAAGTGAGCTAAGTTGCTCATTATACACGAGGCTGCGGTTTGCTGTCCGAGCCGTAGGCGAGGGCGTGAATCAGCCGAGCGTCTAGTGAGCTAGTTGCTCACAAGTTTCATACGCACTTTTTTAACACACTTGCTAGGAAAAAACAAACGTGTATTGCATAAATCGTTGAAATTATTAAAATAATTTGCGAATGTACAATTTTCAAAACGATATTGGATTGTTTTTGATGGCGATTTCAGTCTGTCTTGCATTGGTACTTGCCACTTCTTTAGTACATACATATCTTCATTTACTTCTTGTGTGAATGTCGGCGACAAAGGTAAATCATACAAATTACTGGAAGGAGAAGGCATCAAGTAACTCATGCTACGAGATGTACATGGTTGTGGGTTACAGTACGTTTTGATATCAACACAATGTTTGAGCTTAACCATGCTTCTTAACATGGAATAGATGCACCACAGGGAGCTGGGTTTGTATGTATTAGCGAGTTCAGAGAAATACGCCGAAACACATTTTCAGAAAATGACTGGGTTTTTTTTGCTGAAACTATCGTAAGCAGCTAAGTACTTTGTTCTAGATTTTGCAGGTGATTTTGCTTTCATTTGCATTTTGTGCTGCATTTAGTATTTCTGGCGGGGTTAAATCTATCAATTGTTAATCTTCTGTACTAAAACTTGACATTTTTATAACTATTTACCGCACAGCAACAAATGCGATACAAACACAAAAATGGGAAATGACGCGCAAGTTTTTTTTTTGCACGCGCCAAATGTAAGTTGATTGATTACATATAGTCATACAGACTACTTCAAAATTATAATTTTAGTGATAAAATGAACATATAACAAAGTATTATGAATTACAACTAATTTAATAAATGTTTTTTTCGTCTTAATTAGGGATACATTTATTTATTCAAAAAAATGTAATAGGATTTTCAGCGGCATAAAACCTCTTTGTTGTTACAAAAACTGTATTACCCGGTTAAATTGAAAATGCTCTGTTTACTCGCATATAATTTGCAGTTAGGTACTAACTTAACTTTGTAGGGTTAATTCTATTATGCACTAGTGTGTTATATTATTACGCAAAAGGTTTTAAGGTAATTACTTGATGAGTAATCAAGGAAGTGACTTTACTTTATATTTTGAACGTTAAAAATATTACCGTATATATGTTGAACGTAAAATATAGTTTTTCCAATTAAGGATTACCGCTTATTTTACTTTAATATTATTTTAGTTTGATGAGGTAATTACGAGAAAATTAATATTTGTCCCTGACGAAGACAATTTGGAATGAAAATATTAGAATGTAGGAAATATAAAGACTGTTTAAAATTTGACTTTCGATTACGTGTTTTGAGTATATCATTAATAATAATAAATAATGATAAACATCGCTGGACATTTCACACAGCGCTATCTAGCCCCAAACTAAGCAGAGCTCGTACTATGGGAACCAGATAACTGATAGAATACTTGTATACTTTTTTTTGTTAATACACACTTAAAATATATAGAAACACAACCAGACCCAGAACAAATATCTGTAGATCATGCAAACATTTGTTCCGCGGCGGGAATCGAACCCCTGCGTCTCAGCCGGCTGTTCGCCCACTGCGCCACGGAGGTTCGTATGTTAACGATATAATCAATAATATATTCATCATATGTCATACATATTTAATACTTTACGTTCTAATAGAAGGAAAAATATTGACGAATATTGACTACTCTTTGTGTTTTGACCCTGGCGAATACAATTTGGAATTATACATTAAGAATATAAGTACTCACTATATAAGCTATAATATATTTATCTGTAATGAACAATATTCACTAATCATTAATAATTAAACTCCCATTATTTTTAAGAAAATATAAGTTTTGGTAATAATTGGTACTATGATACTCAGCCAAAGTTAAATAAATGCAGAAAATTATTTAATTTGATAGGTACGAGAAAACACGAACAATAGCTTTTTTACAAACATATTTATGGTAATTAGGTATTGTTCACTTCTCGTACCAAATTATATGTTCAGAATATGCATGAGTTCTATTTATAATTACCAACTAACTCAAATAACTGTATTAAAAAATGAATGTGCAAGAAGAGTATTTCTTTTGTCAAGGAACTTTTTCAGCTGCTATCTTCTAAAAGTTGAGAACAAGTACTAACAAACCTACAAACGCTTTTATTTATATAAAACTACCTGTTACCCGCAACTTCGTACGCGTTACACTACTAAATGTGTAGGTAACCTAAAAAAAAGAATAAATCTAAACTCGCTATTATAACTTCACATCCCATTTTTATCCCATGGGACCTGATTTATGGGATGAAAAGTAGCCTGTGTTAATCCAGATTATAATCTACGTACATACTAAATTTCATCGAAATCGGTTAAGCCGTTACGACGTGATTGAGAAACAAATATCTGACACTCGTACGTGGCTGCGATGCGACTTGTACGGTTATGCTTTGACGGGTTTGAGTTTGTCTATGCGGCTCAACCTCTAATTAACTCACTTTACCTATTTATTAGGGTTATTTACTGGCATTCGAGCAGCTGATAGTGGGTATAATGTAGGCATCCACTACCCATTTATTCTGTTTTTCACTGTTTAATCATATACCTACTGTTTGTAATATTATTTATATTATTCACTTATTCAATTAATCTGTGTAATGTGTTATTAGCACTATATTCTTCCTACTTACTTCATAATGTATGACTGTTTATCTTTTCAAATAAATAAAATAAATTAAACAAACAAACACGCTAATGAATAAACGAACATACAAACTTTCGCATTTATATTATTAGAGTGATGCGGACTTGTTTCGATCAAGGAAAGTTATGGTTTAGATAAAAATAAATTCAGTAGGCGTAGTACCT
Source organism: Philereme vetulata (assembly GCA_918857605.2). Taxonomy (NCBI): domain Eukaryota; kingdom Metazoa; phylum Arthropoda; class Insecta; order Lepidoptera; family Geometridae; genus Philereme; species Philereme vetulata. The sequence goes on from OU975476.1 coordinate 6,004,038, forward strand.
ATAAGAATTCAACAGTATTATCAAAAACGCATGTTTTTAACAACAAGTATTCATCGGGTTACCACTTATCAATCTTACCATGTATGGTAACTATTTAAAATTCTACGTATTCCACACCAATTTATTACAAGTGATTGATTTCAATCATTATTATGAATACGGGATTTATCACGTACCGTCTTATCGGTGTTTCGACTGACAATGTTTCGGTTCAATTCGTGAACCTACATCAGGGTGAGAGCGATCCGCTCCGAATAACGTCTCGCCTCGCACTCATTGTCGGTTGAAACACCGATAAGACGGTACGTGATAAATCCCGTATTTATAATAATGATTATTACAAGTGATAGATATAACAATATTGATATTACAATCAAACTAACTAAAATGCTCGAAAACGAGGTGGATTTTAAAATTCATTATTTTATTGAAATAAACGCAGATTTTCGTTATAAATTACAGGTAGTCTTTTCTTAAAACAAGTCCTTTGCTTGCAAATTCTTCCTGTTTAAGAAAGGAGCACGACTGATCCTGTAAAATTATAGTCTCCTCGCAACTTTAGCGGAATCTAAATTCAACGATGACCCAATTGCACTCGGTCTTTCACTAAAATGGTGCCTCTAAACACTGAATCATACTTGAGTACATTATCAAGCCTAAACCGCAGACTGACTCATAAAAAATATCCCGACCACTACAAACGATTGCATTGTTTTGTTATACTTTCTACGGTCACGTACAGAATAAAGATATGACTCTAGTTAGAGGCATGGCTAGAGGTGTTAATATAAACAAAGGCTCAAGAGCTCTAAATTGTTAAGTACGAGCGTTCGTTTTACATATTAGAGAGAAAAGTTTCTGTAGTCGATGTCGAAACAATTGGTGAGGATGATTGAAAATGTTTGTCGAATAATAAAATTATATCAAGGTATGTTAATATATCCATTAACAATTAATGTACACTCAAAAATACAATTACGATATCAATGCACGTAGATCAATGGATCCTTATTTCAGTCATAACAGTAACTGACCTACCCGTACACCAGGATTTCGCTAAAAATACTCTCAGAAACGAATGCACTTTCGTTCATGTTCGGCTAGTATTAGTACACTTTACTCTAGGCTGTGTTTGTGTAAGTGTTTTAGAGTGGGGGTTTGTGGGAAATTGTGCGAATGTGTGAGTCCTTAAGTCGCACAACCGCCCTACTCCGGATACGAACGCAGATTTGTACTGCGCGCTAGACTAAATTGATAGCTGTGCGTAATGCACGAGTCCATTGTATGATAGCCGGTATGCATGTGTGCGTTAATGTTTGGAAGCCTTGAAACTCCAACATATTTTACAACTTGCCTGTAATCGAATTGACTATAAAATCGTGAACAATCAGATTTTATGCGTAGACTTTTATAGCCGCTTATGACAAGTGACTATAATTAATTTATGGCCTTGGTCAAGGTTGTGAAGGTGCAACGCTGAGAATTATTGACCATATACGCGCATATAGCGAATAGACAAGAAACAAAGAAATCTTAGAGGCTATAGGAAGGGCCTATCGAAAGCATTATGTTATATTATAACATAAAAACATGGTGTACAAGGGCAACTGCGTAATTAAATTGATAGATCAAAACCACTCTAACCTTAGAGCCTCTTAATGATACTGTTTATTAAAAACTATAAATTTGATACCTTTTCAATTTAACGATCCCGTCGACCTTAGGAAAGTGTCTATGTTCAATTTTGTACGAAAGCGGAAGACGTTTGAAACCGAGCTCGGCTACCGCATTGATGATCCGAAGGTCAACCAGTTTAAGGACTTCCGAGACCAGTGGAGGATGAACCCTAATTTGAATCGGGGTTCGTTGTGTGCGTAAGCGTTTGAAAATCTAACTCGTAGCTGGAGCGTGCGTGTGAGCGTTGCGTGTGCGCAGACTCGCCGATAACAATAAACTATTTCCGAAGTGACCCAGTTCCGACGTCCTTCGGCAATTTGTACCACGAACGGGAACAAGAAAGGGCTGTGGAGTAATTTGACAAACCATTTCAAAAGTATTATGCGAGTACAAAACATCTCTGCTCAGGAGCTGCCGCTTTACTAGGTACATGATTTTATGACATTCTTAAAACGGCTGCCGACCTTGAGCTTCGATTTCATTGTCCGAAAGAACACCTTTAAACAGAAACATTTTTTAAAGATTCAAACGATAACGTCTTTGATGTAACCGAAAATATTGACTAAATGAATTGAAAAGTGAAAAAGTGTGGTACTAGATGATGAATATGGACAGTGACGTCACATTCGGATAGTAAGGACATTATATATCAGTTAAATGATAATTAAAGCATAACAGAAAAAGATGTTAATGAGCCTCTCCACTATCTCAATGCTACCACTGTTTCACAAGAGCACGAGTAGACAAATGTGTCGAGCCCTTCGATAACATTTTTTAATTCGGTTCAATGTCAAATGGAACGCTGAACTATGAAGAAATTCATCGGGGCGATAAAAAGTTAGGAAATTTTCGAGTCACAGGCGCAGCGCAGCGCGAACGGATTCGTAGTTCTCGGAAAATGTTTATGTCGACTTTGCAAGGAGGTAATGCCGATTGCGAAAATCGCATTCAACTCGCCTCTTGCATTTGGGACTTTAGAACTGTTTGTTTCCGAGCTGTAAACCCAGTTTCCACGTGAAGCACGTCAAAGCCTGCGTTTATAAGCGTTTTGCAAAATAGCAATGGAAAATAGATTTTTTATCACGCTTGTATGTTTAGTCGATTAGCCTGTTGCAATTGCAAATTGTGAGTAATTTGCATGTTGCATTCTTCCTATATTTATTTCAATTGTTCGAGACAATTATGGCGGTTGCTAATGATTGGATTCAAGAATTTTCTACAGAGTTCTGTAACTCCTAGTTTCAAGGAAAATATAAATTGCAATCGAATGTTCTAATTGCGGTTATTTAATTGGATTATTTTTGTACGCGCAGGCCTATACTGATATGTTAGTAATTAGTTTGTGTAAAGTGAACCGGGAAAAAGATCCAGTTTCGACGCACGTGTACGATAAACGAGTGGATTGTACATACGGCTACACATCAACCTATAATATTTCCAGTATAAGCTGAGCTCGCATTGCGTAGGCTTTTCGTAGAATGAGAGGTCAGCTTATACTGGGAACTTATAGCTTGATGTGTAGCAAGCGGAAGTTTCGGTCAATATTATTACACAAAAATAATTATGTTATCGCCATGTTTACCTACGCGAAACATATTATTTGGCTTAGTAAGCTCAGTTAGTAGATTGTAGCGTATTGGGACAATCGAGCGAAATATGGGCTATGTCTACACAATCTGACTGACACCAGTTGGACATTTGATATTATATATGGAAATATTTTAACGTCACGTTAGAATTTATCTGAGTAGTTAATGCTTTATCACGTTTTTATACGAACAAATTAATCAAAAGCAAGGTTGATCGGATGACATTGTTTTAAGTCCTATCTTTTATAGAATTTCATAGCAACAAGAGCCAAGGTTTGTTGTTTATTAAAATATTTATTGGACAAAATACTCAGATTTTAAACCTGTCATGAATTTATGAATATCTTATAGTTGATAGTTGATTGGATCATTTTAGAAAAGTTCAAGGGAGCACTAACATTTTATGAATGTGACACAAAAAGTTTTTTTTTAAATTCAAGGACTTGATACAAATACTGAAATAAATTAACATAATTAAAAGGTTATGATGGTTTTAAAGACAACCAATAACCAAAGAAATGTCATTTATATTTAAAACAATCAGCGTACTCGTATATACTTGATCATAAAACTGAGAGCATAATGTCTTAAAATCTATATCTATCTACATATCTATCTATACTAATATTATAAAGAGGAAAGATTTGTATTTTTGTGTGTATGTTTGTAATGAATAAACTCAAAAACTACTCTGCCGATTGCAAAAATTCTTTCACCATTGGAAAGCTACATTCACCCTGAGTAGCATAGGCTACTTTTTACCCAACTGCACAGAAGGAGGGTAATGTTTTTATTGAAAAACTACGCGTGCGAAACTGCGGATTGGTCAGCTTGTACTAAATATTGCAACTAAAACGAAGAGCGTTGATTATGTTTATTGTTAAAGTATCTTTAGAAGGTGTGTAAGTGTAGTACAGTTAATTTCGATACGGAGACGGTGAAGCCGCGAACACACGCTTGCAATTTTCTATTACCAGTGATATTTGTAAGTATATAAGCCGAGAAAAGCGGCATTGGTCTACTTTTCTGGATGCCCTTTAATTGCTTCTCGTGCCAACGCTTTGGCTTCATTGACACAGTTCTATTCGCTATCTCAACAAGTGTATATCAACCGTACGTATTGCGTCACTTATTGCATTGATAAAATTTGATATAGTGATAAATAGTTTTGGGTTAAGTTCGGGTCTCTTTAGGTGATATTTCTGACCTACATGTAAGTACTAAAGTATATGCTATCTATGATTTATCAATATCCTGGGGTCTGTTATTAATCATACATACCAGCTACATTGTTATATTAATTTGATAGATTTATACGACGCGACGTCGTGGTCGACCGAAAAAGCGTTGGCGGGACGATCTGGATTTGAGGGAGACATTTGCCCAGCAGTAGAACGATATTAGTAAAAAAAGAAGATTTATGTAGGTATATGATCTTGTACATGTGTACTTACAGTGCAATAGAAAAGATAAATACAATTAGATTTGACAGAAGTTTCATTAAAAAGATATTCGAGTAAAATATGACTACGATAATTTACGATATGGCTAGTAAAGATTAAATAAAATGAATCATTAACGAAATTTATCTCCATGATTATACAGAACCTTGGATTTGTAATTAGACTGATGATGATATTAAAATATAAGCTATGTATGATGTTAAACGTAAGTAAGGTTAAGATTCTTAGCTTCGTTGCAAAGGATAAGGCGTATAAAATTGATGTTTCAAATGTACCTTAGTGATTTTATTGAATAAATATATTGACCTCCCGTGATATCTATAATTAATACGTGAAGAGAAAATGGTGTAAGTACCCCTTGTTAGCTTATTGCGCACACAGAGGAGTATGCGATTTACAATAGTTAAAGTTTTTACGGAAGGAAGGGCAAATGCAAGATTAAGGTAAAAGCAAAAATTTGTAAATTATGGTACAATTTCGACCACTGTGCACTGACAACTATTGACATAAACAATTTTCAATTTTATATAAGTTTCTTGAAATCATAAAGTAAACAAAATGTTAGGAATGCATCAACATAAAAATACGAGTCAAGGTAGAAAAAGATGAAATTCAACTTAAGTCCAATTACACAAACGAATTAAGCAATTAGTTGGTAATGAATTGACTTTTACTATTTCAAAAGCAACTGCTGCTTCCATCAGTCCCGAAATCAATTATATGCACGAACTGTCAAGTGAAATTTAATGTTAATTGAGTTATTCATTTGAATTCTGTCATCAACTCATATTAATGTTTTTTAGTTTATTCTTTGGTTTACTAACATTAAAAGATTAAATGAATGCCGAATAGGATTTAAATAGTAGAGATGAAGTAATTGGACTTATATATCAACAATTAATAATAGGTTTGCTTTGTTGTGATCGTGTAAATGAACATATTGATGTTAGTAGGTCAATTTTCAACACGTAAGTACTGCTAATAATCTAAGAATGATCATTATTAATTTAGAAAATTCGCGTGCCGAATGCGCGCGAAACCAAGCGTGGAAAAGCGGCGCAGGCGCTACGGCAAAACTGAGCTCAGACGATTTCGCAAACCACCATCTAATGTGAACCTATTAACCTCTTCGTCGAGCGAGGCTCACAGGCGAAGGCGACAGGCGGATGAAGCGGCGAATAGTGCGTTCATTAGACACAAGGTTGTGCCGACCGTCCCATCGGGCCGCGACTCCGCGAGCCGACCCGGTCGCTGACGACTCCCAATGCTGTACCCTACGCCCGCCCACACACGGCCGCATCTTATAAAATCCAAAAAGTAAACAAACTAAAGGCTCACCTTGCCAACTGTAGAGCACTTCTATTAGCGATCTCATTGTAGAAATTCAAGAGGAGGTTATTGTCAAACATCTTTAGCACTTTATCACAGCCATTATATTCCACAGCTAAAATACGAAATATTTTCGTAGAACAACAACAATCCAGGCACCAGCGATCACAGGATAATCACAACGGCCGATCCTAGGCACGTCCGTGCGCGAGCGACGTCAAATCAAACTGGCCCGGTCAAAATGACGAAAGTGAAAACATCGCACGCACAGAAAAAAAGGCTGGCGCGGTACAGTCCTTGCAGGCCACCTCTCGCGCGGGCTCTAGTGACACACTAACTGCGAGGCGCGCCGCCGCATCGCCCGTCGCCTATATAATGAATCGCTCGGAGGCTCGAATCTCAAACGCCAGCGGACGGCACAAAAAGAAGATGCTTCGCAACGGTAGCTAGGAAAGATTGAACACAAAGAATAGCGACACGGACACGTGGGCGCGTGTGCGTGCACGTGCGAATGTTGGTGTGCGAGAGATAGGCGGCCGCAGGAAACTCCGTTCTCTTCCACTAGGAAAGACCTTGGATATGAATCGGCACGTTGCAATGTATACCGCCATCGCCTACGCCCGTTGCCCACTTGACGGCCCCAACAGATTGCATGATGATTCTAAATAAGATGTTAGTTTTCTATTGTATAGGCGTGCACTCAATGCATGGGAAGGGTAGTTCCGGATGAAGGACACGGTAAGTACTGAATGATGTAGCCAGCAGGTCGAGAACAAATATTGAACAACTTAATAGTTAATGAGCGTAGCAGATAGCTTTATTGTTATAACAAGCGGTGGCCGCTTGGACAAACACAATAATTACTGGTGATGGCGATGATGCAATGAAAGTTGATAATGCTATTAGCGATTTGACACGTATTTAGTGTGGGTGGCCACTGAGAAATGAAGACTGTGGCGCAATTTCAGAAGTCAAAGACGTTAAAGATAATGAGGCTAAGTAGGTCAATATAGAGCCAACTCAAGTTCTTAATAAACCACATTTGCTATGTGTAAATAAAGCTGTCGTTACAAAGAAAATGGTTCGAAACGTAGAAACTATTAAACATAATATTTAAAATGAATCTTTCTTAAACATACAATATTCATAAAATAAGTCTCATTAATGTTATATTTGAAGAAAAAGCGTCAATAATTCGAATGCAAGTAGAAAGTTATAGTTATATTGAAGGAATATTGGTTCCGCAAATGTGAGCAAGTCTACGTATAAGCCTGTCCTCGTAATGTTTACATACAAAGTGTGCTTCATGAATAATAAATGGGGTAACTGATAGCTTGATAGATTTTTTACTAATTTTGACTACATTATTGTTCAGGATGGCATTGAAACTATGTACAACATCTCTTGAGGCTACGTTTTTATCGTGGGTAGTTTATTGACTTCCCATTCCTCGTTATTTTCGTTGTTATTTTATGATATCCAATATTATGTTCTGCATCTATGCTTGTATATGTATCTATGCAAGAGAGTCAGTTATTACCACGAACATTTATTATCACGACATGTGTCTCCGATTATGTAGATTTCTCAATAATTCTCAAATCCTTTAAAATATCTAATTTAAGAGAGTCTAAGGACATGCAGTGCGTCCAAGGATTATTTCGTTAAAACCAATTCATTACAACGATAACCTACATTTAGGAGATTCCAGCAAAAATCTGTGGTATCTTGAAATGCTCGCATTTCAGTGCAATATTACGACAAAAATGGTAACAGAGCAGAAACCCGTTCCGTTTCCGCAACTTTCCACTTTCGTTCTCAGTCTCATTGTCTAATGAGCGCAGATTGAATAACTTAGCGAATTTCTTCTAAAGAGCCTTACGTAAAGCCTTTGCCTGTGAGAATCTCTGTAATTGCTACTTCTTGGCTTTAAATTTTGTTATCGAAACTTTATTTTGTAACAAGCGAGAGATTCCCACATCGGTATTATACATCGGTATTATTCCCACATCGGTATTATACTTTGCAATTTATTTTATACTACTCTGTTTGAACTATAACATTTTCTGTTTCTAATACCGTACACCAACTATGGTCAAATTTCATAGATTTCATGTCTGAGCTATCCTCACAAGAAAATCTATTTACACATGTAGTACCTAGTGATGTTTTAGATACAGTAGAATGTAGCTACTTAGCACATTTAGGTCAAAAATTAGTATGGAAGTAATTTTTTTTTTTTTTTTAATAAAATTGGCCCGTTGTTGTATGACTTTTGACAATTATGGGCCTGATTACAAATCACACTCTAGACGCGTATTGTGCTACATTAGCCACTTGTTTCACCGCCGGTGATGACCGAGAAGCGAGTAGAGTCAGAAACTAGAAACGAGTAGGCGAGCAGCGAGAAGCGAGTGTGTATGTTCCTATAGTTGTCTCGCTCATCATCATCTCACGGCGTGTGTTCTGACCGCCAAGCGAGCATCGCTGAGCAAGTGTTGTAGTCGCTGCGATAAAATAGTGGAGAGTGAGTTCTCGCCGGCAGTGTGAACGGCCAGTAATCAACTATTAATATACTTACGTGCATCTTTTACTGACACGGAATCTATATCTTTTGTTCGTTTCTTGAGCGAGGAAATAGTTGATAGCTAATCGTTTACTCGCCGGCGGTGAGATAAGTGCCTAAGACTATAGTGGGCCTTATTAGATTGCCTAAAGTTTCGTCTTTACGAAAATCATAAAATATTGATATCTAATCAGGTTTTATTTACGAAATTGTTACATACATTGTTAAATTGTTAAATATGCAAGAACTACACAGTACACTTAGTAATTAAGATTAAAAATAAAATTGGAATCTGATACACTCCAAACTACAAAAACACAGATAAATTTGTTAAACAAAATGTCAGCTTGATAAAGTCTCCAATCTTCATTTCGGAGGGAAAAAAATGGAACATACAAAAAAAAACACAGTAGACTATATTCTAACTACATACTAGAAATATTACCTTTTATATCAATACACCAATCGATCTTTTCCGTCACTGTAACCAATAATTCCGAATTTTTATTGGTAGTTATTGGTTTGCAAAGCGATATTTTTGTTATTTTTTCACGTTATTTTTGCAGTAAGTCGAATGGATTGAGTCGAGTGCGCCATCTGACAAAAGGGTGCCTAAGAAACTAAATGCCCTATAGATAAAGGAAAGACGGTTGCACTGAATCACAATCCATATGTCGCTACAAGTCGAAAATATGCGATTTGGTTCGAATTGAGTGTTGGATTAGAGTTGGGACTCTTGGGACCCAGGACAAAAGTTGGGTAGTTTTACGGTACTAGAAACGGTACCGTACCACCCTAGAAAAATTCTCTCTACTGCTTCTACTCTCTACGCTAAAATATTATTTAACATAGAGAGAAACCAGAGAACGTTCTTCCATAGAGAAACTAGGAGAACTAAACTAACTTTTTAGGGCGGTTATGCAAGCCCAGCTGATTACCCTTATCGTTATCGGACTTGACATTACTTTCAATAGTCAATGTTGAAAACACGGAAATAGTTTCAATAGTTCATCTTTTGGTATCAATAGTGATCTCTTGATCATTCGATTATCACAATTCGTAACAGCCTATTTCATTTATACTCGAACAATGGTCAGTTCACGGTTTAGCGAAACGAACTAAAACAATCAGCAATTGAATAATTCCTTAGGCAGATATTTTGTCAGTTCAATCAGTCATTGCCATTGTTGTTTGCTTCAGTCCTGAGACAATTTAGTGTTAGATTTTATCACAATATCGAATTTCAGAAACATGAGCTTATGCTTACTTAAGAACTTTAGGTTAGGTAGAGTTCCATTGTAGTATTCACTTTCGGCAACATTCAATTCCTTGTTAATAGTTTTGTTATCGCCGGATTTTGTAAGTTATTTATGTCTATGGACCTAATTGGCATTATTAAATACATCTGCGTGATAGATAACATAACAGTTTTAAAATGTAATGTGCTTTGATGTAATCATTTATGCTAATATTCTTAGGCACAAAGCGAATGCGTCTGAGATGAAACTCTAAAACGTATTGAATCTTAGCTTAATGTTTGTACGTGGCAAGCATCTTTAAGGCACTTTTGATTTGGTTGAGTTATAATTTGGTCAAGGTCGTCTTTGGAAGATCATGGGCAAATATTTTAATGTTGTAGTTACCACATTTAAATTTATTTATATGTTCTTCTTGTTGTAATATTGAAGTTTAACAGTATCAATTGCTTTATGACAAAAATAACAAGTTGAAAATCAGAAAGTTCAGCATTTGATATCATACATAACATACCAGCATGCACAAAAATTGTGAAACCAGGATGAAATCATCAAACCGATGAAAGGCAAAACTTTCGCGCCATTTCTCCGGGTGAAAGTTTTAATACGCATTGTACTTTTGTCACTGGCTAATCATGATCTTTATCGTAAATCGTAATCCTGACATTTGGACGCCCACTGCTATTTCGAGTTTGAATATGAAAGTAAGGCTTGCTCCAGTGAGTGTTGCACAATTTATCTGTAAGGTGAATATCGATTTAGAAAGGGTTTATGCGAATATTATTACATATATATTTTTAAAAACACTATAAATTAGATAAGCTAATTTTGACGTTATTTAAATAAATAGTAGGTAGGTACTTACCTAGTTACTATGCAAAACTCAAATGGATATACAACATACCTATAGTGCAAGTTATAAAAAGTTTTGTGAAAGGTATTTACGCAATATTTTTGTTCAGGTTCAAAGTGCATATTAACCAAGACGATCTATCAAATAAAGTAAACTTTGATTGAAATGATGTTGTTTGGAAGATTAGTAAAAAGTTTTAGATTTTGCGAATACACGTTAATTGGATTCGTAGGCAGTAACAACTTGGATAAAACGAAATTCGACTATTGCCGGCGATTAATACATCGCCTTCGTGTCTTCTATCGTTACGATTAGTTTCCGTTTTCAATTGCATACAGTCATTCACAGCTTTGAACATGACCAGTTAAATGCCGCTTTAGACCCTACGTATGAAGTTATAGAGGTTAGAGTTGTAGAAAACATTCAAGCCTCCATTCGCCAACTTCCAACTGTATTCATCCGTAAATCGCATGAAAGTAATATGAGATCAAAATTCGTATGCATCTGCGTGTACCATTGGAGCTGTCACGATCGGCCGTGGCTGCCATTTATTAATATTAAACGAAAATTCGTTATCCATCTGGCCTTGGTCCATGTTCCTTTCAGTTCTACTTAATGATGACAGTTGCATGAAACGTGCTGTTTGTAATGGCAACCAACTGAATGACCGCACTGCTCTGGTCACGGAGTCTCCAAGGTTTCACATCCGACCACTAAACTTATCAACTCATAACATTCTACTCGATTGCGGAAATGACGTTTCGAAACATGACTTTATGAGATTTCTTCGAAGCATAAACTTTCGAAAGAAAATTCGACATGCCGAAGGTTTTGTAATAGTGATTGAAAGCGCTTCGCGCGCCGAGGCTCGCTGCGGCTCCGCGGCTCGGCTGTACACGTCGAAAGTGAGACCGAGAGGTTGCGCAGGCGCGTTACGAAGTTTTTATTGTCGGCCGCGCGCGAAATCACTTGAAAGTTGTATTGTCCTTGGATATTTCACTTCTTTATTTGCCGCGTTTCCGACACCCGAGCCGAAGTTCAGTCGGCGATGACGCCAATAATTGTACATGCAAAAGTCGCTCCCCTTCACTATGATTTAGATTTCATTGCTGAAATTGGCATTTGAGCCCTCTTTAGCCGCCTTTCTCCTCTACTCTCTAGGATAGGATATGTATGCTCACCAAGGGGTTCCGTCAGACGTGAAGGGTGCAGTTTCTGCAAGGCAATCCAGGGTGCGCGGTGCGCACGCGGTTTCCCGGCGCTTGCGCCACTTCCCCGCTTGCGACACGCTTCCTGCGGGAGAGTGCGAGGCCGCGCGCGAGTTCCGCGCGCAACGAGTTGCACAACGCTTATCGGCGACCCGGTTTCGACTTTCGCCGCGATTATCACTGAAACTGAATCCTGCGTGATGCACTGTAGTACACTGTAATCCGGGGCGGTGGTGTGCGGGGGTGTTCGGGCGCGGAGTAAGGCGCGACGGCGCTGCGGGCCGCGGGCGCCGTGCGAGTGGCGCGCGCGCTCGGCCGCGGCGCCGTCGGTTGCGCCACACTCGAAAGTAAAAGTGAGCGGCGCGGGGCGCGGCGGCACATTTCTCCCACTTTCGCTGCCGTGATTCATTCCTCGCGTCAAGGTCGCTTCCCGTACTCCCGCCGCGAGTACTACGTCCCTCCTCCCGCGTACGCGCTCTCCCGACCAGTCACGTTGCGTTGCCGCGCCGCACCTCGCCGCAACCTCATCTGCATGCGATACCTATCTAGTCACGTGGCCATTTCCATCCAACATTAACAAACAACCATATAGCGACAAATTATATACGACGCTGTTACCTATTCCATTCATAGCTATCGTCATCCAGTTTGAAAATAGTTGCAATAATAATAGACCGATTGTTGATAAAAGTGGAGCAGTCAATAATTTCGGCGCTAACAATGAACCTCTTATTTATGGCCTTAACTTGGTCCAAGACCGGAAACTGGAACTCAGTTCATTTTACCTTTGAGAGAAAGTCATTGTTCCTAACACACTCATTGCCTGCAATTTGCGCAGTAAATGAAGTAAACGACCAACTGACAGCTGATTTACATCAGACAAGTAATCACTGAAGCGTTGAAAGACTTTCTAAGTCAAGAAGTTCAGGAGTGATAGCATGTCACACCGCATTGTGCGAAGTGAAATTGATTTATTAGCAGTTTATTGCAAGTTATCTGTATGACTAGCTAGCATTATCCACGATTTTCACCAACTTAATCCAATAACCATTAATTTACGCAGAATATTTTTACTACATTCAAAAGAAAACAAAACATTGATACGTGAAAGTTTCTAAGTTGGTGTAAAAAGTAGCAATCGTTAAAGACGAAATACATGAACCTCTAAAAAGTAAAACTGCTAGAAAGTGCAAGTGACTTGGGACAAAACCAATGCAATTGCAAGACAACAATACAATCGAAATAGCAATAAAATCTTGAACAGTAGGATAAACACCGTCGGCTGTCTTTGTGATGGTAAAATAACAATTGTTTCGGATTAGGTACCTTACCTAGTATGAAGGTCTATGCAAATACTTGCATAAAAGCTTTAGCGCCTAATTTCGCCGTGACCTATCATAATGTTCACTGTTTCTCTCCTATTTAGCAAAAATTTGCTCAGTTTTGGTTAAAGATATTTTGGTATTGACAACATAGAGACTAATCGTTAAATAAATTTATACTTTTAAAGTATTTTTTTTCACCTTTGGATAGGTAACATTTAAAATAATTAGATTTCTTTGGTTAAATTTGGACCGACCAACTAATCTGATTTGGCTCGCTCCAATTCTGAGGTCTTTCCTAGTACAGGTCATATTCTGGGCTCTTGTATGTTACATATCGAGCTCCGTGACGCAGTGGCTGAGACGTAGGAGGTAGCCGAATCGATTCCCGCTGCGGAACAAATGTTTGCATGATCTACAGATACTTGTTCCGAGTCTGGATGTTTTTCTATCACACTATATTTTTCTATTATAAATGCGAAAGTTTGGATGTTTGTTTGTTTGTTACTCTATCACGCCATAACAGCTGAACCGATTTCGATGAAATTTGGTATATACGTAGATTATAACCTCGATCACCACATAGGTACCATTTATTCCATAAATCAGTTCCCATAGGATGAAAATGGGGTGTTAAGTTAAGTTGCAACAGCGAGTTTAGCTTTATTTCTAGGTTACCTACATATTTAGTAGTGTAACGCGTACGAAGTCGCGGGAAACAGCTGGTATATTATAGGTAGGTATGTATTTACAAAAAAAAGTATACCTAGTCAGGTCATAAGTATTGTCACACAGTAAAAACTTTTCTTTTAGAATGCTGGCCACAAAAAAGTTTATAGAATTCGAATTTCGAATTGTTCATGAAAATAAAAATGTATACTTTTTAGAATTTTACTCATTTTTAAATATGGAGTGGACGCTTAAAGAAGACTGTGTTGCAGTTATTGCGTTGCATCGTTGCAGTTACGCGCCAATTCAAATTTTTGACATACTGAAAAATTTGAATATAACTAAAAGATTCGTTTATCGCACCATCAAACGATACAATGAAGACTCTAGTGTAGATGACAGGTCAAGAAGTGGTCGCCCTCGGTCTGTTAGGACTCCAGCAGTGATAAAAGCTGTGAAGGCGCGAATTCAAAGAAATCCCAAACGTAAGCAGAAACTGTTGGCCCTTCAGATGGGGTTAAGCAGAACCACGGTAAAAAGGGTATTAAATGAAGACTTAGGGCTTCGGGCATATCGAAAAAAAACAGAACATCGTTTGAATGCTCGTCTAATGGACCTGAGACTGAAGAGATGCCGCGCTTTGTTGAAGCGGTACGCGGGAAAAAAATATCGGGAAATTCTTTTTTCGGATGAAAATTTTTTTACCGTAGAAGAGAGCTACAACAAACAAAATGATAAGGTGTACGCACACAGTAGTGAAGAAGCGAGCAACCGTATTCCGCGTGTCCAACGAGGTCATTTTCCATCCTCGCTCATGGTATGGTTGGGAGTTTCTTATTGGGGCTTAACAGAGGTACATTTTTGTGAGAAAGGTGTAAAAACGAATGCAGTTGTGTATCAAAATACAGTCCTGACGAACCTTGTGGAACCTGTTTCTCATACCATGTTCAATAACAGGCACTGGGTATTCCAACAAGATTCGGCGCCAGCTCATAGAGCGAAGAGCACACAAGACTGGCTGGCGGCGCATGAAATCGACTTCATCCGGCACGAAGACTGGCCCTCCTCCAGTCCAGATTTGAATCCGTTTGATTACAAGATACTTGGACAACACTTGGAGGAAAAGGCGTGCTCAAAGCCTCATCCCAATTTGGAATCACTCAAGACATCCTTGATTAAGGCAGCCGCCGATATTGATATGGACCTCGTTCGTGCTGCGATAGACGACTAGCCGCGCAGATTGAAGGCCTGTATTGAAAATCACGGAGGTCATTTTGAATAAACTTTAGTGTCATAAGAATCTATGTTTTGTTAAGTTCATTTTGGTATATAAATGGTACATAATGAATAAACTTGTTTCAATTATTTTATATTAAACATGTGACAGAATTTATGACCTGACCAGGTATAAGTATTCTATCAGTTATCTGGTTCCCATAGTACAAGCTCGGCTTAGTTTGGGGGCAGATAGCGCTGTGTGAAATGTCCAGTATTATTTATTATAATTATTATTTATGTCGATTGGCGCAACTAAAATTTCTAGTGATCTTGAATATAAAACCTTTTAACTTCTTTGTTTTCGATAAAAAAAATAATTCTTGTGAATGTTGAATGAACGTGAAAGTTATTACGAAATCATAAGGCACGGAAATGAGCCCTTTGCAAGTAGGCACCGATTTCGATGACGGCGACCCTAACTATATTTAAATTTAAAGAAAATGCTATTAAATGCATAAAAAATATAATAATTTTAATTATACTGCGTTTATATTTAAATTCTAGCGTGAGCCCTAATATGGCTTGCTAGACCAAACTTAGTTTTAAAAATTCTATCACAGGTGTCACAATAGAGTTGGCTTGCTGCGTTATATGTGTAAGTATAAGATGGCTTAGGTCTGTCTTTACGTATCTGGCGCTTTATATCGAGCGTATGAAGTCGGGTTTCTTCGAAAGTTTTAATGTTATTTTTATTATAGATGGTAGAGCGCCAGGACGAGCTGTGTGAAGCGAGCTCCTCCCAATTTGCAGGGTCAATATCGCAGGCATTTAGATGTCTTTTGAACACGTCCTTTGCAAGTAGGTGCTTGTTGAAAGCCCTTTGTGATTTTGATTGAGTCGATAAGACTGACTATCGTAGTTGTTTTGAAGACCCTATTGATTCAAGGCTGATTGTAGGTGGCTTAAAAATTTAAATTTTCGTGGTCTTATTACATAATCCAACATAAATCATATGAAACATTGAATATAGAAAAGAATAGGCTTGGTCTCTGGTCTGGTAAACATTACATCATGGTAAGTACTTCATATATCCTCCTGTTCACAGATTACATCGCTTAAAATCAGGTGAGATTTTTGTTAAATGAATATCTATATAACTTAAATAGGTATTTATTGGCACCGCCATCACTCACGTTCTTCAATCAAATTTATCCAAAGGTTGCCTGAAAGAGATCGCTTTAAGCGATAAGGCCGTCCATTGTACCAGCACCAGTCTTTAAGTTTTCTAGGTTAAGTTAGTGTAATTTGGTGTAACAATAAAGAATTATTTATGTATAATAAACTAGTGGTTCGCCCCGAACTGAAATATCGCGAGTCTACTAAAACAAAAAAAAATATTCTTAGGGCGACTCGCGCAATGATGCCTAAACGTATTTAGTGGCTAAATGTGGTTTAAGGAGTTGGCAAATCATACAAATACGTAAAATTTAAACATGTTTAGTCGCTAAATACGTTTAGGGATCGTTGTGGAAGCCGGCCTTAATCTTTGACTAATAAAATAGTGAACACCATATAACTTGACCTACAGTTTCATTCAAATTTCAGGTAACGGGAGTTCATGTAAATTGGATAATCTTTTTTGGGGTACAAATTGCATTTATTTTGGATTTCAGACTTTTGCCTATATTTGTGTTACTAAAGCTACACGCATACAAAATTTCAGCATTGTGGGGTCACTGGTGTACCCTGTGAATTTTATCAAAGTTCAGTTTTTATTATGACTGTTAACTCAAAAACTATAAAGAGTTTACAAAAAATAAAAACGGAGTCTAAATATACTAATAAATACCTTTCATTTGACGTCCCATTTGACCAGTTAGCCTCATTTTAATTTTTTTACCCCTCTTGAATTCAATATCTCAACAACCCCCCCACATTTTTAGCTCATTTAGTCACAACAAAATTGTGTCATCACTACCTACCTATGTATTAAATTTCACGATGATCGGGTTAACACTTCGATAGTTATCCTCGGACAAACAAACATACATACATACAACGCCGATTTGCCCAAGTTGATTTAGAGAAGTCGGTTCGCTCGATCAAAAAATAATAATACACCGATGTTCAATATCTCAAAAACCTTGAAAACTAGAAGCTATAAAGAAAAGTACAAAGCGCGCGGACAGGCGACATTGAAAGTTGGCATTACATTACGTAACCCTAGATACTGTAGGCGAATGTATTGAATATCAGTAACCGCACGTGGCTAGTACTACATGCTGTTTATACTGTGGCTGCGTGTAGTAGAGGGGCGGATCAAACCTTTTCCCGACAGCCCAATAAGGGTGCGTGTCCACCAGAGCAGTGCCAGGAAGCTAATCAACTATTGCCGGATTATATTAGATTAGATTATATCTTTATTTCACACCATTAATTAAAAACATATAAAAGAAAATACGAATAAGCCTTATGAATAAGCTCAGAGTCGCTCAACGAGCTATGGAGAGGGCTATGCTCGGAGTTTCTCTACGGGATCGAATCAGAAATGAGGAGATACGTAGGAGAACTCAAGTCACCGACATAGCCCGACGGATTAGCACGTTGAAGTGGCAATGGGCAGGCCATATAGCGCGCAGAACGGATGGCCGATGGGGCCGGAAAGTTCTCGAATGGAGGCCACGGACCGGCAAGCGCAGCGTAGGACGTCCACCTACAAGATGGGCAGACGACTTGGTAAGAACCGCAGATCGGCGTTGGATGCACCGCCGCTGCCGCTTTCAACCGCAGTTCCTGGAGATCAATGAGGGAGGCCTTTATCCAGCAGTGGACGTCCTACGGCTGATATGATGATGATGATAAAAATATAATACACTTTTAAATCATAGGTGGTATGCTCAGTCCCTTGAGTGTCGTTATATAGAGTTTACACTGTATATAGGTACACACGGCTACACATCAAAGCATACACAATGCGAGGTCAGCTTATACTGGAAACTTATAGCTTGATGTGTAGCCGTGTGTACCTATATATATATTATGTAATATAATATTAATATTTATGTAATTCTATGATTATATTACATGCATTTTATTTTATATTATCTTTAATAACGCCGCCGTCCTTATATGTTCACATAGATCCTGTCCAACCAAAGGTTGCCTGGAAGAGATCGCTTTTAGCGACAAGGCCGCCCATTGTACCTATGATTTAACCTCGCATTTGAGAGTCGTGCTCGAGCCGTCGTACAGTGCGGACGTCTCTGGGGCGTCGTTACGCTGCCCGTTGAATATACGAAGATTCGATCGTCGTTAGTGGTCGAGGCAACATCGCCTATAAAAGGCTCCTCAGATCGCGCGGCACGCATTCGATCGTCGTTAGTGGTCGCCGCTATAGCATGCAGCGGCCACACCTTAGGATCCTAGGCTGGTAGAGGGGGGCTCGAGTGCCGAAACACTTTGTTGTAGCAACGGCGTGTTTCGGCCCTCGAGTCGGCACGGTCACTCCCCGTGCTAGTGCTCGTTGCTTCGGCGTCAACGCAATCCACCTCAAGTGGCGAGGCAACCAGGCAACTGTAGAAGGCCTGAAGGTAGCGATAGGAGTTTTTATCGTTGCCAGATACTGCGTCCTGTTCCCTTCCAGTCGTAGCGGTTCTCCGTTCCACTGGGTCAAGGGGAGTAAGGAGGAGAGGGTGCATCTGTGTACGGCGCGCACACTTATGCAACTTAATATATCCTGCGCATCTGACTTGGCTTTGTCATTCCGAGTTTAAAAAAGTCCTGGGCTTGGTCTAATACCTGGACACGGGTGGCCTAAGGAGAGGAGAGTGGTCGCTCTAGCACTGCATCGGGGTGACAGTGTGGTTCGGCAGCACTCTTTGAGACAAAGCAGCTTTATTTAGAGAGGCACTGCTTTCCTCGCTCAGCCGGGGAGGGGGCTAGAAAAGGTGCCCCAAACAAACGCTCATTCCTCGCAATAAGAATAAATCTAAAAATATGCAGATGAATATGACTTTTGGTGCGTGGAATGTACGTACTCTTTTAGACCGACCCAACAACCTCTGCCCAGAACGTAAAACCGCCATTGTGGCTCGCGAGCTCAAACGCTATGACGTCGACATAGCCGCTCTCAGCGAAACACATCTAGCTGACGAAGGTGAGCTTGTTGAACGTGGTGGTGGGTACACTTTCTTCTGGAAAGGCACACCAGCTTCTGAGCCTAGACGGTCAGGAGTAGGCTTTGCTATTAAAACTACTTTAGCCTCTAAGTTGGAAGAACATCCAGTTGCTATCTCTGATCGTGTCATGTCCTTACGTTTCCATCTTCGAAACAATAAATACTTAAATGTTATCAGCGTATATTCGCCAACACTCGACAAAAGTGATGACGTCAAGGACAAATTTTATGAGGAAGTGTCAGAAGTGCTGACTAAAATCCGGCGCTGTGAGAAAGTTTTGCTTCTTGGCGACTTTAATGCTCGCGTCGGACGTGATTTTGAAGCTTGGCCTCGGGTGATAGGGCGACATGGCATTGGTAACATGAACAGTAATGGGCAACTGTTACTAAGCCTCTGTTCCCAATTTCATCTGGGTATTACCAATACCATGTTTAGACTCCCAAATAAATACAAAACTACCTGGATGCACCCAAGGTCCAAGCATTGGCATCTTATTGATTATGCTATAGTCCGTCAACGGGATATAGCGGATGTCAAAGTAACGAGAGTAATGAGGGGCGCAAATTGTTGGTCGGATCACCGACTTGTTGTTACAAAACTATTTTTGCGTCTTAGCCCTTGCCGTAGACCTCGCAGGGCTAAGCCTAACTGTCTTCATCTGAAAAAGCTAGAGTCTGCTGAAATATTGGCAAATTACAGGGAAGCTGTCAATACCTTTACAGCAGGCATACACCCCGAAGATGAACAGTTAGACGAGGGCTGGAAACTGTTAACTACAAATACCATCAATGCGGCTACTGAGATCTTAGGCCAAAAACCTCGTGTCTGTGAAGACTGGTTTGACGAAAATGATAATACATTGACAGTCGCCCTAGAAAAACACCGCCAGCTCCTTCGAAAGGGAAATCAGACAACTGCTTCTGAAAAAATAAAGGAGAGTACGAGCCAAATAAGGAGACTAACTCGAAACGCAAAAGATGAGTGGTGGCTGAACAAGGTTCGCTATATTCAGTGGCTTGCTGATTCGAATAGACTCGGCGATTTCTTTAACGAGATTAAAAAGTTAGTAGGAAGTCCACATCGAGTAAACGTACCACTGAAATCACTTTCAGGTACCCTCCTGGTAAGCAAAGGAGAAGTTCTTACTCGCTGGGCAGAACACTATAACAGCTTACTCAATGTGGATCGTTCTGCTGACATAAACTATTTAGCATCACTTCCTGCCTTACCACAAGCCGTAGATCTGGATCAGCCTCCTTCTCTTGAGGAAGTTATCATCGCCATCAAAGCGCAGAAAAACAATAAGGCTGTCGGCATCGATAACATACCAGGAGAACTATTAAAATATGGCGGAGATGAGTTGCACTACAAGATTTGGCAATTTTTCCAGCGCATGTGGGAAATGGAGTTCGTTCCTCCTAGTTTTGGCGTATCACTAATTTGCTCTTTGTATAAAAATAAAGGTGATCGATCTGTTTGCAACTCTTATAGGGGTATATCACTTCTGTCTACTCCAGGAAAAACTTTTGCCAGAGTACTCTTAAATCGTCTTATGGAGCTCTCTGAAAGTATATTGCCTGAAACGCAATTTGGGTTTAGACCCAATCGCGGCACATGCGAGGCCATATTCTCTCTTAGACAACTGCAAGAGAAAAGCAGGGAACAGTGTCAACCTCTGTTTCTCTGTTTTGTTGATCTGGAGAAAGCTTTTGACAGTGTACCTCGCGAAGCTTTGTGGATTGTGCTTTCGAAACTTGGTTGCACCGACAAATTTATACGCTTGATAAGACTTCTTCACGACAACATGACTTGTTGCGTAACCGTCAATGGTGAGCAGACAGAGCAATTCCCTGTCACTTGTGGTGTAAAACAAGGCTGTGTATTAGCACCCACTCTTTTTGCTCTGTACTTTTCCGTTGTCGTGAGGGAGACTTTACAAGCCAACACCGAAGGGATCCGCATACGTTTTCGCACAGATGGCAGTATCTTTAACCTGGCTAGGTTAAAAGCGCACACAAAGGTATCGTATGACCTCATTACCGAATTGATGTATGCTGATGACCTATGTTTCGTTGCGGAATCTTCTGAGGGACTCCAGGACTTGATGACTCGGCTTGACGCTGCGTGCTGTAGATTTGGCCTCAAAATTAATATTACAAAGACAGAGGTGATGGCCATGGACACTGTTAACCAAGCTCCACTGAATCTGCAAATCGATGGAAAGCCCATAAAACAGGTCGATACATTCAGATATCTGGGAAGCAGCATAACAACAAAATGCGACCTTGACTCGGAGATCAACAGCAGACTTGGCTCCGCTATGGCTGCTTTTGGTAAACTACGAGTCCAGGTATTTCGCTCCCATAACATCAAATTGAGTACCAAGATTAAGGTGTATATGGCTATTGTACTTCCTAACATCTTGTACTCGTCAGAGACATGGTGCCTGTATCGCAGACACATACGCACGTTAGACAGATTCCATCTGAAATGCCTCCGCGACATTCTTAACATCAAGTGGTCGGATCGGGTCCGTAATACCGATGTTCTACGACGGGCTAATGTCTGTGGCATAGAGGCATATTTGATGCGGCGTCAGCTGCGTTGGTGCGGGCACCTGTCTCGGATGTCTGATGAGCGAAGGGCGAAACGCATTTTCTTCTGTGAACTAGAACATGGTAAGCGGAAACGCGGAGGTCAGTTCCTACGTTTCAAAGACGTACAGAAGAGGCACATGAAGAGGTGTTGTATCGAACCGTCGCGCTGGGAGGCTCTCGCTGAAAAACGACCTGAATGGAGGCGTCATGTTCAGGACAAAGTGTACGAGTTTGAAGAAGAAAGGAGGCAAGAACTAGACTTAAAACGAGATCAGCTTAAAAGTCGACCGCCGGCTAATATCAATTACAACTACATTAATGGCGCCTTAACTTGTGTTCATTGTAACCGGACTTTTAGCGCAAAAATAGGGTACACCAGCCACATACAGGCTAAACACCTAGGCCAATAATCACAAAGTCAAGTCTCTGTAGCCGAAATCGGCTAGGAGGATTATTATTATTATTATTATTAACCTCGCATACCTACCTCGATTTTACCTCGCATTGTGTATGCATAGAATGAGATATCAGCTTATACTGGAAATGTATAGCTTGATGTGTAGCCGTGTGTACCTACATATTTAAATAATAAAAATGTAGGAGACATATACATATTTGCTGTGCTCGTGTGTAGAACTGTCGCGCGCTCTAACTCACCCTTGCCTTGCTTGTAAGTCTAGAGTACAGTGAGATAGGGTTTGTCAATTTTTAATCTAATTTAGTCTTATTATAATTTTATTTAACGACCTAAGTGGCGCAGTGGGCGTATAGCCGGCTGAGACGCAGGAGGTAGAGGGTTCGATTCCCGCCGCGGATCAAATGTTTGTATGATCTACAGATATTTGTTCCGGGTGTGGATGTTTTTCTATATATTATAAGTATGTATTTACAAAAAAATGTATGTAAGTATTCTATCAGTTGTCTGGTTCCCGTAGTACAAGCTCTGCTTAATTTGGGGCTAGATAGCGCTGTGTGAAGTGTACACCAATATTTATTTATTTTATTTTATTCTCATTTGTAACATTGACATGTAGGTATATTCAATAATTATTATGTTTAATAAATTGTTTAATAAAATTTGTATAAACCAGCACATGTTCCATTGTGATTGTCATTTGTTATATTGTTGTTTCTCGATTGTTTGTAAAATGTGTTTGTGCTTGTAAATTAGGGTAATTGGATTTACATAATCCAATACCGTTCTAATTAAATAAATAGTAATAATAAGCGGTAAGCAAGGATAAAGTCTACCAATAGGATAGCTGCGCTGTGCGAGGCTAGGCAAATAAAGCATGACGACAGTCGTAGCTATTTATATTTAAAAACTGAAACCCGACTAAGTAATACCTATGATAATGGTAAACTATGTCATACGTACCATAATAACGAATCGATTTACACCTCATTCATCAAAATCGGATGAGTAGTTTAGGCGCTACGGTGGAACGTACACCTATAGACTGCTAAATACATAACCCCGCCTTTTGACTTTGCCGTAGTTGGGTAAAAATGTAGCCTATGTCATCCGTAATCTAATAACGAATCGATTGACACCTCATTCATTAAAATCGGATGAGTAGTTTAGGCGCTACGGTGGAACGTACACCTATAGACTGCTAAATACATAACCCTGCCTTTTGACTTTGCCGTAGTCGGGTAAAAATGTAGCCTATGTCATCCGTACCCTAATAACGAATCGATTGACACCTCATTCATCAAAATCGGATGAGTAGTTTAGGCGCTACGGTGGAACGTCCATCTATAGACTGCTAAATACATAACCCTGCCCTTTGACTTTGCCGTAGTCGGGTAAAAATGTAGCCTATGTCATCCGTACTCTAATAACGAATCGATTGACACCTCATTCATCAAAATCGGATGAGTAGTTTAGGCGCTACGGTGGAACGTACATCTATAGACTGCTAAATACATAACCCTGCCCTTTGACTTTGCCGTAGTCGGGTAAAAATGTAGCCTATGTCATCCGTACTCTAATAACGAATCGATTGACACCTCATTCATCAAAATCGGATGAGTAGTTTAGGCGCTACGGTGGAACGTACATCTATAGACTGCTAAATATATAACCCTGCCTTTTGGCTTTGCCGTAGTCGGGTAAAAATGTAGCCTATGTCATCCGTACTATATTAGCGAATCGATTTACACCTCACGCATCAAAATCAGATGAGTATTTTAGGCGCTACGGTGGAACATAGGTAAATGCAAACGTACATACATAGACTGTTAAATCATAGCCCTTCCTTTTGGCTTTGCCGTAGTCAGGTAAAAATGTAGCCTATGTCATCCGTACCATATTAGCGAATCGATTTACACCTCACGCATCAAAATCAGATGAGTGTTTTAGGCGCTACGGTGGAATATAGGTAAATACAAACATACACACATACATAGGTAGACTGTTAAATCATAACCCTTCCTTTTGGCTTTGCCGTACTCGGGTAAAAATGTAGCCTATGTCATCCGTACCATATTAGCGAATCGATTTACACCTCATGCATCAAAATCTGATGAGTATTTTAGGCGCTACCGTAGAACGTAGGTAAATACAAACCCTTCCTTTTTGCTTTGCCGTAGTCGGGTAAAAATGATTTTTTTTACACCATTTTTTCCAATAAACCTAAGCCTTTTAGAAGTTTTGGAAGGGAAAGAGTTATGACTAGTGATCGGCTTAGGTAGTGCCATTCACGGGAATTAACTTAACATAGAAATGCTTTCTAAATCCCGGGAAATATATTTTTATTTTATTTAACAGGTTTTTAGGAATTCATATTTTATAGTAACTATTCAGCTTTATGCAAATACATGTTGTATTGGTCACTAAAGTCATCCCTTTCCCTCACGCTTCTGTAGCTTATAGCGGGTGAGGTGAGGACTCGGTTTCACTATACGCACACATTTGCAGCGAGTAGATACACAATACGCATTTACATTGAAATTCAGAAAAATATTCCCGGGAATCGGGGAATAAATCCCGGGCATATCCATATTAACTTATCATTCAGGTACATTGACCCAAAATATCACTACCTACGCCGATCCCTAGTTATGACGTAATTATTTTCCTTTAATATATTACATACTGAAGCGGCAGTGAGCGGGGCACATATGTAGCTCGAATAACTGATGGCCCTTGGAGCAAAAAGATTCTGAAAAGTACAGCGTAGGACGGCCCCCTACTAGATGGAAAGTTGACCTGATAAAGGTTGCTGGGAGCCGTTGGGTGCAGGCCGCACAAGGTCGGTCGCTCTGGAAATCGATGGGAGAGGCATATGTTCTGCAGGGGACATCCTAATGCTGGTATAATTATGATAACGAAGATGCTGATGATGACTGTCGCCGTGCCACTCTACTACAATACGTCAAAGCCTAACTATATTTGATCGAGCGAAGCGAGATCTCTAAATCAACTTGGGCAAATCGGCGTTGTATGTATGTATGTTTGTTTGTCCGAGGATAACTTTTGTAGCGTTGATCCGATCATCGTGAAATTTGGTACATAGGTAGGTAGTGATGGCACAATTTTCGTGTGACTAAATGAGCCAAAAATGTTGGGGGGTAGTTGAGTTCAAGAGGGGTAAAAAATGAAAATGAGACTATTAGGTCAAATGGGACACCAAATGAAAGACCTTTATTAGTACATTTAGATTCCGTTTTTGTTTTTAGTAAATTCTTTAAATTTTTGAGCCATAATAAATACTTAACTTTGACAAAATTCACGGGGTACACCAGTGCCCACAGTGCTGAAACTTGGTATGTGTGTAGCTTTAGTGACACAAATATTGGCAAAAGTCTGAAATCCAGAATAACTGCAATTTGTACCCTAAAAAAACCAATTAACATGAACTCCCGTTACTTGTAATTTGAAAGAAACTGTAGGTTAAGTGTGTTGGTTGTTCATTTCGTGGAACTATTTTATTAGGCAAAGATTAAGGCCGGCTTGCACAATAATCCCTAAACGTATTTAGCGACTAGACATGTTTAAGTTTTACGTATTTGTATGATTTGACAACTCTTTAACCCATATTTAGCCACTAAATACGTTTAGGCATCGTTGCGAGAGTTACCCTAAGAATATATTTTTTGTGTTTTGGGAGACTCGCGAGATCTCAGTTCGGGGCGAACCACTAGTTACTATGTTTAAGTAAAGATAGAGATTATTTTGAAATGTCTGTGAGTATACTATAGGTAGAAGCAGTTGTGGGGCGCGCACGTTTGGATCGGAATAGGTACCTACAACGCTACAAAGAACCATTTCAAGAGATCTTTCACCTCAGATTAGATTGGTTGAATCAAAGAGCAGAGAGACAATTGTCATAATTTTAACCAACCTCCGGAAAAGGAGGATTCAATTTGTTATCGCGAAGCGAGATCTCCAAATCAACTTGGCAAATCGGCGTTGTTTGTATGTATGTACCTAGTCAGGTCATAAATTCTGTCACATGTTTAATATAAAATAATTGAAACAAATTTATTCATTATGTAACCATTTATATACCAAAATGAACTTAACAAAACATAGATACTTATGACACTAAAGTTTATTCAAAATGACCTCCGTGATTTTGAATACAGGCCTTCAATCTGCGCGGCCAGTCGTCTATCGCAGCACGAACGAGGTCCATGTCAATATCGGCGGCTGCCTTAATCAAGGATGTCTTGAGTGACTCCAAATTGGGATGAGGCTTTGAGCACGCCTTTTCCTCCAAGTGTTGCCATATCTTGTAATCTAACGGATTCAAATCTGGACTGGAGGAGGGCCAGTCTTCGTGCCGGATGAAGTCGATTTCACGCGCCGCCAGCCAGTCTTGTGTGCTCTTCGCTCTATGAGCTGGCGCCGAATCTTGTTGGAATACCCAGTGCCTGTTATTGAACATGGTATGAGATACAGGTTCCACAAGGTTCGTCAGGACTGTATTTTGACACACAATTGCATTCGTTTTTACACCTTTCTCACAAAAATGTACCTCTGTTAAGCCCCAATAAGAAACTCCCAACCATACCATGAGCGAGGATGGAAAATGACCTCGTTGGACACGCGGAATACAGTTGCTCGCTTCTTCACTACTGTGTGCGTACACCTTATCATTTTGTTTGTTGTAGCTCTCTTCTACGGTAAAAAAATTTTCATCCGAAAAAAGAATTCCCCGATATTTTTTTCTCGCGTACCGCTTCAACAAAGCGCGGCATCTCTTCAGTCTCAGGTCCATTAGACGAGCATTCAAACGATGTCCTGTTTTTATTCGATATGCCCGAAGCCCTAAGTCTTTATTTAACACCCTTTTCACCGTGGTTCTGCTTAACCCCATCTGAAGGGCCAACAGTTTCTGCTTACGTTTGGGATTTCTTTGAATTCGCGCCTTTACAGCTTTTATCACTGCTGGAGTCCTAACAGACCGAGGGCGACCACTTCTTGACCTGTCATCTATACTAGAGTCTTCATTGTATGGTTTGATGGTGCGATAAACGAATCTTTTGGTCATATTCAAATTTTTCAGTATGTCAAAAATTTTAATTGGCGCGTAACCGCAACGATGCAACGCAAAAACTGCAACAAGGTCTTCTTTAAGCGTCCACTCCATATTTAAAAATGATGAAAATTCTAAAAAGTATACAGTTTTATTTTCATAAACAATGCGAAATTCGAATTCTATAAACTTTTTTGTGGCCAGCATTCTAAAAGAAAAGTTTTTAGTGTGTGACAATACTTTATGACCTGACTAGGTATATTTATTTGTCCGAGGATAAATTTCGAAGCGTAGATCCGATCATGGTGAAATTTGATACATAGATAGTAGAGATGGCACAATTTTGGTGTGACTAAATGACCTATAAATGTCGGGGGGTTGTTGAGCTATTGGCGTTCAAGAGGGGTTAAAAAAATTAAAATGATACTATTCGGTCAAATAGGACGTCAAATGGAAAGGTATTCATTAGTACACACGGCTACTCATCAAGCTATACATTTCCAGTATAAGCTGACCTCTCATTCGACGAAAAGCCTACACAAAGCTTATACTGGAAATCCTGCTTGATGTGTAGCCATGTGTACATTTCGACCCCGTTTTTATTTTTAGTTTTGTCTTTGCAGTTTTTGAGTTATTACGTTATTAGCCATAATAAAAACTGAAGACTGACAAAATTCACAGAGTTTGCCTTTTGACTTTGACAATACACCACTGACCCCACAGTGCTGAAATTTGGTATGCGTGTAGCTTTAGTGAAACAAATAAAGGCAAAAGTCTGAAATCCAGATTAACTGTAATTTGAACCCCAAAAAAGAACTTCCAATTAACATGAACGGTCCAGTAATTTGGTTATTCATTTCGTGGCAATATTTTGACAGTCAAAGATTACGCGAGATCTCAGTTCACGGCGAACCACTAGTTTATATTGAAAATCATCATTTCTATAAGTAAGTTTGTTATCTGCTAACAAAGAGGAAAACAACATATTATTTTTCCTCTGTAGTGTAACAGGCCCAATTAAAAATATTTTTAGTTATAAGTGAATAACATATAGCAGCATTGAAATGAGGTTGAGTGCAGAAGGTAAATGTGAAAAGTGGAAGGCGCGAAGAGAAGGGACGGGGCACGGGGGACGGGGCACGGGGCACGGGCACAGGTACTCAGGGCCCTCGATTTGAAAGTGTGGTCTTGGTACAGAAATGGAGCATTTACTTTAACTGTCAAAGTCACAATTTGTTCCGTTTACGCGCGGTGGGGCAAATACATCTATACTAATATTACTTACTAGCTGTTACCAGCGGCTTCGCACGCGTGGTTTGCAAATAAAAAGTAGCCTATGTGTTAATCCAGGTTATGATCTACGTACATACCAAATTTTATCGCAATCGGTTCAGCCGTTCCGGCGTGAAAGAGTAACAAACGTCCATACATCCATACATACAAACTTTCGCGTTTATAATATTATAGTAGGATATAGTAGGAATACTTACTAGCTGTTACCAGCGGCTTCGCACGCGTGATTTGCAAATAACAAGTAGCCTATGTGTTAATCCAGGTTATGATCTACGTACATACCAAATTTTATCGCAATCGGTTCAGCCGTTCCGGCGTGAAAGAGTGACAAACATCCATACATCCATACATAAAAACGTTCGCGTTTATAATATTATAGTAGGATATAGTAGGAATACTTACTAGCTGTTACCAGCGGCTTCGCACGCGTGGTTTGCAAATAACAAGTAGCCTATGTGTTAATCCAGGTTATGATCTACGTACATACCAAATTTTATCGCAATGGGTTCAGCCGTTCCGGCGTGAAAGAGTAACAAACATCCATACATCCATACATACAAACTTTCGCGTTTATAATATTATAGTAGGATATAGTAGGAATACTTACTAGCTGTTACCAGCGGCTTCGCACGCGTGGTTTGCAAATAACAAGTAGCCTATGTGTTAATCCAGGTTATGATCTACGTACATACCAAATTTTATCGCAATGGGTTCAGCCGTTCCGGCGTGAAAGAGTAACAAACATCCATACATCCATACATAAAAACGTTCGCGTTTATAATGTTATAGTAGCATATAGTAGGAATACTTACTAGCTGTTACCAGCGGCTTCGCACGCGTGGTTTGCCAATAAAAAGTAGCCTATATGTTAATCCAGGTTATGATCTACGTACATACCAAATTTTATCGCAATCGGTTCAGCCGTTCCGGCGTGAAAGAGTAACAAACCTCCATACATCCATACATACAAACTTTCGCGTTTATAATATTAGTAGGACTATCTATACTTATACA
Source organism: Philereme vetulata (assembly GCA_918857605.2). NCBI lineage: Eukaryota > Metazoa > Arthropoda > Insecta > Lepidoptera > Geometridae > Philereme > Philereme vetulata. Next base: position 6,033,756 of record OU975476.1, read on the forward strand.
CCTGGGTACTCCTGAAATACTCATGCTTCTTAGCAGACTGTTGCTCAGGAGCACCCACACAATACTCACATAAATGCACAATCAAAATTTAATTTAATTAACTACTTATGTAGTTTAACTTATCCTAAACAGGAATAATCTTACATAGGCTACATTAATATAATTTTAGCCTACTTTAATTTAACTTCAGCTTCATTCACTTAATTTTATTAAACTTAAATTATTTTATTGTTTAATATTCATATTTATTTTAATGTGATTGTATACATATTTGAAATAACCGAATTAACGGAAGAGCGGGACCCTCTAACACACGTATTTTATACTTAAAAGAGGGTCCCAAACCCATGAAATGTATTTATTAGGTTTACTGAAATAAATATATTTATTTTAATTTAATTATTATTATAAAGAGGAAAGATTGTTGTATGTTTGTAACGAATAAACTCAAAAACGAATGGTCCAATTTAAAATGCTACATTGTTCCGGAATAACAGGCTGCGCCAACTGCGCAGGAGGATAATATTTTTATTGAAAAACTACGCGTGCAAAGCTGCGGTTTGGTCAGCTTTTAGGTATATATAAAAAGTTTAATTAAATTTATAACTATGTGGGTATTTAATTTGTAGTATAATTTATTGGCAATGCATCCAGCGTCTTGGGGACACATCTACCTCGTAGTGATCTAGAGCAGTTGAGCTATCTATAGATCGTTTGCAACGGTCTTTCGATGATTCAACTGCTCTGTATTTTAGTCATGTAAATAATTTTAAATCTATTATTTCTGTTAGGCATTTCGCCAATATTAAAAGGTTAAACAAATTGACTTCAAAAATCTAGGTATAAATACAAGTTGGAATTTTTGAGCCGTACCGGGACGGAAAGTACATTTAATACTGAAGATTTTTAAACTGCATTCAAAGATTTTTAAAAAAACGCTTTCCACACCTGAATCTCGAACCGACGCTAATTTAAAATAATAACACTATTATGGCACCAATCGATAGGCTCATAAGAATGAAATCTCTCTAACAGATATAACATCTAAAATTAAAGAATGACCACTAAATCCAAAGAAAGTGAACGGATTTTTTTGTTTTATCTTACTATTTGATTTGGTAAGTTTTTTTTCTTAGCCTATCTCGTCCCACTACTGGGTAAAGGTCTCCCCCAAGTCCCTCCAAGTCCTTGGCAAGTTATTTTGGAAAAAGTTTTCCTCGTGGGAAATAGAGTCGTTTGAGACTAAATTCTTTTTTTTTCATATGTAATTTATTAAGCTGACTGTACATATGTAAAAAAAATCTATAATGCACTAGTTTATTTCTTCAAAATAAACTAGTTTTATAAGAACAAAACTTTTTAACTATAAAAGAAATGAGGTAAAAATTTGGCCCAATCTGTATACAATTAATGTCTCCTGCGTTAGTTTTCACTGTGTTGCAGGTAGCAGTGCTTTTCGCAAAAAAAGCCTAATTCAAGTAACTTTTTAATAAAAATATAACCGATAACTACTGATTAAAACGGGTATTAATCGCGTATGTACCTTATTTATTTGTTATCCCGACGTTTCGGCTGTATTTCAACCGCCGTGGTCACGGGTAGACTGGAGTACTTGGTGCTACCGTCGAGAAGGCAACTGCAGGAACTACCCTCACTTGTTCTTCAGAATTAGAAATGTCCTCGTTCATATTACGACACACTACACTAACCGTATCTACGAAACTAATATCTAAATAATATCTAATATCTAATCGAATACTTAATATCTAATGTCTAAATATATCCGAATTCAGATAAAAGAAAATAAAAAAAAAATTCTGCATATATTTTTGATTTCCTGTTAACTGAATTCGGTTTTATTTTCAGAAAAATTACCCACGAGGATGTGAATAATGACTGAAAAAGTATTAATAACCGGGTTCTAACAAAAATAATTTAAATTGGACAATGTTTGAAATCCTCCTCCTTTTTTAAAGTCGGTTAATGAAATCAGTACAATAGAGAGAAAGAGAGAAAAGGTCTTAACAGACCGGATAGACAAACAGAGAACAACGGATTGACCCTATATGTTATGGCCCTAAATTTCTTGCTAGGACTAAAAAACTTGTGCAACGCATTCAGAACGCTTATGCTAAATTCTGCTTTCCCATACCTCCCAGAGCACATGTAATACCATTTATTGATAAAACCATACTGATCAAAATGTCATGCAGAAATCTCTTCACTTTGCTATTCACCTGGCGTCATTAAAAGTAGGAAACCGGAGTATCTTTACCATAAACTGCGGTGGTTTCGTGATGGGAACAAGTATGATACACTTCCTGCATCTCAACTTCTACTGACAACACCAATACATGGTTCGGCATCATTTCATGGCAGCTTCCACTATGCCGCTGCAAAGTGTTAGAACATAATCCCACTACCCCAAAAATATTATCAACGTTGATGTGTATAGGTTAATGTTATAAAAAACATTTTGTGAATGTATTTATCTTACAAATCAACCAGCCATGGTAGGCATAGTAGAGGCAAGTCTCTTCTTGCTCACTCTTCACTCTATCTCCGCGTCACTTCGCTTTTTTATTGGTCAGTTATGATATGTGTTTCCTTTATATTATGCTAGCTGTTGCTCGTGACTTCGTACGCTTACACTACTAAATGTGTCGGTAACCTAGAAATAAAACTAAACTAGCTGTTGCAACTTGACTTGACACCCCATTTTTATCCCATGGGACTAGGTTTATTTGTAGCCTAAGTGTTAATCCAGGTTATAATCTACGTACATACTAATTTTCATCTAAATCGGTTCAGCCGTTACGACGTGATTGAGTAACAAACAAATAAATAAACAAACATCCAAACTTTCGTATATATAATATTAGTGTGATTGTTATTATGGATGTTTTTAGTGTTGTTGGTTAATTATAAAACTAATGTTACATTTAGTTAATAGTTGACCTGCTGATAAGTCAGGTTCTGTTATTAGTTGGTTAGTCAGGTCGTCCGTGAAATCAACCCTGGCCTCAGCAGAAGACCAGCGCTCCTGCATGATAACATACAGTAGCATAGGCTGAGCTGAATGCCTATTAGCCATCACACTGGATAATATAATTTAAAAAAAGTAACAATTTTTAAATTTAATGTGATTATGTTTACTTACTTACTTACTCCATTGGCGCAGGGACCCAAAGTGAGTCTTGGCCTCCGATATGAGAACTCTCCACTTTCCTATGTCCATTGCCATCTCTTGCCAGTTGTCGGCTTCCAGGTCGCGCAGGTCAGCCTCCATCCTGTCGTTCCAGAGATACTTGGGACGACCAACCGTTCGTCGGCCAGTCGGTCGGCCCAAGTATGCTCTCTTTAAACTTCGATCTTCACCCATTCGCAGTAGATGGCCGAGCCAGCGGAGTCGGTGTGACTTGTACTCTCCTATGATGTTAGGCTCGGCCACAAGATCTTCTATTTCGGCATTTTAACGGACCCTCAGGCTACCATCTTCTCTGCTCACTGGGCCCAAGATTTTACAGAGAACTTTTCTCTCTGCTACTAAAATTTGATTGTATTTAGTTTGAAATATTTTATTTTGTGATGCGAATAAATGTATTTTCTTTTTTCGTCTTTCTTTCTTTAGAAAATCCTTTTTTTCCTTTTGAGGAATGGAACCCTAAAAATAATATAAGATTTATGTACACCAAATCTTAAGATGACCAATTTAGGTCAAAATAATTGTGGTTTTTATCAGTTCACTACAGTAGGTAATTGAACTTACCAATAATTATTTAAAAACAAATCGTTTAACCTAATTTTGTACGTATACTTTCCAATGACGATAACCGTTATCAAAGCTATCATTTTAACTGGAGCACTCAAAAACCTTGAAATACAAAATTCTAGTAAACGCGCATCAAATTCACAGTTAACTTTAGTTCAAGCGCAGGTTTTTACAGGAACCTAGATCTCTTCTTCTTTCGTGTCAATGGCTGTTTGACTTCTAAATTTTATCAGCCCAATATAGAGCAACTTCCACACCCCTCTCTGTTCCCTGGTACAATTCTTCTCGTGTGCAGGTGGTTGGGCATAGAGGATATGAGAGCAGTGGGCCATTTTTTGTAAGGTGGCCCCGCAGTGGCACTGGCTTCTAGATCTTCGTGCTTCATCTTAGACCACATCATCGCTTTCCATCAGGTGAGATTGTGGTCAAACGAAGTCTATTTAGTTTAAAAAAAACTGGCCCCGGAATGGGTCAATGTTGCCCCACTTGGCTAGATTGTCTCAGCAGCGGCCAACATGAGTACGCAACCGGTTTAGGGACTTCCAAATTGGCCACTGCAGCTTGTACCCGGAAGGAAGATGCTCCGCTGGTGGAATGTAATCAGAAGGGGCAGTGTGATGGGAGGACCATAATCCAAGTCTCGCTACTGCTGGGCTTTTGTCCGTGGGGTTGGTGGATCGGAGGAAGCTCTTACGGTTTTTCAGTCGGGCCGATGGTGGCTGACTGATACAGTGGGTGCCGGTTGTCAGTTTCCTGCTTACTTTTTTCAACACTGCAAGCAACCTCACGGCGAACGCTTGGTGGTGCGATGCCTGCTAGTGGGTAGAGCAGTAGTACTTAGATCTCTGAACCATGATAATGTACTTATTGTGTTTGTAGTGAGAAAAAAGCTTGGGTTTATTTTCTTTGGTTTATTTTATTGGACCTGTATAACAATAGTGTGAATTTCTTCAAAATTAGTGTTATCGTAAAAAAGTTTTTGGTACCATAATGGTTATACTGCACTCTTAGTTCAATCTCAAATCAAACGAACAATATAATAAAAAACAACAACAGGACACAGTATACATAATACTTGCCTCCCTGTTTAACAGAGCACTAGAACCCTTACTACTAGACTATCTCTCTACTATAGACTCTACTCTCTCTCCTACTAGAACTCTTTATACAACATGAATTACTAAACATAGCAGTAAGAAATACGTATACAACTAAAACCAACTAATGTGCATAATATACTTGAAGCGATTACTTTCAGAGAATCGTACTTGGAGCTACCGTCGAGAATTACTACCCTCACATGGTCTTCAGAATTAGTCCACGTTCATATTGGGACACATATTAGTAATTATGTACAGTGACCATCATTTTGATCAACTTATAACGGTCCACTGCTGGACGTAGGCCTCTCCCAGGGTGCGCCATTGAACCCGATCCTCAGCTCTTCTCATCCAATCCTTGCCAGCCACAGCGCGCAAATCGTCACTCCATCTAGCCGGAGGGCGTCCTACACTTCGCTTAACTAGACGCGGTCTCCACTTCAGAACACGTTTACCCCAACGGTTATCGGTTCTGCGGCAGATATGACCGGCCCACTGGCACTTCAGCTTGCTGGCCCTCAGATCTATGTCGATCACCTTGGTTCTCTGTCGGATAACCTCGTTTCGGATTCTATCTTTCAGAGAAATTCCGAAAATAGCCCTGTCCATAGCTCGCTGAGCGACTTTCAATTTATGGACCAGTCCCACCGTAAGTCTCCACGTTACGGCATAGGTCATCACAGGTAGGACGCACTGGTTAAATACTTTCGTTTTTAGGCATTGTGGAATGGGTGACGAGATGACCTGACGAAGTATCTCAAACGCTGCCAGCCAAGCTGAATTCGCTAGTTTACTTCTTTCTCGAGATTGTATCTAAAGTTTAAAAAAAAAATTAAGTGCCTGGCAAAATGACTATTATTATTATTTATCGTTTAAAATAACTCTATAAAATAAATCTCAAAACTACATTACGTGTGTTAGATTGGAAAATTGGGGCACAAGTTTAGCGTACCATTAATTTGATAACCTCGGCGTCCATAAACATACTCTCTCTCAGTAAGTGTGTAACCTAATTCTGGATCTATTTCACTGCTAAGAGAATAAAATTAAAGATAATTTTATTATCTAGATGCGTAGTCGACAGCGAACCAACATCATCATCATCATCATCATCGTCCGACCGCTGCGCATAAGTCTTTCTTCGTTGTCGCCATTCGCCCCTGTCCTGCGCTGTTCTAACCCACATACGACCTGCGATTTTTATAATGTCGTCGACCCATCTTGCCGGCGGACGAGGTTCCATCTCGGGGACATCTCAACCATGAGCCAACATAAACTTTTAATTAAAACGTAAAAAAATACTATTACAGAAAGCTTACTATACTATAGACAAGTTCCTGGGCACATTCATCAAAATGTATTCTGTAAAAGATCGATAGGCTTGCAACTTTACGGCGGTGTTCGAGACTTTGGGTCTTAGCCTCCGCCATATATTGCTCCCCTATTAGCCTAAAAGCCCTACGTTCTATCGAGTCTAAGGTAGCGAGCTGGTATTTGGCCGAACCATTACAAAGGTGGCAGCAGTACCTGACTACCAGTAGAGTAGAGTAGAGTAGAGTAGAGTAAGTCTATACCAGACCGGACTTGTGCTTTGTATAGACTAAAAAGTTGTCCAGGTGTGAAGTATTTCCTGACCTTGTTAAGAATGCCCAGCTTCATGGTAGCTGTTTTAGCCTTAGACTCGATGTGTGAGCTAAAGTTGAGAGTAGGCGTGAGCGAAACCCCTAGAAGCTCGAGGTGACCTTTTACGGCTACCGGTACATCTCGGAAAATGGGAACTTGGAGAAACTGACTCTTTTTCGCCGCGAAGAGACTCCTTAAATCATATTTCGCTACTATACGTTCGGGCATAGTTGCGCGAGTCGCCCAAAGTATATATATTTTTTTGTGTTATGGGAGACGCGCGAGATCTCAGTTCGGGGCGAACCACTAGTTGTGATAAATTTAGTATGCTTGTATGCTGATCATGGATGTACCCAGATTATTTTGTTACCAGCTATGTACTGTAACCCTGTATATGAAAGATTAAAAGAGAGACAAGTTAGTGAAGATAGAAAGAGAGAGAGTTACGTTTCGTATTACTACTGTAGGGGCAGGAGAGAGAGGTGCGAGCACACATTTTCTTTCTCTTTCTCTCATAGCCAGCTGATTTGTCGCATATCTCCTATCCCAAATTAGTCTAAATTATACACACTGCAAATAGTATATATAAACATACATACATATAGATGGAGCTAAAGAAGGTTTACTTCAGTGGTGTGATCTAAAGCACACTCGTTTTTTTAAATAATTATCAGTATTACCCGTGCGCGATAAGTTGGGACCTGAGCGCGGCGACGTCATATTGGCGTGTTTGTACCGCCCGCAAAAAAGCGAACATAACAAGCAGCTGCCCGCGGCTTCGTCTTTGTTTTTTTAACCTAATTTATTATGTTACTCAAGGAGGACGCTGCTTTTTATCTAATCTTTTTTACACTATTTGAATAAAATAAAAATACAATGTTTAAGTTTATACATTTGTTTTATCTATTATTTACATTATCTCATCTTCGTCACTACTTAGTGGATTTATGCCTTCTAGAGGTTGTTCTTCGTCCTCAGTCTCACTATAATCACTTGACGAAGAGGTATCCGATAAATTTACAATTAATTGCGATTCATTCGTCTCTTGTAAGAAAGAGGTCATCGTCCCAATACTTTTGTCGAAGCCTGTCTAAAAAAACTGTCTGAAAAAACTCTAACACTATTAGCACGAGGTTTATTTCTCCGCTATGCAAAGGTTTACCCTTCATAATGATAACAAAAACACTTAACAAGAACTATAACAACAAAAACTACAACAACAAAACAATGACACAAACTATAACAACAAAAACTACAACAAGAAAACAATAACACAAACGAAAACTAAAAGAATTCCAGAGCGCGTCGTTACGTGACGTAGGCCAGTACGAGACTAAAAACCCTAGTAAAAAATAGTAATGCGAACGTACAATACGAGCGCCATCGGGGAAGCGCAGGGGAAGCGGTCGGGGAGTCGCATTCCTAGCAGGTCCCAAGTTATCGCGCACGAGTAATACCTACCTAGTTCCATAAAAATATACAGACAACAAAATTTACCTTTTTATTATACAGCGTGTAACCGCATTTACGACATTAATATAAATCACGGGTAGGGCTAATGGCTAGAATTGTTGTAAAATAGTTTGTTTTCTAATTCAATACCCTGAATTTTTTTAAATTTTTAATCTACCTCAATTTCAAGTCCTAAAATATTAATCAAACAACCTGTATAAAATAGGTAACCAAATCATATTTATTCATCGTGTAAGTAGGTATGTACCTGTTGGACTGACTAAGCGGCATCGGCGCAAAGGCGCCGCCGATTTACTTAAAAAAATGTTTATTGGAAATGTACCTACCGATTACTGGATAAATATTCAAGCGTTCAAATTTCATAGATACCGGTATTAAACCTATCTCTAAAATCAGTTATTACGATTCTGCATGTGTTTTAAATTAATGTCGTGAATGCGATGACAGACTGTATAATGTAAATACACTTATATTTTTTTCTGGTAATAAAAGTTACCTTTCTATTACCTAAAAAATAATAAAGTTATGGTATAAAATGTTTGACTGTTTAATAAATAATAAGGTTAAATAAAATAAATTAAACATTTTACCTGTTCCGTTCATTGTTCATTTCGTATTTTTCCTTTAGATAATGATTGATTAGCTCTCTCATAATAATGAATTTAAATATGCATTGAATTTAATTTATGTAATAATTATTTTAGTAAAGTCATACCGTGACTACCATTTTCTATATTTACTGTTTTACACATCTAAGTAGGTACAAAGAGTATGATTATTTTATGTAGGTTTTTACTTGTACAAATTTCGTAAATAGAAGAATAAATTACAATATTATTCAGTATTTAAACTATTCAAAACAAAATAAGGGCCTCACAAATATTCGTAGCTGGGGCCGGTGCGGCGGCAAATTCAGTCGAAGATCTCAAGTGGCGCAAATATGGAAGCCTCGACTTACGAATTTGAGTCTTTTGCTGTCGAGACCCTGGGTCCATGGGGTACCGGGGCTCATCGCGTTTACAAAACTCTTTCTGGGCGTCTGATCGAAGCGACGTCTAATCCGAGAGCTGGCGCTTATCTGGGCCAACTCATAAGCATTGCAATTCAGCGGGGCAATGCAGCCAATGTCTTGGGGACACTTCAGCCTGGAGCAGTTGAGCTATCTATAGATCGTTTGCAACGGTCTTTAGATGACTCCTCTGTTTCTTCTGTATTATTGTATATTCTTTCTGTTATTAAAGATTCCCAATTTTCGTTATATTTGAAAAATTATGGGGTACTGTTGTAAAAAAATGATTAAATTCATTTAAATTATTTGTTTTTAATGGAATAGGAATATGCATATATGGTGTTTGATAATATACGCACAAAGATGAAACGGGTTATTTTGATGAGGATATTAAATAAATTTGTGAAATGTTTACCATAGAAATGTGAAATTTATTTTGGTGTGTAAACACAAACACTTTATTAAACTTATGTTGTGCTATTGCATAATGCTTGCCATTTAACCACAGATACTGTATTGCTGACGTCTCGTGATATCTCTTGTTGTCCCTTTCTAACCCAAAACCCGCAGCCATTTCCGAAAAAGATATCAAATCGGCCTTTATTTTTGGATGTCGATTGCAAGAGTAGGAAGTAAGTTTTATATCGAATTAATCACCTAAACTTAGTCGATTTTCTTTAAAATTTGATGCTATAACTAGTAGTTTTTTTTTCGAAAAATCTTTTTTTTGTGTTTTGAGAAACCGTCACTTTAATATCGTCAGTATAGTACCAAACACCCTGTGTAGGAATTTGTCTTACTGTCACTGTACACGGCGTGGTTTGTATCTCAGATGCTTATTCCACTTATCCCACATGTGGGTTTGGGTTAGAACTGGTTCGCTGGCCACGCAGCTATGCGTATTTAGCTGCATTCTGGTGCGGAGACTCTAACCTAACATAACCCTTCAGAAATTTGTTCCGGGTTTGGGTGTCCATCCATATCCATACTTCCATACTAATATTATAAATTCGAAAGTAGCTCTGTTTGTTTGTTTCCTTTTCACGACTAAACGGCTGAATGGATCATTATAAAATTTGGCAAGGAGATAGATTATCGTAGAGAAAGATATAGGCTATCTTTTCATTCAAAAATAATCTTGAAAGGGTGAAATAGGGGTTGAAGTTTTATATGGGCAATCCATAATTCCTCCAGTTTGAAATATGAAAGGCTTTGGTAACAAATAAGGAAATACATGATTATTTTTTTTTGCAAAATATTCCCTAAAGGGAGGGGGGGGGGGGTGTAAAGTAAGGGGTTACCATTATGTAGTATTCTTTAGATGCACTCCCTGTGTACAGTTGGTATATAGATAGATTGTGACCGGGATTGGGACATAGGCTAATTTTTACCTGACTGCGCACGAGGGTAATGTTTTTATTGACAAACCACGCGTGCGTTTTTTATCAGTTAACAGGTGATCTATATATTATAAGTATATATTTACAAAAAAAATCAAGTATTCTATCAGTTGACGTCCTCCGGGTGCAGTGGGCCAATAGCCGGCTGAAACGCAGGAGGTAGCGGGTTCGATTCCCGCCGCGGAACAAATGTTTGTATGATCTACAGATATTTCTTCTGGGTATGAATGTTTTTCTATATATTATAAGTATTTACAAAAAAAAATGGTATAAAAGTATGTATTCTATCAGTTTCCATAGTAACTGGTTTCCATAGTACAAGCTCGGCTTAGTTTGGGGCTAGATAGCGTTGTGTGAAATATCCAGTCACATTTATTTATTTACATTTAGTTATCTGGTTTCCATATTACAAGCTTTACTTAGTTTGGGGCTAGATAGCGTTGTGTGAAATGTCCAGTCACATTTATTTATTTACATTTAGTTATCTGGTTCCCATATTACAAGCTTTACTTAGTTTGGGGCTAGATAGCGCTGTGTGAAATGTCCAGCCACATTTATTTATTATTATATTAATTACCCTGCCTGATTCATGTCTTTGTAGCTCTATTAGTTCTTTGAAATCGATTCCATGTAGTTCAAATGGCTCGCTTCGAAAGACCAAACAGAAATGTGAGATAAATCTTCTTGAATTAAGTAAGTCCTAGTAGAAGTAATCACGTCTATATGTGTTTATTTAATACTTTCACACAAAAATAAAATAAAATTAAAATTAAATAAACCGGAGTATTGCTAGGAGGACTTCATGCATTATTTACCAGTCATCCTGGTCGTGCTGAAAAGGGGTGAGGCGTGACTAAATTAGGAGATTTAAACAAATTTGAATTATTTTAACGCTAAGTATACTAAATATAATAATCTATATTATAAATAACTTATTAATCAACTTTTCCCCGCAGATTTTGATGTTAAATGAGTTTTACATTTTCTTTGAGTTCAATTACGTGACACAGTAAAAATAAATAATTTGAAAATTATTTATTTCAGATGTCCCAAGATATATATTTCAATACTATTTAAAGTTTTTTAAACTAAACTTTAAAAAAAATGTTTACAAATACTTTAACTAATAAAGTTTGTGTACAGTCTTGTGTACTGTCATCGGCGATGATCTCGTTCGGTCTAGGCTTTGCTTTAATTGATGGCTCAATTTGGATTTATCATACATTGTAAAAACCAATTGTAAGCAGTATGACAGTATAATGAAATACTCAATATCTAATGTTTTTAACAAAATCTGTGGCGTGGCGTGACCTTTGTTACTATGAGTTGACAATGGGTATTTTCTTTCGGTACTTAAATTTACCTACAAGATGATATTAGGAACCATCAAGCAATAAATAAATGTTTCAAATAAAGAAAACCGCCTTTAAATACGTCTATCTGTTTAGGAGTCTGGATCTATTTCCAGACCATATCCTGACCTACGAGGAGAGTTCAATATATTCTCGGTATCGGGGTGATATACTAATGATGAGGGTAATTAAATTATCTCATTAGTTTGAATTGGTGAATTGAAAAGTTATTTTCCAGGACAAATAAGTGTGTTCAGATCCTAGGGGACTATATTGAAAAATTAATTTGATTCAGAATTTTCTGCTTATTCTTTCATGCCTATACCGAGAATACATTGAACACCCCTCGTATATCTCTATATAGTATCTTCGGAGAGTATGAAAATACCCTTAGTACCTATGTAGTAAGGTTATTTTTCATACACTCCGAAGATACTATACCATGGACAGATTAAAGAGTTTGGAAAATAACTTTTTTATGCAAACACATGCCCCACACATAGAGTGGTTGCAAAGAACGTCAACTGCAGGGCAGACCACCGGCCTGATCGATGCTCTATCGATCTCGTAGCGGAAGTTGGACAGCGATGGATCAGACTTAAGAAAGGCTCGTCCGGGGAAATACTACCATAATACCTATTACTGCCGCCAAGCAGCATTGCTGTGTTTCGGCTTGAAGAGTATGGTTGCCGGTGATATTACAGGCACATGATGCTTTGAACCTGTATGTCTCAAGTAGATGGACGCAGGGTATTGCATCGTATGGCAGGTTTCTAAGGTGCGTGACCTACGACGATAGTTATTATTTAACATCGGGTGGGCTATAGGCTTCTTCTATCTTCAGGTGGTATAAAAAAAAGACTAATTGCTCCAGAATACCGATTAGATTGGCAGAAGATGACTTATGGGTGCTGAAGGCTATATATCTAATAAACACGGAGGTTTGTGAGATTTGGCATCAAAGTTAAAGTTTATATTAAGAGTGAATGATAAAATTAAGCTAAAAAATACTGACAAGTAGAATAAATAGATGGATAAAGACATATTTCATTGAAAAGACTGAGTGACTTTTTTGTGTCAAAGTGATAGTAGATAATTCCATAGTTTATAATCCTACAGTGAAAGCAGGTATGGAACTTGACGATCGACAAATTGGCGATTTAATTCTGAGGATGTACAGTCGCCCCGTAGGAACAATATAAATGCATATCTCCCGTTTATTTCTCAAATAATAAACAGGACAAATGAAACAAAACCAAAACTATGTCAAAGTAAATAAGTCAGTTAACTCACCCCGATGAAGGTAGGTACACGAATCCAACCGAATTAATGTCGGTCGTAACACCGATAAAAAGGTATGTGATAATCACGACAGTTCTCTAAGTAAAAATGTAAAACGTTTTCAAAATACTGAACGGATCTTTACCTATGTGTACCCCAATTCTTGTAATCTTGTGAAAATCTAACAGGACGGATTTGGTAGGTGTCAAAATACTACCAACAAACAGCAAAACGAAATGATACAACATTGAATTATCGTCCTGGCGAAATATTAATGCAGAATTAACTAGTGTTTCCGAGTGTAATTTTTCAATATAACGTGTGCTGATACTCATTGTTATAGTGTATCGATATCAAAATAATAGCATTATGTGTATTTTACTTAGAAAACTTTCGTGATTGATTTCAATCATTATTTCAAATATTATATACACAATATAACCAGATTCTAATTAAGTATTATATAACCTCAACATGGCTAAAAACTTTATTATTGTATGGAAGGTAAAGCAGTGCCTACAACACAAGTCCCGTAGGTAGGTACTGCACGCCAATATTCACAACAAGCCATTGTAAAAATTGTATTCTTTATTGCTGTATTCTTATAATGCTTGATTTGAGAAATAAATGATTTGATTTGATTTGATTATTATAAATACGGGATTTATCACGTACCGTCTTATCGGTGTTTCGACCGACAATGTTTCGGTTCAATTCGTGAACCTTCATCAGTATGAGTGCGATTCGCTCCGAATAACGTCTCGCCTCATAAATCCCATATTTATAATAATGAGCATTATGTGTAATTTTTTTTTTCTATATATTCAGAATCGCTTTTCAGTTTAGTCAAACGTTGCATTGACAATTGATATACATAGAGATCAGATTGAAACTTGATTGCAATTTGAGGGAAACTAGCTCTCTGTAATAACGGCTGCTATGACAGCTATATTATGCTGCTATAGCCATTCCTCTCAACCTTGTTGATTTACCACAGTAACGACATGCATAATTTATGCAGCGCACAGTTTCTACTAGGCATGGAAATTATTGCTACTTTTAAATTATTTTCATCTGATTATTTTTTATTAATGCTATTTTACATGTGAAAAATCACGGGTTATGATGCCGTAATACTTAAACTTGCTATTCTTGCTATTGCTATCTAACATGTGAAAAATCGCGGCCAACGAAAACGCACTATGAATTCCGGAAAAATGCGAACGACGCGACTGTGATTTGTAGCAGACTCGAATGACTCCAGTCGGTATACGATGAAAACCGAAAGTGATTTTATATGAATTTATTTTTCCAGACTTGGTGAATACGTGCACAGCTGAGTCTCAGCACCTTATTGTCTAACGTAAATCGCGTCTTAGTCTTAAAATAAAAAAAAAACAGTGTTTCTAGCTATACTAAAGAGAAGTAAACATATTTGCTATTAACACATTTCTATGTTTCGATTACCACTGATAAATTGTAGGTACCTATTTTGAAGAAGCCCTAGTGATATCGTGAAAACTGTGTCATAATCATAACCTTGGCTAAACTGATAAGAAATCCAATGGGAATCATATTCACTATAAATCGACGCGGTATCAGCGGTCTGTATTTATTCTTTTACATCTACAAGTATGAATGAGAAAAAACATTCCTGTCTATGTACTTATTTTAACGCGCCGGCGAACCCTGAGCGCAACTTCAATTCGGCCGCGTCAAAAACTTCGGCCTGAATGTCGCTATCCCTGTTTAGTGACGAAGTTTGGCCACGCAGAGCGACAGTGATAGCAATAGAATGATTCTAAATTTGATTAGATATTGACCGTGTTCCGTAATACCAAAAATGATGACAGAAAACTTGTTGTATTTTTCTCATTGTGTTGTTATTCTGTAACTAGACGATATAATCTATGTTCCTATGACTAGGGTACGTAAGATGTTGTTTGTTTTTAATACGAAACAATTAAGTTGAAAACAGGTCTTTTATGACGTAAAAACATGCAGAATGCGATACGCTTCTATTTCATTTTAGGTAAGTATTTTGATCTAATATATGGTTGGGAACCTAGATAAATACTATTCAAATGAAAATAATACCTTATTAAGGTAGAAATATGCTCCAATTAGAAATGATCTTGGTAGTACGTGTTGTATGGGCGATTGTCCCTCCGGTGTTCCCTTAACGTTTTCACGAATATATGGCTGAATCGATTGGTATATGCAAATATTTATGACCTGGATTAAGATATAGGCTACTTTTTATTGATTACATACGCGTGCGAAGCCGCGTGCAGAAGCTGGTAAATAATAAAACTTCTGGGTTATGTGATGTGTTGCATTAGAAGGCGCTAAATAGGTATACCCAAAGTAGTAAATAAATAAATAAATATTGCTGTACATTTCACACAGCGCTATCTAGAGGAACCACTACAGGTAGGTACTATGGGAACCAGATAACTGATATAATGCTTATATACTTTTTTTTTGTAAATACTTATAATATATAGAAATATATCCAGACCCAGAACAAATATGTGTAGACAAAAATTTGTACCGCGGTGGGAATCGAACCCGCTACCCCCTGCGTCTTAGTCGGCAATTCACCCACTGCGCAACGGAGCTCGTTATTTCTGTTATCCGAGGGCAAAACGCCGGAGTCACGGAACAGAATAGAGTAACAAATTACTCTCCTTTTGCCTTTGTTACTCTCTATGCCATTTACAATACATAGTTTGCAATAATTTATTACTCGCTAGCTCATATAATAAATAAATATACACCGTGAACATTATTAGAAAAGTTAAAAGTGCAAGAGGAAGTCGTTATCTCAGAGTCCTGAGTCACGTTGGATGCACACGTGATATGCACATACCTACATACCATATAGTAAATAGACTTATTTTAATAAACAACTTTGAAAAAGAAGGATGCTATAAAGTTGGTGGCTGTTTTTTTAATAATGTTTCTATACAAAATGCTTTAGAATTATGTATGATATGGAGTGAAAATGCTTTTTTATCACTCATGCTCTGATGTAAAAAAACTTGCTATTGATATTGATGCCCAGTACTAGCCATTTCAGGAGCTTGAAGGCATCCTCTAGAGCGGTGGTAAATAGAGAGAGAGATAGTTATTTATTGTTACACCAAATTAAAATAACTTAACCACTTACAGAACACTTAAAGACTAATACATGGTGGTACAATGGCGGCCTTATAGCTGAAACCGATCTCTTCCAGGCAACCTTTGGACGGATTGGATTGAAAAGACGTGTCAGGTGGCGGTGTTACAATAAATACTGATTTATGTAGGATAAAAATAAATATATACCTGAACCTAAAGTATACCTACATATACTTACATAAATAAATATAAAATATATACATATACTTTTACAATAAATAAAATAAATAAATAAAGCCTTTATTCCCACTTAATAACTATTTACATACAATTTAATAACATTTACATCAAATTTAATAATTTCATTTATTCATTAAAATTAATATCAAATTATTAATCATTCAATTATATACATTACTGTTATTATTATTATTATTCAATTATATTAGTTTATTTCACTTAATGAATTGATTTATTTATTTTCGGCACCCAGAACTGGGTGTAGGCCTCCTCCATGCAATGCCACGTATGGCGATCTTGACCGAGTCGTGTCCAGGTCTTGCCCGCAACCTCTACCAAGTCGTCGCACCATCGTCTTTTCGGTCTTCCTCTTGTGCGCACCGCGTCTCGTGGGTACCAATGGAGTTCACAGTAAATATCGTAAAAGGGATCGCCTTCGTACATTAGTACGGGATCGCCTGCGTACAACTTTCCATAATCGTTTGCGTGTGTAAATGAAATCAAAAGTGGCCCAACAAGTGATGCCATACCTAGATTGTATAACAGTAACTATGATATATTTAGTCAGGTCTCTTATTGCGGTCCAGCGCCTCGTCAGTTTAGATCTAATGAAAATATAATGCTTTGTGTATCTATAGAGAAGAAACTTTTGCGATATACACGATACGATACGATGCAATTTATATATCCACACGATATACTACATACTAGTTATATTAAAAATTCAAAAGTAACTTTGTCTCTGTGTATCTGAAACGCATGTTATGGGGCCGACAGTATAGGATGTTTGATAATATACGAAAAAAATTAAATGGGTTATTTAGATGACACAGTAGTAGTATATTATGATACAAGTGAGCTAAGTTGCTCGTTATACACGAGGCTGCGGTTTGCAGCCAGAGCCGTAGGCGAGGGCGTAAATCAGCCGAGTGTCTAGTGAGCTAGTTGCTCATGAGTTTCATACGCACTTTTTCAACACACTTGCAAGGAAAAAACAAACATGTATTGCATAAACCGTTTAAATATTAAAACAATTGGTGAATATACAATGTTCAAAATGATATTGGATTGTTTTTGATGGCGATGTCACAGTTTGTCTTACATTGGTACTTGCCACTTCTTAAGTATCTTCATTTACTTCTTGTGTAAATGTCGGCGACAAAAGTAAATCATACAAATTACTGGAAGGAGAAGGCACCAAATCACTTATTCTACAAAATGTACATGGTTGTGGGTTACAGTACGTTTTGATATCAACACATTGTTTGAGCTTAACTAAGCTTCATAACATGGAATAGATGCACCACAGGGAGCTGGGTTTGTATGTATTGGCAAGTTCAGAGAAATACGCCACAACCCATTTTCAGAAAATGACTGGGTTTTTTTGTTGCTTTTTCATTGTATGAAACTATCGTAAGCAGCTAGGTACTTTGCTCTAGATTTTGCCGGTATTCGGCTTTAATTTGCATTTTGTGATCTATTTGTTAATCTTCTGTACTAAAACTTGACATTTTTACAATTATTTACTGTGCACGACAGCATCATAAGGATTACATGCGGCGAGAGGGGTGCAAGTAGTGACCGTCGCGACCCATGAACATAGTATGAAAAAGTAATAAATAAAGGCTAGAGGGGGTGAGGCAGTGAATGTTCTAGAAAATTGCGAGGAATAGTATAAAAAACGGCGCCTATTGGCCGTCAGCAATTCAGTACTCGGGCAACATCGGAAAAGGAAGCAACAGGAAGAAAGAAGGAAAATAGGAAGAAAATCTGCCTCGCCGCCTCGCTACCTATTTGAACAAGACTGGTGTTTTTTATTTTCTCCTTCGCAAATACGGGACTACGTAGACACTAACCCTCGGCAATCTATACACAACATCAAATGGTCCTTCGTAAGCCGGATAATTTTTGAAGACTAACAGCGCGGGTTATCTACGTATTTTTGCGAACGAATTATTCAAGATGCCTGTTACGCGATCGAAGAAAGGAAGCGTCGCCGACTTGACAGAACAACGACCAAGCCCGACGAATCAAGAACCCGGCAACACAGAGGGCGCTACTAGCGCTCCGCGAAGTACTGGGATGACGACACGAAGTACTACGAGCTCCGCGAGAGTTCCGCCAGCTTCTGCACGTCAAGAAAAATCTGCGACAACGTCGGAAGGCACCGCGACTACGGAAACCACGGCCACAGAATACACGACGTCAACAGAGAAAACAACAAGTACGGAGACCAACGTCACGACACAACGGGCTGAAGACTCCAACACATTGAAGCCGTCGAAGCGCGCCAAGTCACACCGCTCCGAAGCGCATCGAAGAAAATTATCGGAGTTAGATGCGCAAGAAAAATTGGCCGAATTAAAATTAGAAGAAATACGCGCGTCGCTCGCACTCGCCCAGCTGAAGTTACAAAAACAGCGCGCCGCCGCCGACGATGATGAAGCAGCTTCTGCGTCAGAAGATGAAGAAGAAGAGGAACGATCAAGTCGAGTTCAAGAATGGTTGGATCACACGAAGAACGACCCACCAGAAGAAAAGAAGAGGCCAGAAGAGGGGGAACAGAAAGGACGAGGACAGGGAGTTCACAAGGAAAAGGAATGTGAACACCGGGGGGACCATGAAGAGACCCGGCCTGCGCGTCAGCCACAGAACGTGGACGTCACCTCACTGGCAGCAGCCCTCACTCAAGCAGTACGGATGACCAGGGATGCACCGAAGTACCTACAGGAGTTACCTGTGTTCAATGGACAATGTAACGGCTGGCTTGCGTTCCGCGCCGCCTACTACGAAACTGAAGCTTTATTCTCGAAGACCGAAAATGTAGCAAGACTAAGAAGAAGTGTCAGGGGGGTAGCATGGGAAGCAATCAGCAGCCTCCTCATCAGCCAACCGGATCCAGCAGCTATCATGGAAGCTCTGGAAAGAAGATTTGGACGACCGGATGCACTGGCGATGAACGAGATGCAGAAGATTAAGGCACTAGGAAAACTCAGCGATAGTCCACGTGACCTATGTATATTCGCAAACAAGGTGGCTAACATCGTGTCTACTATGGAAGCCCTCAAGAAAATTCACTACCTGTATAATCCAGAGTTAGTGAAGATTACCATCGAGAAGCTTACGCCGATTATGAGAAGCAAATGGTATGACTATGCCGCGAAGAACAAAGAAGATGTACCCGACTTGAAGAAACTCACCAGTTTTTTGAATGAAGAGGCTGACAAGTGCGGAGCATACGCGCAACCCGAAGACATCGGCACAAATACTACGCAGGAGAAACATCCAGGAAGAAGATTCGAGCACACCTTCGCTACTGATACCAAGAAAGAACAATGTCCAGCATGCAAGCAGAGTCATCACTTACCTGAATGCAAGAAGTTTCAAGACACAGATGTCAACGAGCGCTGGGAAATGGCTAAGAGACATCGCATCTGCTTCCAATGCCTACGAAGCACGCATCGCCGCGGTACCTGCAGAGCAAAGAAGTGCGGACAAGACGGCTGCGCGATGGCTCACCATCACCTCTTACACCATAAGAGGTCAAGAAGGACATCATCACCATCACCACCAGCAACACAAGAAGTGACATCAGCAGTGGAACTAGTGAAGAACATCGATTGCATCAGAAGCCGTCAAGCCTACCTGAAGATCGCACCAGTAACACTCATCGGTCAAAATGAAGCAAGAGTGGACACCTACGCCTTGATGGACGACGGAAGCACTATCACTCTCGTTGATGAAAGATTGGCAGAGATACTGGGCTTGGATGGCCCACGCGATCAGATGTGGGTGCAGGGCCTGAACGAGACAGTGAAGCATGAAAATAGCAAGAGAGTCGACATCAAAATACGGGGAAGATACAGCAAAGAAGAATACACAATGCGCAATGCACGCACAGTACAGCGGCTGATGTTCACCAAGCAGAATATAGAACGGAGAGATCTTCAAGACTGCACTCATCTACGGGACATCGAAGACCAGCTGATCTACAAGGACGCCTCACCCAAGATACTGATAGGACAGGACAACTGGGAACTTCTAGTGGCACTCGACATAAGAACAGGAAGACAAGATCAACCGGTTGCAACTCACACGCGACTGGCGGCTAAAGAAGACTCGATGGAACATATGATGAAGAGGTTCTTCGACCTGGAAGCGCTTGGAATAGAACACAAGAAACAGAAGAACGATCCAGAAGAACGAGCAATGAAGATTCTGCAAGAAAAAAGCAGAAGAATGCCCGATGGCCGTTTTGAGACTGCACTTCTGTGGAAAGAAGACGAGTGCCAGATCCCAAACAATTATGAAGACGCCTACAAAAGATTGCGGACGCTGGAGAAGAGACTAGATCGCGACCCAGACTTGAAAACAAAGTACGAAGAAAGGATAAACAACCTTCTCACGTCGGGATACGCGGCTCCAGCCACCACACCTGCACCTAAAGGGAAAACATGGTACCTGCCACATTTTGCAGTGTGCAATCCTTCAAAACCGAAGATACGCCTGGTACATGATGCAGCAGCAAGATCACGCGGGAGGAGCCTGAATGACATGCTACTCTCCGGCCCTGACCTTCTGCAGTCACTACCCGGAGTCATTATGAGGTTCCGGCAGCATCCATTCGCGGTCTCTGCCGACATTCAAGAGATGTTCATGCAGATCAAGATCAGACCAGAAGACAGAGACGCGCTGAGGTTTCTATGGAGAGGAGACTGCAGAGGAGAAACGAAGCCGAAGGAGTTTCAGATGACATCAGTGATCTTCGGAGCAACGTCCTCACCGTGCACAGCGTTGTATATAAAGAATAGGAACGCAGAAGACTTCGCAGAAGCATTCCCCAGAGCAGTGAAAGAGATAAAGAAAAATCACTACATGGACGACTACATCACAAGCTTCCCGAGTGAAGAAGAAGCAATAGAAGTATCGAAAGAAGTGGACCACATTCATCGTCAAGCTGGCTTCGTTCTGCGAGGTTGGGTGTCGAACCGACAGACCGTATTACGTCGCTTCGACACGAACAGCAAAACCGCTACAATACCCATAGGTGGCACCGACGTCGAGAAAACCCTCGGACTGCTGTGGGAAGTGAAATAAGATTGTATCGGTTTCCACTTGAACGATAAGAAGACTCCGCCAGAGGTGCTGTACAACAATCGCCCACCTACGAAGAGAGAAGCACTGAGCGTGATAATGTCGCTGTTCGATCCGCTCGGACTGGTATCACCCCTGACAACACCTGCCAAGAGACTGATGCAAGAAACATGGCGATATGGGACCGGCTGGGATGAACCAATCCCTGAAGAGCTGCAACCGCGCTGGACAACGTGGCTGAACAACCTGCGCGCCATAAAAAAACTTCACATTGAGCGATGTTACGACATGCAGCAATCAGTGGCTTCGAGAGAATTACACACGTTTGTCGACGCGAGTGAAGAAGCATATGCAACAGCGGTCTATATACGTACGCAACACGTCGATGGGTCAGTGAACGTCGTATTGGTAGCAGCCAAGAGTCGCGTCGCACCCCTGAAGCCCACGTCTATACCACGACTTGAGCTGCAAGCGGCCCTGATAGGCGCGCGACTAGCGAAGACTGTGGCCGAAGAACACGACCTGGAGTTCGAAAGGAAGACTTATTGGAGCGACTCACGCACTGTCCTCGCGTGGATAAGAGCGGAACCGCGTGCCTACAAGACGTTCGTCGCACATCGCCTGGCTGAGATTGAAGACCTCACCAAAGTGAACGAGTGGCGTTGGGTCCCCACCAAAGAAAACGTTGCAGACGACGCCACGAGAAAAACGCCGAGCGACTTCACAGCGCAGCACCGATGGTTTCAGGGTCCTGAGTTCCTAAGACGGCGAGAAGAAGACTGGCCAACAGAAGTAAAGGTCACCAACACAGAAACTGGGGAAGAAAGATGCCACGCGTCGCAAGACATAAAGACGCACGAACACTTGCCGAACATAGACAACATAGCTAAGTGGCCGATACTTATACGCGCCACAGGAAGAGTGCTACAATTCATAGATCTGTGTAGGATCAAGAAACACAGAGCAGCTGCAACAAGACACAAAAAGACTAAAAAGAATGCAGAAAAAGATGCCGCATGGAGCCGAGGTAAGAAAAAGACCGACAAGAATAAAGGAACGGCATCAACCAAGAAAACAGAAAAAAGAAAACTAGTGTGCCTGGACGCGAGCTACCTGTTACGAGCGGAGAAGATGTGGATAAGGAAAGTACAGGATGACAGCTACGCCGATGAAAAGACGCGAATAATGCACGGCGACACGCCCTCGTCAAAGGACCGCCTTGCCACTCTGAGCGTGTACATAGGTGAAGATGGATTACTACGCCTACGAGGAAGAATCGCCGCGACGCCAGGTATACAGGAGGAAACAGCCAACCCTGCCCTGTTGGACGGACAGCACAAGTATACAAGAATGTACATCCAACATGTACACGAGAAGATGCTCCACGGGGGGGTAGAAACCACAGTGAATGAAATAAGACAACGGTTCTGGGTGACAAGAATACGACCCACAGTGAGGAGCGTAATAAGAAGATGTCCACAGTGCCAAATGAGAAAAGCGAAGCCCGCGATCCCTTCGACAGGAAACCTACCTCCAGCACGTCTCACCCATCACGCGCGTCCCTTCTCCTACACAGGACTGGACTACTTCGGACCGCTGGAAGTCACCGTGGGAAGACACCGTGAGAAGAGGTGGGTCGCCCTCTTCACTTGCCTCACGACAAGGGCCGTCCACCTAGAAGTAGTGACATCATTAAGTGCGGATTCTGCCATCGCCGCGCTAAGAAGATTCATCGCGAGGAGAGGACAACCGACTGAACTGTGGTCAGACAACGCGACGTGCATCAAGGCAGCAGATAAGGAATTGAGAGAAGCCCAGCAAGAAGCTTGGGAAGCAACGCGAGAAGAGGCCAACGCACGCCGCATCAACTGGCGTTACATTCCCCCCGCCTCCCCCTTCATGGGCGGCGCCTGGGAACGACTCGTGCGTAGCGTCAAAGAAGCCCTACGCGTCATCCTGCATGAGAAGCACCCAAGCGACGAGGTCCTGCACACACTCCTCGTGGAAGTCGAGAACATAATTAATTCGCGGCCGCTCACGCATGTCGCTGTGACGCCAGAAGAACCCGAGGCCTTGACCCCGAACCACATCCTGCTGGGGCCAAACAGTCACGTGCCAACACCGGGCAGCTTCACTCAAGAGGATCAATCCGCACGACAACTCTGGAAGCGCGCACAACTTCTGGCCGACGAATTTTGGAAGAGATGGGTGAAGGAGTATCTCCCTTTGCTCCAACACCGGCGGGAGCCCAGAGCCACCGGGACCGCCCCGAAGGTCGGTGACCTGGTGATCATCTGCGACCCAAACCTGCCGAGGAACGTCTGGCCAAGAGGAAGAGTGACCAGAACCTACCCTGGAGAAGACAACGAGATACGAGTCGTGGACATCACTACGAGCAACGGGCACGTCCTGCGCCGACCATGCAAGAAGATCGTCGTGCTACCAGTGGAGTCGCGTGCTGCGACGGCGGGAGAAATGTGCACGACAGCATCATAAGGATTACATGCGGCGAGAGGGGTGCAAGTAGTGACCGTCGCGACCCATGACCATAGTATGAAAAAGTAATAAATAAAGGCTAGAGGGGGTGAGGCAGTGAATGTTCTAGAAAATTGCGAGGAATAGTATAAAAAACGGCGCCTATTGGCCGTCAGCAATTCAGTGCTCGGGCAACATCGGAAAAGGAAGCAACAGGAAGAAAGAAGGAAAATAGGAAGAAAATCTGCCTCGCCGCCTCGCTACCTATTTGATCAAGACTGGTGTTTTTTATTTTCTCCTTCGCAAATACGGGACTACGTAGACACTAACCCTCGGCAATCTATACACAACATTTACCACACAACAACAAATGCGATATAAACAAAAAAATGGGAAATGGCGTGCATGTTTTTTTGCACGCGCAAATGTATGTTGATTGATTACATATAGCCATACAACCTACTTCAAAATTATAATTTTAGTGATAAAATGCAAATAGTTTATAACAAATTATTGTGAATTATAAGTAATTTGCTAATAACATAAGTTTTTCGTCTTAATTAGGGATACATTTATTTATTGCAAAAATGTAATAGGATTTTCAGCGGCATAAAACCTCTTTGGTGTTACAATAACTGTATTGCCCGGTTAAATTGAAAATGCTGTTTACTAGCATATAATTTGCAGTTAGGTTTTAACTTAACTTTGTAGGGATAATTCTATTATGCACTAGTGTGTTATATTATTACGCACACGTGTGTTATAGTTCGGTTTAAGGCCCTAATAACGATGTACTATGGCTAACTTTACGAGCAAGTGTGTTGAAAATAAATTTGTGAAATGTTTACCATAGAAATGTGAAATTTATTTTGATAAAAACAAACACTTTATTAAACTTATGTTGTGCCATTGCTTATGCTGGCCATCAAACCACAGATACTGTATTAGTGACATCTCGAGATATCTCTTGTTGTCCCTTTCTAAACCAAAACCCGCAGCTATTTCCGAAAGAGATATCAAATCGGTATTTATTTTTGGATGTCGATTGCAAGAGTAGGCAGTAAGTTTTATATCGAATTAATCAACTAAACATAGTCTATTTTCTTTAAAATTTGATAATATAACTAGTAGTTTGTTTTTTCGAGAAGTCTTTCTTTACGTTTTGAGAAACCGTCACTTGAATATTGTCAGTATATTACCAAACATCAAAAAGTAACCAAAGTAACCATTGGTTACTTTTTTTGGGGATTTTGTTTTGGAGATGTTGGTTTTCAGGAGATTTGGAGATTCGAGTAGAAAAACTAGGCCACCACGGCATTTTAATTTAAAATCACATTTAGTGCGACTTGCTGTCGATTCGGACAAAATATATTGCCACGCAATGTCCCAATTGACACTTTTGATTTTAATATTTTTGTTACTGTCGATTCTGACACTATTAAAAATAACTGCATTGTACAGTCAGTTAAAAAAACAGGATTTTACCGAGGCGCGATGGCGGCACAGCAAGACTACGAAATAGATGCATAGCAAGGTCACACTCTTTATCTCTTTATTTGAGATATATTTAAGTGATCATTATATAGATATTATATAATAAAAACAGTGTTTAAGTATACAAGATATTGATATATACCAAATATACGCTATGAATGAAACTTGTGGTTTTTTTAACATTAATGTAATTTACCACACGCTCGCAAAGCAATTTGATTGGCTTTATCACATTATATTATATTTTGCTTAAATATTTTTTACCTGACTGTACTCAACAGCTTCAATAATTTGATGGTGTCCGAATCGACGGTAAAAAAATATTAAAATCAAAAGTGGCAGTTGGGACACTGTGTCCTAAAAAATTTTGTCCGTATCGTCAGCAACTCTTTTTATTTCGCTAACCGTACCCTTACTTCGTGAGCTCTAATATCGGATAGTTAATTAGTGTTTTTGCGTACTAACAAGTTTATTTATACTCTGTGGGTAGTCTGGTACAAAGCAGGAAATGTGAGGAGGCGCTATCGCAAAATTCGATTCTCAGTACTAACTGTAGTGCGAGTAGCGGAATTTGGCCGTATATACAAAAAATATGGACTTTTTTAATACCTAAGGTACTGACTGATAAGCAAAATACCATGAAACACTACTGTTTTTATTTTAATAAAGATATTTCAAATTATTTAATTCCCTAAAAAAAATGCAGGTGTGAAGGAAAACCGTGGCTCAGTAAGCTCTGAATGTATCGATTCCTGAGAATTTAGGCTGACTAAGCTGAGGTATAGGCGCTGATGAAGACTGCTGTATCTAAAACCTTGGCATTAAAGATGACAAAAACTTATTTACTACAGAATAACACAATGAAATTACAATTAAGAACACACAGAGAAAACATACAATAAAAAAGCAGAAAAGCGAAAGACATCTTTCACCGAGATTTTTAAAATCATCTCAAAAATTTCAAGCCTAGACGGGACTTGAACCCGCAACCTTCCTCTTGATACGAGGATGCACTATCCAACTGTGCTACCAGGCAATTAACGTCTAGGTCGAAATTAGTGAGATGATTCAGAATTACAACTAAAGCGCCGTTTCCGTATGTGTTCGGATAACACTATAAATAAAAATACTATCTTTCACCGAGTTAGCAACATTCTTCAAAATATAAGTATATATATAAAAATCTGTGAAAACCTTATTGGATAATGGATAATCTCCATTTTGTTATTGCTTTCTAAGTTTAATATATTCAAATTTATTATTTTTTATAGGAAAAATGAATACTTACCTATTATATTTTGGTATTCCTGACATTTTGTACTGATAGTAATTCTTACTATAAGTATTCTATTTTCATAATAGAAGAATATAGAGGCAGTTACACACGGTTTCCTCATAAAAAAAACTAACCACGGAACCTAAATAGAACAAATTAATTCAAAGTGAAAATTACGCCATTTGCCAGCAACGACCAATTCATGCATTACTTTGTTTGATTTCAAGGCCATAGTGATCTCACTCACTGTTTTTTTCACTACATAACTATTACAGAGCCAAATATAGAAGTACCATTAACTCTATAGAATTTGTTAGGACTAGGGTTCCACAGTTACGTTTTGTATTTAGTTGGATTACAGCAATCGCTCGCCCGCTTATTGTAATATTTTACAGCCATCTTTGAAATTCATATTGTCGAAATAGTTTTTATTTTGTTTTTTATAGATGCCACTTTTTGTAGCCAACCACATTTACTTACTTGAGGCGCCATTTTTTAGCGATCACTTTTAGGTTCTTGTGTTGAGCTTCTCAATTTTTCACGTTGTTATTGTTTTTATGACTGTCGAAGGATGCTTATCGTCCTTGATGGGTAGATACCGTATTTTATTTTTATGTATTTAAGACAAAGTAATTATTACATACGTTTTTCTATAGGCATAACCAGCACAATTGTCCACAGGCTAGGTTAATATGTGTACATGAAAATATTTCAGGAGATGACGTACTTGTGAGGGAGAGCTGCCGGGACCGGACTACGGGCACATTCCGAATTTCTCTCCAGCGACTGGAGTCCAGTAGGACTACCAGCTTTAAGTCCTCTCCAGATCCTAGCGAAGTTTAAGTTTAAGGCATCGTTTACAGGCGCTACAGGGAAGCGGCTACGAAGCAAAATCCCTCAATTATTATTGTTAGTTTTATGTATAATGTTATCATTATGTATGTTAGTCTATAAGGTATTTATAGATATGGGTCATGTTATCACATTTTTGTTTGTGCACATTGTGACCTGAAATAATCTATATTATTGGTAATAATTAATGCATGCCATTAAAAATTGTGCAAAGAAAATACACTTAATATTCATAACTTTCTTATGGCTAAAAGCCTGATGGTAAGTGATAAGTGTGATAACAAAAACACTAGAGCATGTGCTTTGCAACTGTTTGTTTTTGTACCTAACTGTAAGTACTCTAAGGTTCTACCTAAACTACGCGATTGTAAAATTAAGGGAAATTAAATAGCAATAATTGGGTTTACTACGCACTTTCCTCGTAGGACGACATTAGAAACATACCTACTTCACTAATTAGTAAACAAAATATGATTGTGTTAGGTACCATTATTGGTATGAGACTAGGCGATTATAAGCTAACTTACGTCGTAGAGTACTCTTATTTTATTTTAAGAGCGTTATCACACTAACTAGTTGCGAGCGTGTTTCTAGACGATTTGTTAACGTGTTCGCCGCGAGCTCGCGCGCGTCCCGCTACACTAATT
Organism: Philereme vetulata; assembly: GCA_918857605.2. Classification (NCBI taxonomy): domain Eukaryota; kingdom Metazoa; phylum Arthropoda; class Insecta; order Lepidoptera; family Geometridae; genus Philereme; species Philereme vetulata. The sequence goes on from OU975476.1 coordinate 6,061,967, forward strand.
CTAGTTCTAGGGTGCGGGAAATTAGATCTGCACTGACATCCCGCATTATATAATATAATGTATATTGTGAATTACTCCCTTTTTAACCTGATCCCAGCCACCCTACCTCCTTGAAGTAGCGGAGGTTGATGGCAACGTTTTCCAGAGTACCCGAGTTGATGCTGACGTCGAAGATGACTCGATTAGTTCATGCAGTCCCGTCTTCAGTCTGGCATCTTGTGTGGCCGTCGGCCGTACAGTGCAGCAGCACTTCCTCCACTGTCTCGTCATTTTTAGGTATTCACCACATAGCCCACTATCCGTGGCCCCTGTCTTGAGGAGATAGTGATTCCCGCCACACTTTTGCCAGTCATATTGTTATGCGGCGAGTACGCGACGCACTCGCAGTGAACAAGTTCACAAATCGCCTCATTAGCAACTCGCTCGCAACGCGCTAGTGTGATAAGACCCTAAAACTCTGAGACGCAAATTAGCTTTAAGTACAATACGTAAGTAATAAGGGTTAATATTAGTTAATTTAAATAATTAATACTTTGATTGCACATGAAATTTAATAAAAGCTAGGCAAAACTCAATGCAATTCCGTAGTGGTAGATAAAGATGGTTGCCGTGCTACATATAAACTTAGGTAATAGAAATCTTCTTACAATATAAAACAAAGTCTAGTTTGTTCGTACACTTATAACTCGAGAACGGCTGGACCGATTTTGATGATCTTTGATTTGCAGGATTTATCTCCGCCCCGAATAGTATTATACTATTAAAATATTGGAAAAATTCACTCACAAAGATATTATCAAGAATATTCATTTCCTCATACATAATGATGACAGATTTTCGATTCTACCGGGGTGACGTATATTCACAGCCCGCGTCATATATATGCATGTCTAGGCGATACGAAGGTTGGCGGATCAACTAGTATATACTAAAATTTATACTATACACTTCCATGAGGCTACTTTTTTACCGAATGCGCAGAAGTAGGGTAAGATTTTTATAAGCAAACTACGCCTGCAAAGCCGCGGGCGGGCCAGCTAGTTATATACATAGGTATTATGGTAGGTAATTAGTTGGCTCAGCTGTTATTACTTTATCAGAGGGGTCTGCTTGAGGCGGACATTTACCGACAGGGTCGCGGTTGAATCCAACCCCCGTAACCCTGTCAAGTGCTGGTGCAGCATCGACTCACTCATCTCAAGATGGGCGGTTTGATGATGCACTAGCACTGAGGTGAATGAAGGAATATCGGTGGGTTTTTAGTCGGTATGCCGTTGGTTGTAACCTAAGGAGAGTCCGACAGACCCCTTCAACTCTCCCCGAGTTGGAGGACATGCCTAAAGCATTTTCCCACCGTAAAAAAACTGCTATTACTTTAAAATAAAATATACTTATATCACTAAGGATAATATAGCTTCCTATTAGTTAAATAATTTTATTTATTTTTTAAAAGTACCTACTACCACTCAATTTCAAAGTTAAAAGTCAAAACTTTTTATTCATTAAAATCACAAGTATCACTTTGAAACGTCAATTTTACTACCTGTTCCTTCGCGACCAAGCCAGGAAAGAAAGGCAAGATTTCTTTTTTTTTTTTTTCGAATGGACTTATCTCGCTGTTGGCCTCTGAGGCCGTTGCAGCTTAACCGAGCTTTTGGCGAGCGCAGAAGGCGCTCAGCCCTATAATTTTATTTTTGATGAGGCAACTAGCGCAAGGGTACCACTTAGGTACGAACCTCGGCATGGGCTGTTGCCGGGACGGGGATAGGAGAGAAACGCCCGGGTACGTGCTTGTACCTCGTGTAGGCGGCGACTAAAGGGACTCGTCGACCTCGCCGGCGAGGTCGGTGTATTTGTGGAGTGTTTGCTCTGTCTAATGTGGATGACTCACCCGCATTAGCGGAAGTGATTTCGTCATCCGGGTCTCCGAGAACGTATCTCGGACGACGGAGGGTTTACAGAAAGGCAAGAAACAAGGCTGGTTGTTTTTTATTGATCCTTTTAGAATACAACACAGAAAAAAATTACGTCTTAATTGTAGCATTTTGAACGAGTTTTTTCGAAGCAATTTCAATCCCAAGCTTCTCTATCATCTAAATAATCCGATATTTTATAGTAGGCTTTTTATAAAGATTTTCTTTAATTATGTTTTTGAATTTATTAATCTATACTACACCAAGATTAGTTTAGGAAGAAAATACTAATTAGCATTAAGTTCGCCTATGTATTATTTTATTATTGCGACAAAGAGTTTTCTAATCTAATCTAATCAAAACAGGTGAGTAATTTTCATTTACGCTGTAGGTATTTTTTTTACGCAGTCATACACAAAAACAGAAATTTATCAATTCTTAGGCGCTGCCCACACACTGCAACTAGCTGCGGCAATTGACAACTCACAACTAGCTGTTTAAGACGTTAATCACATCACACTAATATTTTAAATGTGAAAGTTTGGATGTTTGTTTGTTTGTTACTCAATCACGCCGTAACGGCCTAACCGATTTCGATGAAATTTGGTATATACGTAGATTATAACCTGGATCACCACATAGGCTACCATTTATCCCATAATTGGTTCCCATGGGATAATAATGGGGTGTAAAGTCAAGTTGCAATAGCGGGTTTAGCTTTATTTTTAGGTTACCTATAGTCTAACTTTTTATTAGCTGCAGTAAAATGACGTTTCTAAATGTCATACCGTAAAATAATGTTGCCAGCCTAATCTCAATAGGGATGTGATTCAGTTCACAAAAATTAATTAAATAACATTATTATGACGTTTTTGTTTCATTTTGAATGAACCTCCCTATACTTCCACTAAAAAAGATCAATCCTCTAGTATAGTAATAATAATAGGTTAAAAAAATACATTACAACTTAATATTAAATCTCAAAAAAAAAAACCAAACTGATTATTCATTTATGATTCACTCATTTAGCTACATCCCTATTTATTTTTCTTCAAAAACCGGCAACCCACAAAACGTCATTTTACTGCAGCTAATAAAAAGTTAGACTTTACACATTTAGTACGGACATATAGTAGCGGACAACAGCTAGTTTCATATAATTTAAAGCAAGTGCGCAGACTTGGCAGCTCTAGTGTCGAGTTACGATGATACCTAATAGGCACAAACTTGCACAAAAGTTGACAGTTGCTTCTACTAAAGTTGCTATGTCTGCGCAGCGTCTTACAGAGCTGAAGGCTAAAGATAGTCCAATGCTTCATAGATTACATAAAACTAACAAAAAGTAAGCAAGTACATTTTTATCACTTTCTTATCGTAAATCCTAAATCTATTTGCCTTATACAATTTTACAAACCTATAGTATAATGTACTAGGTACCGCATGCGGCTTCAGCCACGCGTCTTATCAATAAAAAATAACTTTCCTGCGCAGTTAGGTAAAAAGTAGCCTATATCCCAATCCTGGTCATAATCTATATATACTTATACCAAATTTCATCGAAATCAGTCCAGCCGTTTAGTCGTGTAAATAGACAGAGACAGAGATATATAGACAGTGACAGAGATATATAGACAGAGTTACTTTCGAATTTATAATCTTCTTAACTATGAAACAAAGTCGGGTTAGTTACACAATTTATAACTCAAGAACGGCGGGACCGATTTTGATGATCTTTTTTTTGTTGGATTTGTCTCTGTTCAAAATAGCATAATAGAAAGTTAAAATATCGTAAAAATTCACGCAAAAAAATTTATAAAGAAAATTCATTTTCTCATACATAGATGCAGCTAATGATGGCCTATTGATAATTTACCGGGGCGACGTATATTGGCAGCCCGCGTCATATGCATGTTAAGGCGTTACGAAGTTCGGCGGGTCAACTAGTATTAGTATACAAGTAACTTGTTAACAAAAATATAACCGACTTCAGATAACAGTAAAAACCAAACTACCAATTTTGATGAAATTTCCATTGGATCATCTAAAAGTATATCCTTTCAAATAAAACACTAATTTTTCAAATCGGTTGATATTTATAACGGAGTTCTGAGCTAACAAACATAACATAACATAAAAATTAAACAAATTTAAGACTTATCTTGTTTTCTCATGGATGCCATTGCCATAACTAGACTAAATGAAAATGGGACCACACGGGAAGCACCAGCTTTCAAATCATCAAAATCGGTTCACCCAGTCGAAAGTTCTGAGGTAACAAACATAAAAAAATACAGTCGACTTGAGGACCTCCTCCTTTTTTGAAGTCAGTTAAAAAGTGTGGTAAACTAACTAGGTTTATATCATATATATTATATATATATATATATGTTGTTTCATTCAAGGCACATTCATGAAGATTGTATTTCAACCACATGCATGACCTACTGATATCAATACTTGACATAGATTAGATTGAAGTCACTATTTAGAAATCTAATAAATGTATAATGTGATGGTTCATGACGTTGGTAATCGAGTTATGGAACTGAAATGGCTTTGGAGAGACACTTGACTAGGCGTAGTGATGACAGGTGGAGCAGAGCAGCGACTGAATAATGGCCGAGGAGTGGGTGTAGAAGGGTAGGACGTCTGGCAGCGAGATGAGTAGACGAGCCGCGGGGAGTCAATGGATGAGACTAGCGCAGGATCGTGGATGGAGAGGACTAACTTGGGGTAGCCGGTACCCAACAGTGGCTGAAGTCGGACTGTGGATGATGACGATGATAATAGTGTGAAGAGAGTTTTGAAGTAAAACTCCTTTACGTGCGCTTGACTTGGGGAGTAAGCTGGTGAATGCGTTACTTCTTCTTCTTCTTAGCGTGTCAAGGGTTCTATTTTTTCATTTATACCATGTTGGACAGGTGTTTGGCCACAACAATAGCATTAGGTGAGGCGGTTATTAGGTCCTCCATCGTGCAGGTGTTCGGACACAAAGAGCACATTAGCAAGTGCTGCATCGACTGCGCGCGATAACCGCAATCGCACGAAAACATTTTCGTAACAGGCGTTACGAAAAATGCGAACGGAAATTGAGAGGGAGATATCAGTTAGAAAGAGATAGAAAGAGAGAGAGTTGCGTTTCGTATATTTTTAAACGTTAATGTGCGAGTGCGAGTTGCGTCTATCCAGAATGAACATAGACTGATCGACCTACAGACGTGTGGACAATTTTGTAATTGAACAATTTTATAAATTAATATTTTTAAAAATAATAAGTTTTACTTCAGTCGTGTGGCCTAAAGCACAAGCGTTTTTTTAATTTGATTGGTGTTAGTCAAGCGCTGGTCTACTACCTCACCTGATGGTAAATGATGGTGTGGTCGAAGATGGAGCTCGCATGCCTAGAAATATCCTGTTCATTCTCGAGTTGAAGACTGAAGACTCCGAGATTATAATCGTCCGGAAAAACATACATATATAGAGAGTGAATGAAGTAAAGAAGAGAGGTGCCGTTGATTCTCTGCCTTTGTACAACAATATTAAAACAAGTAACGCGGTATTACAATTGGTGGACTTATCGCTAAAAGTGATCTCCACCAGACAACCTTTAGATGCACTGGATTTCACGAGAACGATAAAATAAAATATATATATATAAAATATAAACATATTTTATTATATATATTAATAAAATATTTTTATAAATATATATTTTAATAAAATATATAATAATTGATTATTAAATAAACAGTGAATTTACATAAGCAAAATAAATATACATATTTAATTATTATTTATTTGAGACAACAAACAAATTATACCTAAATATTACTAGACTAGTGCTAAATACCACACGGTGTGTACATTCATGATATTCTAGGTAACCAGTTCTAAGTTAGTTTTCATCAAAATACCAACTTCCTAAGAGCAATCGCGCTGAACAGCGCCAACAACCTACCAACTAGTACCCAACAAACTACCCACAGTAGGGTCACCAGGCCTCTACATTTTGTTCGGACTAGAGTATGTGTATACACATACACAGGTGAAGCTGTGACGTAATAATTATCCCAACATATTCCCAAACCCTTATAAGTAGTGGTTCTCCCCGAACTGAGATCTCGCGAGTCTCCCATAAAAACCAAAAAATATTATTTGTAATCTTTGACTATCAAAATAGTGCAACGAAATTAATAACCAAATAACTTGACCTACAGCTTCATTTAAATTACAGTTCATGTAGATTGGTTTGTTTGGGGTACAAATTATATTTATTCTGAATTTCCTACTTTTGCCTATATTTCTGTCACTAAAGCTACGCATATACCAAATTTCTGTCATCAATCATTTAGTCACACCAAAATTGTGCCATCACTACCTACCTATACACCAAATTTCACGATGATCGGATAAACGCTTCGAAAGTTATCCTCGGACAAGCAAACATACATAGAACGCCGATTTGCCCAAGTTGATATAAAGATCTCGCTTCGCTCGATCAATTATTACATGATACATCTTACGACATGCATAACCAGCTCCGCTGTCCACAGATTAGGCTAGATAAATGGTGAGCATGAGTGTATACACCATTAAACACACAAATACATATAAAATATATAGGTATGAACCTATATTATGCAGGCAAGAAAGTGCCTATATAAGTACTCGTTTATGAATTAGAGGTACATATTAATAAATTGTTACTGATGTCCACACGGTGTCCATTAAATCACTGTTTTCCCAGAACAAACGTTGCTTAGACCATGGTCTAATAATGGCGTATATAATCAAATAAGCGAATATAAAAATAAAATCTCGACGTTCTCAAATAAGTCTAATTTTGTTCAAAAACTAACCGTGACATTTAGTTCATGGATACGCTAGCCGTAGCGTATTACCTACTACTTAGTTAGGATAGGTGCCATTCAGCGCGTTGACTATGTTGTAGGGCGTAACGTTAAAATAGACGTTTTAAGTTCGCAATTTTTTATAGTTTTAAAAGACCGATTTCGTTTTTTTTTAATTTGATGTTATAAACTGCTAATAGACAATGGTCTGAACAACGTTTGTTCTGGGAAAACAGTGATTTATAGGACACTGTGTATAATGCCACATTAAATCGACAAATAATCGAAGACATAATAAATCCAAACAAAGGCGGGTATTAAAACTACACATAGCACAGATACAATTTACGTTATCGCCGGTTACAAAGTGAAACATTACTTTCACAACACTGCATAATCTTATCTCGATATGCGTTGTAGTAAACAGCGTAGTAGTGATATAAATCGTTATACACACTGTTTGTAAATAACTCGTATCAGAAAATAAACTCAGGCATTCGAATCTATCAATTTTAAAGTTGATTTATACAGCGCCTGTGATGAACTATAAATGGACTAGTGGTTCGCCCCGAAGTCCCGAACTGAGATCTCGCGAGTCTCCCATAAAAACAATAAAATATTAATCGTAATCTTTGATTATCAAAATAGTGCCTCGAAATGAATAACCACATTACTTGACCTACAGTTTCATTCAAATTACAGATAAAAGGAGTTCATGTTATTTGATTACTCTGTTTTGAGGTAGAAATTGCAGTTATTCTGGATTTCAGAGTTTTGCCTATATTTGTGTCACTAAAGCCACACACATACCAAATTTAACACTGTGGGATTACTGGTGTACCCTGTGAATTTTGTCTAAGTTCAGTTTTTATTATGGCTGATAACTCAAAAACATCAAAGACTAAATTAAAAATAAAAACAGGATCGAAATGTACTCACAAACACTATAAATTAGGCGTGCCACTTGACCGGATCGTTCCATTTTGTTTTTTTTACCCCTCCTCTGAACCCCAATATCTCAACAACCCCCCCCCCCCCCCTCCCACATTGTTAGCTCATTGAGTCACATCAATATTGTGTCATCACTATCTACCTATATACCAAATTTCATGATGATCGGATAATCGCTTTGAAAGTTATCCTCGGACAAACAAACATACATACGTACAACGTCGATTTGCCCAAGTTAATTTAGAGATCTCGCTTCGATCGATCAATAAATAATAAGTAATGCTGGACATTTCACTCAGCGCTATCTAGCCCCAAACTAAGCAGAACTTGTATTACAGAACCAGATATTTAATAGAATACTTTCTTGTCTTAACTACTTATTTTTGTAATATTGTTTGACCAAAAGCACTATACCGCTCCTTAGGAAAGTGCGGCGAGGTGGGGGCCGAGAAAAAAAGAGCAAGAGTACACATGAGATCGATATTGTCGGATATATCTTGGGATATCGTTAACGATATGGTTATTTTATATAACGATATGTTTATATTTTTTTATAACTAAATTACCTACAGATATTCTGATTTTCTTTATAGCTTTCTCTGTCTGCTTTTCGTTTCTTAAAATATTCGAGATAGCGCTCGACCCATCTTTGGATATTTATGTCGTGTGCGTCTCCCATAGACCGTCCGGCTCAAAAGCTACCTACCGCCGTGAGCGTTGACGGCTGACTGATAGATCGGAGCGGCCGACACTTCCCCCCGTCTCGCCGCGCGCATACCTCAGGAGCGGTACAGCGGTTTTGGTCAAACTATACCTACATACTATAGTGTGACCATTAGTGCTGTGCACTCCCTGAGGTATGCGCGCGGCGAGACGGGGGGGAGAATCGGCTGCTGCGCTCTGTCAGTTCGCCGTCAACGCTCGTGGCGGCAGGTAGTGTTATTTGTATCGGACTGTCTATGTCAGACGCACATGAGATAGACAGTCCGATACGAATAACACTAACTGCCGCCACGAGCGTTGACGGCGAACTGACAGAGCGCAGCAGCCGATTCTCCCCCCCGTCTCGCCGCGCGCATACCTCAGGGAGTGCACAGCACTAATGTTCACACTATAGTTCTAATCCTAGGGTGGGGGAAAAAGATTTACATTGACGTCCCGCTTTGGGGTGTTTATACATTACACTCTTATAACCTGAGAAAAATCTGCTGTTTTAGTTATAAATTCAGTTAATTAGAAGTTTCAGGTGCAAACTCTGAAGTTCAATATTTCATACGTAAGTCCCTAGGTAGGCAGAATGTCCAGTAAACAGCTGATATACTCGTGAAAAGCTATGTATATATTTATTTTTCGTGAAATGAATGATAAAACCGGCCAAGTGCGAGTTGGAATCGCGCACGAAGAGTTCCGTACCATCTCTATAAAAATCATTATCTATAAAAATGGCAAATAATTACGTTTGTTGTATGGGAACCCCCCATTAATATTTGTTTTATTTTAATTTAACTATTTATTTTTAAAGTGAATATATAACGAAATATTCTGTGAATATTCCAAGCGTCTACCTGTTGCCGTTATCAATATCGAGCAAAATAATAACGTTTGTTGTATGTGCTTATAATTTTTTTATTCTGTTTTTAGTATTTGTTCTTATAGCGGCAACAGAAGTACATCATCTGTGAAAATTTCAACTGTCTAACTATCACGGTTCATGAGATACAGACAGACAGGCAGCGGAGTCTTAGTAATAGGGTCCCGTTTGACCCTTTGGGTACGGAACCCTAAAAACGACTATATTTACAGTAAAATATTTTTTATTATAATTACCATTTTGAAGAGTAGGGTTTCTCTATTGTAGACCTAGGCGCGTACCTTGAAAACCAACTTTCAACTCAGAAAATGTTTTGCGGTGTGAGTGCATAATCTAAACATCACTTTCTTTGAATTGTAGCTACTGCTGTGACAGATACACTTACTGTGATAACGGTACTGTAGATATAACAGGTGGCTTGTTTAGAGTATTTTATAAAATAATACTACGATTTATTTTTGGGATTCCGCGTTTTCTGTTTATTTACAATATATCCCGTGGCTAAGTTTAAATTGGGAATTACAGTGGTTAATTGCGAAAACAATGTATAACTGCTAATACAATTGGGAATAACCTAGGTATTCAAATGGCACTGAAATCATTTATGTATTAATTGTGTATAATAATACAGTTTTTCTGTAAATTCCTGGTAAAATCCCTTTATCTCAGATACTTTTTCCGTGTTTTGAAACTTGTAGGTTTAAAAATATGGCATCGTGTTGAATAAGATAATTTTTTTATTATTTATAATATAGCTGTAATATCGAATAAAATATGTTATTAATATGTATTATGGACTACCTCCGTGGCGCAGTGGGCGAACAGTCGGCTGAGACGCAGGAGGTAGCGGGTTCGATTCCCGCCGCGGAACAAATGTTTGCATGATTTACAGATATTTGTTCCGGGTCTGGATGTTTTTCTATATATTATAAGTATGTATTTACAAAAAAAAGAATAAAAGTATTCTATCAGTTATCTGGTTCCCATAGTACAAGCTCTGCTTAGTTTGGGGCTAGATAGCGCTGTGTGAATTGTCCAGCAATATTTATTTATTTATTTAATGTATTTTTAACAAATTAGGTTTATATGATTACGTAAACTTTCAAAGTCCGAGATATTATTGAACTCTTCTCGTGGCTGAGATTTATTTCTGAGGCCAATCTTTTGAGCCTAGGGTTTCACATTTTAGAATGTAGGGATGCCTGTCTAGGGTGCCTAAAATGACAGATTTTTCAGAAACAAGTTTGTCTAACGTAAAGAACCTGATAAAACGAAGTAAAGAAAAAATACTTTAGTTTAAACCTTGTAATTACCAAAGGTGGTATTTTTCAAATGATTTTTTAAATATTGTTTTTTTTACTCCGGCTCGCAAATCGGAGCAATCGGCGCTAATCGAAGAACAAGCGCTGAATTCAAAATGCCTGTCTCAGATCAATGCTGGGCTCGCGCCGCTGCCTGTCTAAACCTTAAAATGAGTTTTAATTAAAATTATACCCTTACCTACTTGAGCCGGACTCCTTGTACCTTTGGGAGATATTTATAAAGTACTAGCTGACCAATCCGCAGCTTCGCACGCGCAGTTTTACAATAAAAACATTACCGTTCTTCTGCGCAGTTGGATAAAAAGTAAGCTATGCTACTCCGGGATAACGTAGCATTCTAATGGCGAAATAATTTTTGAAATCGTACCAGTAGCTTTTGAGTTTATTCGTTACAAACATACAAAGACAGAAATCTTTCCTCTTCATAATATTAGTAAAGATAGGCTAGCGTTTGGCCACGATCTTGCCTGGTAAGCTATGATGCAGTCTACGATGGTACACGCTTGCCTAGAAGAAACCTATTCACTCGCAACTTGAAGCCGCTAGGTTGTAGTTATCAGGAAACAAAGACTGCAGCAAGGTGTTCCACTCCTTGGCGGTGCGCATAATAAAGGAGGAAGAGAACCGATATGTGTGTATGGGAGGTATGTCTACCATATAGCGGTGGCGTGCCACGGAGCGTCTGGTTGTCCGGTGATAGAATGAGCATGATGGGATCTAATCAAAACGTAGCCAGGTTAATCAGGTGACCTAGTAATAGAAGCTAATAATAATGATTGTGATCAAATTAGGATAATATCGGGCTAGTGGGTCGGCCGTCCCCAGTCTCCCCCATCTTTAACACTATTAATATCTAGTGGCAACTGGAATTTTTTGAGAAAAAAAGACTCATATCTATACTTATTTTTTTAACATGCAAACCCTCTCGGATACTAGAATGTAGGTACTATTTCGTTAAAAATGTGAGACATTCATTGATTTTTCTCAATATAAAATATTGTTTTGTTGCCATAGTAAATTCTCACAATACAACAGTGAGCTTGTATAAATAATTATTTACCATGTACCAGCCACTTACCAGGTTCCTCATAGGCAGCGTTGTAACGCATAGATTATTGTACCGACAGCAGATACATCGAAAAAATACCTAGTTAATGTACCCATTCGCACTCACCGCTTTGGTTCTACTCTCTTAATGCGTACAGCTAAGGTATGGGACACTTTACCGGAGTCTGTTTTCCTAAAGACTGCAATACGGGCCTCTTGAAGGTAAGAGTGAATAGGTGTCTTCTAGATCTTCGTGCTTCATCTTAGACCACATCATCGCTTACCACCAGGTGAGGTTGTGGTCAAATAAATATCTATCCGAGAAAAAATCTAAGATTTGAGCTAAATGGCGTTTGCATATTCTGTGACACACGCGTAAAAAAGTCTTTTATATACGTAGAGTAAGAGGTACATACTCTGGTAGGTACTCTACTACAACAACCTGTTTTGTTACGACATTAATTTAAAACACACATCCGGAATCGTATTTACAGATTTTAGGGTTGGGTATAATACGAGTGGCTTAAATATTTATCCAGTATTCGATACATTTCCAATAAAAAAAAATTTCAATTTTTAAACATCAAATCGGCAGCGCCTTTGCCTCAATGCCGTTTAGTCGGTTTAACAGAATGAATTAATATTATTGGTATATATACAGAGATACAGGCTGTTTCATCAATATTATTAGAACTTGATATTAAATTTGTTTGAATTTTTTTTGAAGCGAAAACTTCTTTAGGCACGTCGAGCATTTTTTGAGATGGGAAAAAACCATTGAACTCGCGACACTGTTACCAACACCTGTCACCGACTTTTACTGACACCTCTGTATGTAAGTATCTGTAGTGTAATCTGCTTTTATTCATATAACTTTTGAAATTATCAGGTTATAAACACTATTTATACTAAAAACGGGATATTTATTTTTGTTGATAGACAAAAGTCTGCCATAGCGGAACATCTGCTGGACTCAGGCTCAAACCACTGGATCGAGCTACACAACCCACAAGTAATCTCAACTGAGCGACATTACATGCCAAGACTGGTTCAAGAGGCAATTGAGATTGCCAAACACAAGAATTTCAATCGTGAAGATGGTTTGGAGCCTGGAATCCTGTGGTGAGAATGTGTAAGAACCGAAGAAGTGAAGTGTCAATTACGCGTCCTGATACCGTGAGTGTTGTGTGTCGGAATCGAGTTATGATCGAGAATGAAACCGGTGGTAGTATTAGTGAATTGATTCCTAGCAAAAGACTAAGAAAGAGGGTAGATCGTTATATCTGCCAATCACTACCTACTCGCAAAGACTTCAGTTTACCCGTGATCATGGCGCATGCAACTGCGCCGAAATCTCGGGATACTTAAACACTCACAAATCGTGCTAAATATACCGTTTTTAGTATAAATAGTGCTTTTATTCAATGTTTCACTTCTGTCGGCAATTCCGGAATGCCACTTTTTTATTGCGAAATGAAAAGAATTTGAAAAAAAAAACTATTTCTAACAATATTAGCCATTAGCCCCTACGTGTGTTTTAATTTAATGTCGAACATAACAATACACGTAGTATATTTCTATAAGATGTTCAGTAATAAGTACACACGGCTAAACATCCAAGCTATAATATTCCAGTATAAGCTGACCTCGCATTGTGTAGGCTTTTCGTAGAATGAGAGGTCAGCTTATACTGGAAATGTATAGCTTGATGTGTAGCCGTGTGTAGATGTTATACAAATTATTACCAGTATATTTTATAATAGAAATAATTTTCAATAAACACTGTTCTTATTATAATAAAATAAAACAAACATCTGAGGGTTTTGTTATTCCAATTACAGAGCTGTTTCCTTAAAAGTCGTAGGTAAATGTGTTTTACCGATATAAATTAAAATAACTGCGAGGCTAAACAAACAGCCACTTCGATAAAATGCGTACATTCCAAAATAAACTCTTTGGTATGGGGATAAAAATAAATTACAATTGTAACCTCAATATAATTAGTATTGTTATTAAGGAAAAATAGTGTGATTCCTGCTTTAGGCAAAAATTGTGTAAGACTTTTATTATTAGCGTTATAGGCAGGCATTTGTTAGATTTCCAGTAACAAAACAGGAAATTGAGTTTTGTCCGTAATAAAATTAATTGCATCATACCTTAAATGGTTAATTTCCAATTATTGCTTTTATTTATACATTTAACAAGCAAATAATTATTATAAACTATATTAATGTTTGTTGACAATTAATACACTCATTATTTGTAACGGTTTCGTTTAACCAACTTCAAAAAAGGAGGAAGTTCTCAATTCAACAGTATTTTTTTATGTTTGTTACCTCATAACTTTCGACTAGGTAAACCGATTTTAATGATTCTTTTGTTTTGAAAGCTGGTGCTTCCCGTGTGGTTTCATTTCCATTTTGTCAAGTTCTGACAATGGCATCCATGAGAAAACCATAATTTTTATGTTATGTTATGTTTGTTAGCTCAGAACGATTTGCTTCAACTTTTCTTGTTAGCACAAGTGAGGAGTGGAACTCACTTCCGGCGTATGTTTTTCCAAACCCGTATAATCTTGGAGTCTTCAAGTCCAGAGTGAATAGGTTCTTTCTAGGCAAGCGTGCTCCATCTTCGATCACACCTTCACTTACCATCAGGTGAGGTAGTGGTCAAGCGCTTGGCTATCATCAATAAAAAAAATAAAAAAAACTCCGTTATACATATATACACCGATTTGAAAATTTTTTATTTTATTTGACAGGATATTCTTTTAGATTGATGTTATGGAAATTTCATGAAAATTGGTAGGTTAGTTTGGTTTTTACTGTTATCTGAAGTCAGTTATATTCTTGTTAAAAAGTTACTTGTAATTTTTTTTCAATATTTACCTAAATTAGTCAGTAAAAATTGCCCTGCAGTGGGAGACTACAGGCTTTTAATAATTTTAAGTAATTATATCAAATTTTTATATATAACAAAGATTGAATACTTTATGTAATACTGTTAGGTATGTAACATGTGTGCTCAATAAAAATAATATTTTTTTGCTATCGCTACGGATCCCAGAAACAAGTGCGCGCAGATTGTTTATAGATCACAAACTGTTGAATATTTATTTTGTTAGTCGAGTTTTATCGCACGCTCTCTGTGGGAACAGAGTAGTCGGATGCAAACATTGTTACAAACAATATCAATTGTTCGATACAAAAATATTGTCAGCAAATATATGTTGCAATTTTCTTTGTTAGTGAGAGAAAACTATTATAAAAGTAATAGTATGTCGCTTTTTAGGGTCCGTAAAAGGTAAAAAGAAAACCTTATAGGATCACTTCGTGGTCCGTTTAGACCCTATTTTGAGAACACGTGGAGATATCAAGTTAACATTAATATCAAATACGAAAGTCTACAGTCCCTTGGTGCTATACAAAAATCAAGCTTCTAAGTCAACGCATAAAAAAATACGGCTTTTTATGCCGCATATTTTGCTCGCAAATAAATCAAAACTACATCCTGTTGATCTATAGTGTGACCATTAGTGCTGTGCACTCCCTGAGGTATGCGCGGCGAGGTGGGAGGCAAAGAAAAAACTGCATGAGTTCACATGAGATCAATACTTGTCGGACATATCTTACGATATCAGTTTGCATTTCTAAGGCAAGACTTGTGGCGGGACGATGGTCGGAGGCTATCTATCTGTAATATATTATACTTACTTAGTTGATTAAAATGTAACTTAAATATACTCATATTTTATTAAAAATATGCAGGTGATAAATAAGAACTAAACTTATAATTCAAAGGACTTGTTTTATTGAACATTTTTATATTTACAAACAATTATATATTCTAACGAAAGTTATTCTGACATAGATTCTGTTTCAACTTCATCTTCCATTTCATATCACGAGATAACGCACGACCCATCTTTGAATATTTATCTCATGTGCGTCTGACATAGACAGTCCGATACAAATAACACTACCTGCCGCCACGAGCGTTGACGGCGAACTGACAGAGCGCAGCAGCCGATTCTCCCCCCAGTCTCGCCACGCGCATACCTCAGGGAGTGCACAGCACTAATGGTCACACTATAGAATCATGAAGTTTGGTAAGAAGAAATATCTCACAGCACACGCAAAGAAAAAAATCCGAAAATTGTTTATTTTTAGTTGTATTGTTTAAAATTCTTCCCTACAGGGTAGTTGGGGTGATTTTTTTATTCACGTACTCCATCTTGTGGGGTGTCGTTAAATAGGTCTTTTAAAAACTTTATGAGGTTTGCTTAAGGCGTATATAGTAGCAGATTGGTCTTAATTGGAGGCTTTCTCCTCAGAGAGGAATCAATTCTACTCGTAAGTGCCCAAAAAAATATATGTCATTCATTGACATTTTATCTGCAAAGTGAACATACAAAAAAGTTCTACCTAGTTTATATATATATATATATATACACAGGCTAATAAACAGGTAGAACTTATATATATATATATATTTATATAAATAAACAGGTAGAACTTTTTTGTATGTTCACTTTGCAGATAAAATGTCAATGAATGACATATATTTTTTTGAGCACTTACGAGTCTTTAATCATTACTTTAATCATTATCAGCTCTTTTCAAATTGTAATTACAATCATGTACAAACAAAAAAAACATCAAACTGGTTTTAGAACCTCATTAATGTTGTATCACTTGACCAGCGATACAACTCTCTTTTTTTTTTTTACATTTTCACTTGACCAGTGATTTTTTGTTGTCACTTGACCAGCAAAGATTTTAATAGTCACTTGACCAGCGACCATTCTTAAACTTTTACGCTTAACCAGCGATTTCGCTTGACCAGCGATTTCACTTTACCAGTGATTTTCACTTAACCAGTGATAGGATGCATAGTTAGATGCGCATCGCGCACTCTTCGGTTAGACCGGAGCTACGACTACATGCCAACATATGCAACTTCAAGTTGTAAAACCAGTTTTGACAAATAAAAACAAAATTATATCAACTAGTTACAGAAAAAAATTACCATTGCAAACATTAAAATTTTACTTCAGGTATCATGATTAATCGTGATCGTTTTCAAAATCTTGCTCTTTAGAAACATTTTCATTATTTGGCTCAACTTGTGCAATAACAACAACATTTTGTTGGTTATTTGTGGTAACAATATCAACGTCTTGTTGAGGTTGCTCAATCTCGTGCTCCCCGGACAAATCATCAGCAAATTGATTAGAAGGCATTTTTCTTAACCGATCGTGTGCATATTTGTAACACCTATTACTGTTTAAAGCTTTGATCAGATACCTGATATAGATACAACTCTGTTTTTTTTAACGGCTGTCAAACCAAAAACATCCGGCCAGCGACAAGCCAGTGTTGCCATTCTAATAAAAGTATCGACAATCACGCCTTCTTCACAATCGAGTAGGAATTAAAATTAAAAAGAAACAAAATCAAACTGTCACTTTGACGACTAGGTTTAAAAACAGTGTTCTTAACGTAATGATGGATGTTCTCCGACATATATATTTGCAGATCATGTAAAAATGTATGATCCCGTAGTGGGAATCGAACCCGCATCTCGCGTCTCAGCCATCTATTCGTTTACCATTCCATGGATGGCTTCAATTGCGTTTTACGTTACGCGCGATAACTATTTCCCGGCCGGCGCGGCATGCGTGTGGCGGAAGGTGCGGTTGGTGCGGGGCCGAAACAATAGCCACGCCCATTCGCTCAAGGTCATCGGCTACGGTTAGCGCTTTAACACTTCTTTGCTATAACAGTCCGTTTACGAAATAAAAAGCCTCAAAGTTTTCATTTTCGTCACAACAAAATTAAATGTAGTAAAATAGTGACCGACGATATTTTCAGGCAAAAATCTAACATCATTTTTGTTCAGTTCAGAACATCGTATCATACTCTATTTTAAGTATTAAATACATGGTTAATAGGTAGACAAGAAAGCCAGCGGGTATTGGCTGACTAAGCTGAGAGGGTGGTGTAATTATGTGCTGGCAGGCCTATTATGTCAATGACTTTCTCAGGATTTAATTTTGATACCCTTGATAATCTTTTGTCAAATCTAAACATTGTATCATCGATACCACGATAGTCTCGTATCTATGTAGTGACTCAATACTATCTAGTACATTCTCTTTTATTGGTAAAATGTAAGTTTTATTTTTATTATTAACAACCCGTAGAGTCCCACTGCAGGGAAAAGGCCTCCCTTCCCTCTTTCTACGCATCTCAACCGACCTCGCCGGCGAGGTCGACGAGACTCTTCAGTCGCCGCCTATACGAGGTACAAGCACGTACCCGGGTGTTTCTCTCCTATCACCTTCCCGGCAACAGCCCAAGCCGAGGTTCGTACCTAAGTGGTGCCCTTGCGCTAGTTGCCTCATCAAAAAAAATTACAGGGCTGAGCGCCTTCTGCGCTCGCCAAAAGCTCGGTTAAGCTGCAACGGCGTCAGAGGCCAACAGCGAGATTAGTCCTTTCGAAAAAAAAAATTTCTACGCATCTCGGGTACTAGCTAATTGGAGACACTGCACAGTATGCATCCAGTTCATCTCTCTATCTCCGCCCGGGCCTACAACGCGGCCGCCGCCCGTTTGGAACCTATTTTGTAAGCATTCTGTAGTTGTTTTCGCCCATAGTTCCTCTGGCATACGACAAACGTGTCCAGCACAGACCGACTTCAATTTTGCTAATGTTAGAGCCAAGTGAGCTATCTGTGTTTTGGAGGGCAGTGTTGAGTTTCTAGAAAAAGTAAGTCCCGTCTTTAAAATTGTCACTCTTTTTATTAATAATTAAAGTCTTATGTATCGTTGTTTATTTCGAATCGTATCTTTGATTCATGCACGATTTTTTTGAATAATCCATTCTCATTTGCATAAGTGAATGAATATTGATGTGAACTATTTGCATTTTATTTAATTATTATGATTTTTCACATGGACAACTGATAACTGACTTAGTTACTGACAACATGTATTATTTATTTTATGAATGACATCTAGGATAGCAAATAGATAGATAGATAGATAGATAGATAGATAGATAGATAACTCTTTATTGAATTACCACACAAACAGAAATAATAAAAAAAATAAGTACTGGGTTAAAATAAATAAGGCAATACAATGGGCGGCCTTATCGCTAAAAGCGATCTCTTCCAGGCAACCTTTGGATGGATCGAAATTTTTAAAAATTACGGAGTGCGGTGTACTTTAGCGGATACATTACATTTACACATAATATATTCTAAGATATAATAATAATATGAAGTTTTAATCCTAATACTTAATATACTTATAAAATAGACTAATATATAGGTATATACATATAGCAAACTATACTAACAGATGAAATAAGTACATAAATAGTAAATAAATAACGCTAGGAAGATGACATCGTCAGGTAATGATGTTAAAATAGGTTATGATCAAACTAATATTATGTGTAACTATATGTTTTTAGATTTAAGCTTGCTATGTACCTACTTACTTACTTGTATTTTTCTTCATCATCATCATCATATCAGCCGTAGGACGTCCACTGCTGGACAAAGGCCTCCCTCATTGATCTCCAGGAACTGCGGTTGGAAGCGGCCTGCATCCAAAGCCGACCTGCGGTTCTTACCAAGTCGTCTGCCCATCTTGTGGGTGGACGTCCTACGCTTCGCTTGCCGGTCCGTGGCCTCCACTCGAGAACCTTTCGGCCCCATCGGCCATCTGTTCTGCGCGCTATATGGCCTGCCCATTGCCACTTCAACGTGCTGATCCGTCGGGCTATGTCGGTGACTTGAGTTCTCCTACGTATCTCCTCATTTCTGATTCGATCCCGTATTGTTCTTGTGTCCAAATAAATAATTTTGATTTTGATTTTTTTTAATATTATAAATGCAAAAGTTTAGATGCTTGTTTATGTATTTATTTGTTTGTCTGTTACTCAATCATGTCGTAACGGCTGAACCGATTTCGATGAAATTTAGTATGTACGTAGATAACCTGGATTAACGCATTGGTTACTTTTAATCCCATCAATCAGGTGGCATGGGATAAAAATGGCGTAGTATCAAGTTGCAACAGCGAATTTAACTGTATTTCTATGTTACCTACACATTTAGACGTTACACTATAACGCGTACGAAGTCGCGGGCAACAGCTAGTTGTCAATAAATATTCTTTTCATCATTTATGCTCTGAAAGTAGGTCATTGTAAATCTGTAAACTGCTCCGTAACTGTGACCCAGGGCTGTAAGTAAATTTGAATATAGAACGAGTTTTATAACATTCGACTTCAAACTTCTTCAAACACCCTCGAACTTTTAGCCTTAAGTTACTCGCTCGTACGTCAAAATATCTCGGGTGCATGATCACTTACGGCCCTTGTATAACAATAAAGTACTTTATGTATCATCAAAGTTGTTTCTTTCTGAGAATATCTCATTTAGTTATTCTATATTGCTACGATAAAATATTTTTAGGGGTCTGACTTTGAAAAAAAATCGATGTTTTTTTCGATTCGATAAATCATACCTCACGTGTGAAAGGGATGGCCTGACTAGCGATAGCGACACGACAGCAATTTGCCTTAGGAAATAAGGAGGCGGAACTGTACATCGAGATGTCTTTCGATATATCGGATGAAAACATATATGTTTTGTAAACATCGAGTACTTTTTCTAACAATATATTACAAAGCTACATGAGTGAAAATTATAGGTAAAAATAGTTTTTTTTTTAATAATAATATATAAAATAAATATAAACCTATACCTAGACAACCTATGTGGTGCAGTGGACGAATAGCCGGCCGAGACCCAGGAGACTGCTGGTTCATTTTTTTTACCACTATGGCATTTAAGTTAAACAGCCTACCTGATGGTAAGCGTCTACCTTAGCGTATGGAACCTTGTCACACCATCACTAGCGCGCTGACTATTAGAATCTACTAGTAATAATCTAGAAACCTTTAATTATCTAATCCCAATGTAAAAACATCAACAAGTAATGTTTGTATGTATGTATGGATGTTTGTTACTCTTTCACGTCGGAATGGCTGTACTGATTTCGATGAAATGTGGTATGTACACACGGCTACACATCAAGCTATAAGTCCAGTATAAGCTGACCTCGCATTGTATAGGCTTTTCGTAGAATGAGAGGTTAGCTTATACTGGAATTTTATAGCTTGATGTGTAGCCGTGTGTACGTAGATCTTAACCTTAATTAACACAAGCTACTTTTGGCTACTTTCACGGGCGGAAGCTTGTATTATAAATGCGAAAGTATGGCTGTTTTTTTGTTATTCAATCACGTCATAACGGCTTACCCATTTCAATAAAATTTGGTATGTCGATAGATTATGACCTGGATTGACACATAGGCTAAGTTTCGTTGACAAAACACGCGTGCGAAGATGCGGGCGGAAGCTAGTAATAAATATAACACAAAAAATCTTTAATGTTATGAAATAGCTCGTTCAGCCGTTTTTCCCGAATCTCTTACAAGTTTACCAAGAAATTTGCAATAAAATTATATATTTAACGATCAAAGATTTCCTCCCGCACATCAAAATATATGATGAAATCGACTGTCGCCACTTTCATCAATATTTTCACTACAAATGTTTACTCTAGAGAAATAGGGCAGTAACACACGAGCATAAATAAACAGTGATCTTACAGAGTATCCATATGCTAAGATGCACTTACGTCATTTGTGACTAGCGACTCGTCCTGGTTCCGCGTTAGAAGAGCGGAATGCTTGCATATAAGTGTTGTCATTTTTGTAAACCTAGAAAAAAATTTTATTGATAGAGCGAAGCGAGATCTCTAAATCAATTTGGGTAAATCGGCGTTGTATGTATGTGTGTTTATCCGAGGATAACTTTCGAAGCGTTGATCCGATCATCGTGAAATTTAATACATAGGTAGGTAGTAATGGCACAATTTTGGTGTGACTAAATGAGCTAACAATGTTGGGGGTTGTTGGAATATTGGGGTTCAAGAGGGGTAAAAAAAATTAAAATGAGGCTAACTGGTCAAATGGGACGTCAAATGAAAGTTATTCATTAAAACATTTAGAGTCCATTTTTATTTTTCGTATATTTTTATAGTTTTTGAGTTATTAGCCATACTAAAAACTAAATTTTGACAAAATTCACAGGGTACACCAGTGACCCCACAGTGCTGTAATTTAGTATACAAAAGTCTGAAATCCAGAATAACTGCAATTTGTACCCCATAAAAAAACCACAATACATGAACTCCCGTTACCTGTAATTTGAATGAAACTGTAGGTCAAGTAGTTGGTTATTTTTTCGTGACACTATTTTGATAGTCAAATATTACAAATAATATTATTTTGGTTTTAATCGGAGACTCGCAAGATCTCAGTTCGGGGATAACCACTAGTTAAAAAGCTTACTTCAATATGATAGAGGGACTTGACGGAAAAATATTACACTTCAATCGGACAACTGTAACTGGGATAAATATTAGTTTCTCAAATTTATACCGCCTATACAAACATAACAAAACATTCTTGCCTTTCTTTCCCGGCTTGGTCGCGAAGGAACAGGCGGGCGGTAAAATTGACGTTTCAGTGATCCTTGTGATTTTAATGAATAACAGATTTTGACTTTGACTTTGAATATACTAACAGGATGGTACTTAGGCAAGTAAACATAAAACACACTATTTTTCCGCATTAAAATCCTGTTATGAAGATCGTATTGTCATACATAACCCTATATTTAAAAGTATAGTTTACTAGCTGACCAATCCGCAGCTTCGCACGCGTAGTTTTTTAATAAAAACATTACCCTCCTTCTCCGCAGTTGGGTAAAAAGTAGCCTGTGTCACCCGGAGATAGTGTAGCTTTCCAAGCGAAAGAAATTTTTAAATGAGTCCAGTAGTTTCGGAGCCTATTCAATACAAACAAACAAATCTTTCCTTTTTATAATATTACGAATTTTTTTGTAGATATTGATATGTTCTTTAATATTGTAGAATATACTTTTGTTCTATCATCAATAGTTTCCGCAGCGCATGCGACGAAAGACGCTTTAGGGCACTTTTTTACACCTTGGGTTACGTTACTACGTAACGTTTATTGCTAGAAAAGATTAGGTATACTTACTAAAGTATCCCTAATCTTTTCTGGCAATAAATAAAGCCTATATCACTCAAGGTGAATGTAGCTTTCCAATGGGGAAAGAATTTTTGAAATCGGCACAGTAGTTTTTGAGTTTATTCATTACAAACATACACACAAAAATACAAATCGTTCCTCTTTATAATATTAGTATATATATAGATATAGTATAGATATGAGAAACCAAAATAGTGATTATTGGTTTTTTGTCACCTTTTGTATCTGATGCGTTGATCTCCGATGTCACTCTCGAAACCCCAACAGTTTATCATTTATCAATTATTGGGTCATTAGAAGCGAGATAGGCAATAATTAGCATACTTACGCGACACGCGCGAAAAACAGTAAAACACTAGTGCAAGTTAAAAGAGAAATTGATAGACAAACAAGCTTACTTTTCTACAAGTCCGTAGTGATTTCATTAGTTTGTTCTACATTAAGTCTGATCACAATAACATTGAGGCCCGGTAACCTTGCGGCGTGGTGACCACATGCGACCGAAATGTTAGTTTTTTGTGACATTGTAATAATGTGGGAACTAGACAGAGATACCTTACGGGCACTTAGACGAGGGAACTCATGCATCACGCACAGAGGTCGCAATTATTTGGTAGATTTCGAAAAGTTGTAAAAAATTACGGTAAAACGCATTTGCGCTGTAACGTTGGCCCCAACGGCGCCGGTACCAACGTTGGCAGATCAATTTGCTACGCATCCACGTTGGGGTCAATGCTATGGCGCGGCGTTGGTACCGGCGTTGGAGTCAACGTGCGGAGCCCGCGTAAAGCGAACTACCCTCACTTGGCAAGTACCGTTCGTTCTTGTCTCTGGTGGTTCGATTAAACGTTCAGTGGTGATTCACTAAATAACTGAAGAGCAGAAATGTTTAAACATATGCGTATCGATTTAATTATGTCTTAATATTGTCGCAAAATCAATAAAATTGCAAACAAATATCTATGAAAATCATGATTTTCACTTAATTGAAATATCATAAAAAGTGAGTTTTTTTCAAATTATTGTACCTTTTGTTGATTTTAGATTAAAAACATCCCGGTTTAAAGTGAAACCCATTTCTTGCGGTCAAAAAGGATGATATCAACATTATTTTGTGTGTTCTTACAACAGTGTCGTGTAATTTGATTGCGTAATGATTATTCCAGTAGCAGACTGCCTATCATCACTCCATAACTACCTAAATACATAATTTTGTTATAATTTAAGGCATATGGCAAACACTTGATATTAACTGCGTTGCGTTTGATGATGACATCAACATTGTTGTGCAGGCTTTGTTTTGCAAAATAAATATTCTAATATTAAACTTAAAAATTGATAAGTCGAACGCATTTTGATAATTTGTATACATTTTAATTAGTTCTATATTTAAACAAGGCGGGATATCGGTAGGAAAACAAACAGCTAAAAGTTTTCCGCTAATTAATTAGCAATTATCAGAAATAACAGCTTTTTAAAAAGATGTAGAATGTAAAATAGATTTCATATATTTTAGAGGCATCATCATTCACGCTTGATTTCACCCAATTCATGGTATAGGCCCCCATAGTTTGTGGCATCCACCACGCCAGTCTGGCCCATCGACTGCCCTCAACTTAGTCTATTTCCGTCCATCTACCTCGCTATCGGACTTTCTACGTTTGTTGTACCGCTCCGTTTTTGTCAATAATAAGCGAAATTTTATATTGTTTTCTAATTGCTACTTCTTAGAGCCAGAAGTCAAGATTCTACATTTCAAATTTGTCACCATCTTCTTTTGTGTTGTTACTTTGTACGTGTGTCGTGTCAAATAAAGGTTTTCGTTTTAATTTTCAATTGCTAGCATTTTTTCACGCGAATAACTGGTGTAAATATTTAATCATATTAGGGGTTAAAACTAAAGCTAAATTATACATTATGTCATTATGTACATTATATCTATACTTAGATGTGGGTATGTTTTCTTTCAAGGCAGTTTAATTAAGAGTCTCAGATGAACAAAGAGCGTCGTCAGTTTGTCTTCGTTCGACAAATTGAAAAAGTGTCAATTTAGAGTTGTAAATCACTTTAAGCAATGTTATGTACTTATGTATCAAAACATGGTTTGTATTGTATAAATATCCTGGTTTACCAAAGTACTGAAGAGCAAAGAACTTAAAAAAACAACCAAGACAAACCTCACCTCTGGGACGGATCAGCGAAGTACCAACTTGAAGCTCTGGAATCAATTGAGAGAAGAGCCAAGAAGCTCATAGGCAACTATGAGCTAGTTAGCAAAGCTCCTCAGCCTGGAGCATCGACGAAAGGTTGCTAGCCTCTCGGTTTTTTATCGAGGACATTTCGGGGAGTGTGCGGCGGAACTTTTCAACCTAATCCCACCATCACCATTCTATCAACATACAACCAGACGCTCTGCGGTACGCCGCCGCTATATGGTAGAAATACCTCCCATTCGCACAAAGCGGTTCTCTTCGACGTTTATTATGCGCACCGCCAAAGAGTGGAACGCCTTGCCAGAGTCTGTGTTCATGTTTTTAAGACAAAACGGGTCTTTTCGCGTCTTCGTCTTCGTCGGCTATATCTTCTTAAAAACATGAGTATAGTTCGCGAAAGTTTAAAAAGAGTCTGTGTTTCCTGAGTTTCCTGATAGCTACAACCTGGGTATCTTTAAGTCGCGAGTGAATAGGTTTCTTCTAGGCAAGCGTGTACCATCGTAGACTGCATCATCGCTTACCATCAGGCGAGATCGTGGTCAAACGCAAGCCTATAATGTATAAAAAAACAAATTCAGCATTGTACGAGGTCAATTTTATCATTATAATACTACGTTTGCACTTCTGCGCAAGTGACGAGTAGAGTCATCATGAATCATGAGTCGTCTCGTCCAAAATACCTGATGAGTCTTTGATCAGTGTGCATTATCACTATCAGTGATGACATATGACACTGAAACGTGGTCTCTCACTATGGGCCTCATAAGAAGGCTCAAGGTCGTTTAGTCAGCGCGCTACGGAGAAGGCAAAGCTTGGTATTTTTCTACGAGATCGAATCAGAAATGAGGTGAATCGTAGACAAACCAAAGGAGAACATAACCCATAGGATTAGTAAGCTGAAGTGCCAGTGGGCGGGCCATATAGCTCGAAAAACTAACGTCCGTTGGGGCAGAAAGGACCCGAGTGAAGACAACGCAAAAGTGGTCCACTAGATAAATAAAATAAATAAATAAATATTGCTGGACATTTCACACAGTACTATCTAGCCCCAAACTAAGCAGAGCTTGTACTATGGGAGCCAGATAAGGATAACTGATAGAATACTTATATACTTTTTTTTTGTAAATACATACTTATAATATATAGAGAAACAACCAGACCCGGAACAAATATCTGTAGATCATGCAAACATTTGTCGCGCGGCCGGAATCGAACCCGCTACCTCCTGCGTCTCAAGCTATAAATAAAATAAAATAGTGGTTATTTAGTAAGGTATTATAAAAGTATAACATATGTAATGTGTATTTGTATGAAGAGATTATATTACTAAAGACCTTGAATTTACATAGTTCGATAGTTTTGACTCCTCGCTCTAAGTTTAAAACTTGTGATGTAGACGCGAAGTATCTCTACTTCGGCTAGGTTTCAAGTATGTTTCTCTAGATCTAAATAGAGAAAAAAATAAAGTACTACGATTGTTTAAGTACAAGATTGACCTTATTTAAATTAAGATTAGCTTACGACAACATTGCCGCATCACACAACAAAAACACACTGCAAAAAAGACATTAGCAAAGAAAATATATGATATATGATTGTGTGTGAGGTTTTATTAGCACTGATAAATGATGTACTAGACTCTAGTAACTAAAGTATATTAGTTGCTAGAGAGTTAGAGTATATTGAGTTAGCAAAAATCTTAACTAATGATTTTTATTACGTCTTCAGTTTGCGAGTAAGCAACTTGGGCAAATCGGCGTTGTATGTATGTACGTTTGTTTATCGAGGATAACTTTCGAAGCGTTTATCCGATCATCGTGAAATTTGGTATATAGGTAGGTAGTATTGACACAATTTTGGTGTTACTATATGAGCTAAAAATGTAGGGGGGTTGTTGAGATATTGGGGTTAAAGAGGTTTAAAAAAAAAACAAAATCCGGTCAAGTGACACGTCTACTAAAAGGTCTTTGTGAGTAAATTTCGACCCCATTTTATTTTTAGTTCAAATCTTGTAGTTTATAAGCCATAACAAAAATTTAACTTTGACAAAATTCACAGGTTACACCAGTGGCCCCACAGTGCTTTTGGTATGCGTGTAGCGTTAGTGACACAAATGTAGGCAAAAGTCTGAAATTCAGAATAACTGCAATTTTTACCTCAAAAAAATATACATGAACTCCCGTTACCTGTAATTTAAATGAAACTGTAGGTCAAGTAATTTGGTTTTATTTCGTGGCACTATTTTATTAGTCAAAGATTAAGGCCGGCTTGCATAATGATCCCTAAACGTATTTAGCAACTAAACAAGTTTAAACTTGTCTGATTTGGCAACTCCTTAAATTAAATTTAGCCACTAAATACGTTTAGGCGTCGTTGCGAGAGTCGCCCTAAGAATATTTTTTTGTGTTTTGGAAGACTCGCGTGATCTCAGTAGGCCTAGCACAGTAACTGTAGAGAAGGATTTAGTCATGAGTAATTTTTCGGAAGAAAGAAGACACTTGTCGACCGTCTCGAGCGATTGCGAGAGTGAACGAGAAGAAACGTTGTCGACACTTCCTCTGCAGTAGTCTACAACGCCGAGCGCGATAGCCATCATTTTCTCTATCTTTGACATTTAAGGATAGACAACTTTCTTCTGAAATTGTCTAGGTCTTGCGATGCCTAGACAACACTGTCTTCTCAAGTTGTCTCTTTCGCACTCTTCACAATCGCGTACTTTCCAACAATTTTTGGTTAGATATTTATTTAGTTATATATACAACGTACGTTGATATAGCTATGAGTTTAACTCTTGTCGAGGAATAAAAATTATTGGGCATGCTCATGGCAAAGACAATTTTGGAAGAATCGGCAAAGAATGGAATAGTATAACACTTTAATGTACATCACACTCAAATTTAAAAACAATAATAAAAAACAAATAACAATACACGCAGAAATACAAGTTGCGGTCAGAGCCTTGTCGTCTCTTCGAAGAATAGACAAGGAAATCGCTGTGATAGCCCTGCAGTTCGGAGCGAAACACTAGTTAGGTTATATTAGTTTTGCACTCTTCGTGTAAATACGAGGTTGCTGGGAGCCGTTTTGCATGTTCTGCAGAGGGAATCTTCTAAATGATATGGTGTTGATGATGAATCAGTCCAGATAAACATCTACGCGAGCACTACATTACATTACATTCCTTTATCTGCCGCCAAATAGCAGTACTTGTGCTGCTGTGTTCCGGTTAGATGGTAATGGTATGTTCCTGTAATTACTGGCACATGGCATAACAGCTAAGTCCTATAGTATGGCAACGTATCCACATAGAGATCAAGACAACATAATAGCTTGTTTTGAATTCTATGTGGATATCCATGGGCTGCAGTAGTCACTTAACTTCTGGTTAACTGCATGCTCGTTTGCCATATAAGTAGTATAAAAAAATGACGGTGAGCATTTTGACGAGCGACGATATGAGTGGCGAGTGAATAAACGTATTAGAATAACAAAGACTGCTGTGGTGACGGAATGGCATCAGTAGCCTTGTAGGCTCCATCAGAATCGTCACTAGTACAAGTAACATTTACGCCTCAGTCATGACTGGTTTGTCGTTTCTAATACCGGGGCGGTGTGATACCTACTAATTATAGGCAAATTTACATCGGAAATTGATTTTATGATGCATAGTCCGTGAATACACTTTTAAGTCATCGTATTATTCACCGCCTTCTATGTCCATTAGATGATTGTGTCACCAGTCTTTGTCTATAAAATCTAGGTAAGGGAGATAAAGGATTACGATGATTTTTAGTAGTAGGGCGTTTGTCGGACTACGCACAATGTAGGATTCTGTAGTCAATACGGCTGTATGGTATTCATTTTGCAATTGATTTTATAGCATATATGAACTGTTTATAAACTCAACTACAGATTACTAGTGGTTCGCTCCGAGCTGAGATCTCGCGAGTCTCCCAAAACACAAAAAAATATATATTTTTGACTCGCGCAACGTTGCCTAAGCGTATTTAGTGGCTAAATATGATTTAAGAAGTTGTCAAATCATTCAAATACGTACAGTTTAAATCTAAAGTTTGTTTAAATTTCCATTTTCTGGCACTACCACTTTCTCCACACTACACAAAGGTTAGCTGGAAGAAAATGCTAATTAGCATTAAGTTCTAATTAAAGATTAATTTAGCATTAAGGTTGTCTGGAAGAGATCGCTTTTAGCGATAAGACCGCCCATTGTACCTTTATTTATTGTTTATTTCCATTATTGTATTTTTATTTGGTGTGCAATAAAGAGTATTTCATTCATTCATTCAATAAGTTCACCTATGTATTAATTTATTAGTGCAATAAAGAATTTTCTAATCTAATCTAATTCCGCACGAACCCGGGTGGGTCAGCTAGTCAAATTTAAGTGTAGAAACATTTAGCTTGAATCCTTTTTGTTTTAATGTATTATATTGGGAATTAAAAATAACGGCAAGCGTGTTCCATCGTAGACTGCATTATCGCTTACCACCAGGCGAGATCGTGTTCAAATGCTAGCCTATATTTTTTTATTAATATTATTATCTGCCATTCGTGTCCCACTGCTGGGCAAAGGCCTCCTTCATTTCTTCCAGACTTCGCGGGTCTGAGCTGATTGTGGCCAATCCGTAAGGCATTTATCCAGCTCGTCCCGCTATCTACGTTTCCGTTTGCCGCGTCGCTTTCTCGCTGGGTCAGGACGGTACTCGGTGGCTATCCTTGCCCACAGCTCACTTGGCATGCGACAGACATGCCCAGCCCAGTTCCACGTTAACTATGTAGCCTATAACTTATGCAAAAAAATCTTTGTAATTTAATGTACACAAATAAAAAAAGTTTACAAAATAAACATGAACAAAGGTGACCTTAATCCTAACTTAATCCTAATAAGAGTTTTCTTTCAGAAAACCTTTATCTATGTGTGAAAAGAAATGCACTAGTGACACGACGAACTATTACGTAGCGAGTTCGCGGAAGTTCAGTAGAAAGTATTGCACAGACCGATCTAGTTACCTATAGCATCAGTTTCAAATTAATAAAAACGAGATGCCTTTCATTTAGAGAGGCGATGAGAACGGCAAAGATAATCGGCTGTTAACTAATAATTCGAAACACTTAGCTAATTGTTCATAATTGGGATTGTGATTATCGCAGTTTATGATTATAAAACAGAAGATTAAGTTGAATTTTAGTCTTCCGATGTAAATAGGCAAATAACCGACCTTTAATACAAGTATTGTGTTTTATATGTGTTCGGTTTTTAATTGTATTATGTGTTTTGTTCAATCAAAGAAATAAATTGAATTAAAATGACATGTAATGATAATTAGACTAGCTGACACGCACCGGCTTCGCATGGTTTTTACCAAAATAAAATATAGCCTACTAGTAGTACCTATAAATGTATAGGTAACCTAGAAATAAAGCTAAACTCGCTGTTGCAACTTGACACCCAATTTACATCCTATGGGACCTGATTTATGAGATATAAAGTAGCCTATGTGTTAATCCAGGTTTTATTCTACGTAAATACTAAATTTCATCGAATTCTGTTCCAATCTTTCGCATTTATAATATTAGTGTGATTAGCTTGCGCCAGCAGCTTCGCACACGTGGTTTGTCAATAAAAAGTAGCCTGGTGTGTTAATCCAGGTTATTATCTACGTAGACACGGCTACACATCAAACTATACATTTCCAGTATAAGCTGACCTCGCATTGTGTATTCTTTTCGTAGAATGAGAGGTCAGCTTATTCTGGAATTGTATAGCTTGATGTGTAGCCGTGTGTACATTACAAATTTAATTAAAATCCATTCAGTAGTTTTTGCGTGAAAGGGTAACAAACATCCACACATACATCCATACAAACTTTCGCGTTTATAATATTAGTGTGAAGTATCAGTGACAGTGTTTTTGTGTTTGTTTTTTGACAGTGACAGTCACAATTTCAAGATAAAATTACTAGATCAAGTGGATTATCATATCAAATAAATTGATTTACACATTCCAAAACGATTTTTGTAATTTTTGTTTAGTACAGTTTTGGGTTTATGATGAAACATGCCGAAAAATACCGTGTTCTGAAAAAAACTCCAAAGTTTGCGAAGTGAAACATCTAACATTAATATGATTGATAGACATAATGGAAAGATGTCAGTAAAACTATACTATTTCCATTTCTTTATTTTCTCGATGGCAGTTCTAATTTGATAGTTGTAGTGTTGTGACCAAAGAAGTAATGATATCGATCGCATATATTTAATACATTTTGAACAAAGACAGATACAACAAAAACATTCTAATATATTTTTTCAAGGTGGGAACACTCAATGGCCCACCGCCATTTTGTGTTTGTTTTAATCTGTCACTCGCAAAAAGACGGTCGTGCTAGTCACTACATTTCTGTTCACTGAGTTTTGCACATTATTCATACGTTACGTTGTGTATTTTGTGTTCCTCCGTGTTGAGTGCTGCCAAGCTGTCAAATATCAAAATGCTGAAAGGATTTGTTCTGAAAAAAGTATCCGGCAGTAGTTTAGTTTCTTACATTTTGTAAAAAAATATCGGGTCTGTTATCGTGTTACGTTTATCGATAGCTCCATCCCTATCAGTTTTCCGACTCTGGTATAACCTTGTACGTGCGTAAGCGTCATATTTTTCTAAAATTTTGCATACTTAATGTTAAAAAGACGCTCGTTCAAGTTTTAACAGGAGCAGTCATCGAGAAAATATAGAAATGGAAATACTTTTTTTATAAACGGAGTTTTCTATCTAGAACACTTTTGTAGATATCCTTACCTCGGTTCGGAAACCACGGTGTGCGATACCTACTCGTACTTGACCGGTGTTGTATTCCTGGCTTTTTATCTAAAATTCGAACAAAGAGTTCAGGAAATGTAATTCACTATCACAGACACGACCATTTTGAAATTTAGATAAATTTAATAATAAATAATTAAGATAAAATTAATTTTAATTTAAGATAAATTTAACTGTTCTTTCATTTTTTTAAGCTTACGGATCCCATTACTAATATTATAAAAGTTAGTAGATAAACATTTTTTGTTTTAAAATATATCTTTTTCTTAGACATATAAAACGCATTTTCCCATAGTCGCCGGAACGGATCGACTCACAAACTCACAGTCTACGGTGAGGTAATGTTGGCCAACGGAACGAAATTGTCGGGTTGCGACACTGTGTGGGTACACTGAGAACGCCATACGTTTTGGTGGATCCGGACGATTTTAAATACTACTTGTTTTGTTATGTACGATACGGTCTGGCCTTACAATATAATTAATTCATCATGTAAGTAGGTACCTGTTAAGAGTTGACTATACCTCAGCCCAAACTCGAATTTCACCCCCGCTTCTCCGCGCGCTTCTCCGCGCGCCGCTGCACGTCCTATCTCGCCGTGGTTCATATGTTTGCCGGTTTTTTATCATTCAGTCACTTCATTATCTTGTTGTGTTTATTTCTCATTACTGCGTCTTTACAAAAACCAACTAAATATAAATTCTACCTTAGAATTACGTGTTCGTTTGGAGCGACAAGCGTCACGGGTACCCCGTCTGAAAGCCGAGGCCTGACTGAATCGCGGAACGGGCGTCCGGAGCGAATGGTTTCATTAGTGCAAAACTTAGATATTTTCTTTTTATGGTAAAATCAAAAGGTATTTTGAAAATTTAAAACACAGGTGCCCTTATTTATTTTGTGAAAAATTACTGTATAAAGTTTCAAGATCTAAATTGTAGTATTCATCGCATAAGAACGGTTTTAAGATAAATTTAGAGTCATCTTGGGATTTATTTTCTATCGAGAAAATTTTACGTGAATCGTGTTTTCACAACACAGGCGCTCTAGCACATATCCTTAACTATAACATATATGAATTACAGATTGAAAGCACATAATTTGTTGAAAAAAAAACATATTTTCTCAATAAGCGATTTATCGTCTCCCCAGGTATAGTGCGCCCTTAAACTGACTAAGCAGCATCGTCGCAAAGGCGCTGCCGAAGTAAAAATGGTTTGTTGGAAATGTATCGATTACTGGCTAAATATTCAAGCTACTTGTAATAAACCCATATCAAAAATCAGTTAACACGATTCCGGATGTGTGTTTTAAATGCATGTACAACACAGGTTGTATAAATATTCTATCAGTTATCCGATTCCCATAATACAAGCCTGCTTAGTTTGGGGCTAGATAGCGCAGGTGAGAAATGTCCAGCATTATTTATATATTAAATACTAGCTGACCAATTCTCAGCTTCAACGCGTAGTTTTCCAATAAAAATATTACCCTCTTGCGCAGTTGGGTAAAAAGTAGCATATGTCACCCGGGGATAGTGTAGCTTCTCAACAGTAAAAGAATTTTTTAAATCGGTCCAGTAGTTTCTGAGCCTATTCAATACAAACAAACAAATAATTCCTCTTTATAATAATTTTTTTGTAGATATTGATATGTTCCTTAATATTGTAGAACATACTTTTGTTCTATCATCAATAGTTTTCGCAGCGCATGCGACGAAAGACGTTTTAGGGCACTTTTTTACACCTTGGGTTACGTTACATAAGTTTTAGTAAGGATTCTTAATCTTTTCTAGCAATAAATATGGCCTATGTCACTTAGGGTAAATGTAACTTTCCAATGGTGAAAGAAGTTTTGAAATCCGCTCAGTAGTTTTTGAGTTTATTCATTACAAACATACACACAAAAATACAAATCTTTCCTTTTTATAATATTAGTATAGATAAGTATTAAAAGTCCTATTTATATTACAAATAATCTGACATTGAACTTCCTAATTCTTAATGAGCACATATTTTATAGTATAAAAGTTATTATAGTATTGTCGAGTCTTTGACCGAAAAATCCATTTTTTATCATTTTCTCATTTGGTTTTTAGGTTAAAGTTAAATTGATCGTTGTAGATGTTAGGGTTCAAGAGGGGAAATAAAATAAAACGTGACTATCTAGTCAAGTGGTACGTCTAATAAAAGTTATTTGTGAGTACATTTTGACCCTGTTTTTGTTTATAGTTTAAACCTTGTAGTTTTTAAGTTATTAGCCACAATAAAAACTGAACTTTGACAAAATTCACAGGGTACACCAGTGACTCCACAGTGCTGAAATTTAGTATGAGTGTAGCTTTAGTGACACAAATATAGGGAAAAAGTCTGAAATCCAGTATAACCGCAATTTCTTCCTCAAAAAAATTAATCATTTAACATGAACTCCCGTTACCTGCAATTTAAATGAAACTGTAGGTTAAGTTAGTTGGTTATTTATTTCGTGGCACTATTTTTTTATAGGCAAAGATTACAAATATTATTTTTTTGTTTTTATGGGAGACTCGTGAGATCTCAGTTCAGGACGAACGACTAGTTATAATAAGGTTTTGGGAACATGTTGGGTTAATTATTATTACGTCACAGCCCTCACCTGTGTATGTGTATACACATACTCTAGTCCTAAAAAAATGTAGAGGCCTGGTGACCCTACTGTGGGTAGTTTGTTGGCTACCACCCGCTGCTCAGCGCGATTGCTCTTAGGAAGTTGGTATTTTGATGAAAACTAACTTAGCACAGGTTACCTAGAATATCATGAATGTACACACCGTGTGGTATTTAGCACTGACCAAGTTTTGAGAGCGGCAGATGGGACCTACATTTTAAAGGCTGTTTTTGTCCAAAAGTAACGATTTTGACTACACATTTAGAGCGAAGGTAAATTGTATGATTCTTGTTACCAAACGTTTAAAATTTTAAGTACCTACTTCTTATTTTCACATGCAGAATTCATCACATATAAAATTGGCCGAAAATGCCACCAGATTTTGGGTGCAGCTCCAAAAACTGGGCTAATGGGAGTGCAAAATTCTGAAATGTTATTTATTTTGAGTGAGTTTTTCGGATTCATTTATATTTTTTGTTGGTTATTACGTCACTTCTATTCTTGAAAATGGTTCAAACTATTTTTAGGTTTTTGTTATTTAGTCATCATTTCCAAAGAGAAATTCCTCAACATCTGAAATGTAAAATAAACACTCGTATGAGTCAACAAAGAGAACATGCTCCATTTCGTCACATATAGGTATAAATGACTCATACAGATTTAGCATACCACAGATTACTTAAATAGTTACTACGGTAATGTCAACATCCGATAAGGTAATCAAGATTGTTGTGATGAGTACTGGCGGTGTAGTACCTTTTGACAAGCTTTATTACAACTTCCATAAGGTTCTATTTAGAGAAAGTCTTAGTAAATATTAACCAATCTTCTATTATATATAAAAGAAAGTCGTGTTAGTTACACTATTTATAACTCAAGAACGGCTGAACCGATTTGGCTGAAAATTGGTGGAGAAGTAGCTTAGAACCAGGAGACGGACACAGGATACTTTTAACCCCGTTCGACCGCGTTCCCGTGTGACGTGACGTAAACGTCAAAAAGAATACAAGTCACTATAAAATAAGGTATAACAAAAATGCATCTGACATGGAATAACAAAACGCAAATGACAGCTAAACGTAATTTTGTCTATGGTTAAGTATGGTCGTAAATATACATATATACCTAGTCAGGTTATAAATTCTGGCACATGTTTAATATAAAATAATTGAAACAAGTTTATTCATTATGTAACCATTTATATACCAAAATGAACTTAACAAAACATAGATTCTTATGACACTAAAGTTTATTCAAAATGACCTCCGTGATTTTGAATACAGGCCTTCAATCTGCGCGGCCAGTCGTCTA
This sequence comes from Philereme vetulata, assembly GCA_918857605.2. Lineage (NCBI taxonomy): Eukaryota > Metazoa > Arthropoda > Insecta > Lepidoptera > Geometridae > Philereme > Philereme vetulata. The sequence continues at coordinate 6,097,808 of OU975476.1, forward strand.
TCGCAGCACGAACGAGGTCCATGACAATATCGGCGGCTGCCTTAATCAAGGATGTCTTGAGTGACTCCAAATTGGGATGAGGCTTTGAGCACGCCTTTTCCTCCAAGTGTTGCCATATCTTGTAATCTAACGGATTCAAATCTGGACTGGAGGAGGGCCAGTCTTCGTGCCGGATGAAGTCGATTTCACGCGCCGCCAGCCAGTCTTGTGTGCTCTTCGCTCTATGAGCTGGCGCCGAATCTTGTTGGAATACCCAGTGCCTGTTATTGAACATGGTATGAGAAACAGGTTCCACAAGGTTCGTCAGGACTGTATTTTGATACACAACTGCATTCGTTTTTACACCTTTCTCACAAAAATGTACCTCTGTTAAGCCCCAATAAAAAACTCCCAACCATACCATGAGCGAGGATGGAACATGACCTCGTTGGACACGCGGATTACGGTTGCTCGCTTCTTCACTACTGTGTGCGTACCTATCATTTTGTTTGTTGTAACTCTCTTCTACGGTAAAAATTTTTTTCATCCGAAAAAAGAATTTCCCGGTATTTTTTTCCCGCGTACCGCTTCAACAAAGCGCGGCATCTCTTCAGTCTCAGGTCCATTAGACGAGCATTCAAACGATATCCTGTTTTTCTTCGATATGCCCTAAGTCTTCATTTAACACCCTTTTCACCGTGGTTCTGCTTAACCCCGTCTGAAGGGCCAACAGTTTCTGCTTACGTTTGGGATTTCTTTGAAATCGCGCCTTCGCAGTTTTTATGCTGGAGTCCTAACAGACCGAGGGCGACCACTTCTTGACCTGTCATCTACACTAGAGTCTTCATTGTATCGTTTGATGGTGCGATAAACGAATCTTTTGGTTATATTAAAGTTTTTCAGTATGTCAAAAATTTGAATTGGCGCGTAACCGCAACGATGCAACGCAATAACTGCAACACGGTCTTCTTTAAGCGTCCACTCCATATTTAAAGATGAGTAGAATTCTAAAAAGTATACATATTTATTTTCATGAACAATTCGAAATTGGAATTCTATAAACTTTTTTGTGGCCAGCATTCTAAAAGAAAAGTTTTTACTGTGTGACAATACTTATGACCTGACTAGGTATTATTGGACTAGGTATATTCGTTACGTGACGTAAGCCAGTACGAGACTAAAAACCCTAGTAAAAAATAGTGATGCGAACGGTACAATACGGGCGCCATCGGGGAAGTGCAGGGGAAGCGGTCGGGGAGTCGCATTCCTAGCAGGTCCCAAGTTATCGCGCACGAGTAATATATATAAAAATCGGGTTAGTTAATGATCTTTGAATTCTTGGATTTGTCTCCGCCCCAAATAGCAGAATAACTATTAAAATATCAGAAAAATTCACGCAAAAAGAAATTACGAGGAAAATTCATTTTCTCATACATAATGGTGGTCGGGGACAACAATTGACAATTCTACCAGAGTGACGTATATTGACAGCCCGCGTTATATGCATGTCAAGGCGGTACGACGTTCGGCGGGTCAACTAGTTTGTGATAACCCTCGGCATTTTTGTATGCTATGACAGAAAGCTGTTGCAGTCCACAGTTGCAGTTAGCAGCGTATTTCGGAAGACTACCTCGTTCACGGAAGATATGAAGTCATCATCATTGTCATCCTAGCCATAGGATGGTCACTGCTAGACAAAGGTCTCCTCCATAGAGTTTCAAAGCGACCGATCTTGAATAATTTTGGTGTCTGTTCTTCCGATTTTTTTAATACTGGACATTTCACACAATGCTATACTAAGCTTGTACTATGGGAACCGATAGTGGGCATATACATTTTTTAATAAAAATACCCAAACCAGGAAAAAATATCTGTAGACCATACAAACATTTGTCCTGTGGCGGGAATCGAACCCGCAACCTTCTGCGTCTCAGCTGGATATTCGCCCACTGCGCCACAGAGGTCGTCTGTTATTTATTTTCATTGTTATGAAATTCTACAGTTCCCGAAAGTTTTTTTAAGATTGACTAAACCTAATATTAATGCTACTCAAGAAAAATTGTTTATTTTATCTAGTTTTGTAGCAAAAGGTGGGTTTTCTTTCAACACCGAATTTAACCAATGAAACTAGGTAATCATTTAGTTACAGAATACGATTGCAATTTACCAATAATATCTAGATACATTGTGCTCGAATAAATCTATATTGGCTAGAAGTTTCTTCCTACAAACCACTCCACATTCACTTAAATATGTAAAGGCCTGTCGATACTAAACCTCTAACATCTAATCAGCTCTAAAACAGCGATCAAAAGTTGGCTAAAGCTAAAAACCGGACAAGTGCGAGTCTCGCCCACCGAGGGTTTCATACAATATATTTTCTATGATTTAATTATATATATATATTTTTCAGAAAGTACTTTGACTTTGACTGTACTTTGAAAGAAAACAAGAAAATATCATTTATTATGCCAACCACTAATAACAATAATTAACAAAACAAAATACAGTACAACAAAAGATAACATAGATATTTTTTATTAGTAGCCGCCACAAAAAGGTTCCAACTCATCATTTTAGTGTTGTTGTTAGTTCTATGTAGTATAGACGATATTACCTGCCCAATTTCATAATTCAAAGTTAACGGAAAGTACCCTGTAACTTTTGATTTCATTTAGAGTGTCGAAATATACGTTTTTTACGGCATAAACGGCCGAATCTTTTATTTCACGTTACGTTAAAAGTTTATTTTTTTCACAACTCCAAGGGACTGTAGACTTGAGTATATGGTTTTAATTTCAACTCGATACCGGCACGCATTCCCGAGATAAAGAGTCTTGACAGACAGACAAACAGGAGGACAACAAAGTAATCCTATAAGGGTTCCGTTTTTCCTTTTGAGGTACGGAGGGCTACAGGCTGTATATAGCTAAGTGCGTTTGGATTTTTAGATATGTTGGAGTACTTAATTTTTAACCCACTTCAAAAAAGGAGGTGGTTCTCAATTCGCCTGTATTTTTTTATGGTTATTACCTCAGAACTTTCGACTGGGTGAACCGATTTTGATGATTCTTTTTTTATTTGAAACCTGGTACTTCTCGTGCGGTTCTATTTCTATTTAGTCAAGCTCTGACAATGGCATCCATGAGAAAACCATATACGTCTTAAATTTGTTTAATTTTTATGTTATGTTGTGTTGTTAGCTCAGAACTCCGTTATATATCAACTGATTTAGAAAATTTGTTTTTTGTTTGTAAGTACATATATACTTTTAGGAAATTTCATCAAACTTGGTAGAGTAGTTTGGTTTTTACTGTTATCTGAAGTCGGTTATATTTTTGTTAAAAAATTATTTGTTTAAACTTCCACATCATGGCTGTCCTGTCCACTAGCTCACACGAACAATTTGTGAAGTGAAGAACAGTTTTCAGAGCTGCTACATTAGCTTTAGATTGACTGAAATAAGCAGCCTCTTAGATAAATATTTTTGGCTACCTGGTGCCAAAGCATAGCCTGGGTGCTTAGTACACGAGAGAGGCAAAAGGTGTTAATTTCCCCGGTAACACACAACAATGCTACTTGGCGGTATAAATAGGTACTACATCCCCGGGCTAGCATTTTCACTAGAAACTTTACTATTCTTTAGGCCTTAGTATGCAATAGTCTTTAACTTTCAAATAATAATTTGTTGCAACCGGGCTCATTAGCAGGTGGAAACATTTGCAAAGGGCTATAAATCTAACTTTAGTGTCACTGGACCCGCGAATTCAAGAATTCAACTGTCGCGTTGGTTACTGTCATGCGATTCCAGAAGTTGGTATAAGTTACTTTACAGGTGCCTTACATCGTCTTGTTATGCGTTGCGCACTATTCCTGTGGTATATGTGGTATGTAATATAATAATAAATTAATTGGTGCACAAAATGACACATGAAACAAATATGAACAATAGGTACAATTAAATTTATTTAAACAGTTCGACTCATGCATCTGCGTACCAAAATGGCGTTCAGATCAGCATAATGTTCGATGTTTTGCACCCAAGGCTGATTTTCAGCCGAAAACAGAAGCAAGGTAGTGGTACAATTCAGTGAGGTATTAGCGTTACGTACGCAACGCAGTACAATAAAATCGAAGGATTATACCGATTTGAGAGAGCCTTTATGGCGTACGGCACCAAATTGAATTGAAATATGATAATACATTGTCTGCTGCATACTATGCCACTGCGGGGCCTCTTTAGAAACAATGGTCCACATGCTCTCATGTCCTCTCTGCCTGGTCACCTTCACACAAGAGGACTTGAACCAGGCAATATGGAAGGGTGTGGAAGTTGCCGGTGAACTTCGTACCGCCTTGACATGCATACGACGCGGGCTGCCAATGTACGTCAATCGGCCATCATTAGCTGCATCTATGTATGAGAAAATGAATTTTCTTCATAATTTTTTAGCGTGAATTTTTTCGATATTTTAATAGTATTCTGCTATTCGGGCAAAGACAACTCCAACAAATTAAAGATAATAAAAATTTGTTGAAATAACTCGTTGCGATCCCTGAATAACGGCTTCAAGTAACTGCTTCAAGTAACTGCTTCAAGTAATGTTTCTATAAATTACTTGACGCCTGTAAAGTGAGAGGCGCAGTTTTGCTGCATTCCTCTAATATAATAATTTTTATTATTCTTTTAGGTTTATCAACGCTAAATATTTTATTTTAAGTTCTCTTGTGAAAGGAAAATGGAAATATTTAGTATTAATTTATTTCCACATACATCTATTTTTACAGGTTTAACCTAATACTATAGTGTACTTAACTCAGTTAACTAACTCATTTTACTCAAAATTACATACCTACTTAATTTACTTCACTACTATTTAATCAAATTCATATTATTTTTATAAAAATATGGAATTTGCGAATTCATTTGGAGAAACATGGAACAGATCTATGTACTCCTTTGTTTTAATGGTGATAGTCAACCAGTTTAGAGTTGCTCAGAAAGCAATGGAGCGTGCTATATTAGGCATTTCGCTATTGGACCATATACCCAACATCGAAATACGACGCAGAACCAAAGTCGTGGATGTGGGTAGACGGATGGAACCCATCCAGCTGATGTAGGCATGGGCTGGACACTTGGCAAGGTGAAAAGACGTAAGATGGACGAGGGCAGCAACCAAGTGGTGGCCGCGAGAAGGACGCAGACCAGTTGGTAGACCACCAGCCAGATGGTCGGACATCATCGCGAGAGTTGCGGGAAGGCAATGGATGCGCTTGGCACATGACGCGAGAGAATGGCGTGATAACGAGGAGGCCCATAACCAGCAGTGGGTGGATGTGGGCTGAGATGATGATGATATGATATATGATAGTCAACCGCTAGACCACTACCTTACTGATGGTAAGTGATAATGTGGTCAAGATGGAGCACGCTTGCCTAAATGAACCTGTTCACTCTGGACTTGAAGATGCCTCACGATATCTCGTCATTTGATTTTGTTAGTAAACATTCTGGCCCATTCATGCAGTTTGCCACCCTATTTAATTAAAACTGTATTAATGAACCCTTAATTATTTTGATAAGACATGGGTTTCTGATTGTACTTATGTACTTGCTAACTTGTCCTTAAATGTTTTAATGTGAATTTTTGTATTTTGTGTATGTATGTTGAATTTTTGCATGTATGATTATTATACACGGTGTCCTTTAAATCACTGTTTTCCCAGAACAAAAGTTGCTCAGACCATGGTCTAATAACTGTTTATAACGTCAAATAAGAGAATTAAAAATATATATATAGACCTTCTCAAATCAGTCTAACTTAGTTCAAAAACTAACCGTGACATAAAGTTCATGGGTACGCTAGCCGTAGCGTATTACCAACTCCTTAGTTAGATAGATACCTAGTAGCTACTGGTCAGCCCGCTGACTATGTTGTAGGGCGTAACGTTAAAATAGACATTTTAAGTTTGCCACTTTTTATATTTTTCAAAGACCGGTTTGTTTTGTTTTTAGTTTAATGTTATAAATTGTTAGTAGACCATGGCCTGAACAACGTTTGTTCTGGGAAAACAGTAATTTAAAGGACACCGTGTATTCTGTAAAACTTATGACCTTTATATATGTACAAACAATGTATCTTTATGGATAAAAATATTTTGATATAAATTGATTTGAGATCTGGTTGTGACACGGTAGACATCTTTTACCTGCTCATACTGGTTTTCATCTTACTACCTAATAAAACCTCTTTAGTGCCTCAATTAGATATTAAAAAACAAAGCGGCAAACCTTGTATGTTTCACTTTTAGCACTAATTACCTGACTTTTTGTCTTGTAAACGAGACGAAGTGACTCATATCCTGAGACAGACCTTGACTTTGCTTAACACCTCAATGACATTAGTATTTACTAGTGGATAACCAAAACAGTAAGTATATCGAGCGAAACACCTTCCTTTTTTGAAATTTGGCATTATATTTCATCCTGTCCATCCAAAGGTTTTTTTTAATCATTGAAAAGGTCTTTGTCACACATGCGATTATGCCGCCATTATCTAAAGGTTCTAAGATTTATTTAATTTAATTTAATTTAATTTATTTATTCAATTAGAACGGCCTTGACCAATTATACTAATTACAAAATGGAATATTTTTTACAAATAATTAATATATCTCAATGATATAATAATAATAATAAAGCCTTTATTAAACAATCTTATAAACACATATTTCTTACTAAAATAAAATATTTAACATGGACACTAGTTTCGCAAAGATTGTCTTACTACACAGCATAGGCCTCCCCTAAAGCTTGCCATAAAGTGCGGTCTTATGTCTTCCTTCTCCATGTGACGCCTGCTATTCTTTTTATGTCGTCTTCCCATCTCTGACGCTGTTTCCCTCTCTTTTTTTGTGTTGTCTTGGACACCATTCGGTCACATCCTTTGCCCACTTGTCCTTTCTGTTCCTCATCATGTGTCATCCATCATCATGTCAATATCAATGTTATACAAAATGTCAAAACAGAAAGATTACAATAAATAATATTAAGCAATAACATTCACACACTCTTCTCACAAAACCTCGAGCACTCCAACATTAACATCTTCCATCCGTCCGCAAACACATCACATACAGGGCTTGCATCCAGGACATTGAGTGCAGAAAAGGTTCGCGGGATGGGAGACTGAGCGCGCGCGACTGTTCGGCCAAATGCCTCCGAGAACAATCTGTGTCTCCTGCCGGTAGTTGTTGGGAACGTAGAACCGCAAGAGCATCGTGGAGATCAGGGGCATCTATCTTCCCATGAAGAATCTTGAGTATGGTCCTTAATTGGCAATTAGCTCTTCTTGCCTACAAACTATTAAACCCCAGGCAACCCAGGAGAAACTTAGTGGGGTACATTTTTTTTTTAAAAACATATACCTATAAAATTATTACACTTAAAAACCTTAGTAGGTTTGTCCTAAGTGCAAATAAATTATGTACATAAATGGGTAATACCCATACAAATGCTTATAAAGGAAGCGAAGAAAAGCGTAGGTATACAACCATCTCAAAAACTTTCAAGTCTAGACGGGACGTAAGTGTTCGTAAACTTTAAAAATAAAATACCATCCAAAGGTTGTCTGGCAGAGATCTATTTAAGCGATAAGACCGTCAATTGTACTAAATTATAAGAAGTTTATGTTTTGTTATTTATTTTGGTGGACAATAAAGAGATAACTTATCGAATCACGCTAATATTACAAATGCGAATGTTTGGATGTTTGTTTGTTACTCAATCACGTCGTAACAGCTGAACCGATTTCGATAAAATTTGGTATATAGGTAGAATATGACCTGGATCAAAATAAAGACTACATTTTAATTATAGAAGCTAGTCTAATCTAACATGACCATCCGGCGGAACTGGGACCAGCATCTTCTGAAATGTGGTCTCTTTAAAAATATCGAACTGTAACATGTGGCATTATTTAAATGGCCTATACCATTTCATTGCAAAACAAACATGTCGGAACTAATTTGAATAGGCTTAATCAGATGTATTCATCTTAATCTAAATTTATTTAATGTCAAATAAATTATACAATTTTATGGCTATATCTAATTATACCAAGAACTTACAACGTTAGATGACGACATCCTTGGTGCAGTGGGCGAATAGACAGCTGAGACGCAGGAAGTAGCGGATTCGATTACCGCCTCGGAACAAATGTTTGCATGATCTACATATATTTATTTCGGATCCTGTTATTTCTCTATATACATTATAAGTATGTAAGTATTTACAATAAAAATGTATATACTAGTAAGTATTCTATCAGTTGAACTTTTTAAATTTTCGCGAATTATACTCATATTTTTAAGACAAAACGGGTCTTTTCGCGCACATATTTATATCAAAATCATAATTTTGACTAACCTCGACGTTTCGGCCAAGTTACATCGGCCATGGTCATGAGAGACTGACACAAAAGACCTGTTTTGTCTTAAAAATATTCTATCAGTTATCTGGTTCCCATAGTACAAGCTCTGCTTAGTTTGGGGCTAGATAGCGCTGTGTGAAATGCCTAGCAATTTTTTTTATTTTAGATTACAATTAAAAATAAGCGGCAACCGATTTAAATTATTGATTGCACTTTTTTTGTAATGAAGTGAACCGATATTTGAGCTATCGGAATTTTAGAAGTCGTTTCTAACGATCTAGTTCGATGTAGATAGCTAATACTAGCCTAGCTACCGGTTATTGAGACACCTAAATGTATCATTCAGTTCCCTATCTCTACTCAACTATATACTATACACTAATGTGATCAAACTTGTCTTGATGATTCATTTAGAGGTCCTACGCTGCGCTTTCGATCGAGTGGTCTTCACTCGATCTACACTAAACAAAGGTTAGCTGGAGGAAAATGCTAATTAGCATCAAGTTTGCCTATTATTATTAATAATTCATTTATTTCGGAACAAGTCCATTAAATTAAACAATAAATTCGAAGTTATACAAAAACAAAATAACACACTTAAAAATAATTAACACCAACATAACTTTGCAATAAAATAAAACAATTAAAATGGTCAAAATAACTTTAAAAATGTCCAAAATTTAATAAATAGAGTTCCAATAAAATAATAATGAAAATAAGAATAAATAACAATAAACATGTCAAAAATTAATTAAAATTAAATTAATTCAAGAAAAAAGATTTAGAACACAGTCTTAATTAAATATACGAGGAGCCCATCACAATCCGCATCCACTTATGTTGAATGAGACAGTCCGCGCGAGCTGCGATCATCTGCATGCTTATGTAGGTATGTATTATTTTATTTGTGCAATATATCTTTTTTCGTACCACTTGCTCAAAAAAGTGACATTCTATGCCACAAAAAGCGAACATAACAATAGTCATTTTAATCTGTTATAAACAGGGAAAGAAAATTGTACTGAATTTCATTCATCCTCTAGGGGGAGAATGTGATTTAAATTTGGAATACTTACCGAAATTTATACTGAACTACATCTGTGTTTACACCATTGCGTTTGTATATAAAGCATTGTACATCTTTTTGAAAAAGGAATACGCATTTATTATGCAGTTATGATTATTAAATAAAATTACGAAAACCGACGAGGCCGTATGAGTTTGATGCCTTTGCTATTCCGACAAAAAAATATTAGTCTAGGAATTTGCCGCGTTTTTGTTTTCTTTAAATACATAAACGTTAAGTTTATTTTATTTGTCATTATTTTTAATAAATGCTTATCTCATATTATTATTGTGTTCATTTTTTTGCAAATGGTACGAAAAGTAGAGTATTTTCCTCGGTGATAAAGCTGTCTTAGTCTTGGGTGAACTTAAATCCCTCGCTACACTCAAAACTCGCTTTAAATCCCTCGCTTCGCTCGTGATTTAAGTTTTTAACACCCACGCTACGCTCGGGAGTAAACCTCGAGTCCTTCGTTACGCTCGCGATTTAAATCGTCACCCGTGACAGAAGACACTGCTTTATCCCCTTGGTTAATAATCTACTATTATCCATTTAAGTAACAGAAAACATTGTCGTAAAATAGAAATGGTTTTTGCTAGACAATTATCAACCAATTACACGCCTATTTTTCATTATATCAAAGCTAGGATAGTTCTTGGTAGAGTGATGCTCATTATAAGCCTGACCTATTTAAGACGAACATATTTGGATGATAACAAAAACAGATGTATTTTATGACTTAATAATATCAAATAGGTCAGCATAAGCATGCCTGTTTCGTTATCAACGTCATCAGAGTTGCCCAATTGTGCCCTTTCTATTTCGAAGTATACTGTCATCTTTCCATGTCCTTGCGTGTCCTACTTGTGAGTCAACTCTGGATTATAGACTAAGAGGACATTGAAAACAATCTTATTTTATCGAGTACCAGAATTAAACACGCATAGGGTGAAGAGGAATAATAATGACGTACCTAAAGGGTATATGGGTGGTCTATAGTCTAACTTTTTATTAGCTGCAGTAAAATGACGTTTCTAAATGTCATTCCGTAAAATAATGTTGCCAGCCTAATCTCAATAGGGATGTGATTCAGTTCACAAAAATTAATTAAATAACATTATTAGGACGTTTATGTTTCATTTTGAATGTACCTCCCTATACTTCCACTAAAAAAGATCAATCCTCTAGTATAGTAATAATAATAGGTTAAAAAATACATTACAACTTAATATTAAATCTCAAAAAAAAACCAAACTGATTATTCATTTATGATTCACTCATTTAGCTACATCCCTATTTATTTTTCTTCAAAAACCGGCAACCCACAAAACGTCATTTTACTGCAGCTAATAAAAAGTTAGACTATAAGCGCAACTTGGTTAAGTGTATTTTTCTTGACATAAGTAAACTTTCGATCGCATATCGATCTATAGAGTTATGTGAGTTAACCTTTCAGTTATGTTACAAGCTGCATTTGAAAATAATAAATAAATATTGCTGGACATTTCACACAACGCTATCTGGTCCCAAACTAAGCAGAGCTTGTACTATGGGAACCAGATAACTGATAGAATATTTATATACTTTTTTTTGTAAATATATACTTATAATATATAGAAAAACATCCAGACCCGAAACAAATATTTGTAGAGAATGCAAACACTTCCGCGACGGGAATCGAACCCGCTACCTCCTGCATCTCAGCCGGCTATTCGCTCACTGCGCCACGGAGATCGTCACATCATCGAGATTACATTGATTCCGGCGTCTGTTAACCGAATCACTATAATATAATTTCGAAGTCTTCTAGTCCATAGCGAACAGGTTCTTTCTAGGCAAGCGTGTTCCATCTACGATCACACTATCGCTAACGATCAGGTGAGGTATTGGTCAAGCGCATGACTATCGAAGACAAATAAATAAAAAAAATCTATGACTAGATTTAATTATGCGAATTGGCCTTCTTTAAGTCAATAACTAAGAATTTTTGTCCTATTGATACCTATTGGCCGAGGAATGGCTGTAGAAGGGTTGGACGTCCGGCGGCGAGATGGGTGGACGACATCGTTAGAGTCGCGGGCCGTCAATGGTTGAGACTAGCGCAGGATCGTGGTGGATGGCACAAACTTGGGGAGGCCTATACCTAGCAGTGGGTGAAGTCGGGCTGTGGATGATTATGATGATGATGATACCTATTTAAGTATTTTTCGTGTTTGTACTCGATGAAGGAGAGTTACCTTCAGCGTAAGCCCAGTTTACAATAAAGTAACAAAAATTCACCTTCTCAAAATTCACTCTCACTAAAAACGGAGTAAACAACTATGAAATATAATGTAAAGTTGCGTCAGGTAAAAGGGTATCCTTGCATAACATTTAATTGAGTAATTGTTGCGATAATAGTTTAATTGTATCCTAAGGAATAGGAATATTAAGAGAAACCGAGGAAGCAGGAACCGGAGGGCTAGACCAACTGTCTTGTTGCAATGGCTCAAGGTTGTGAATTGAATTTAACTACGATAAAACTAACGATAAATTAAATAAATAAATGTTAATATTATTATTACCAGCCCACTGTGTCCCACTGCTGGGCAAAGGCCTCCCTCCATTCTTTCCAGACACTTCTTTCGTGCTCTAAGATGGTCGAAAATTCGCACGGAAACCAGTGAGCTCGTCCCTCAATCTTTTATTTGTCTGCCGCAACGTCTTCAGGCTGTGTCGGAGTTCCACTCGGTGGTGAGCTTAGCCCACTGATCACCCAATATACGGCATAAATGAAAATATAAATATACAGGATATTTCACACAGCGCTATGTTTTATATGGACGCGTACCCAGCCACTTGTCAATAAATGACATCCGTCTTGGTTCAGAATGATTTGTGTTGTGCCACATCTGACGGAAAAGACCTACGATGGACTGGTTTTGTCAGGACAATACGTCAATATGTCACAACTGAAAAGTGTTGGTAAAACATTGTTGGCTACCTCTATCTATATATATACTAATATTATAAAGAGAAAAAATTTGGATTTGTGTATGTTTGTAACGAATAAACTCAAAAACTACTGATCCGACTTCAAAAATTCTTAATTTATACTACTTTTACAGTAGAGTAACATATACTATTTTTTACCCAACTGCGCAGAAGGAGGGTAATGTTTTTATTGGAAAACTATGCGTGCGAAGCTGCAGATTGGTTAGCTAGTATTCACTATATAACTAATAAAATATAATCAATAGTCTTAAGAAATAAGTTAATGTATTTAGCACAATAAAATCAAGTTCTTTAAAATCAATAATAACGCTTCTAGAGTCAACTTTTCTAAAACTTAGGTCTAAAACCACTAAGGATGTATTTTAATTTTGGATTATAAAAACCTGTGGTGTATTTCAAAGCTCAGAAGCTCTTATTTTTTACGTTCGAAAAAACGTTGGGACCGAGATGCTATTAAAAAAAAAATAACATTACAAAAATAGTAATAATAACTTTCCCTCATGCTTTCTATTAAGCTGTTTTTTAAGCTTTGAGACTATCTCAGTAATAACTAACACTGTTTAACTAAATAAAACAAACACTGTTTTAGTAAGGAAAATTACACCCATTCGAGATAGCAGTCACACATGGTGTGTCTTATCACTCCTCTTCAAAGTATTATATTGTCCACTCTCTCCTATCTACCTCCGTGAGCGTTTTGAATTTCTTGTTCCTCGCAGTGTGACATGTCGGTCCTCCAAGTCTCTTCTCCTTAAAACACCACAACACACTTCTAGCCGCTATGGTGGCTCCTTCACCGTTTATGCAGTAAAAAATTGGAATGCCTTTCCTCATGAAGTTCGCGCTAACCCATCACACAACATTTTCAAACGGAAAGTTAAAGAGCACTATCTTTCTCTGTAATTTTATATTATTCTAGGTATATATTTATATTAGGTATATATTTATATTAGGTATATATGTATTATTATTTCATATAATTTAATTATTTATAATTATAATATCTTAACATATTTTAAGTATACTTCATATTAGTTTTGGGTATATATATTTATTTATGTTTTTGTACACTCACCTACCTTTAAAATCATCTCTCTCTCTCTGTCCTCAAAGGTTTGCTGGAAGAAAACTCTTTTTAGAGTTAAGCTCGCCTTTGTACATGACCTCTATTTTTGTATTTTTACATGTATTTTCTTGTGTTCAATAAAGAATAAAGAATGGTGTGTTTAACTGACCGACGAGGCAATCCGAGTAAACATGCCTATCTTTGCGAGTCAAGCGAGTCGTGACATCTAAACCTTTCCTTTTTATTGGTAAAACAACTTTTCCCACCACTTGCTCGACAATGTCAAATTATATGTAATGTAAACCTCTCCGAAAGCAGGTGATTAAATTCCTACGGCTGAGCCGTGAGTAAAGTTGTACAGAATTTCAATTTACACTCGCGGGCATTTGTGAATCTGGCACATGTGATTTGAATTTGGAACCTCATTTGAATGAAAATATGAACCAAAGAGAATATACATATATACACAATGAAAACTTATTCGTAAATCGAACTAACCTCGGCACAGGATGTACCAACCTAGCCTGAGTTTTTATTTTCTCGCAGAAAGTGTGAAAAGTAGAGTATTCTCCTCGTGGATAAAGTTATCTGCATCTTGGGCGTGCTTATATCCCTCTCTGAACTCAGGATTCTAGTAACTCCCTCGCTCCGCTCGTGAGTTAACTCTACAATCTTTTGTTACGTTCAGGATGCAATATAGCGCCCGTGACGCAAGCCACTTCTTTATCCCCTCGTTTAATAATCTACTATTTCATCACTCATGCTCTGAAAGTTTGTCATGGTGGTTCATTGTACTAGAAACTGGATTTTTAGCATGATTTGGATGTTTTTAGTTTAGCGATATTTCGACGCAGTTGAATCTTAAATTATGTGTTGGTCATTGTTTACTCAATACCTGATGCGTTATACCTGATGCACCCCTAGAGCCGTAAGTAAATTTGAAAATAGCATAAGGCTCATCGCATTCATAATATACAAAAATCAAATAAAATCTTCATGACACATCTTTAATAGCTCCGTTAGTCTCTATTAAATAAATGAGGCCATAGTTTAGTAGTGAAAAAATATAGATAGATAGATATATAGATAATTATATATTGTTATACCAAATTACAATAACTTAGTCTAGAAAACTTAGATTAATACATGGTGGTACAATGGGCGGCCTCATCGCTCAAAGCGATCTCTTCCAGGCAACCTTTGGATGGACTGGATTGAAAAGACATGTGAGGAGGCGGTGTTACAATAAATACCTATTTATGTAGGACACAAATAAATATAAAATACATACATACATATATATACATTTATATATATATACTATATATATATGTACTTTAACAATATATATCAAAAGGAAATAGAATGTTTACTGTAAATATAATGGATACCGGGAACGCAAATTTTCTTTTAAGCAACAAACTGTTATAAGACTTTTTTAATTACCTCGAATTCGTTCATATGTTCTATTTGTACTATATATATTTATAAAATTTAGTATTTAGTTATATTTTTATTTTGGTATTAGACGCACTCTTTTAATAAATAGTTTGGCCATAAATAGATAGATAGATAGATAATTTCTTTATTGCACACCATTAAAAATAAAACAAACAAAAGAGAATACAAAATTAAATCAAAGGTACAATGGGCGGCCTTATCGCTAAAAGCGATCTCTTCCAGGCAACCTTTGGATGGACAGGATCTGTGTGAACAAATGAGAACGGCGGCGTTAATCAAATAATAACTAACAGAATTAGTACATAAATGACTAAAATAAAGTATACATATAAATAAATATAAATAATTTTTAATATTAAATTAGGTTATTTAACACTTCAAAATACATTAGGTAATTCGAAAAAACAATAAAAAATTATATACAAAATTAAAAGTTGCAAAGTTTTAGTGAGCGATGGACGACAGATAATGATTATTAACCATGTTTTTAAAAACAGGAAGGGATTTGGCGTTACGAATTGAAACAGGTAGTGCATTCCAGAGTCTGGTAGCCTGAAGAGTGAAGGAGTTAGTATAAAATACTGAGGTATGATGAGGAGTTTTCAATTTAAGGTTTTCAGCGGAGCGTAAGGACCGGGAGTTGGAAACATGAAGAAACTCAAAGCGTTCTTTGAGGTAGGGCGGAGTAGAAGAAATGAAAAGGATGCTGTAAAGAAGGGACAGGATGTGAGCATTCCGACGAAGGCGGATGGGTAACCACTTGAGCCTGTGGCGATACTCAGAAATGTGATCGTATTTACGCAAGCCAAATATGAATCTAATAGAGAAATTCTGGAGACGCTCAAGCTTGTTGAGTTGATCTTCAGTTAAATCAAGATAGCTGGCGTCAGCATAGTCGAGAATGGGATGCAACAATGATTGTGCAAGTGCAGTTTTGGTGGAAGTCGGAAGGAAGTTTCGCAGCCGTTTAAGAGAGGAAGCTGCAGCAAAGGTCTTTCGGCTTACTGCTGCTAGTTGAGGTCCCCAAGATAGATGGCTATCCATGAGTACCCCCAGATTTTTTCCTACCTTGCTGATTGCTATTGAAGTACCGTCAAATTTTACCTGTGGAAGATTAAGCCAATCGATTTGAGTAATCATCCGCGAGCTTCCCATTACTATTACTTGGGTTTTTGATGGATTGACTTTAAGCCCATATGATTTGCTCCACTGTAGTATATTCTGTAAATCACTGTTTATGCTATTAATTGCTTCACCTAACCACCCAATAGGGGTTTGGGTATAAATTTGCAAATCATCTGCATAAAGGTGGTAGGACGAAGAGAGTTGTTCGGAGATAGAATTTATGAAAATAGCAAAAAGAAGAGGAGATAAAACGCCGCCCTGAGGTACACCGGCACTCAATTGACACCAAGAAGAATATGTATCGTCAATACGGATACGTTGCCGGCGTCCAAACAGGTAACTACGAAACCATTCAATTACTGCTGGAGATATGTTAAGAGAGCGAAGAAAAGCTAATAGGATATCAAAATCAACGTTATTGAATGCATTGCTGAAATCCAGCAGAGAGAGAACAGTGACCAGTCTGTTTTCCATACCAAGCCTGATATCATCAGTGATTTTGATGAGAGCAGAGACGGTGCTATGGCCTGGGCGAAAACCGGATTGAAAGGGGTTAAGGTGGCTGTTTGAATTAAGGAAAAGGCTAAGTTGCTGGTGTACAAGACGTTCTAGGACTTTGGATAGGAACGGGAGAATGGAAATGGGACGGTACTCAGAAAAGGACGCAGGATTAGGTTTTTTGGGAATGGGCGTTATTTGAGCCTCCTTCCATGTGCTTGGATAGGTTCCCGTGTTGATGGAGAAGTTAAATAAGTGGGTAATGGTGTGGACAATTTCATTAAGAATAGGTGTAATCATCCTTTTAATTTTCCTAACCTAACACAGTCACTGCCAACGGCGTTCGAAGATATGGATGATATGCTTCTCTTAACATCACAATCAGTAAATTGACGAAACAAAAAAGGTGAAAAGTCGGGAGTTGATAATGAGAAAAGATAATTTAATGTTTGAGTTTTAATAAATCCATTAAAATTGGACGAAGAGGTGAAGTGCAGATTCAAAGAATGTACATCTAAGTCTTTTGGAGCGTTATCTTGACGTGACTTCCCAACTCCCAATGACCGTAAGAACTTCCATACTTTGGATGGATCATTATTTTCTACAGATTCATGGATGTATCGGCGTTGAGCATCCCTACACACTCTATTGCAGTGATTTCTAACTTCAGCATATTTGTCCTTGTTTTGATCAGACGGCTTGCGTTTACATCTAACCTTGGCAGCGAGTTTTTTATGCATTTCAGCTCGTATCTGGTCAGTTAACCAAGGTGCTGGGAGATGTTTTATCTTGACCGCTCGAACTGGCGCATGCACATCGTACAATTTCGATATGATGCTGTTAAAACATTCTACTTTCTCGTCGATAGTATCAGCGTTAAAAACCTCAGACCAATCTACGTTTTGGGCATCATTGCGCAAAGACTCCACATGCATGCCACCAAAATTGCGCTGAAAAAGAATTTTTGGCTTGGGTTTGGGAGGGCGGATTTTATATGAAAGGAATACAAGATCGTGATAAGAGAAATCATCCGCCGAACACTGACCGTGCTTGGCGACATGAAATGAAGATGAAACTAATATTAAATCCAGAAGGGATGGTTGACAATTTGGAAAAATATGAGTCACATTCAATGGAAGAATGGACAAGTTGTTAGCTTGAACGATATTTTCAAAAGATGCAGAACGGTGATCATTTTTATTGAGACAAGTATTAAAATCACCCATAACAATGGTATGGTCGTGGAGGGGAACGAGCTCTTCCAGAAGCTTTTCAAAAGAGGAGAAATAATCGATACGCATTGATGGGGAGTAGTAAACACCAAGTAGTATTTTGCGATAAGATAGAGAAACTTGGAGAAATAGATGCTCACCGGCACTAGATGGAGGCGGCTGTGCAGACATATTTATGATTGTATAAGGGATATGAGAGCGGAGGTATATAGCTACACCGCCGCCTCTCGATCCAGTGCGGTCATTGCGTATGAGTTGGAATCCTGGTAGTGAATAGGGAGTAGAGGGCAAACAAGGTTTCAACCAGGACTCTGAAACAAGAATAGCGTGAACAGTTTTTAAATTGAATGACGCCAGCATTTCAGAGAAGTGAGCCGGAATGCTCTGTGCATTTATATGCACCACGTTGAAGTTTTTTGAGACATCGATAAAGGTTGATTCCAGAGTATCATAGAGAGTCGGAATGCTGCTGAAACTATCGTCAGAGTAGTTCGCAGCAGTAGAGGAACAAGACATAAATTCATCACTATCACTCATTAAGATCAGGTTGATATGCTAAATAAACTAGATACTATATATAATTAAATAATTATGATACAGTTACCTCTAAACAGAATGCTAAATAGTCACAAACAATGTTTATGTTTTGTTATGTCCGTGTCCACCCGCCAGCCAACTGTTTACTGTAGACTAAATAAACAAAGAAAGAAAGCATATAAAGAACTAATAAAACAAAAAGCAAAATTTACAAAATATTAAAAGTTATCCGACCGGACCGATTTCTTATTCATTCAAAACGAATCTTCGTGGAATGGAACGTATGGGATGAAATTGACAGATTCCGTTTGACATTGACATTGTAAAATTTCGAAATGTACCTATAGTCTAACTTTTTATTAGCTGCAGTAAAATGACGTTTTGTGGGTTGCCGGTTTTTGAAGAAAAATAAATAGGGATGTAGCTAAATGAGTGAATCATAAATGAATAATCAGTTTGGTTTTTTTTTTGAGATTTAATATTAAGTTGTAATGTATTTTTTTAACCTATTATTATTACCATACTAGAGGATTGATCTTTTTTAGTGGAAGTATAGGGAGGTACATTCAAAATGAAACAAAAACGTCATAATAATGTTATTTAATTAATTTTTGTGAACTGAATCACATCCCTATTGAGATTAGGCTGGCAACATTATTTTACGGAATGACATTTAGAAACGTCATTTTACTGCAGCTAATAAAAAGTTAGACTATACATCTTTGCACTGTTATGATAACACAAAATGTAAATGTAAATTGAAGGTTGAGAAATTAAAATAACTAGAGAAACAATGTGAAAGACGGTACATACAACATCAAAATAGAAAGGTCCGGGGTTCATTCGATCGGATTCAACTTCGTATGAAAACACAACGACACACTATTTCCGAGGAGCCGCCGCACGTCGCACCTTCGACGGAGCCGCTATTTCCTTCACAACTGGCGTCGTTTTAGCTGGCGCCGGTGCCTCCGCTCGCTGTGGGAACTTGTTCAGATCCTCAATGCTGGAAACACGGTGCCGAGCTCCATCAGTACCGAGCACGAAAACAAAACCCTGACTTGTCCAGCATTTTGTAACGCCGAAGCGCTTTCGTGCTGCCATGAACGTTTCATGGCGCGCCTTGGTTAAAAACTCTGATAACGTTACTCCGGTGTCCTTCAAGGCAGTCTTGGACGACCATATCTTGTCTCGAACAGTAACATCTCCCAGCTTACATAAAATAGGCCGCGGCTTGTCAGACATAGCGCGCCCCATGCGATGGCATCGGCTGATGCAGGCTTTTGTGAAGCCAGGTTGTTTCAACTTCCCGGACACAGTGCTAACCACTGCTACTGCAATGTCTTCCTGATCCACCTCTGGAACACCATGAAAGAGCAGGATTTTCCTTCGACTACGCATCTCAAGACTGTCCATTTGACCACCAAGCATAGCAATTTGACTTTGTAGAGTGCAGAGAGATTTTACCACATCTTACGTTTTAAAAATGGCAAACTCATTCGCCAAGGCTGGCATGTCTGCGGCTGGTGACTTGCTTCTGAGGAGCTTCCTTTCAAATTCCTCCATCGTTGCATGGAACATTAGCCCCATCTCAGATAAGGACTTTTGGAAAGTTGTAGTATCCATTTCAAATTGTAGGTTATATAGCAGTGCAGTGAAGTGATGTGAATAAAAACTGGTGTATTGTTGTTGGAATTGCAAGGAGAACAGTAGATGGCAGGTAGAGTTGACTAGTTATTGATTTAACACATGAATATTGAGACTTTTTGATCATTTACTATTTTTTTTTATAAATTACAAACTAGAGGTTACAGAAAAATGTGTGTACTTTCTCACGCCTACCGCCAAAAAAAAAAAAAACAAAAAAAAAAAATGTACACCCCCGACCATTATCTTTGTTATAACAAAATCCTCTCCATCCAAAAGTTGTCTGGAAGAGATCGCTTCTAAGCGATAAGACCACCCATTGTAATATGTGCTTTATATTTTCTATTTTGTTTGTATTTTTTTTGTTTATACTGTGTACAATAAAGTGTTTTCATTCATTCATTCGTGATGAAAAATTATGTGTTATACTCGGGTGTAAGGGGTCGATAGCCCCTTGACTCATTAGGATCCACGCTCGCTTTCGCTCGCTCGTACGCCAAAATTACATCGGGTGCAATTGATCGTTCACGCCCTTGTGTAAGAACCCATATTATTTGTTTGTTCGTTAACTTTTCACAACTAAACGGCTAAACTGATCGTAATGAAATTTGGCAAGGAGATAGAATGTATCCTGGAGAAGGACATAGGCTATTTGTTGTCCCAAAAAATAATGGTGAAGGGGGTGAAATTGGGGTTGAATGTTCGTATGGGCAATCTATACTCCCTGAAGTTATGGATCTGAAAATTTATATATAGGCTTTTGGTAAGATATAAAGAAATATGTGTTTCAACTTTGCAAAATCATCCCCCTTTAGGGCTGGGGGAGAGGTGGACAAAGTAACGGATTAAAATTATGATGTATTCTTTAGATGCACTCCCTGTGTACAGTTAGTATATACATAGATAGATTGTGACCGGGATTGGGATATAGGCTATTTGTAACCGACTGCGAAGGAGGGTAATGTTTTTATTGAGAAACCACGCGCGCGAAGCCGCGGGCGGGTCAGCTAGTGTAATAGAAGTGTACCACTAGAATAGTGAAGTGACAAATAACATGCAAGTGACGCGAATGAAGTAACGTTACAATGTTATTCAATAAGCGTATCGAATTCATTAAAACGATATGGCATTTAAGCGTTTGGATTTAAACACGATCATTTTTCAAAGTTCAATCACGCGGTACAGTAGGAGTTTTTTGAGCTTGCGCTTAAATAATAAAATCTCATTTTCTTTTTAGGGTTCCATACCCAAAGGGTAAAACGGCACCCTATTACTGAGGCTCCACTGTCTGTCTGTCACCAGACTGTATCTCATGAACCGAGATAGTTAACCAGTTGAATTTTTCACAGATGACGTATTTCTGTTGCCGCTATAACAACACATACTAAAAGCAGAATAAAATACATATTTACGGGGGGCTTCCATACAATAAACGTGATTTTTTTGCTTGTTTTACCTCGATAATGATAACGGCAACAGGTAAACGCTTGAAATATTCACAGAATATTAAGTTGTATATTTACTTTAAAAATAAATTAAAATAAAACAAATATTTAAGGGGGGCTCCCATACAACAAACGTGATTTTTTTGCTCGTTGTAGCTCTATATTGATAACGGCAACAGGTAGACGCTTGAAATATTCTCAGAATATATAGTTGTATATTCAGTTTAAAAATAAATTAAAATAAAACGAATATTCAAGGGGAGGCTCTCATACAAAAAACGTGATTTTTGCCATTTTTATAGACAATGGTACGGAACCCTTCGTGCGCGAGTCCGACTCGCATTTGGCCGGTTTTATTTACGTTAAGTTATAAGTTTATTTACGTAAGTTTTATCTATAACTAACTAACTTTTTTAGGCAAATAAGAGAGTTTACTTTACGCTAAGAATTATTTTTATTAGCTGGTACTAAAGATGGAAATGATCCACAACATCTTCATAAAATAACCTCAGAAAACCAAACTTTTACAGTAAGAAATTCATTTGTTAATAAATTAGATAATTCTTTATTGCACACCATGAAACAAATAAAAAATATCAACGTAAATATATAGATACAATTGGCGGTCTTATTGCTAAATAGCAATATCTACCAGACAACCTTTGGATGTAATGGACTGTGTGGGACATTTCCAATAAAAATGATTTGTTTATTTAATTGTTTTAGAAGGTACTTGCATTAATTTAGAAAACTTTCGTAATTTATTTCAATCATTATTATAAACCGCCCCCGTCTACTCCCGCTCAGAGGGCTGCGGCGCGTAGTGCGAGGCGAGACGTAGTTCGGAGCGGATCGCACTCACCCTGATGAAGGTTCGCGAGTTGAACCAAAACATCGATAAAACGGTACGTGATAAATCCTGTATTTATATTACAGATATTTGCATTAATATTGTCCTGAGAAGTTTTGATAAACAAAGAAATATTGCTGGACATTTCACACAGCGCTATCTAGCCCCAAACTAAGCAGAGCTTGTATTATGGGGACCAGATAACTGATAGAATACTTATATACATTTTTTTTAAATACATACTTATAATATATAGAAAAACATCCAGACCCGGAATAAATATCTGTAGATCATGCAAACATTTGTTCCGCGGCGGGAATCGAACCCGCTACCTCCTGCCTCTCAGTCGGCTATTCACCCACTGCGCCACGGAGGTTGTCAAAGGTTGATTGTTTATTAACTTTACGAATCCGATTTATAGCTTTACGAAGTCTGTAAGTACAGTTGCGGAAATGACGGGAAGCGTCACTGATACATCACTTGAACTGAGCCATGCTAGCAAATTCTTTGTGTATACACCGCTACACATCAAGCTATACATTTCCAGTATAAGCTGACCTCGCATTGTGTAGGCTTTTCATAGAATGAGAGGTCAGCTTACTGGAAAAAAAGCTTGATGTGTACCTAATATTTTTTAAGATAAGGACTAAATATCATAAAATCACCCTAAAAAGTTGTTATTAGTCTTGATCCTAAACTATTTTCAGGTTTGGAGTTATTTCAAAAAGACTATCGTCTTTATATAACGTAGGTATATAATGAAGAACGTGAATTAAAATAATTGTTTAATTTAAATACTAAACATAGACGAAATGCAAAAAAAAAATACTGAAACATAGAATATAATTTATTCGAATGAATACATATTATTCTTAGAAATAATTAAACCTCCGAAGTCGTCAAGAAAAGCAAACAGATTCTGAGTGAAATAGAAAGTTCATCATAATAGTCACCTTAGTGTAGGAGTATGAACTTGGAATGCATAGTAACAGGGCGTGTACTGTACTTAAATAAATCCGTGACCAAGGTTCTATTTATTATACATTTACATATTGCGATTACCTACAGCCAATCGTTTCCTACTACGATCTAATGATAGGTAACTAAGCAATAGGTAACTAACTAATACATCACGTGTTAATTTACATAAGTACCTCTGATATCTATGGAAGCACTTACAAGGAAAGCAGGTTGTCGGTGCCTGGTTCAGGCACAGCCTACTTAAACATCACCCACGCTAAGACTAGTGGAATCATTGACACATTTTCAAACTGATCATTTTTTTATCTTGAACCAGCAGACCATTAGGAACACCAACAGCATACATCTTTTAACAATGACAAGAATTTTAACTTAATTTTTATTCTGCGCCATTATCCAAATTAAATTGAAAGCTATATCGTCATCTTTACACTGCCCGACGAGATACAGTCTCAAACTAGTTCGGAGGGCAGGGTCTTATCGAGCTTGTCACATCATACATGTAAATAATTTGATAAATACAGAAATTTAAAATATAAATAGTTAAATTTAAGCACTGCTGTTTATGTATGTTCTGTTTATTATATTATTCTTATTCTTAAGTTATTTTTAAATCTATACTAGTTCGAGTTGATTGCAAGTGAGTTTTTGTGAGAAATAAAAAACATTTTACCTTACTTTATTTTAATTTCTTTAAAACAATCTCTAATCAGCATGACACCTTAGTTTTAGAATAATCAAAGTTAAAATAAGAATTAGCCCCCTACCCTTTTTTGTATCTTGGCCCGGTTTCTATATTCTTCGGAACATTATCGGTATTTTCTACGAGGTACTTTCGTGCTACCGATAACGTAGAAAAAACGGATCGTTTTTTAAATAAAGAATCCGGCTATTAGTAGGGGCCACATTATCGGGACTAGGCGAATGTTCTTGCTGAGTGTCTACGTATTGTATGTGAAAAATGATACTGAGAGCTAGACGTACAACGCGAACCTTCGTCAAATGCTGATAATATAGCCACGGTACGAGAGATGATCACTGAGTGATTTGACATTTCTTGAAAGTAATTTTGGAGAGTTAATAAGCGTTTTACTTGTAAAACGTAATCACTTGCATTCACTGAGTGATATTTACAGAATACGGGCCTGTTTTTTGTGTAAAATCAGCTTGATCCTTAGTGAGAATTCTCGGTACGTAGTCGACAGCTTTTCAAAGTGCTATTGAATGCATTAGAAGATTTATGGATACCAGAATACCTAAGAACATATTTACTACGAATGGAAATACGAAAAATGTTGAAATGCATTGTTGGAATAAAAATTTCACCTAACTTTACCTATTCACACTTAGCATGGATTTAGAAAGTACTGATCTAATTTTGCCTCTAATCCATATCCTCTAATCCCTAACCCTTTTTCCTTCCTTTTTAACCTGGGGCAGTTTTTCAGCTCAAGAAGCCGAGATAATTTTTTCTAGAATGCTTTTGAATCAACGTGGAATGGTTCAATGAATCAATGTGAATGCAGGATGCGAAACCTTAGCTCCACAATAGGAGAGTGCAGTTCAATCCCTAAAAGAGAGGGGATATACCTAACAATGTTCTAGGACAGCCTAACGTAAACGGGGAGGATTGAATCTACACGTTTAAGGTTCCATATGATAAATTCTAAATGGTGGTTTAAAAAATGTTTTTTCTTTCGATCTAGAACTGATTCTATGACTCCACCTAACATAGTAAATAAATTATTGAGCTTGACCATCTCAAAAACATAAATTTTACTAAACAGCGTCATTGAAAGCGGTCTATCTGTTTGGAACATTGGAAGCTACAAACTTACATCCATCTATTTCATCAAATGATAAAATTATTAGGACGGAGGGTAGACACACAATAGGAATAACAGCTTTGTCATCATCATCCTCATGGCCTTATTTTTTTATAACTTAATAGGTCTTCGTTCGACCACAATCTCACCTGATGGTAAGCGATGATATGGTCTAAGATGAAGCACGAAGATCTAGAAGACCTTTTTACAAGAGTAAAAAGGTGTAAAGACTACAATCCGGGCCTCTTTACGGTAAGAACCGTAAAGAGTCCCGGATTGTAGTCTTTAGGAAAGCAGCCTATCTTTTTTATTATCTAGGTACGGGTGGTACTGAGCCGTGCGCCTGCTTGTCCTTTGCTGGAAAGGAGATAGCAGGATCAGATCGTATAGTTCCTGGGCACATTCCCCAAACTTTATTTTGTAAAATATCGATAGGCTTACAACTTCGGCGGTGTTCGAGATTTTACATCTATGTTAGATGGTTTAAGCGGCGATCTTAAAAAAGGCATTTTCTGTCATCTACAAAAGCTTAGTACAACGAGTGAAAACAGTCGCATGCATACATAGACGCCGCACGCGTACGAGGTTCTCGGATCAAGGCTGTCGAAGCTTCTAACAAATTGATCCGCGATCCTCTTTACATCTTTTCCTATCTAATTTGTGGTCCGAGTTCAAGCCTAGTCCGTAATTACTCAATATTCTCAGTAATTATAATAATAAAAGAAAATATACTTATTTTAAGTCCATTTGCGAGTGTTTCAACTTATTTCTGACTCAATGGTGATAAACCGCATTCTACTCTGGAATATTAATGCTAATTAACGTCATATTCCTTCCTCGAATGATAAGTCCTTTAAAGGACGACATAACTAGCTAAGCACCTATTTATTAAATCAGTTTCATGAATTCGCATTTCTGGACATCCACACAGCGCTATCTAGCCCTAAACTAAGCAAAGCTTGTGTTTAGGCTATAATTAAATATGATGTATGTCTTATTTATCGGTTTTGAGACACAACAACGTTCCATCCCTTTCGCGCTAGTACGATTTCTACGACGAAATCATTCCGATATAGAAAAACACCCAGACCCCGAACAAATATACGTATATCAAACAAACGTTGCAGGAAGATGCTGAAGTTACAAGACGCACAGAAAACGCTTGGAAGGGTTATTGGACCATGAAAAACATGATGAAGTGTATGTACCATTCCACTCACACCCTAACGTATGCTCATGGACGCGTGCATTCTTCCCAACCTATGTCGCTCAAACCTGGTCTTTGACGGATCAACATAAGTCCAAACTCGGGGTTTTTCAGCGAGCCATGGAGCGTAATATCCCAGGAGTCAAATTAAGAGAGAACATTAGAAACGGTGAACTGCGCTCTCAAACACAAATCGCGGACTTTGGGCACCAAGTAGGCAAGTTAAAGTGGGACTGGGCGGGCAATGTCTGCCGCATGTCAGAGTAGTTGTGGGCAAAATCCACCACCGAGTCCCTAAAGACAGAAAACGTCCATGTGGCAGACCGCGCCGTCAATGGAAAGACGAACTCGACTCGTATATGGAAGACTGGACCACACACGCGCATGATAGAGTGGAGTGGAAGGAAGGAAGGGAGGCCTTTGTGCTGCAGTGGGACAGTACAGGCTCCAAATAAAATAAAATAAAATAAACATTAATTGTTCCACGACGGGCATCGAACCCACGACCTTTTTGCGTCACAACGGGCTATTTGCCCAAAACGCCATGAAGATCGTCGGTTTAAATTTACTTTTGGTGTAACTTAACCTTATTGTCTGTGAAATGAAATACCTACTTAAGTCTTTTCTGTGTTTTTTATATTTTGTGGAGTGTTTATGTGTGTGTTATATAATTAAATATTATATTTCTTTCTATCTTTCAAAATTCAACTTAAAGCACGATTCTACCCGCTATGTCTAAAATCTCTGAAATATAAATTATGAGCTTCCGACCGCAGCGCACGCATGGTTTGTCAATAAAAACATTACCCTCCTTCTGCACAGTCGGGTAATAAGTAGCTTATGTCTCAATCATAATTTATCTATATACCAAATTGCATCGAAATTGGTCCAGCCGTGAAAACGTTACAAACAGACCGACAGAGAGACAGAGTCAGTTTAGAATTTTTAATATTAGTATGAATTTAGAGATTATGGTTCTGGATTTGGTCTCGCACAGACTTCTTTATTAGACATCGTGAGAAAAACCTTGTTCTATAGTTCTACACCTCGTTCTATAGCCAAATTAGTCAAAGATATAACTTCCGTTTGATGAAATCTACGCTCCGACCCACTCGCGCACATATCCAAACCCTCGAGAGCTTTCAACTCGAACTTGCAAATCGCTTTGACTGTCTAGAAGTAGATGCATCAGTGGACGAGATCAATAACAGGTTCGTAGAAACCGTCCATACGGTGGGGTCCCAGTTCTTTAAGACCCCCCGTACCAATAGACCTCAGAAACTCTCTGATGACACCCATAACCTCATGGCTGAACGACGTTCTTTGCGACTGCAGTCTCCCGATGATGCTCAGTCTCATAGGCAGCTTAATAGAAAGATTTGGAAATCCTTGCGGCACGATATTCGTACCTTTAATACATCTCGTATTAAAGATACGATAGAGCGGAATAAAGGCTCCAAAGTGTTCGCGAGAGATAATTCTATTGGGCAGAGCCGCATGACGAAGCTGAAGAGGGAAGATGGCAGCATAACGTCAAGTAAAGCGGAAGTGTTAAGGGAAGTCGAAAGGTTCTATGGACGGCTCTACGATTCGGTCACTAAACCTGTTTGCAGTGCGGCCAACGACCCAAGAGCCGAACTAACCCGACATTATACCGAAGATATTCCGGACATCAGCCTGTATGAGATCAGGACGGCCTTGAAGCAGCTTAAGAACGACAAGGCGCCGGGTGAGGACGGAATCACTTCAGAGCTTCTGAAAGCGGGTGGATCACCGGTACTTAGAGTCCTTCAGAAGCTTTTTAATTCCGCCTTGCTTGAAGGTACGACGCCAAAAGCATGGAACGGGGGCGTGCTGGTTCTGTTCTTCAAGAAAGGTGACAACACCTTGCTTAAGAATTACAGACCCATCTCGCTTTTGAGCCATGTTTATAAGCTGTTTTTGAGGGTCATCGCGAAACGTCTCGAACGCAGGTTTGATGACTTCCAGCCTCCCGAACAAGCCGGGTTCCGTAAAGGCTACAGTACCATAGACCACATACATACGCTGCGGCAAGTCGTACAGAAGACCGAAGAGTATAACTTGCCGCTATGTCTCGCGTTTGTGGACTATGAGAAAGCCTTCGATTCGATCGAAACATGGGCAGTGCTTGAGTCTCTCCAACGATGCCGTATTGACTATCGGTACATCGAAGTGTTGAAGTGTTTGTATAAAAACGCCACTATGTCAGTCCGAGTACATGAACAGAGCTCGAAGGCGATTCCCTTAAAAAGAGGCGTAAGACAGGGAGATGTAATCTCTCCAAAACTGTTTACGACCGCATTGGAAGATGCCTTCAAGCTTCTGGAATGGAAAGGACTGGGCATCAATATAAACGGCGAATACATCACTCACCTTCGATTTGCCGACGATATTGTGGTCATGGCAAAGTCGATGGAAGAGCTCAGCACGATGCTCGAAGGCCTCAATCGAGACTCCCAACGGGTAGGACTTAAAATGAACATGGACAAGACGAAAATCATGTCGAATGTCCATGTCGTCCCTGCCCCAGTTATGGTTGAGAACTGGGCTCTTGAAGTTGTCGACGCGTATGTATACCTAGGACAAACAGTCCAATTAGATAGGTCCAACTTCGAGAAAGAGGTCAATCGTCGAATCCAACTCGGATGGGCAGCGTTTGGGAAACTTCGCAACGTCTTTTCGTCCAACATACCTCAGTGCCTTAAGACGAAAGTCTTCAATCAGTGTGTGTTACCAGTGATGACATATGGAACCGAGACGTGGTCCTTCACTATTGGCCTTATGAATAAGCTCAGAGTCGCTCAACGATCTATGGAGAGAGCTATGCTCGGGGTTTCTCTACGGGATCGAATCAGAAATGAGGAGATACGTAGAACTCAAGTCACCGACATAGCCCGACGGATTAGCACGTTGAAGTGGCAATGGGCAGGCCATATAGCGCGCAGAACAGATGGCCGATGGGGCCGAAAGGTTCTCGAGTGGAGGCCACGGACCGGCAAGCGCAGCGTAGGACGTCCACCCACAAGATGGGCAGACGACTTGGTAAGAACCGCAGGTCGGCGTTGGATGCAGGCCGCTTCCAACCGCAGTTCCTGGAGATCAATGAGAGAGGCCTTTGTCCAGCAGTGGACGTCCTACGGCTGATATGATGATGATGATGATGATGATAACTTATTCTTTTGTCGCTAATGTCTATTTTACTGTAACATTTAATCAAGATCTATAAATGTGAAGGTTATATTCTTACGTAATTCAGTTTAATTTAATTTTCTTCGTGAGCTTTATGAAAGTAATTCTTATATACATTCACTTGTACACGTACAGTTTTCATTAAAATAGTTTAACGAGTTATATTATTTGTATTTTTATTATTTCAGTTAATTGTATTTTATTTATTGTTAGTATATTTAATATCATAGAATGTTTATGTATAATATTTATATTAATATTACCTACCCTGGTATCTATTTATTTTGTTTTGCTTATGTAAGTATACAGTTAAATAAAAAGCTTAAGTTATAAAGCTACCGTCCTTTAACGTTCTCGTAAAATCCTGTCCATCCAAAGGTTGTCTGGAAGAGATCGCTTAAGCGATAATACCGCCAATTGTACTATCGCGTGTCTAGTTTTAAGTTTTTTAAATATGATTTGTTAATATAAGTATACAATAAAGCGTTTTCTATCTATTTTTTTATTTAAAACTGGCTGACCTGCCTCGAACTTCACGGATTTAAAAATAAAATGTAGCGTATTCTCTTGAGTTTATACAAAACTAGGAAACAGCACGTTAGTTTTCCAAATTTAAAATTTTTCCGGGCAACTTTCAAATTTTTCTTTCCATAAAAACCATATTCCGAATAATAATAATTATTATTTTGATTTAATAAAATAATGAACATTTACAAAAAAAATAGTCGAATAGGTCCAGCCGTTCTCAAGTGATGCGCTTACCAACGAACAGCATTTAATTTTATTCATATATTATTTTTTGTAGTAAAACTTCTTTACGCACGCTTGCCTTGACGAGTAAGCTGGTGAATGCGTGACGAGAGCGTTACGAAAAGTGTGATCAGGCGAGGCGAACGAAAGTTGAGAGGGATATATAAGTTAGTGAAGATAGAAATATGCGTACATATAGATGGGGCTAAAGAAGTTTTATTTCAGACGTGTGGTATAAAGCACACTCGGTTTTTTTATTATTAATTAGTTTATTTCAAATTTTTAATCAATACAAAATTTTTAAACGCTAACACACAACATTCATAAATCGTGTCGTGTCGCAAAAATCTCGTGTCACGGTTTTAGTGGTCGCACACCTCCGAAACGGGTAGACCTTATGCATATTATTTTGTCCTACCCTCACCCTCCATTTTTTAAACGTGGTTTTAGTATGTTTTTATGAAAAATACATTGAATAGTTAACACAATGAAACCGTCGTTCATCGACGTGAAGTCATTTGCGTGTCGTGTCACTTTGTCAAGAGTGTTTTAAATAGTTTTTATCCTGTAGTTCCCACGGGAACGGTAAATTTCAAGCGTGTGAAGCCGCGGGCGGGTCAGCTAGTAATTATATAAATATGAATAATACCGATCATTGAATAATATAGCTAGTAACGCAAACAGTCATCATTGCATTTTATTGTCACATTTTGAGGTTAGGTTTTGTAAAATTGTCTCGCCAATTGAAGACGAATACAACATTATTTAGTGAAACGTATAATTAATTAAAATGAGATAAAAAAAGGCACTCCAGGAGTGCCGACAGAAGTGAAAACTTGAACAATTACGAGATACCTATATACAGAGGTGTCGGTAACGGTAGCGGTAACAGTGTCACGAGTTCAATGATTTTTGCCCTTCTCAAAAAATGCTCAACGCACCTGAAGCATTTTTCACTACTTAAATACAGAGGTGTCGGTAAAGGAACAGTGTCGTGAATTCAATGGTTTTTTTCCCATCTCAAAAAAAAAGCGGACAAGTGCAAGTCGGACTCGCCCATGAAGAGTTCCGTAGCAGCAAGTAACATAATATAAAAGTTCTTGTAGTTTGTTGTAACTTTTTTATATTTGAGTAGATTGAATGAAAGGTAAATTGCGGTTTACGATTTATGATGTATTCAAAAAAAAAACTACTTACTAGATCTCGTTAAAACCAATTTTCGGTGGAAGTTTGTAAGGTAATGTACATCATATATTTTTTGTAGTTTTATCATTCTCTTATTTTAGAAGTTACAAGGGGGGGGGGGGTGGGGGGGGGGGGGCACATTTTCCCAATTTGGAAGTGTCTCTCGCGCAAACTATTTGGTTTAGAAAAAAGTTATATAAGAAACCTCAATATCCTTTTTGAAGACCTATCCATAGATACCCCACACGTATGGATTTGATAAAAAAAAATGATTTTCAGTTCTAAGTATAGGGAACCCCCAAAATTAATTGTTTTTTTATTCTATTTTTGTGAAAATCTTAATGCAGTTCACAGACTACATCTACTTACCAAGTTTCAACAGTATAATTCTTATAGTTTCGGAAAAAAAGTGGCTATGACATACGGACGGACAGATAGACAGACATGACGAATCCTTAAGGGTTCCGTTTTTGCCATTTGGCTACGGAACCCTAAAAATGCCCAACGCGCCTAAAGAAGTTCTTACTACTTATATACAGAGGTGTCGGTAATGGTGACGGTAACAGTGTCGCAAGTTCAATGGTTTTTCCCAGCTCAAAAAATACCCAACGCGCCTAAAGAAGTTTTCACTTCAAAAATATAATTAATTAAACCATATAGAGGTAAAAGTATACTTTTAAAATAGGTTTTGTATAATTTTAAAGAAACAAATCAACAATATATTATGTATAGAAACAGTTACGTTAGCTAACAGGTGAAATGTTCCTTCACACTTGTGTTAACTAATATACCAAAGGTAATTCAGATTCACACTGTACTAAACGCTGTGACCTTATAAGAACTAATGGTCATTTTACTGTATTTGAACACTATAGTTTTATACTTAGAAAGCTTTCGTGATTGATTTCAATCATTATTATAAATACGGGATTTGTCACGTACCGTCTTATCGGTGTTTCGACCGACAATGTTTCGGTTCAATTCGTGAACCTTCATCAGGGTGAGTGCGATCCGCTCCGAATAACGTCTCGCCTCGCACATCGCAGTGCAGTGTGAGGCGAGACGTTATTAGGAGCGGATCGCACTCACCCTGATGAAGGTTCACAAATTGAACCGAAACATTGTCGGTCGAAACACCGATAAGTCGGTACGTGAAAAATCCCGTATTTATAGTTTTATAGCTGTTTTTGTTTGCGACTGTACCTATTGGCCTATACAACCATGGTCGATAAGGTAGATTTATAGCAATATCGGTAGGAACATTGTAAAAGGAAAACTTCTAAGTATCGTTGCAACAACGTCATGCTTTACACATACTTTAAGGCGGGCTTATTTTGGAACTTTAGGTATTTTACGCTACTTCAGGCCCCGCCAATCTAAACGTATTTGCACTGCACTAATTTTAAACGCAGGGGAATTTTTGGGAGACAAACGGCGTGCGTCCAACCTCGAAGACGTCTCGACGGGCACTGGTCGCCCGGCGCGAGCGCCTGAACGAGTAGATTTTGATAGTTTTCTTTAACAGAGATTAATAATTACTGAATTACATATTATTTTTTCACAATTCTTTAGTTAAGAATAAGCTCTATCTTTTGGTATGAATTTGATATGATTTCAAGAAGAACCTTCTTAGTATCGACCGTTTAAATATCAATTTAGTGTCAACTTCATGATTTTTTTTTATCGAGAAAAGTATTATTATTTGCGTTTCCATCTTCACAAAGCGGTAGATTATATGTTCAATTTTAATAAAATATGTTTTTTTTGTGCATATTTTACATTTCAGTAGAGATACAGTTGTTAAAATAAACCTAAAAGTGGTCACCCTTCAAAGTTCCCCGCCTTAATTGTTAAATTATCTATACTAATACTATAAAGAGGAAATATTTGTTTGGCTCCGAAACTACTGGACCGATTTAAAAAATTGTTTCACTGTTGGGAAGCTACACTATCCCCGCGTGACAACTTTTTACCTAACCGCGCAGAAGGAGGGTCATGTTTTTATTGAAGAACTACGATTGCGAAGCTACGGATTGGTCAGCTAATGGCTTATAATTTGATCACCTATTTAGCTGTTTATAAAAAACAAAAAAGTGGAACTCCGAGAGGGCCGCCAGAAGTGAAAACTTGAATAAAAGCAGACTACAGTTAATTATATACAGAGGTGTCAGTAACAGTCAGTGTCAGTAGTCAGTGACAGGTGTCGGTAACAGTGTCGCGAGTACAATGGTTTTTTCAAATCTCAATAAATGCACAACGCGCTAGTTTTCACTTCAATAACACGTTAAAAAGCGTACTTACATAAATACGCACGTGAAAAGTTATACGCGCACCACTTGAATAACTTCAGACCGGAAAAACTAACTTCATGGTGTGTTACATCGACACGCGCAACTTCACATATCACACGGTGAAAGTACACTCTGCTCTGTTTCGTCAAAAGAAGTTTAACTTCAAAAACTAGAAATCTCAACAATATCAGATTGGTTTTTGAATATTTTTATCAATTCCTCTATTTTGATACAATATAGGTACCAAGGGAAAGGTCTTGATGAAAAGAAAAACTGTTCATGTCACATGCAATACAAAATTGTTCTGGGCGGCGGCCATTTTTATGTTGTCATGTCAAACTCAATAGTACAATTTTTCTTTTAACTTATACTAAATTCCATAATTACATAGGTATTTATACTATATACTAACAGTCCGATACACAACAGACTAATTCCCCGGATAGGTGTCCGTTCACACAGAACAGCTCTGCACATATTTAATTCGCTAAAAAATGAGTTTTTAGCTCATTGTAATAAGGTTGATTTGTTTTTACACTGAGCACGTTAGGTCGGCTCCATTTAAAAAAGAAGTGAAATGGAAAAACCGGTCAAGGTGCGAGTTAACCTCGCGCACGAAGGGTTCCGTTTCCGTACCATTATCTATAAAAAACGGTAATAAAATAATGTCTGTTTTATGGGAGCCCCCCGTAAATATTTGTTTTATTTTAATTTAATAATTTATTTTTAAAGCGAATATCAAACTAAATATTCTGTCAATATTACAAGCCTGTTGCCGTTATCAATATCGAGCAAAAACGATCAAATAATTCACGTTTGTTGTATGGGAGCCCCCTTAAATATTTATTTTATTCTGTTTTAGTATTGTTATAGCGGCAACAAAAATACATCATCTCTGAAAATTTCAACTGTTTCACTATCACGATTCATGAGATACAGCCTGGTGACAGACGGACAGACAGACAGTGGAATCTTAATAATAGGGTCCCGTTTGACTTTTTGGGTACGGAACCCTAAAACAAGTTTATTTCAAAGACCCAAGACTCTTTTTTAAACGCGATAAAAATATACTCTCCTCTCCAAGCCGGTCTGTGTGAACGAACACTATGATCACGTTAAGCCAAAACACTCAATGTCAATTTCAATCTTAGCTTTGATTGTCCAATCATAATCGCTACTTATAATAAATAATCCAATTACAATAAACTAACACAATAAAATCTAGCAGTTAATTGGTCGAACCTGAGCACCCCCACGCCGATCGTGACAGCTACTAGTTATCTATTTTGAAAGTGACTGAACACGGCATAGTTTGGAAACTTTTGGCTTTGTTGTTGCGCAGACGCATGCATTGGTTTTTTTTAAGTTATACAGGTTGTAATATAATTAGATCCCGAAAACTTCAGGAGATGAGATCAACTATGAACAACTTTACTGAGGCATCAACACTGAGAGCAAATAAAAAATAGTCGTTAAAATGTATAGAATTTTGGCTGAATAGGTTAATTAGTAATTTTTGCATGGAGTGGCTTTTTTTTCCTAGTTATAAAATATGTGCAACGTTACCTTAAAATAGTTTTTTGTTTAATTTTACACAAATATTAACTGAACAACAATGGTTTCTAGTACTCAACTCCGTTATGTATATTTTGATTTTAGTCGGGAATTAAAGAATTTTCTATCTACACTGTAACTGCAAAAATAGATTAATCTTTTTGGGCATGTTAGTTTCCTCCTCTTATCTTGGAATAAATTGTAGAATGTCCTGCCTGAGCACGATTGTACAAGCTTATTTATTTATGGTTTTGAATCAGATTTGGGAAAGGGCCTACCTCTTTCCCAATTCTGATTGGGTCTTGATTGACTTATTTTATGGTCATAAGTTCGATGTAGATCCGCTGCACCCCTGTGTCTTACGCCATAGTAATAATAGTTCTCACGTTACCAGAAGGCTGTATGACGCATGCTGACCACATCACTCCATCATGTATATTTGCAGACCAGGAAGAGAGTTCTCCTAATGGCGTTACCGATGTCAAGAGCTATGGACAAACGTAAATCAACACGTTCAAATTTCGTTTAGGGCGCATTCAAGTATTACCTACGTAACACAATTTTTGAATATTTTTGACCCACCTTTTCAGATAACGTAAAGTATAGTGCCGGTAGTCGTCGCACAAGCAACAATTAGCTCTGTCAAGAAAATCATTTTTAAAATAAATAGTGCATAAAACAGCAAAAAAAGTGCTTATAAGTGTATATAAAGACATAATAACCAAGTAGTAGTGTATCTTGGTACAATTTTGCAGAAATAGTGATAATTATGTGCCCAATAAACAATTGTGAAACAAGACTGTTCTAAATCTAAAGTTTTTGTAAACAGTGAAACATCATAAAAATTAAAGTGCAACTAACTAATAACACGTGAATAAATCATTCTAATATCCGATCTACAGTAATACGAATCTCAGAACTCATATAAGTGAAAAATATTGATTTATAAAGTGAATTGTGAAATTTTTAGGCATCATTATATAAAAGAAGGTGTTTGTTAAAATAAGCTCAACAGTCTTTATGTATCAGCAACCAGGACCTGATTCACTATTTCAACGCTATTAGTAACAATCACGGTGGCGTAATTGGTAAGGTGTTGAAGTATTACCCAAATAGTCGCAGCCGACAAAGGTTCGAATCTCCGCAAAGGTTAGTAACTTTTTGTGCAAAAAACTTTAATATAAGACCAAAAATATCTAAGAACTCATACGAAGAAATAGACCGAAGAAAAAACAACACCAGAGGGCGGCCTACAAACCAACTCCATACTGGAAAAAAAAATCACTGGCACTTGACACTGACAGATAAGAAAACAAAAGTGTTGCCAACTGACAATTCCGAAACTGCCCAAAATTGAGCAGAGTGCTCCTGACTAAATATGCATAGTAACACTATGGTTACAAGGGCAAAAGCAAGAAAGATGATTGAATGTAAGGTGAAAAACCGAATGCTATATCTGTTGCAAACTATATCAAAACCATAGAGCAATTAAAGAAAGAATTGGATGCAAAACAAAAACTTAATGCCGTACTTTTAGAAGAGCAGGAATATAACTCTAGAGAGTTTGAAAAAATATGCAAAGAAGTAAACTTATTTAAAAAAAGGATTTTTGACGTGGAATCAAACAACTCTGACCTTATGAAACAAATCAGTTCTTTAGTAGAAGACAATGCCAATCTGTTAAAAGAGCAAGAGGAATGTGGTTATATGACTAGATTATCAAACCTACAGAAGGCTTTTGACCTCCAACATGACGAACTAATAGAGACGCAGCTCAAATACAGCGATATAATTCTCAAGTCATTAAATCACTCCAGTGTTAAAAAAGGATTTACCGCCCAACTTAAGTCAAGACTTGGTAACAACAAAAGAAATAGAAATGTTAAACATAAAAAACTCTTAAAGAAAATTGACTTGCTCACCAAAAGCAAGAAGATTATGGAAGTAGAATTAGACAGGCGAGAAACTTTTATCATGACACTACGGAATGAAAGTGATAAACTCTTAGACATACTAGATACGTACGAACAAGACCTTAAACAAAACAAAGTCGCAATGGGAAAGATGTCATTTTTAGAAAATCAGCTCTTAAAACTACAAGAGATCATAGAAAAAAATATATATAATACTATTAGCACAAAACTAGCAAAGAGCGCTCTTTAGTACAGGGTGAAGAAGCGGCACAAAGAATTACTATGTTTTCTGATCATATAGGTAAATCCATGGCAACTCTAGTGACTAAATACTTACCAGAAACTTATAAGATAATAAACATCTGCAAGCCCGGAAATGAATTTCATGATATCATCATTGAAGACTATATTAACTCAAATCATGATGAAACAATCGTAATATTAATCGGCAACTATAAAAGCATAGGACAAAACTGTTTTGAATATGTTGAAAAAATTGATAGAATTACAGAAAAAATGAACAAATTTGGGAGAAAAATTGTAGTCTCAACACTTCTATATGGACCGCAGTATTATTAATACAAAAATAAAAAAAGTGAACAGTAACTTATATACCATGGCGTCCCTCGATAGCAATCTGAATATAGTGGAAATTAATACACAAGATACTTAGGCTTTCTCAAAAACAAATCGACGAGCTACTGCAAACTACATAGCTACTGCCTGCATACAAGGGGTTAATAGGAGTAATCTTAGGATTCTATCTGGAGATTTCGAAGACGAGGAACCTTCAAAGACGTCTGCTCAAAATTTTTCCCAAACAAAGACGAGAAAAAACGACAAATAAGAGTCTGTCATCAAAATGTCCAAGGTGCCTACAGAAAGGGCAATAGTCTTGAACTATTTCTCTGCGAGGAGGGTATTGATATTATGTGTTTATGTGAAACTTGGCTAAATAGTAATAATGTGTTGGTTTTCAATATAGAAGGCTATGGTATAGCGTCATCATATTGTAGGAATAACATGACACATGGTGGATGTCTTATACTTGTTAAGAGTAATATTAAGTACAAAAAAAGAGATGATATCAACATTACGTCAACTGAACAACATTTTGAAGTTTGTTGCATTGAATTAAAAAATGCATTTGTCTTAGTGGCATATAGGACTCCAACATCTGATTTAAATATATTCATGAGGAATCTTGAGCAATGTTTAGATAAAATTACGAGAAATAACAATAAGACCATACTTTTATGTGGCGATTTTAACATAAACTTCTCCTTGGTAAGAAACTCTAAAAACATACTATCAGATACATTTGACAGTTTTTTGCTGAAACAACAAATATTTGAGTACACAAGGATAGTCAGAGTAAAAGGACGTGATAGCCCTGTTAAATCATGTATAGATAATATACTTACAGACGCAAATGTCATTAAAAATGTAAAAGTTGTACAGGGCATTAAATTTGATCATTTAGCACAAATTATTGATGTGGAACTTAATATAGAGTATGTGGTAGCAGCTACTCGATTGGTTAGAAAGATATCGGAGTCAAAATTACGATACATAAAACAGATCTTACATGAAATTCTACAAAATCCTAGATATTTTACTGATTATGATACATATTTTAATATATTTTTAAATATATTAAATGAATATATTCCTGTGACTGAAATGACACACGATAAAAAGCTGTCCTTTTCTAAATGGGCCACCAAGGGTATCTTGGTCTCACGAGTGAAATTGTTTGAGCTCTATGCGCTCATCAGAATAGATGACGATATATCTCTGAGACAGTACGTGACCCAGTATAGTAAAATATTTAAAAAAGTATTAGTTTATCAGCGAAACAAAATTATCTATCGCGAAAAATTGCAAAATCTGACAATAAGATTAAATGTGTTTGGCAAATAATCAAAGAAAATACTGGTAAAAAAACTGACTATTATAATAAGTGTGATAAAATTATTGACACAAATGGTAAATCGATTTATGACATGAATATTATTTGTAATTATTTTTATGAATATTTTGCTGATGTGGCTGTAAACGTGACAAAAAATCTCAAATGTTCCCTCACTGACTCATTATTGTACCTTAATGAATTTATGCCCTTGCAGAGTAATAACTTTCACCTTCGACAAATAAATTTAGCAAGAATTATTAAAATAATAAGGGCACTAAAGACCAAAAAATCTAATGATTTTTGGTATGTAACACCCACTCTAGTCAAGAAATTGGAACGTGAGATTGCTGTCCCTATGATGATAATAATAAATAATTGTATTAATAAAGGGTTATTTCCCGATCAAATGAAAATAGCGAAAGTGGTCCCCCTGCATAAAAAGGGAAGTACTTCATCAGTTGATAATTATAGACCTGTGTCAGTTTTACCTAGCTTAAGTAAAATCTTTGAAAATTACATAGCAAAATAAACTTCTAAGTGAAAGGCAATTTGGCTTCCAAAAAGCCAAATCAACAAAACATGTCATAATGAAATTAGTCGAAGATGTTTTTGCAGGCCTGGAAGGATCACAAAAAACCTATGTTTTTTTGTGACCTCTCCAAAGCTTTCGATTGTGTGTCGCATTCTATTTTATTAGGGAAATTACAACACTACGGCGTAAGAGGTAAAGAAATAGAAATTCTTACCTCATACCTCAATAACAGAGTGCAAATAGCAGAGTTTAACGGGTGTCGCTCAAACAAATGTAAAATTGGCCTAGGTGTCCCTCAAGGTTTCATTTTGGGTCCCCTTTTATTCCTTATCTATATAAATGACATTTCAATAATATTAAATAATATAGACATTATTTTATTCGCGGACGATACGTCTCTGATCATTAAAGACAAAAATATCGAAACAGTTAAAAAAAATATAATAAATAGTTTAGATGAATTAAAAGAGTGGTTTTCTGTCAATAATATGCTTTTAAATGTAAATAAAACCAATATTATACAATTTGCACTAGGATATAGGTCAAACATACAAATTCATGCCTGAATTAAAAATGTTTTGGATGATATGAGTATTAAGCCATCTGGTCCAGTAAAGTTTCTAGGTGTATGGCTAGATAGTAAACTTACTTGGACAGCTCACTTAGAGACTTTACTCACTAGGCTATGTTCGGCAACATACGGCGCGTGACGTATACTTCGCGTACTTCCACTCTGTAATGACATATGGAATAGTTTTTTGGGGTACTGCATCGAGTTCAGGTAGGGTCTTTATTCTTCAGAAATGTGCAGTTAGATATATCCTAGGCCTTAAGCAATTGGATTTGTATCATGATCCATGACTAATTACTCAGACTATAAAAATTTACAAAAAATAAAAACGGTGTCTAAATGTACTAATGAATACCATTCATTTGACGTCACACTTGACCTGATAGCCTCATTTTAATTTTTTTTACCCCTCTTGAACCCCAATATCTCAACAACCCCCCATCATGCTTAGCTCATTTAGTCACACTAAAATTGTGCCAGCACTACCTACCTAATGTATATAAATTTCACGATGAGCGGATCAACGTTACGAAAGTTAGCCTCGGACAAACATACATACATAGGTACATATAACGATTTGCCCAGGTTGATTTAGAGATCTCGCTTCGCTCGATCAAATAGACAGAGACGCACACGAACATTCGCCAGAGTTCAACAATACGTCCCGTGAAATTTTGGTTGAATTTAACTTTAAATACAGGAATTTCAGAAACGAATTATCCAACCGACTTCGACTATAAAAAAATTAAGTCCTACTCCAGAAAGGATGTGATCATGTGACTAACCAACGTTACCTCATCCGATGAAGTTATCAACAGCTTAAGAAGACGTGCATTACCAAGCCCAGGAAGAAAGGATCAGCTTCTAAAATATTAGTAGTAACATATCTACGACGGATGTTGGTCAGTCCGCGAAATTAGGTTATCAGTGGGTACTGGCCCTTCTCGTATCTGTGGTGCAATTGTTGCAGAAATGTTAGATACACTTTGTTTTATAAAATGTGTCAATGCTATAAAAACAGGGCAGACACGTGCAATATACCTAATTAAGAACATTTTTCTTGTCCAAAGACCGCCTGCTGAATGACTTTATTTGTTGGAAATAAATTAGTTTCTTCATATTGTAAATACGGGTTTTATCACGTACTGTTTTATCCGTGTTACGACCCATGGGAGGGAGGCGAGACCCGGCTCAGACTGGATCGCACTAACCCTGATGAAGGTTCACGGATTGAACCGAAACATTAAGTAGGAACATATCATCGTGTCGACCTCTGGTGGCGTAGTAGGCGAATAACCGGCTGAGCCGCAGGAGGTTGCGAGCTCGATTCCCGCTACGAAACAAATGCCAATTAGCAATAATTTTATCGTTTGAAAGATAAATCTTTTCTATTTAAGTATCTTTCAAAACTCACATTTTCCAAGCACATTCTAAGCCATGTAAATTATATTATTTAAAATTGTTATTATGTGCTTGAAATGAATAAATGAAATTTGAAATTTGAATTTGAAATTTGATGTTAGAATGATGTAGGTCAACATGTAGGAATGTAGGAAAACAAGGCTCGATGTTTTTTTAATGATCCTTTTAGAATACATAACAATACAGGCAATAAATTACGTCTAAATTGTAACATTTTGAACGAGTTGGAGCAATTTCAATCCGAAGCTTCTTTATTACCTAAATAATTCGATATTTTATAGTAGCCTTTTTTTATAAAGAGTTTTGCTAATTGCGTTTTTAAATTTGTTAATTGTCAAATTTTGTACATCACTTGTGAGTTTGTTATAAAAGCGAACTTCTTGCCCTTTAAACGATTTACTAACTTTATGGAGTCTACAAGGGGCAACAACGAGTTTATCTCTATTTCAAGTATTAAAATAATGATTATCACTATTTTTCTTAAACAAATTAATGTTTTTGTGAACATACATCAGATTTTCATAGATGTATTGACAAGGGAATGTCATAATATTTATTTCTTTAAACTTATTGCGTAATGATTCTCTGGGGCCCATATTATAAATTGCACGAACAGCCCTCTTCTGCAGCACAAAAACGGTGTTTATATCTGCAGCACTCCCCCACAGCAGTATACCGTATGACATAATGCTGTGGAAGTAGCTGAAGTAAACTAGTCTAGCTGTGTCTACGTCTGTAAAAAGACGGATCTTTTTGACTGCGTATGCCCCAGAACTAAGTCTCTCCGACAACTTATCAATGTGAGAGCCCCATTGAAGCTTATTATCTAGGGTTATACCTAAGAATACGGTAGTGTCCACAAGAGCCAACTCCTCGTCTTTGATTTTTATATCTGCTTTAACTTGTGTAACATTAGGTACTGTAAATCTAATACACTTTGTTTTCTTTTCATTTAGAAGTAGATTGTTTACATTGAACCATTTTACGACCTTAGAGATTGCATAATATTGCAGTATATAAGTGATCAACCAGAGATCTGATTTCTTACTATTATCCGTGCGCGATAAGTTGGGACCTGAGCGCGGTGACGTCATATTGACGTGTTTGTACCACCTCCAAAAAAGCGAACATAACAAGCAGCCGCCCGCGGCTTCATCTTTGTTTTTTTTAACCTAATTTATTATGTTACCCAGGGAGGACGCTGCTTTTTATCTAATCTTTTTTACACTATTTGAATAAAATAAAAATACAATGTTTAAGTTTATACATTTCTTTTATCTATTATTTACATTATTTCATCTTCGTCACTACTTAGTGGATTTATGCCTTCTAGAGGTTGTTCTTCGTCCTCAGTCTCACTATAATCACTTGACGAAGAGGTATCCGATAAATTTACAATTAATTGCGGTTCATTCGTCTCTTGTAAGAGGTCATCGTCCCAATACTTTTGTCGAAGCCTGTCCACATGGTTGACTTCACAACCAAACAATAACACAAACGAAAACTAAAAGAATTCCTGAGCGCGTCGTTACGTGACGTAGGCCAGTACGAGACTAAAAACCCTAGTAAAAAATAGTGATGTAAACGGTACAATACGGGCGCCATCGGGGAAGTGCAGGGGAAGCGGTCGGGGAGTCGCATTCCTAGCAGGTCCCAAGTTATCGCGCACGAGTAATACAAGTGGTTAAATAGCGCTGTATCCAGTTTGGTGTAATTTACTTGTTTGGTTTTAAGATGTTTTTTGTTCTTACTGATTGAACTAGTAGCTGCAAGAAAATGCAAATTAGCAATAATGTTATCGTTTGAAAAAAAAATTCTATGTAAGTATCTCTCAAAACTCACATATTCCAAGCACATTCTAAGCCATGTTAGAATGA
Source organism: Philereme vetulata (assembly GCA_918857605.2). Taxonomy (NCBI): domain Eukaryota; kingdom Metazoa; phylum Arthropoda; class Insecta; order Lepidoptera; family Geometridae; genus Philereme; species Philereme vetulata. The sequence continues at coordinate 6,141,377 of OU975476.1, forward strand.
TGTAAGCAGTAAGTTTAGGGCTGGTTAACGCGTGTAAAGTGTACTGTATTATCTACACTAATATTATATAAAACCGGCCAAGTGCGAGTCGGACTGGCGCACGAAAGGTTCCGTAGCATTATCTATAAAAAGGCAAAAAATCACGTTTTTTGTATGGGATAAATCATATAAAAAAATTTTGTATAGGCAAAAAATCACGTTAATATTAATTTTATTATAATTTAATTATTAATTTTTAAAGTGAATAATATAACTTAATATTCTGTGAATATTTCAAGTGTTTACATGTTGCTGTTATTAATACTTATCGAGCAAAAACGAGCAAAAAAATCAGGTTTGTTGTATGGGAAGGGGGGCCCCTTAAATATTTGTTTTATTTTAATTTATTTTAGTTTAATTATTTATTTTTAAAATGAATATATAAATAAATATTCTGTGAATATTTCAAGCGTCTACCTGTTGCCGTTGTCAATATCGAACAAATAAATCACGTTTGTTGTATGCGAGCCTGTTGTATTTGTTGTTATAGCGGCAACAGAAATACACCATCTGTGAAAATTTCAACTATCTTACTATCACGGTTCATGAGATACAGCCTGGTGACAGACGGACAGACAGACAGACAGCCGTCAGCCGGCAGAGTCTAAGTAATAGGGTCCCGTTTGACTCTTTGCGTACGGAACTCTAAAAAAGGAAAGATTTGTATTTTTGTAACAAATAAACTCAAAAACTACTGGTCCGATTTGAAAAATTCTTTCACCAATAGAATTTTACATTATCCCTAAGTAACCTAGGTTACTGTTAACGCAATTGCGCAGAAGGAAAGTAATGTTTTTATTGAAAACTACGCGTGCATATTTGCGGATTGGTCAGCTAGTTTATTAGGTATATATATTTATAATACCTAAGACTCAGTTGCGTATTTTCTTTATTATAACCGGCCAACTTATAACTAAACTGATAAATGAGATAATTTATCATATGATAATCACATTTAAAAATCCTTAATTCCTCATGTTTAGCTTCAGACAGGTGATGGACGCTGAGTTAAGCAAGGTTTTCATAGCGTAATCGCGTTTATCTTAGTCGAGCTTAGTTTGCAGTGACCCAAAATACTTTAATCCGACTATGGAGTAAGATTTGATAAATGATAATGTTGCGGAATTTGATGCCAAGAGGCAAGACAGCGTAAGGCTAAGCGTAATAAAAACATTACAAAATACAGAAATGTAAAAGCCGTGTGTAAAAAGCTGAAATGGCAACGAACAGGATATATTATTAGAAGAAATGGACTAATTAATAACAGAATGGTACCCAAGAGACGGTAAAATACACAAAGGAAGATAAACAAGACGTTTGGAAGATGACCTGAAAAAAAAAGTAAGTTCAGAATGGATGAGAACAGCCAGGGACAGGATAAAGTGGAAATCTTTAGAAGTGGCTCTTGTCAAAGGACAAGCTGTTACAAGTGTCATAACATAGTAAAAAAGTAAATTAATAATAACAATAAAGGCTTATTTTATTTTGTATATAAATACAAATGAAATAATATTAATTATTTAAAATAACTAATTGTGTATTTTATAAACATTAAATATAAATTTACACATTTACTTTAAATTAACACATGATATTCATTTAAATAGAAACATAATTTTTATATATATTCACTTTCCAAACACTGCACTACCTTGATTAACCTTTTTTTATCTCCACAATACAGGGAATCCAAGTGTGGAGGTCAATGTTAATGCATAATATTGTTAAGTATATAATTATTATTTAAGCTGATTTGTATAATTTCCAAACGAATAAACATACATACAAAAGAGAACGGGCATCCTGGTCTACAGTCCAATAAAAATGAGCAGCACATTTTCGAATTGGCATACAATAGTACATCAAAATATACTATTGGAACTTTCCCCAAAAGTCTGTCCGTTTTGAGTTACAGCCATGCAAACACCAGCATTTTTTGTTTTAAAGAACATAAAATAACGGTTTCACGATTACTATATCCATACATAAAGGCTCCTATACAATGCAGTATTACAACGCAAGAGCGAGAAGGGAGAAGAGCGATGTAAGGGCCGTGGGGAGAGGGATGCTTACGCGGGGGAGGGGAACGGTTGTGTACGCGCCGCGCCGGACGGCTACAATAATCAGTCGCATCGCATCAAGTGAGTGGCTACGTCACGTCTTTGTACGATAGTGCTGTGTTTGAACTTCTTTCTCTGTTTTTACTGACCCTGGCTTGCTTTTGGATCCTGTTTCTTTCCCTAATGTGTTAACTTTGGCTAGACTTATTGACTTTTGAACTGCCTACCGATAATGGAAGTTTTTCGAAACTGTGTGATGTGTCGTCGAGGACTTTACCGCGGACGGTACCAGCAGCATATCTTGGCTGATAACCTGCAAAGGGAACGACCAGAATTCGCCGCGTTTATACAACAACATGCTGTGTTGGAGGTTAGTTACCTTTTATTTTTATTATATTGAGTAGTTAGGCATAGGATTTATTTATTTTAAGTATTAATTGTTATTATTTTCAGGTGGTGTTCGACAGTACTCGAAGCTTGTGTCACCGATGTTGGCAGAGGACTGAGCGTGATCATAGACCTGCACAGCAAGCGGCGCGAGCGCCTGGTACATTGCACTCTCAAGAATACACGAGGGCACCGAACACTTCGGTGCACTGTATTTACAACAACTGTGCTAATATTACCCGTAATCATATACCAAACGCGATAAGAATTAATGTATTTTGTGAGAGCAAGCTTTTTATTCCTGATAGCGCTAGGGTGTGTACAGAACACTTACAAAATAATGAATGGAGCAACCTGCCGCAAATGTGTAATGTGACACATGATTTTAATGACGCTCAGTTTACATCGCTCTGTGACTTGATGAGAATGGCTGCTAACAACCAGCCCAGAATCGACTTCGAAAACAGAGGCACCTTGTCTAATGAAGAGATGCACTTATGGACTGGGCGCACTTACGATCAGTTCGAAGCTATATTAGAACAAACTCCGTCACTAAGTGAACGTTGTAACCAGCCTAGAACTGCATTAGGCATCTATTTAACAAAACTTAGAACTGGAGACTCTGATGAGAGACTGGCAACGTTATTTCATATGTCTCGTCGAAAACTAGAACGTTTTTTGCCTATAGTTCGAGAATGTCTGAGCAACGATTACGTTGTGCTGCATCTAGGTGTGGACCACATTACCAGAAATGATATCCTTCAAAGAAACTTAACAATTCCAAGGGCTTTATTTGGAAACGATGAAAACATCAAAGCCATAATTATATGTGACGGTGCATATATATATATATATTAACAAAAGCTCCAACTTTTTGTTTCAACGGCTGTCATACAGCTTACACAAATATCAAAACTTGTTGAAGCCGTTTTTAATGGTATTCACGGACGGCTATATATTAGATGTCAAAGGGCCATTTGCCGCTACCAGAACCGATGCCCAGATCATGAGTGAAATAATGAATAACGAAGATGAGCCGCTGCATTGGTTACTCGAACGTAATGATGCGTTTATCCTAGACAGAGGATTTAGAGATAGTTTGCAGGATATAGAAGCTTGTGGTTACGAACATCATGTGCCACCAACTAAAGACAGAAGAGAAAATCAACTCACTACAGAACAAGCTAATCAGTCTCGTTTGGTCACCATGTGCCGATGGGTGGTGGAAGTAGTAAATGGGAGATTTAAGCGAGATTTTAAACTTTTGCGTCAAAACTATTTTAATAAAACGTTGCCAAAAATGTTTGTTGACTTCAAAATAGCTGCAGCCATTCTAAACCACTTCCACGCCCCCATCGAAGATAGTTCACACGCAGCAGCCTTTTTGAATTCAATAAGAGCTAAAATACACATACCAAACACATTGCACAATTATGTGGAAGCAAAGAGATTGAATTATAGGAGAGCAGACTTCATGCGAATCGAAGCAAATGAAATAGAAAACTTCCCAAGGCTTAGTGAAGAACAAGTCATACATTTTGCCTTGGGAACTTACCAGTTAAAGCTCGCTCGATCATATTGTAGCGAGCACTTACAAAATGGTCTTATATAATACAATATAATCGAGACGTATAGAGATAACGCTCTAGAAGACTTGGCACAATATGATATCAACGAAGAGGTTTGGCTATTACGTGGACGTATACAGTCTCGACATGTCCGAGCCAGGAAATATTTTTGTTATATATTAATCAATAATATTAATAACAATATTACACAATATTATTGTACCTGCTTGACAGGGCGACGTACTATACGTACTTGTGCCCATGTACTGTCAATTATATGGTACGTAGGTTATGCCCGTCATGAAGGGTTCAATGAACCTGCATTGTTCCTTAACAGTATTCTCATCGATGATGATGATGATGATAATGTTTAATAACATATTGTTTTGATTTTTTAAGAAGATGTTGTTTTTATTTGTATTACTACTTACCTAACTTAAATAAAATCATTACATTACACAAAATGTTTTTTTAATTACCACGATATTCAATGTTTGGCACTAAATATTATCAGATTCAATTTTTAGTAGAACTCAGATCGGACAATACTTAGAGAAATGCGACTTTCTACATATGAAAATACATAGAATTACCTTTATATTGACATATGACTCATTTTTATTGCAAGGTAGACCAGCTTCCATACACTTATGCCCGTTCTCCTTTATAATTAGTACCTATATGTAAACTAGCACCTATGTTTAAAATTGTTCATGACATCTTTTCCGGTTCCAATAAAAAAGGTTTCATCATAATCATCATATCAGCCGTAGAACGTCCACTGCTGGACAAAGGCCTCCCTCATTGATCTCCAGGAACTGCGGTTGGAAGCGGCCTGCATCCAACGCCGACCTGCGGTTCTTACCAAGTAGTCTGCCCATCTTGTGGGTGGACGTCCTACGCTGCGCTTGCCGGTCAGTGGCCTCCACTCGAGAACCTTTCGGCCCCATCGGCCATCTGTTCTGCGCGCTATATGGCCTGCCCATTGCCACTTCAACGTGCTAATCCGTCGGGCTATGTCGGTGACTTGAGTTCTCCTACGTATCTCCTCATTTCTGATTCGATCCCGTAGAGAAACCCCGAGCATAGCCCTCTCCATAGCTCGTTGAGCGACTCTGAGCTTATTCATAAGGCCAATAGTGAAGGACCACGTCTCGGTTCCATATGTCATCACTGGTAACACACACTGATTGTAGACTTTCGTCTTAAGGCACTGAGGTATGTTGGACGAAAAGACGTTGCGAAGTTTCCCAAACGCTGCCCATCCGAGTTGGATTCGACGATTGACCTCATTCTCGAAGTTGGACCTACCTAATTGGACTGTTTGTCCTAGGTATACATACGCGTCGACAACTTCAAGAGCCGAGTTCTCAACCATAACTGGGGCAGGGACGACATGGACATTTGACATGATTTTCGTCTTGTCCATGTTCATTTTAAGTCCTACCCGTTGGGAGACTCGATTGAGGCCTTTGAGCATCGTGCTGAGCTCTTCCATCGACTTTGCCATGACCACAATATCAACAACAATGATGAACAATGACAAAAAAATAAAACAAAAAGGTTTAATTTTATTTTATTTTAAATTTAATGTTGCGGAAACTACGCCTTTATCGTAAACTGAAGAAAAATCTCATCAAATACTTATACCTACGCAAAAATCTATAAAGGAAAGTGGATAAAGGAAGTGGAAAGATGTTTAATCACAGACATAATTTCACACATTTATAATTTCTTAAGCCTACGAATTAGACTAGGTTGCGGCAGCCAAAAGTGGTGAGTCATTTTATTAGAACAAGGTTTCCATTTGGCACGGCAAATCAAAAACAGACCGAGGATGAACTCCGAAAAGGAACACCAGAAAGTCTGGGAACGCAGAGTCGGCTCTGCAGTCGGCTGCAAGCAAACGAAGACGATGCAAAGAATCGAAAAACAACAAATACCCTGTAAAAAATAAAACGCGAGGATTTAAGAATGATGGTTGGAATCATCACAGGACACTGCGAACTTAACCATCACCTCTTGAAAGCCGGGGCCACGGACAATGGGCTTTGTCGCGCATCTCTTCAGGAAAAATGTATGGCGGAGCACATGATGCTTCACTGTACTGCAGCGTTGCCATATTTTTTTTGTCAAGTCGGCATTTTGAAACTTTTTGAGTGAAACAAGCGGGATTCTTTCGTTGCGCGCGGAACATATATAAAAGTTTTTAGATATTTATTTTTTTATTTGACTTTTAAATTACGTTTACGTGAGAATAGATAGCAGAAATAGCCTAGGAAAATAAAAAAAAAAAATGGAAAATTTTTAATTATTTTATCGTTAGGTAGTTGAGTCTTCTTCGTCTTCTGAATATAAAAAAAATTAATTAGAAAAATGTGGTGTTTCAAACAATAGTCTGAGAAGTGAACGTTATAAATGGTAACTAACAATATCAGAATAATTTATTTATAAGAAGTACTTATTCATGATATTTCTGTGAAGATTTAACTTCTTTTAAAGTTTCTTCAGTACGCTGCATGCACGGTAGAGTTATCTCCAAAAAGCGGGGCTGAGCCTGTCCCGCGCGGGACATTATATTCTGATTTTAAAATCGGGACGTCTGGTAACGCTGCTTTACGGCCACAAGCGATGTCAGACTGAAGACGGGTCTGCAGGAGCTCATCGAATCCTCATCCGCTAACACCACAACATCCACGGTGATCTTGGAAAGATGCATCCATCAACCCAAAGTCCTGCTCCGTTACTTCAAGGAGCTAATATGGTTAGGGTCAGGTTAGAAGGGGGGTATTACACATAACAATCCAATGTGGGATGCCAGTGCAGGGGTGCAGACCTTCCCCCATACTTGAATAAGGATTATAAGGTTTCTACTTATTAGATACTAGCTGACCAATCCGCATCTTCGCATCCGTAGTTTTTCAATAAAAACATTACCCTCCTTCTACGCAATTGGATAAAAAGTAGCCTATGTCACCCGGGGATAGTGTAGCTTCCCAACAGTGAAAAAAATTTTAAATTGGTCCAGTACTTTCGGAGTCTATTCAATACAAACAAACAAATCTTTCCTCTTTATAATATTAGTATAGATTGTAGTTGTGATGAACAATGAAAGCGGATTGTATCTTTGAACTCTATTTCTTAGCAATTTAATAATCATTATCCTACTTAATAATGATATTTTTAATTTGGAAAATTTGCCTGCAAGTATGTGAATTTGGCCTAGAATTTCTATCTAAATATGAGAAACAATTAAAAACATAGACATTTAACAAACCTAATTGGTCTTACTCGTCATCTTATATTATAAAGAATATGGAATCATTTGGTCCTAATTTAGGATAGGGTAAAAAAATATTAGACAAAAAAGTTATCAATATTATCATAATTACGGGATTTTTCCCGTAATACGGTTGAAACACCGATAATACGGTACGTGATAAATCCCGTATATTAATGATTGAAATAAATCACGAAAGTTTTCTAATTAAACTATTATTATAAATATTTATTACGTTATCTCTAAATAAACTGAACTAAAAATTAAACTATCTACAATATATCTTCCTATCTTATCTTCACTTTAAATCTTACAATACAAGCGTATATAAAAAAAACAACCCTAAAAATAAAAGTCGACATTTCGAAAGAAAGCGAAAGCGAAATTTGCTTCCGTCTACCAATATGGCGGCAATAAAAATTGTACCGAAAAGAAACCGAGTACCTAGCTACAAAGCTTTAAAAATACACTTTCACATTTCTACAAAGTATGCAAAAGCTATGTAACAAAGGATTACCCTTATAGACTATCCAATGCTATTGTTCCACACACTACCTTCGTAACAAAAATGGTAGCGTTATAATAATAGATATTTTCGGTCTACGCCTTTTGTTTCGTTTTAAATATGTTTATGATGATGTCATGTAATAGCTGCCTGTTTAATGTTGTACCGATTTTGTTGTTTATGTTTCGTTTTGAGAAGGGCTTTTGTTGAAGCAATAGTTGTTTTTTTGTTTTATTCGACAAGAAAAATGTTGTTTGAATTATGTAGACATGGTTCTTGGAAAATAAACCTACATTTTAAAAAAATAATTGCAACAAAGAATAGGGCCAATAAGAATTTTAGGAGGCCACGGACCGGCAAGCGCAGCGTAGGACGTCCACCCACAAGATGGGCAGACGACTTGGTAAGAACCGCAGGTCGGCGTTGGATGCAGGCCGCTTCCAACCGCAGTTCCTGGAGATCAATGAGGGAGGCCTTTGTCCAGCAGTGGACGTCCTACGGCTGATATGATGATGATGATGATGAAGAATTTTAGTAGTAGAGCGTCATTTAAAGAAGTCAGTTAAGAAGCACTTTACTCTATGTTTTTATTTCGTCATAGAGGCTATTTTCGCATTTATGTGCTAACGCTATAAGTGCGAAACAGGGCTTGAAACACCCTGTCCGCGTCTCGTCTTTATAGCGGTAAAAAAAAATTAAACTACTCTGTCCTGCGGGAGGCATAACTTCCATCTGGTTCAGTGTAGGAAAGAGATAACTACCTGAGATGTGCTATTGATTCCTAGTTCTGTGGTATACTAACCTAAATGCCGGGTTTCTTAGACCTCGTGCCGCACACAAAAAAAATCGTACACTGTCTTATTTGGCCCCAAAATAAGGATTTCGGTCTCATAGGGGCGGTGAGGTTTAATATGCCTCGTGCCGCCACAATCTCTGGTTTAGGACAAGGTTTAAAACGACTCGTAACGCAGTAGTAGAAATTACAGATGAATCTGTACCGCTGGGAACGTGTTTATAACACTTTTTTTTAACCTATAGGCCTCCTAATATAAATTTTCAGTGCGATCGATCTTGTACGGCCTGCACCCAACGGCTTTCAATAACCTTTATCAGGCCTTCTTTCCATGTAGTGGGAGGCGTCTCCACTCGAAAACCTTTCTGCCCCAACGGCCGTCAAATCCTCGAGCTATGTGCACTGCCCACCGCCATTTCAGCTTGCTAATTCTTTGTGCTATGTCGGTGTCTGTGGTTCGTCTACGAATCTCCTAATTTATCGTAGGGAAACGCCAAAATGTATATACATTTAGTAAGTATAAAATTATGATGCTCTTCTGTCGTAATTCCATTTGGATCTTTTCAAAGAAAACTGAAAGAACAAAGCCCAATCTTTTGTTTAATATTCGCTTTTACGGTAATTACAAATTAACTTGAAACAAATTTTCAAGGTTGTCAAAAAGTGAATTCTAAAAGCATGTTTTTGCAATTGCTGGAATTAATAAAAAGTAAACGTAGTAACGCCATTCGCAATCAGTTTCACTTTTTGAACCCCCATCGGCTCCCATAAAAGAACCCAACAGGGCTACAACACAAACAGATCATTGTCCAAACATTACGACATAATTCCGTCATTGTCCCTGGCTTCATAAAAAAAATTGGATCACAGCGACAAAAAATCGGGCGAGTGTATAGCGACTGCGACTTTATTAGTGCAAAAACTATTCTGGGTAGTTGCACGGTTTATGATCATTTTGTTTTCGCCTTTTAAGACGAAAGTCGCACCGACAAAGTCAAAAACGTCAAAATCTTTTCGTATGCTAATAAGTTACAATGAACTGATGCCCGAGAGAACCGAACGCATGTGTTTTCAATGTCAACGCGAAATTCGGTCGATTTTTTGCTAAGAATCGAATTTACTTTTTTCGCGCAGTAAATAAACGATTTTATATTGACAATAGACTTTGTTTTAACACATTGAATTGTTAAGTTGTGGGTAAATATTTTGAGGTGATTTTTTTGCTTTTCTGCGAACGGTTGAATGTTATTTGAGCTTTTGTTTGAATTGTGCAAAGAGGGCGAATGAATAAGTGGGATTCAAGCATTGTTGTCATTCACTTGATTTACAGATCTCTATTGAAACAATGTAGCGATCGGAAACTAGTATAATTGGTTTAAATATTCTAACATTGTATATAATTAGGTACTGTATAGTCGATAATGATCAAGAAAATGGTTATTACAAAACACTAACACGAAATTGCTTCTCTAATGAGGGCTTTTCATTAAATGAAAAAAAAACTAGAACCAAGAGCGTAATAAATGTCGCCTTCTGGGTATCATATATATAAGATGGTTATGATGAAAATGATGTCAAACAGGCAGTCTCAACACAATATCAAAATATGACATCAAAATCATCATCATCACACAGCCTGACTTCACCCATTGTTGGGTATAGGCCTCCCCAAGTTTGTACTATCCATCACGATCCTGCGCTAGTCTCACCCACTGACGGCCCGCGACCTTTATGATGTCGTCCACCCATCTCGCTACCGGTCGTCCTGCCCTTCTATACCCGCACCTCGGCCACCATTCAGTCACTGTCCTGCTCCACCTGTCATCACCACGTCTAGCCAAGTGTCCCGCCCAAGACCATTTGAGCTCCATAACTCGAATCCCAACGTCATGAAACTTCGTTCGTCTACGGATCTCGACGTTTGGAACTCGATCTAATATTCTGATGCCAAGCATGGTACGCTCCATGGCTCTTTGTGCAACTCTTAACCTGTACACAGCCTCCTGCGTGAGCGTCCATGTCTCGGCACCGTAGGTCAAGGTGGGCAGAACACACTGGTTGAATAAGATAATATGACAAAATAAAACAATTTTCTTCGACGTTTTTTGTTACGCTTTCCCGTCTCGTAACGGCTGATCATATTTCGACGAAATGTGGAACACAGGTAGATTAAGACTTGGGTTGAGACTTTTTATTGACATTTCATGCATGCAAAGCTGCGAGCAGGAGCTCTTACTTAAGCCTTAAACCATCTCTTAGTTAAAACGTTGACAATATTACTTAATAAAACATTCTAAAATTTTCTGGACTATTTAGCTGACTTTGAAATATGTATTTTTTTTCTCTTTACCACTTTGTCTGATTTTAATGTTCTGTTATTTTAAAAGTCTACATCGCTGCCACATCGATTCCCGTTACGTGGAAGTGCTCCAGGAGCTCTATACATCTTACTCTATACTATAAATGGTCTTGGGCGGGACACTTGGCTAGACGTGATGATGACAGATAGAGCAAGACCATGACTGAATGGTGGCCGAGGAGCGGGTATAGAAAGGTAGGACGACCAGCAGCGAGATGGGTGGACGACATCGTAAAGGTCGTGGGCCGTCAGTGGGTGAGACTAACGCAGGATCGTGGTGGATGGCACAAACTTGGGGAGGCCTATACTCAACAATGATTGAAGTCAGGCTGTGGATGATGATTATTGTATAAAAGGGTTCTAGCTCAGGGTTGGTTCCATATAAATTTGGTCAAGATCTGATGTTGGTATCTATGAGAAAATCATCAAACTTCGAGTCAGAAAAACATCAAACTTCGAATCAGAAAATCATTAATCTTCGAAAACAGAAAATCGAATTACGATGTTTTCATAAGTCGCTTATGTTTTATATATTTGATTTAATACTTTAACACAAAACAGAATAGTGCTAGGAGGACTTAATGCTAAGAGCATTATATACCAATCATCTTGTCGTGCTAAAAAGAATAAAATGATATTTTAGTTAAAATTATATATGCTTATATTTATGTTAGAAGTAACTTGTAACAATGTTCCACACTATTTCTCAAGATCATTTGCATCAAAAGCCCACCACGATACCGGAACTTAAAAACTCATCAGCAGTAAGCCTGACCTTTGCATCAAATAGATAATCCAACAATAGGATACTTTGATCCGTTCACTTTTGCTTAGCTTTTTTTGGAGATCAGCGTCGTCCTCGCTTGCATCCGGCTCGGCTTCGAATACTAAAATGTGTTATGTTTTCGGGTTACTGGCTCTTTGCTGGTTAGCTTTCTCCAGGTTTCTTCTCATGATGAGAACGGACTGGGGGTTGAATTCTCGGAGCTTGATTTTATTTAAGTTGATATAATACAAATTAACGATTTTCGGATTTTTCCTTAACTTGTGCTTTGATGAGACCTTATTTCTTACCAAATTTCATGATTCTAGGTCAATAGCATCCTATTGGATTTTGTGGTTTACCTGGTACTGAATAAGTGAAATACCTGGAATAACCTGATGTAACTTACTTTATAAACGTGTTTGTGAGATTATCTATGTATTGCAACAGGGCCTAGTTTGACTATTAGCAATGTAAGTGCGTACCGTATCTTCCCTTTTTGTTGTTATCTAAGCAGACAACGGAACTAAAATGATAAAACATTGGAATATCCTCCTTACTATTTTTTCAATATAAAGTGTACTCATTATTAAACTGTATGGATCTTCTTCTTCCTGCCCTTTTCCCACATTACGTGGGGTCGAAACAACATGTATTCCTCCTCCACATCTCTCTGTCTCCGTTGTCACTTCGCTCCTACCCATATCATTCTTCACACAGTCCATCCATCTCTTCGGCCTTCCTCTACGTCTATACCCATCCACACTCATATCTAACACTCTTTTAGTCACATGATTTTTTTCCCTCCGCATAACATGCCCATACCTCGCTAGCCTCTTACTCCTCAATTTTTCTACCACTGGCGCTACTTTTAAACTTCCTCTAATATACTCATTCCTTGTCTTATCCATTCTCGTATATAAGTATATAGTGTAGTATATAAGTATTCTATCAGTTATCTGGTTCCCATAGTACAAGCTCTGCTTAGTTTGGGGGTATATAGCGCTGTGTGAAATGTCCAGCAATATTTATTTATTATTTTTTTGTTAAAAATAATATGGATCTTTTTGTTTCCCCCGAAACAAGACGGCTTATTACAATAAAAGTGTAATCTGCATGGCTGTGCGTTTCTATAATCATATCCCATAGAGTGCGCTAGTTGAAATTTAGTTGAAATTGAAAAAGCATACTATATTATAAATGATTTCTACCATTAATAATAAATAATAATAAATATTTCTATACATTTCACACAGCGCTATCTAGCCCCAAACTAAGCAGAGCTTGTACTATGGAAACCAGGTAACTGATAGAATACTTATAAACATTTTTTTTGTAAATACATACTTATAATATATAGAGAAACAACCAAACCCGTAACAAATATCTGTAGATCATGCAAACATTGTTATAATTCTTGATTTTGATTCGATTCCAACACACAACACTCACGGTATGGACGCGTAATTGGCCCCTCACTTGACCGTTTTACTGAAAATAGTGTTAACGACCGTGATTGTTTCTAAAGTTACTTACATAGTTTGTTTTTAATGAATCATAAAACAGTATAAACAATTAAATATTTAATAGTTTAATTGCAATGTTTATATACATCCTAGTGGGTCATTACTTACACAATAATCTGAAGTGTAAATGTCAAGAAACATAGTTCAATGTCAGTGACAGTGATTGTTGAGATTGACAAAATAATTTGAGGCTATTTATAATTTAAGCGTACTTGAATATTTGTAGATATTTTTTACATTAACACTATTGCTACTCGGAATAAACAAATACGGAATTAGAGTTTTTTGGATGATGAGCATAGACCGTTTGTTAGACGACCTCTGTGGCGCAGTGGGCGTATAGCCTGGCGAGACACGCTTAGGGACAAATGTTTGTATGGTCTACAGATAAGGTTTTGCTTAGTTTGTGGCTAGATAGCCCTGTGTGAAATGCCCAGCTTTATTTATTATTATGTATTTATTGTACAGGCATAGGCAGGAATGCCCCATCGCCTTTATATCGACCAATAATTATGTAACAAAAAGTGATTTTGCTGGTTTTTGTGGACTACTTACATTGTTGGTATTCACGCGTATAGTTTAAATTAATTATACCTTGTTTGGTTAATATTTCTGTTAAAAGTACGAGACTAAATAATTGAGTTTTCAAGCCTTATTTAGTATAGTTATTTATAGAAGGTTTAACATAACATCACACTAATATTATAAATGCGAAAGTTTGGATGTTTATTTGTTTGTTTGTTACTCAATCACGCCGTAACTGCTGGACCGATTTCAATGAAATTTGGTATATACGTAGATTATAATCTGGATCACCACATAGGTTACCATTTATCCCATAAATCAGTTCCCATCGGATTAAAATGGTATGTCAAAGTTTATATATGTATTTTGCACCCCAGAACAACGCGGGCGAAGCCGCTGGCAACAGTTATTATTATAAATGCGAAAGTTTGGATGTTTATTTGTTTGTTTGTTACTCAATGATGTCGTAACGGCTGAGTCTATTTCGATGAAATTTGGTATATACGTAGATTATAACCGGGATTACTACATAGGTCACCGTTTATCCCATAAATCAGTTCCCATGGGATAAAAATGAGGTGTCAAGTCAAGTAGCAACAACGAGTTTAGCTTTATTTCTAGGTTACCTACATTACACATTTACTAGTTTAACGCGTACGAAGTCGCGGGCAATAGCTAGTTCTGTATAAATTGAAAGCGTTAATTCATAAACTTGATACAGTAATTACTGAAGTAATATAGCGAAGGCAGTAAAATTACAGGTTATGAAGCCATCATAAGCTTAAATCCCTTACTTGTAATTTGACCTCTATTTTTTGCATGGTACCGAAGCTTTTTGCATCTAAATCATTACAACACAGCGCACCTTCTGTTCTGCACTTAGGCCCTATGTGGTAACAGAAACGTCCCACTTCAGTCAAGGTTCTAACTTCGACAGCCTTTCTCAATACTTAAACCGCACAACAACTTATGAATGCCATTAGATTTTAGTCTCTACTAGCATTAAAATAGAATAGAGTTTTCGGCAGATAGTCGTAATAGATGATACTGTACCACGTCCCTGCCAAGGTCCTACCGCGAGTTAGTGCACACATTTGCATTTCCACAAAAAACGTCTAATATTTCTCAAGATTTGCATTCCATTGTCTACTCTACACTTTTGAGTTAAAGTTTGAAATAGAACAAATTATAGAATTAGATATGCGTTTTGTATTTCGACAGCCACACAAAGGAGTAACGATAGTATTGAAGTGTTACGCGTTTGTACGTGAGCTTGCGAACGTCACGTACTTAAGGATTAATCTACTCTAGAATTTTTAAATTAATTATGCAAGCGAAATTCAATTCTATTGTCGATTGTGTACGATCTGATTTAGGATTAAGATAGTGGTAAGCTGATACCGCAAGGGCATGTCGTGTACGGATAACTACACTGAAGGAAATCTAATAGTCCGATTTTACGTCTATAATTTAGCATGCCGTGATAACTTTGTACTAACCTCTACTAAGAAATCGAAAAATGAATAACATAATGCCAAGTAATTATTATGTTACTGTAATATCACTCGCCTT
This sequence comes from Philereme vetulata, assembly GCA_918857605.2. Classification (NCBI taxonomy): domain Eukaryota; kingdom Metazoa; phylum Arthropoda; class Insecta; order Lepidoptera; family Geometridae; genus Philereme; species Philereme vetulata. The sequence goes on from OU975476.1 coordinate 6,156,754, forward strand.
TTATCTAGATTTTGATCGTGATATTCACGTTATTTAATGTGAATACTGGTAAATAGTTACATAGGGAGAGAGATTCTGTGTTTCCTTCTACCATACCATACATTTTCATCATTATTTAGGTCAGAAAACTCTAAATTCATTCTGAAAACCTTCAAATACCAGGTATTACATTTTTATATGGGTGGAATGAGCAGAATTTTCTCGTCTTAGGAGTATAAATGATGCTATATTTATTTTTAACTTGTTAAATGAGTGATATTACATTATCTTTGACGACCTCCGTGGCGCAGTGGGCGAATAGCCGGCCGAGACGCAGGAGGTAGCGGGTTCCATTCTCGCTGCGGAACAAATGTTTGCATGATCTACAGATATTTGTTCCGGGCCTGGTTGTTTCTCTATGTATTTTAAGTATTTATTTACAAAAAAAATGTTTATAAGTATTCTATCAGTTACCTGGTTTCCATAGTACAAGCTCTGCTTAGTTTGGGGCTAGATAGCGCTGTGTGAAATGTATAGAAATATTTATTATTATTTATTATTAATGGTAGAAATCATTTATAATATAGTATGCTTTTTCAATTTCAACTAAATTTCAACTAGCGCACTCTATGGGGTATGATTATAGAAACGCACAGCCATGCAGATTACACTTTTATTGTAATAAGCCGTCTTGTTTCGGGGAAAACAAAAAGATCCATATTATTTTTAACAAAAAAATAATAAATAAATATTGCTGGACATTTCACACAGCGCTATATACCCCCAAACTAAGCAGAGCTTGTACTATGGGAACCAGATAACTGATAGAATACTTATATACTTTTTTTTTGTAAATACATACTTATTGTATATAGAGAAACAACCAGACACGGAAAAATATCTGTAGAACATGCAAACATTTGTTCCGCGGCGGGAATCAAACCCGCTACCTCCTGCGTCTCAGCCGAATATTCGCCCACTGCACCACGGAGGTCGTAAAATGTCGTTGTTTCACAAATATAAAGGCAGGGAAGCGTAAGTATCTTAAGTTCAGTGAAATAAGGTCTGCAGCTAACAGTTTTCTAGAGCTTGCGTGATTTATTTATTAGTGAACTAGCTGACCCGCCGAACTTCGTACCGCCCCTGATCATGCATATGACGCGGGCTGCCAATGTAAGTTGCCGCTAAATTTCATTTTAAACGTCGCCGTCGTTCTTTATAAACTGTTCTTTCAATTTGATTTCTAAACGACGGGGTAGACATCAAAGGAAAACCCAAATTGTTTTTTTTTATTTAATTCCAGGCATTTTCATATTTATTCACCTTTTCAACCTTCTCTGGACTTCTACAAATAATTCAATACCAAAATTAGCCAAATCGGTCCAGCCGTTCTCGAGTTTTAGCGAGACTAACGAACAGCAATTCATTTTTATATATATAGATTAATTCCTAGCCAGAGACTAATAATGAATGAGGGTAGATCGATTTATCTGCTAATAACCTTCCACTCGTAAATACTTCAGTTTATCCGTGATCATGGCGCATGCAGCTGCATCGAAATATCGGGATACTCAAAAACTCACAAATCATAGTAAATACCACTAAAACCCGACTACGTAATATCTATGTCGATGGTAGCATATGTCATGTCACCTGGACCATAATAACGAATCAATTGACACGTTATTCATCAAAATAAGATGAGAAGTTACAAATGCAAACATACATACATAGACTGCTACAAACATAACCGTTCCTTTTGGCTTTGCCGTAGTCGGATAAAACCTGAAAAACAACGTATGGCTTCTTGCCATCATTTTTGTATCTACCGCCATACTAATAAACTCACAGGGCGTATGCACAGTATGCACACCGGTTTTCACCCGTAGAAGTCCAAAAAGCAGATTGCAATGTTTTTATCGATTCAAACTCACGTACAATGTTTGTACGCGCGTCTCTTGGCGATACATTGTACCTCGTCGAAAATCCCTATTTGTCTAAAATGTTCCTATACCAACTGGCTACAGAGTTGATTCACATATTTCGAGGTAGAACACTTTGAAACTAGAACATATCAGTCAAGGGTGACCTACTTAGATTTATGTTCATTTAACAACGCGTTCTAGCTATATGTGAGCGGTTAAATCCAAAAATTTGCAAGGCAGAATTCTAAAAAAATCTATTATAGATAGAGACTTAGTTTCTTTGCAAATATTTCTATGGGAAGGCCTTTGCCCTGCAGTGGGAAAGTATAGGCTATCGAAAAAAAATCTAATAATCATAATAATTTGGGACTGTCGTGCGGAGGGTACATTTTGTTATAGGCGATGGTTACTACTTAACATTAGGTGGGCCATAAGCTTGTTCCATTTGCTCTAGGATGAAAAAAAAATGCTTAGAAAGCAGGAGTTCGAGGACTCATAGGTCCATAGAGTTTCGTAATACATTCAGTCCGACTGCTTCAAGGATTGCCTCATACCTTTGAATATTTCTCACCACCGCAACCAGACGAAATTATGCAAAACATTTACACACACAAACGCATAAACAAAATGACAGTCTAGATCTACCTGGGAGTACCTGCATGGCCAGGTTACCTCCACCTACACGGGATCAGTGCGATAGGTAAAACACACAAAAAAGACAATGCAAAACTGCAGTAAATTACAGTAAGTTTCCAAATAGCTTCATGCGAATTTATGTCTCTCCATTCAAGAGATTCGCACTACGCTGCCTTCGGAAAACTTGAGTGTGATAATTAAAACTCTAAACTGCCTCACCTTTTAGCATGATCAGGATGTCTGGTAGATAATACTATTAGCATTGAGTCTATTCTGTTTTATGTAAAAGTATTAAATTAATAAGCAAACTGATAATTTAGCACTGGTTAGTATTAAGTACTCCCTTTGTAAATATAGACAACGGATAACTGGAAGTGCGACACTGGTGGCGATTCTGTTGTTTACACTGACTAACTAAAATTGTGTAAAATATGAACGGTCTTATTTTGTTTTCGCTAAAGTCAAAATTAGAATGACATTTAATGTGACATTTCTACAATTAAGCATTTTTTACGAAGATGGCGTGTTTTTGGACTAGTTTTAGTCAGCAGTCAAATTGGTGCTGATTAAAACTAGCTCTTGAATGTTTTGCATATTTTCAGATCCAAGGATCTTTTAATTAACACAAGCCGAGCAGCCGAGTCAAAAGACACCTAACATAATGTAAATTAATGTAAACTTCTGATTCTTACATATTTTGATTTAAAATGTTTACTGACTCTTAGAGGAAAATCGCGGGTTCGAATTTCGCCCGGTTCATAAATTACGAGATAATATTAAATATTTGCAGTGATCTAGTGCGTAACTGGTGACTAGAATGACATAAGATTATATGAAGTGAGTTACATCAGCTTGATATAATCGCCTAGCCAACCTTGGAAGCTAAGTCAAATTCTTCTGCCGTGTGGGCGAACGCAAAAACTATCCTATGACATTGCAGAGGTTTTGTTACTACAAGGTTCTAAAATTCACACGTTAGTAGAATGTGTGGAGATTGATAGAACCTTGTTCTTTTAATTAAATGCTCGAATTTGAGATGGACAATTGCTTCGACCCACGCTTCGTTGTTTTATGATTGTAGTGAAGAAAGAGTTTAGTAAATATATTCAAACAGGTCCAAATATACAAGTCCGACCGACATCGACATCGACATCCTTTACAAAAATTCAATAAATTATCATCGCCCTAAGATGTTCAGTGCGTAGAACGTAGTTCTTCAGAGCGACCAATATTGTGCGGCTCGGGCTCCCAACAACTTTGTATAAGTACTGATAGTATCTACCTATCCTATTTTTTTGTATAATCGTATTGTTTTTAATATCTAGCTAATTGTATGCTACATTTTTAGAAATAAGCCGTAGAATCTTTATAATAACTAAATCGTAAAAAAATAGGGAAGATACAAAGTGCTTACAATATCTTTGCTTTTGATGGAGTTATGGCATACAATTGATAGCGTGGGCGAGGAAATTTCGGCTGACATTCTCATGATAATTTGGTACAGGATCTTTGTTATGACAAGTTTTTTGCACTATTTAATATTTTCTGTTCATTTCGATTTTATTCATTTTGCAGACTTTAAAATTAACGTATTTAGGATCCAAAGTCTCGAACACCGCAGTATACTGATATACCACTCGTTCGTATTCACCGTTTTAGTTCTACGTTCTTAATTCGTACATTTATGGCGCGTCCGTTTTTCCTGAAGACTACAATCCGGGCCTCTTTAAGGTAAGAGTGAACAGGCGTCTCTAGATATTTGTGTTTATTTTAGACCACATCATCGCTTACCATCAGGTGAGATTGTACTCAAATCTAAAAAATAAAGATCGACATTAAGTACATACCTCAATTAAGATAATTGTTAGAGTACTTATATAATAATTAATAATTCTGGACCTTTCATAAAACGTAAACGTGTTTAAGTACACGTTTAAGTACGTGTGTAAACAGTTTTTTTTTGTAAATAAATAAATGCTTTTATTATACTAGCGACCCGCCCCGTCTTCGCACGGGGGCAATGGTGATACTAAATAAACTACAGAATGTCTTTATATACAACGTTCACAGCTTTTTTGACATTAGACAATACAAACATGTTTTCTTTAGAGGTTACTCTTGAAAGTGTATTTAATTGAAAGAGAATTTTGAAAGAGTATTAAGAGTATATACGACATCACATTACCTCTAAAATTATCAGTGTTTCTCTACTATATTATGCATGTATGATACATACAAACCTTATTCTTGAATCACACTATCTATTAAAAAAAACAACATCAAAATCCGTTGCGTAGTTTTAAAGATCTAAGCATACATAGATACAGACAGACAGCGGGAAGCGACTTTGTTTTATACTATGTAGTGATAGTGATGATGAAAACACCCAAAACTCTGTAAATCATGCAAACATTTGTATCGAAGCGGGAATTGAAACCGATTTTTTAAAAGATTTATAAAAAAATTGGAATACATAACAGTAAGTAGTTGCCTGTATTAATTACCTACCTACGTCATTTTATGTGATACTTGTAATTAACTTTTGATTCATCCAATAAATCGATTTACCGTATAATAATATCGTAAAGAAAATAATACACCATGACGATAGTAAATACTGAGAACATAGATCAACACTGTGCACACGGCTACACATCAAGCTATATTTTCCAGTATAAGCTGACCTCGCATTGTGTAGGCTTTTAGTAGAATGAGAGGTCAGCTTAATCTGGAAATATATAGCTTTATGTGTAGCAGTGTGTACATACCCGTAGATCACGTTCCTACAACGTGACTTCTATTATGATTTTTCTATGGAGAAAAGGAAATTTGCACGGTTTAAGATGAAATCTTCACTGAGAATAGTTGTGCGAGACTCCTGAATTGCATAAATATTCCAAAATCTAAAAGACAAGAATATTTAAGGAAAATCCAAAGTACAATAATAATAATAAAAAAATAATAAATATCTAGCCCCAAACTAAGCAGAGCTTGTACAATGGGAACCATATTAATTTAGCCACATCCTGGAGCGCTGATGGAAGACGCGGTCTGGGTCGGCCAAGAAAGCGTTGGCGAGACGATCTTGTTGCCTTCGAGCACGAGTGGTGGAGTGTCGCACAGGACAGAGATAGATGGAGACCTTTGCTCAGCAGTGGGACAATATCGGTTGACAAAAAAAAATACATTCTTATAATATATAGAGAAACAACCGGACCCGGAACCAATACCTGTAGATCATGCAATCATTTGTTCCGCGGCAGGAATCCGACCCGCTACCTCCTGCGTCTTAGCCGGCTATTCGCCCACTGCACCACGGAGGTCGTCAATATACTGAGTTACTTGATTCTTCAAATTTAAGAGCTGTGCACTTCACTGAAAGTACTTTGAATAAATAGGTACTGGTCTTCAGTAGTGCTGCAAATGAAAGTATTATAAGCAACGATATCTTAAAAATACGCTCTGTTATAGTTACTAGCAAGCAACATTTTCAATTGCACAAAAAACAAACGAAAATTGCAGATTTTTGTCCAGTACTTCCCACTCTTTGTCTGCCACTCCTTTAGATCGAGATTAGATGAGTCATAGTGACGCAATGCCACAGTGTAACAGCAGTAGGCAATGTCTTGAAATGCAGGTTACAGCCTGCGGTCGCACGTTTGCGAAGGACAAAAGAAAATGGAGCATGCTAGGTTTTCAAATCGCGGTTTGGCAATGGTTTTCACGATTTTGCTGATTTGAAAGTGGAATGTTGCTACTGGTTGCTGGAAAACTCGTGTTCTTTATTTAAAAAGCGTTTGAATTAAAACTAGCTCAGTTTATTTAATAAGAAATAAAAGAACATCGTATTGTTGACTTAAAAAAAAATTTGACCGTCTTAAAAAGTATATTAAAACACTATGATATTTCACCGTTTGTATGTTTTTTGTTTTTCCGTGGGAGTAAGAGATATTCGTGGAATAGAAAAATAAAAAAAATCTGTACCCGTAAGAATGCCAGTCATCTCTTTTCGCAATTTAACAATCGGTTTAGTGGTTAAAAAAGTAAAAAATACAGACACTTTTGCATTTTAATACATTTAACAAGAATATTAGACAAATTCTTAGTATATAGAGAGGATAATCACCAGATAATACTATAATATTGAATTTATTTTATCTAGTGATTATCCTAACTCACTTTACTTTTTTTTGTATTTATAAAGTTATTTAGATTTTACCCGACCTAAAGGATATAAATATCCCATAAACGAAACACATACCTACCTAGGCTCTAAGCAAGTATGCAATAGGTATTTAGATTTTAGGAGAAACCGTTGAATTCGCAAGAGTGCCATAAATAAAAACATGCCAGCCGTACATAAATGTGTACACACGGCTACACATCAAGCTATAAATTCCAGTATAAGCTGACCTCGCATTGTGGTAGGGCCAGGGAGCCTAAAAAAAGCAACTTAGCGCTTACACATTTTTGCGAAATTCGACCATGAAGGTATGGGCTGTTAAATTAAATTTTAGCCCGTCCAAACCTCTAAGGGTTGGAGCGGTGACTCGTAACCAGAGGCTATTCGAAGTCTGCGATTCTGCTTTATGGAATTTTGTCTGAAAGGATTGGCTGTGTAGGAAAACAAGGATGTTGGAGTTGAATTGTATGGGCAGCGTCCTACCTTCCTTCCAAAATGGCTTTCTGACGGTCAGGTGCGAAATTTTCATCTTCGCGCGGGTTTTCGGCTTGGCTAGCCAGCCACTATGACACCACACATTCACACTTCGTTTTGGTCCTCACACAGCACCTTTAAAGTCTTAAAAAACACCAACAGATATGCGATTGTAAAATTAATCGTTTTTTTTCGTCCGCTCACGACACCGGTCAAAAGCGAACTCAATAATCAAAAATATGCGGGTATGCTCCAAAAAATGGTTATTTCACCTCCTTCCGCTTATGTTGTCGGTTGACGCTGATAAAAGGATAAATAGGACAGGGTAAGGAATTCAAATAACCACAAGCCATATTTCCAACGAGCAAATAGCCATTATGCGGCGATCCGAAAATATGGCGATAACACATTGTGTAGTCTTTTCGTAGAATGAGAGGTCAGCTTGTACTGGAAATGTATAGCTTGAAGTGTAGCCGTGTGTACATACAATTTTGTCGCGCATAATGAACTTTTTTCTCTTTCGAAAGACTGTTTGAACAATTCAAATAGGTATTATAGATTACGTATCTGCCAAGTCATATATAGGTACTCTACATTGTACACCATAATAATTTATAGAGAAACACTGAAGTAATTTTATTTACGAAGAATGTGCCGTTTTCCTGTTTTTGTACTTATAATAAAATAAATATCAGGCTAGCATAATATAAACCAATGGAATTTGAACCACAGTTATTTAGTATTGTGATGTGGTAATAGACAGATATAAATTAATCCTGTTGCTACCTGCGACTGTGCCCATGAAATACGTCCTATATTTTTTTGTGCTTTGTTATATATTGGAGGCTACGTACTGGTAGCATAGGACAGCCCTCCACTAGATGGGAAGACGATCTAATATAGGTTTCTGAGCCGTTGGGTCTATAACCAAGATTTCAGAAGCGACCGATCTTGTGCGACATAGGTCGCACAAGATCGTACGCTCCGGAAATCAAGGGGGGTGGCCTATGTTCGTCCCACATACAACCAACAGCCACAACCCAACTTCACGCACTTCATGGTTCCCATAGTCATAGATATTTATTGTTGCATGTTTCTTTTACAATAGATATTTTAAAAAAATGATTAGGTCTTAATCTTGAGCCTCGCTGGGGCACTACAATACATATTACTCTAATCTATTAATCATATAACTAGTAGTTCGCCCCGAACTGAGATCTTGCGAGTCTCCGACTGGAACAAAAATATATTATTTGTATTTTTTTTGGGGGTACAAATTGCAGTTATTCTGGATTTCAGACTTTTGCCTATATTTGTGTCATTTAAGCTACACGCATACCAAATTACAGTACTTTGGGGTCACCCATGTCAATTTTGTCAAAGTTCAGATTTTATTATGGCTAATATAATTCAAAAACTATAAGGACTTCACTAATAATAAAAACGGAGTCTAAAAATACTAATGAAGACCTTTCATTTGACGTCCTACTTGACTTAATAGTCTCATTTGCATTTTTTTTACACCACTTGAACCCCTATATCTCAACAACCTCCCAACATTTTTAGCTCATGTCGTCACACCAAAATTGTGCTATCACTACCTACCTATGTATTAAATTTCACGATGATCGGATGAACGCTGCGAAAGTTATCCTCGGACAAACAAACATACATACATATATACAACGCCGATTTGCCCAAGTTGATTTAGATATCTCGCTTCGCTCGATCAATTATTATGCACTTATAAGTTTTTATTATCCTATACCAATATCTAAAATACTTATAGTTATGTTTACTCACATATATATTTCTCTCATTACTATATCCTGTCACACTAGCTACTGCCCGCCCACATTTTTGTCGCTGTGATGTGGTTGTGGCCCGTCTGATCTGAACAGACGCTAGTTGTGTCCTAGGAAAAGTCAGTGTAATCATGCGGTCAGATAATCCGATCGCTGCCAGTAAGGTTACTGATGAAGGGCATTCGGAAACTGATATCTGAATAGGTTACACTTGCATCAATTATGAGCACGAGTTCTCATATTACAAGAACTTCTCATTGAGCAAGAATTGCCAAATGAGCAGCTCCTAATGCCGTGCTTATTTTAGCTCAAGCAGGCTGAAGTTTTTTTATACCACATGGATATGGCACAAACATTTGGCATACCTGATGTTAAGTGGTAACCATCGCCTATAGCAAAGCATTGCCTTATAGGTCACGCACCTTAGAAATGTGTTCTATGATGCACTGCCCTAGGTCCATCAACTTACACAGGCATACACTCAATTTCACAGCAATGCTGCTTGGTAGTAACAATAGACATTTTTACCACAGAGCGTGTGAAATATGAATGTATGAAATAAATAACTCAAGAGGCACCCGACCTTACTCGCCGCGCCGCTCTGATCTCGGTGGACGCACTCGCGGACTGATCTGTAAGTACAGGCAAGAAGATAATAAACGTCAACAATCTTTTGTATCACTAACTATAAGTAGCTATTTTGTTTTGTTTCTAGCACGCACCGTTTCGGTGCCACGTTCATAATACGTACAGATAACGTAAATAACACTCAACAATCGTTCATGATTATATATACGGGATTTATAACGTACCGTTTTATCGGTGTTACGACCACAGAGTGCTGCGGCGCGGCGCGTAGTGCGAGGAGAGATCGCACTCAGCCTGATGAAGGTACACCTATAAACTAGTGCGTGATAAATCCTATATTTTTATTAATGTTTAAATAAATCACGAACGTATTTTAGCGTCTACATTTACTAGCGTCTTAATTTTTTAAAGTACGAGTTGGTAGTAAATGGTCGAATGACATTAAAAGCGTAGCTGGGTGTCAACGGATGAGACTTGCAAGGGACCGGAAAGAATGGCGTAATAATGAGGAGGCCTATACCCAACAGTGGGTGCAGACGGGCTGAGAAAAAGAGAGAGGTAGTAAATTTACGTTCGACCACCATCTCAATCTGATGGTAAGCGATAATGCATTCTTAGAAGGAGCACGAAAATCTAGGATCCATCCACTCTTACCTTATAGAAACACTTATAGTTTTCAGGAACTACAAATGACGCGTCGTCTTCTGCAGTACTTACGCGAAGAAAAATCCCGTTTTGATTCTCAAAAATCAATTGCCGAATATGAAGTATCTACTGTTAAGTGTTATTCATATCAAGATTATATCACTGAAGCTGCACACTCTTTCACTAACAGCTTTGCTAAAAGCACTTAAATGTGATCTTTCCATACTGTCCAATATTTATAACTTCACAGCCTCAATTATCATTTAGTTCCGCGTGTATGATAAAACCAAATGTTAAAATATACGCACTTTGGCAATATAGCAAAAGGTTTACAACTGGTCATTTAGACCACCGTATTGATATTTGTTAGTATTTATAGTGTTCATAATTTAGCGGTAGAGATAGTTAAATTAATTAACTGGGTATTGAGTAACGACTTACACCATGTATGTAAATTAGAGATTTTACATTCTCAAACACCAAAAACGAGATATCAGACTGGCTTTAAGACTGGTTATAAGACGGCCTATAAGACTGATATGACTAAATTAAATTATGAGTAATGAAATGAGGAGATACGTAGGAGAACTCAAGTCACCGACATAGCCCGACGGATTAGCACGTTGAAGTGGCAATGGGCAGGCCATATAGCGTGCAGAACAGATGGCCGATGGGGCCGGAAAGTTCTCGAATGGAGGCCACGGACCGGCAAGCGCAGCGTAGGACGTCCTTCTACAAGATGGGCTTACGACTTGGTAAGAACCGCAGGTCGGCGTTGGATGCAGGCCGCTTCCAACCGCAGTTCCTGGAGATCAATGAGGTCTTAATATTATTATTGTAAGTATAAGTATGTAAGTACATATTTATTTATTTTATATATGATATTTATTTATTTATTTAAAAGTTATTTATGTACCTAATATGTATGTATATAACTAATTTCTTTTTCTATTATTAAGTTTATTCTTTTTACACCTCGGCCAATCTTCCATTAAGCAATGATCCTCTCCATCCAAAGGTTGTCTGGAAGAGATCGCTTTGTTAAGCGATAAGACCGCCCATTATGCTTACTTTTATTTGTTTTTTTTTATAAATCTGTTGTGTCTAGCTTGTAAGGTATAATAAAGAATTTTCATTCATTCATTCATTCATTCATTCTTATTAAATCTGACATTTTATTATTTAATTTCTATTTTAAGGTAAGAGCTGACATGTTGAATATTGTAAATAATTTAATCATTATTTGGTTTTTTCTATGTAAGTACTTAACGTAACGCTGACTAAAATTGAATGCGATAAACGCTGATTATGGACGAACTCAAACTGTATCAATAACCACCTGTTACTAACCCATATTCGCAATGAATAATTTGATTGATTGACTGATTCATATTTGGAAAAATTAAGGACACCGCTCTGTTTACGCGGGAAATGCGAAATATAGCGAAAAATGTTCAAAATTAGGAGTTTGATTGTTGCGAACGATGGATGGTTGAAAACTGCTTTTATTTAATGTTATTTGTCGGGAAACAGACTTACGGCCCACCTAATGGTAAGCGGTCACCGTCGCCTATTGACACCGACAACAGCCGGGGTATTGTCGATGCGTTCCCTACACTGTAGAAACCTCTACATTTCTCTTGAAGCGTTAGGCATTGAATGAGAAAAGAAACAGTTCAATTAAGGAAGGATGCACAATACCTTTATATCCTTTGATGGCGTGTGTGTGGAAGAGGAATAGAGATATAGGAGTTTTAAACAACAATTAAACGATTCGTTTTACGAAGATAGTAATGAGATGAAAATTACGATTAACTATTGAATCAGCACAACTACTCTCCTTAATTTTATGAGACAAATAGACAACCTAAAATCACAAAACAGATTAAATCTTCAAGCCTTATTAACGAATCCAACATAAATACTTTAAATAGAGACAATATCGAGGGTAAAATAATTTTCTCTGTTTTTATGGACAAGCGTTAGTCCTACGGATGACTAAGCTACACGTGCCATGACATAAAAGTTGCGATCACAATGATTTAAAAAGCCATCACGTTGCCACAAGAGTTCACTTTGGAATTCTCTCCTCGTTATGTTCACATCTACCTACCTATATTACTACCAAGCTAATAAAACGCTTGATAACTATCAAACTAATACTATAAATACGAAAGTTTGGATGTTTGTTTAGATATCTCTTTGTTACTCAATCACGCTGCACAGTGTGTTATGAAGCCCAATTTTGTTGCATGTTATTTTTATTACAAAAATCAGTACTTCTTATTATTTTACGCACTAGAGTAAAATACTCGCGTCGCTAGAACGAGTAGTTTATATAAAAAAAATCAATTCAAAGTTGCCAAATATCAGGACCATAAAAATCATAAAAAAATAAATTAAAAAAAACTAGATTACTTAAGACTTTTATTTATATCAAATTATCATACATATATTAACATACCATTAGAAATGTTTTTATCCGTTTATTGTAAATAGAAAAGGATATAATAATATTTTTATGATTTTTCCTTTTATTTTTTTTCTCCACTTTAACGCCGTATTAGACGGACATTTTTAAAATAAAATATTGATTAAGCATGCCTTTGTCCATGATATTAAAACCACAATTTAATTCTGCGTTGTTCAGAAATTATCGTCAATTTAGCTATTTACGTCAGGACTATTTACGTCCCAAACAATCCCAAATCCGCGTGCAGATGCTAGCTAGTAAAACGCATATACTTCATATCATATAATGACGAATTGAAATTCAATGTATAAAAATAGTATTTCCGGGTGTGGTGACAACCCTAAGGCCCAATAAATTCGGGTATAACAAAAATTGGTGATGACTTCTGAATAATTCAAAATCAGATTGTGGTTTTACTATGAGCGATAAAGGCATGTTTATGCAATAGTTTAGTATAAAAATCTTCATCTAATACGGCGTTAAAGTGAAGAAAAAAAAAAAACAAGAAAAACTATAAAAATATTAATATTTCGTTTTCTATTCACAGTAAACTAACAAAAATATGTTCAATGGTACGTTAGTATATGTATGATAATTTGATATAAATAAAGTTTTTTTAGGTACTTTTTTTTAATATTTTTTTTTTATTTTGCGTCGTCCGGATATTACGCAACTTTTATTTTTTTTTCATATAAACTACTCATTCTATCGATGCGAATGTTTTACTCTAGTGCTTAAAATAACCATAACTAATGATTTTTGTAATAAAATAACATGCATCAAAATTGGGCTTCATAACACACGGTGCGCCGTAACGGCTGAACCGATTTCGATTAAATTTGTTATATACGTAGATTATAACCTGGATGACCACATAGGCTATTTATCTCATAAATCAGATAAAAATCGGGTGGTAAGTTGCAACAGCGAGTTTAGCTATATTTCTAGGATAACTAACTACACATTTAGTAGTGTACCGTGTACTAAATCGCGGGCAACAGCTAGTAAAAATAAATAACAAGGATAAAGTTCTTAAACTTACACTTAACTTACTTAAAATAGTGCCAGGCCGTGTTTTTTTTCATAAGACTTCTGTGCCTATTTGATAGTGTTGACATCTAATTTTAGTTTGAGAAGTATGTAAAGTATGGCAACACACTAATAAAATAAAATCTTATCTTATTACTTACTTATTAAGGTTTTTAATGTTATGTATTTAGACGATATGGAACTAGACTCAATGGTTGATTGCTTGGGCTCAGTGGCACCCCTCGGGAAAGACCTACGTCCAGTATTGGACTGTTATAGGTTGATAAGGATTCTTCTTCATCATGTTATTAGTTCCCATAGCATGTTAAATTGTTTTCAATTAGATATTGGCTCATCTACGGAATTGTTCGTAGCTTTGCACAAGTATTTTAGTGTGCAGGTTTTATTGCATATTGAACAGCATAGCAAGTGATGCATCTGTTGTTATTTCATCTGTAAATCCGCAGTCACATTGTGCCTCGTCAGAACATTCTCATTTCACTAAGTTGTACCTGCAGCCCAGCTTCAGAGATGGTTATGAGATTTTCGGGTGGAATATGGCAGTTGGTGCCATTGGTAGTAAGATGATAATAAAGGCTGATGGTAGATTTCAAAACTCTTTCTTCTGGTCGAATAGACGTGTTATCCGAGAGCTGGTGCTTATCTGGGTCAACGCATAAGTGTTGATTTTAAGTTTATTGTTTTATGTATGTCAGTATTTAAGGTATTTATAGATATGGGCCTTGTTATCATATTTTGTATGTGCACATTGTTGCCTGAAATAAACGTTATATTATTATTAAAAGCATAGCAATTCAGCGGGACAATGCAGCCAGTCTCTTTGGGACACTTCCGCCTGGTAGTGATCTGGAGCAGTTGAGATATCTATAGGCTGTTTGATAATATACTAACAGAAATGAAAGGCGTTATTTTGAAGAGCATAATAAATAAATTTGTGAAATGTTTACCATAGAAATGTGAAATTTATTTTGGCATGTAACAAACACATTATTAAACTTATATTGTGCTATTGCATAATGCTTGCCATCATACCACAAATACCGTATTGGTGACGTCTCGAGATATCTCTTGTTGTCCCTTTCTAACCCAAAACCCGCAGCCATTTCCGAAAGAGATATCAAATCGGCCTTTATTTTTGGATGTCGATTGCAAGAGTAGACAGTAAATTTTAAATCGAATTAATCACCTAAACATAGTTAGTTTTCTTTAAAATTTGATAATATAACTAGAAGTTTTTTTAGTCGAAGTCTTTTTTTATGTTTTGAGAAACCGTCACTTGAATATCGTCAGTATATTATCAGACACCCTGTATAGATTGCTTGCAACGGTATTTAGCTGATTCAACTGTTTCTTCTGTATTTTAGTCATGTAAATAATATATGATCAAACATACTTGCAAGTGAAGTTCGATCGATGTCATAGAAGTAAGCTTCATTTGAAGATATAACCTTTTTAATCTGTCTGTTATTAAAGGCATATAAGTTATCTACATGAATATACTACGAAACAACGCTGATGCTTACAAGCTTATGAGTTTAGCACACAAGTGTACAACGCATCTTAGACTGCGGCTTCACACGACGCCGGCCTTGCGGATATGGAGCGACGTAATCAATGGTAATTGTGGAATGGACGACGGAATGCCACAATCAATCGCATTCAGCTCTGTACCGTATAAATTAATACGAGACATGAGTGGCATTAGAAAATATCGATACTGTTATTACCTGTAACTTGTGTGAGAATGAAAGTTACATTTTTATATTGACCTTTACCGTTCCAATGCTGGGAAATAAGTCCCGTAAAGCACTCTAATCATGTTTTTTTATGTTTTAACGCAATGTAGCCAGTGTCTTAGGAACACTTCCACCCGGAAATGGTCTGGAGAAGTTGAGTTATTTATATAGATCATTTGAAACGTTCATTAGATGAAGTTCATTGCAGACACATGAGGCTTTACACCTGCATGCCTCAAGTTGATGAATGGATCAGTGCATCATAGGGCACTGTGACTTTATTATAGGCGATGGTTACCACTTAACATCAGGTTAGCCATAAGTTTGTTCCAAATCCATGTAGTATATAAAAAGCGGCGAAGTGCGAGTCGGACTCGCCCATGAAGGGTTTCGTAGCAGCAAGTACCATAATATAAAAGTTCTTGTAGTTCGTTGTAACTGAATGAACAGTAAATTGCGGTTTACGATTTATGACGTATTAAAAAAACTACTTCCTAGATCTCGTTCAAACTAATTTTCGGTAGAAGTTTGCATGTGTACATTAAATATTTTCTTTACTTTTATCATTCTCTTATTTTAGAAGTTAAAGGGGGGAGGGGGGGGGGGGGGTATACATTTTACCACTTTGGACGTGTCTCTTGCGCAAAGTATTCGGTTTAGAAAAAAATGATATTAGAAACCTCAATTTCATTTTTGAAGACCTATCCATAGATACCCCACACGTATGGGTTTAATGAAAAAAAACAGTTGAGTTTCAGTTCTAAGTATGGGGAACCCCCAAAATTTATTGTTTTTTTTCTATTTTTGTGTGGAAATCTTAATGCGGTTCACAGAATACATCTACTTAGCAAGTTTCAACAGTATTGTTTTTATAGTTTCGGAAAAAAGTGGCTGTGACATACGGACGGACAGACAGCCATGACGAAATCATAAGGGGTCATTTGGCTACGGAACCCTAAAAAATAGATGGCTCAATTGATTTTTTTACATATCGCAAAAGTGCCTAATTTTTTCTAAAACTATGAAAGTTGTTTTTGATTGTTTTTCGTCTTGAATATATAAAATATAATATATATATATATAATATATTAAATATTATATAACAATTTGGTGAGAGTGTTTTCCCTATGCTCATGATTCTTACGGTTAACACTTACGTCATTGAACATAGGCCTTGGATGGATATCTTTAAAGGAGGCCTATGTTCAGCGACCGATTTTGTGCGATCTGCTCCCAACAACTCCCAAAAACCTTTATCAGGTCGTCCTTCTGTTTAGTGGAGGGCCATTTTCCAATGCGCGGTCTCCATCCTAGAACCTTTCTGCCCCATATATATATATATATATATAATAATCATAGAAAAAGACGGAACTAATATCTATACCTTATGCAAACATTTATTTTGCAGCTGGAATTGAACCCGCACACTCCTGCGTCTCAGCCGGCTATTTACCATTATTTTGCCATCACGCCACATGAGATCGTGAGCTGTGAGCTCAAGGCCAATGTGACTTGAAGCTTAAACTGACAGCTAATATATCATAGAGAGGCGCCACAAAGAGCATTATAGCTTAACATACACCTTGACAGTTCCGTGGGATATTGTTTTCCTCAATTAAAATACCTTTCCATTTACTTCTAAGAATACAAGTTCTTGTTGCTTAGTTTTTCCCGATTGTTGTGAATATGGACCTGTTTATAGGCCAATTAGAACATTCTTGGAACGTTAAGTTCTCTTATGAAATTAGAATGAATAGTTTTCTATACTTCTTAATTGTGAGTTTGTATGTAGAGTGTCAGAAACTACTCAATCGATTGTAAAAAATATTTTAATGATTTTATAATTATTTTTACATTATGGTACAATGGATAAAATAAGCTACAATATACCCGAGCGCTATAGGCTATATTGTTTTTGTTTATCCTCTAAATACCCACCGCTACGTCCCCACCAGTGCGTAGAGGCCTTGTCACCGGACAATTACTTCAAATATACATGAATTAACACGGGAAATTTGTTTTCAAATAATTTAATAAGAAGTTGCTCGTTTTAAAGCATGCATTTTTATAGTAATTGCCCGGTTACAAACCCTCTACGCACTGATGGGGACATAGTGGTGGGGATTTTGAGAAACAAACTTATTACTTTGATAAAAATCTGTATTAGTTTTAATTATTTATGTTTATTGATGTTCGTTTATTTATTTATTTGTTTGTTTGTTACTCAATCACGTCGTAACGGCCGAAGCGATTTCGATGAAATTTAGTACGTGCGTAGATTATAACCTGGATTAACACATAGGCTACTTTAAAATGGCAAACCACGCGTGCAAAGTCATGGGCGGAAGCTAGTTTAGAAGACATATAAAATGATCGTCTAACGGTACCATTTATAAGAATTTGTCTGTTTTTTTAGCTATCCATTCAAATTGTTACTCATACTAATAATATTTTTAAAAGTAACTCTGTATCTCGTTTCTGTTAGCTACGTTTTTTCGAATAAACGGCATAATTTTTAAGCTACGCGTGCCCAGCTGCGGTCGGAACCTATTTTTAAAATATTGATAGAAGTTTATATATTGTACTGGTAACCTGCACAATGGCTGACTTAAAAACGGGTTCTCCTGACGCCATCAATGTAGCCAAGTACCTATCTAACACGACGATAGTAGAGTTATTGACATGCTAAGAAGAAGAAGAATGAAGCGCGTTGAAGTCTTTTTAAGCGACTTCAAAAAAAGGAAGAGGTTCTCAATTCGTCGGAAACTTTACGAGTATTTTTTATGTATGTTCCGCGATTACTCGAAAACGCCGGGACCGATTCGAGAAATTCATTTTTTTGTTTAAGAGGGCATTCCAAAATCTGACGCTGTCAATTTTAGATATTTACGAAGCCGGCCGCCCGTTGAACTTGCTGCGTGGCTTGCGGATGTGTGAGTTTGTGTCCTATACACCTCACTATATGACAAGAAATGTTGATCCTTTGTCATGTCGATCTAATGAAAATGTTAATTTATAGTGTGTTTGGTATCTTCGTACCTATCTTCATTTGTAGTTTAAAGTATTTATATTTTAATTGTATTGGTTAAGCGCTTGACCACTTAGGTACTCACTTGATGGTCAGGTTTAAGAGGGAGCTTGCCTAGATAGAACGTGTTCACTCTGGACTTGAAGACTTCGAGATTATAATGGTCTGACAAGATTTCTACAAGTAAAATAACTAGTGGTTCGCCCCGAACTGAGATCTCGTCACTCTTCCACAAAACAAAAATAAATATTATTCATAATCTGTGACTAATTGATCGAGCAAAGCGAAGTTTCTAAATCAACTTGAGCAAATTGGCGCTGTATATGTATGTTTGTTTGTCCAAGGGTAACTTTCCAAGCGTTGATTCGATCATCGTGAAATTTGATAATAAAAAGGCAGGTCGTGTTTGCAAAATCCTGGTTTCATTAAATGAGCTAAAAATGTTGGGGGGGTTGTTGAGATATTGGGGTTCAAGAGCGGTGAAAACAATCAAAAATAAGACTATAAGGTCAAATAGGACGTTTAATGAAAGATCTTTATTAATACATTGAGACCCCGTTTTTATTATTAGTTTATTCGTCGTAGTTAAAAAAATATTGGACGTTTCAAAGTGATCCATGTAGATGACGCATATACTTGAAAATTTACTAAAAAAGTTGCCTTATGCCCCTCAAAAAACTAAAAAAAAATATTGGACGTTTTAAAGTGATCCTTGTAGATGTTGAAAATTTACATATACTTGAAAATTTACTAAAAAAGATGCCTTACGCCCCTCCAAAAACTAAAAAAAATATTGGACGTTTTAAAGTCATCCTTGTAGATGTCGCATATACTTGAAAATGTACGAAGAAAGTTGCCTTATGCCCATCCAAAATCTAAAAAAAACATGGGATGTCTCAAAATGATGATGATGGATGTCGCATAAACATGAAAATTTACTAAGAAAGTTGCCTTATGCCCTTCCAAAAACTAAAAAAGGGACGTCTCAAAATGATGATGATGATGGATGTCGCATAAACTTGAAAATTTAGTTATCTCATGCCCCTCCACCAATAAATAAAATACAGTAATATAAATTTCACAGTACCCACAAGCCGTTTGGCTCCCTACAAAAACAGTATGAAAGTTACGGCAAACGAAATATACGGTGTACGGTATTTGCACAAAAATATTTTGTATGGGACAATTTTTTTTTGTATGAAAGATCTATTTTTTTTAGATTCGTATAAAAATGTCCTGAGTAACATTGGTTTTGGCGCTAATGCTTTAAGTCTTATACTTTCTGAGATACGAGGTGGATGGGAGCGAATGGGGGACAAAAGGGGGACTTTAGGATTTATTCCCAACTCACCAAAATTCCCTCTATACGATCATACCAAACATTTTTACCCTACGAGGGGGCATCTGGAAGAACAATGATGTCAATGAGTTTTATAGATCTGTAAGTAAGTCTTTGATAAGTCTTTTACAGTGCAGGCTGTCCGGTTATGGAACGCGCTGCCGGTGGCTATCAGATGTGCCAAGTCACTTGCCATTTTTAAACGTATGCTCAGAGAACACTATCTGAGTATTTGTCGCTAAATATATATGTATTTATTATGAATTATTTGTTTCTTAAATAAGTCTAAGTATGTATCTATAAATTATTATGAGTAGTTATTATTTAGATTCATGTAACTTTCATTTATGTAAGTTTTATATTTTTTTTATTTTTATATAATTAGTATTAGTATGTATGTACATGTAGTATGTTAGGTACACCATTACACCCCAGGTAATGTCTACACAGTCCATTCCATCCAAAGGTTGTCTGGTAGAGATCGCTAATTAGCGATAAGACCGCCAATTGTATCCATAGATTTACGTAGTTGTTTTTTATATGTATTTGATTCGTGGTGTGCAATAAAGTATTATCTAATCTAATCTAAGTATCCATACAGATCGAATCACTCGGTCGCGCTATAATTGTATGCTGTTGCCTATAGTATTATATACCTAGTCAGGTCATAAGTATTGTCACACAGTAAAAACTTTTCTTTTAGAATGCTGGCCACAAAAAAGTTTATTGAATTCGAATTTCGAATTGTTCATGAAAATTAAAATGTATACTTTTTAGAATTTTACTCATTTTTATATATGGAGTGGACGCTTAAAGAAGACCGTGTTGCAGTTATTGCGTTGCATCGTTGCGGTTACGCGCCAATTCAAATTTTTGACATTCTGAAAAATTTGAATATAACCAAAATATTCGTTTATCGCACCATCAAACGATACAATGAAGACTCTAGTGTAGATCAAGAAGTGGTCGTCCTCGGTCTATTAGGACTCCAGCAGTGATAAAAGCTGTGAAGGCGCGAATTCAAAGAAATCCCAAACGTAAGCAGAAACTGTTGGCCCTTCAGATGGGGTTAAGCAGAACCACGGTGAAAAGGGTGTTAAATGAATACTTAGGGCTTCGGGCATATCGAAAAAAAAAACAGGACATCGTTTGAATGCTCGTCTAATGGACCTAAGACTGAAGAGATGCTGCGCTTTGTTGAAGCGGTACGCGGGAAAAAAATATCGGGATATTCTTTTTTCGGATGAAAAAATTTTTACCGTAGAAGAGAGCTACAACAAACAAAATGATAAGGTGTACGCACACAGTAGTGAAGAAGCGAGCAACCGTATTCCGCGTGTCCAACGAGGTCATTTTCCATCCTCGCTCATGGTATGGTTGGGAGTTTCTTATTGGGGCTTAACAGAGGTACATTTTTGTGAGAAAGGTATAAAAACGAATGCAGTTGTGTATCAAAATACAGTCCTGACGAACCTTGTGGAACCTGTTTCTCATACCATGTTCAATAACAGGCACTGGGTATTCCAACAAGATTCGGCGCCAGCTCATAGAGCGAAGAGCACACAAGACTGGCTGGCGGCGCGTGAAATCGACTTCATCCGGCACGAAGACTGGCCCTCCTCCAGTCCAGATTTGAATCCGTTAGATTACAAGATATGGCAACACTTGGAGGAAAAGGCGTGTTAAAGCCTCATCCTAATTTGGAATCACTTAAGACATCCTTGATTAAGGCAGCCGCCGATATTGACATGGACCTCGTTCGTGCTGCGATAGACGACTGGCCGCGCAGATTGAAGGCCTGTATTCAAAATCACGGAGGTCATTTTGAATAAACTTTAGTGTCATAAGAATCTATGTTTTGTTAAGTTCATTTTAGTATATAAATGGTTACATAATGAATAAACTTGTTTCAATTATTTTATATTAAACATGTGACAGAATTTATGACCTGACTAGGTATACGTAACTATGTATAGTGCTCGTGACAAAGAGCGACACGTCCTCACTGCAAAAGCGCTCGGCGCAGACTGCCAGTGGCCTTTTTTTTTGTTTTTTCGAATGTACTTATCTCGCTGTTGGCCTCTGAGGCCGTTGCAGCTTAACCGAGCTTTTGACGAGCACAGAAGGCGCTCAGCCCTATAATTTTATTTTTGATGAGGCAACTAGCGCAAGAGCACCACTTAGGTACGAAACTCGGCTTGGGCTGTTGCCGGGACGGGGATAGGAGAGAAACGCCCGGGTACGTGCTTGTACCTCGTGTAGGTGGCGACTAAAGGGACTCGTCGACCTCGCCGGCGAGGTCGGTGTATTTGTGGAGTGTTTGCTCTGTCTAATGTGGATGACTCACCCGCATTAGCGGAAGTGATTTCGTCATCCGGGTCTCCGAGAACGTGTCTCGGACGACGGAGGGTAAAACTGCCAGTGGCCGCGTTGCGTTTCATCATTTTATATGTGAATTTAAAAAAGTTATATTATAATAATTAATGGATAGTACACTTCTAGTTTTTTTTATTTGTAAATAAAAGGTTGAACTTTGTTATAGTATGTAAATTTTAACTTATAAACATTCTACTTTCGAATAAACGACATCTTTTGAAGCGTAAATTTGCGCAGTTTTTATTCGTTATTTTTTTAAAATATTGTATCAATATACTAAATTTTTTTAAACGCATTTCAAAGTCGACAATATTTTTGTTGTAATGTTATTTTTGTTAAAAACTTTACGACTCGTTTTTTGTGTGAAAACAGGGTTAGATAGTTCACTAAATTGCTCATTTTACGAGAACGCGAGTTACAAATTAATTTATTTGACGAATGTGATATGTTTAAATTTTTTTTTTCGATCTTTTAAGTTTTGATGAACCAAACTTTGGGTGTATTTATTTTTGTTTATCTCTCTTTATCAACCGAGTCACAGACTTGTTCGAAATATTCGCATAAAACGGGTAACAGAAGACAGAGCCCTTAAAGGCTACTGCCCAGGTGGTCCCATTGGCACCAAGTCAGGATCTGATCTGTATTGAAGGCAACCCTCAAATTTTATAGGGACGCATAATTGTTTTATATTTTCACCTCAGATCATTTATCGTCTGATAAATTCTTTATTTATTCTAAAGGATATTCTTTTATAATCTCAAAGAAAATTCAATAAAATCATTTCCGCAGTTTGGTTAAGTTATATTTTTGTTGAAAGGTTGCTTGTTAACTTATATAGCTGAAGTTACTATCACACCTAGGGAAGTATTTCCTTCCTGCTGATCAAAATCCAGGTCAATCTGTACAGCGGATAGGTGCGTGGAGTGGTGTTCTAATCGTGAATTAAAACAACTTTTTTAAGTTAAATTATAGAAATACCGAACGATGCGCGTTAAATTTAGCAAAGTTTAAGTTTATATACTAGTGGTTCGCCCCGAACTGAGATCTCACGTAATCATTGACTATCAAAATAGTGCCACGAAATGCATAACCAACTAACTTAACGTACAGTATCATTCAACTTACAGTTAACCTTTAATCAAATGAAAAAATTTTAAGAGAAAAATGCAAACTAAGATCGGTTCTTAGTGAGTAGACTTCAAATTGTATGATAAAAACCTGGAAAAGTGGGGAAAAGGGGGGTTTTGCGATGGGAAATAATTTCCCTTTATTCATAACGGCATTGCAAAATATCAAAATATGGTTGCCATTGCTACGTGATGTCATTCCAAAAAATATATTGATTTTGCTCATCCGTACTAAGTGGGAAATTATTTCCCCGTATTTGATTAAAGGTTAACGGGATTTAATGTTATTTGGATACCTATTTTGGTGTTCAAATTGCATTTATTCTCAATTTCAGACCTTTGCCTATATTTGTGCACTAAACGCATACCAAGTTTCAGCAATGTGGGGTCACTGGTGTACCCTGTGAATTTTGTCAAAGCTAGACCTTTAAACCATAACGATTACTTACGATTATAACGAATAATTTTTATTAGACGTGCCATTTGACGGGATAGTCCCATTATGTTTTTTTTTGACCTTTTTGAACTCCAATATCTTAACAATCCCACCACATTTTTAGCTCACTTAGTCACACCAAAATTGTGCCATCACTAGCTATATACGAAATTTCACGATGATGATCGGATAAACGCTTCGAAAGTTATCCTCTGACAAACATAGGTACTTATATACATACAACTTCGATTTACCCAAGTTCATTTGGAGATCTCGCTTCGCTCGATCAATGATGAAGGAGGGAAGAATGTTAAAATTAAGCTTAAAAAAATCGGTTAAATTTTGACCCCTGTGCAATTGCAAGTAGTCATTCTAAGTAGTCATAATGGATATATAATGAACAGGCACAATTGAGTGTAAATCATTCACGATAACTATTAAACTAATGACATTAGAAAAAACCCTTGACATTTCAGAAAGAATCTACGTGGCCTCGTCCGAACCTAAACATAGATATTTACCTTCTAAGAGAAGTTATCTTTAGTATAGCTCACTAGGAAACAGATAGTCTTGTCAGTAGCTCTTCAGTGCAGTTACTTGTTTGTTGATCGAGCGAAGATCTCGCGATTAGCGAGATCTCTAAATCAAGTTGTGCAAATCTTTGTCTCGTATGTACGTATGTATGTATGTTTGTCCGAGGATAACTTTCGAAGCGTTTATCCAATAATCGTGAAATTTAGTTTAGGGGTTGGGGGGGGGGGGGGGGGGGGTTGTTGAGATATTGGGGTTCAAGAGGGGTAAAAAAACAAAATGGGACTATTCGGTCAAGCGGCACGTGTAATAAAAGGTCTTATGTTGACTCCGTTTTCATTTTTAGTTTAAACCTTGTAGTTTTTAAATTATTAGCCATAGTAAAAACTGAACTTTGACATAATTCACAGGGTACACCAGTGATCCCACAGTGCTAAAATTTGGTATGCGTGTAGCTTTAGTGACACAAATATAAGCTAATAACTGAAATCCAGAATAACTTTAATTTGCACCCCAAAAAAGAGGTACTAAAGTACATGAACTCCCGTTACCTGTAATTTAAATGAAACTGTAGGTCAAGTAATTTGGTTTTCACTCCGTGGCACTATTTTATTAGTCATTGAGACCGGCTTACACAACGATCCCTAAATGTATTTAGGGGCTATACATGTTTAAATTTTACGTATTTGTGTGATTTGACAACTCCTTAAATAATATTTAGCCACTAAATACGTTTAGGCATCGTTGCGATAGTCGTCCTAAGAATATATTTTTTTGTGTTTTGGGAGACTTGCGAGATCTCAGTTCGGGGCGAACCACTAGTCAATAACAAAATAAAATAAATCAAAAATATTGTTTTCCGGGCAACATACTTGTAAATATCACAAAAAATGGATGCGAAAGCTACAGTGACATTTGCTTTAAGATAATTAAAATCATAGTAGTAGGATGTATTTTTTTTCAGGCCAATACACCACTGGCCTAAGGCTCAAGAAATAACTAGTGCCAATGAAAGAGCCACTTTGAAATAAATATATCAATTCATTGAGAGAACCGAGAAAAGACTAACGTGAATGTACAATACATGATTTCGCTCTTTTGCTATAGGGCAGTAGAGATCTGGAGTATCGCAGTGATGAACCCTCCAAACTGTGCCTTCACACAGCAATTGACGACCTCCGTGGTGCAGTGGGCAAATAGCCGGCTGAGACGGAGGAGGTAGCGGGTTCGATTTCCGCCGTGGAATAAATGTTTGCATGACCTACAGATATTTGTTCCCGGTCTGGTTGCTTCTCTATATATTAAAAGTATGTATTTACAAAAAAAATGTATATAAGTATTATATCAGTTGTCTGGTTCCCATAGTACAAGCTCTGCTTAGTTTGGGGCTAGATAACGCTGAGTGAAATGTCCAAAAATGTTTATTTATTATTATTTACAATTAATGCTTAAACACCGCAGACTTACATCGCACTATAACGCAAGCAAATTCCTTCTCTATCTACTATTTAGTAACCAGCAGGATTATACCTAGGTGGCCTTGAAGGCGACTGACATTCCATGCCCTTTCTTCCACCTTGCTGGCTATGTCTTCTTGAACGGTGATTGCATACCTGATTTGTTATTAATATGCTACTGTACCTCGCGTCCCAAGGCCGGTTCTATGCAAACACTTCACACACCAATTTAAATTCTACTACTCACGAAACAAAGCCTAGTTTTATACACACAAGTGACAAACAATTTGTGACCGAACGGTACGTGATTAGAGTGTTCAGCGCCATCTGTTGTCCAAAATGGAATGCAGTTTTGGTCTAGTCTTCCTTATTTATTAGCATTTTATGTCTCTTTAGTGTTCGATAATCTGATTATAATTTATCTTGATTGTATTGCATTGATATGTATATATATATATATATATATATATATATATATATTACTGAACTGCCTAGCAAAGCAAGTGGAGATTAAATTATTTAAACAATGCGAGTTGTGCTAGTTTGGTAGAATTGTATTGATTTCATTAAGTATCCGGTCATGTATCGGACAGCTGGATCATTTTTGTACTTTTCCAAAACGACAATTTGACAACCTTGACTTTCCTTGTAGCATCGTATTAGCCCGCAAGACAGAACCATCAACAACTAGAAAGAAAAGTTAGTCTTTTGTGGTGACCATGATCCGAATGATCGTTTCCTCTCCCATAAAATTGTGGTGTTCAGAAAGACGAGAGATGAAAAACTTCCAAAGCCGTTTGATCTCAGGACTATGAAGCTATGAATAAGTCTTAATCCAAGTGATCACTACGGGCTTACTATGAAGAAGTATTAATAGCTTCATAGTCTTGTGATCAATCAACCATTTTACCGCTTAAAAAGTAAGTAAGTTCATTCAAAGCGGTAATAATTCTTAGTCCCATTCAAAAGATGTGTAGTTAGATGCAATAAAGACCGTCTTGCAATATTCCATTCATAGTCTTGCAAAACTTATCGTTTCATACGATAAAACATTTGAAACATGAATAGGTGGCTAATTATTATTCCCTTGCAAATGCTAGGCTAGATCGTTAATGTTTAGGTGCAGAGTGAACGTATTCAGGATTATTTAAAAGGGAAATGAGAAAATGACTATTCTTTAAACAGATTACTACTCTTTACACATAGACGAACCTCATCGCTACAGGGATAATATGATTTGAGATAGAGAGAAAGGAAAAGTCGAAAGGGAATTAGTATTATCGGCTTAGTAGTGGAAATATTTATCCATATGCAATAGTTACAAAATCAGTGAGGGAGCTATCAGAAAAACGTTCAATTTGTTCTACCTTTGGTAAGCTTTCTCAATGTAGATGTTGTTAACTTGGTTTTGGTTATTCAGACGGAAAATATGGTAGGAAGTTATCCTTTCCTCACGATCAATCCCTCTCTCCATTTATCTCATTCTAAGGCGGTTTTTTATCTCCTTACACGAAATGATAGCGATTTTCTCCTTAAATTAGCTCATGTAGCTTATTCGTGGCATTACTCTTCCTCGCTTTTCTCCTATTTTTACAAACTTTAAATTAACTTGCAATGTATGTATGTTTGTCCGGGTGGAATCTTGCAAATTAATTTTAAACCCGTTCCCTTCCACCGATTGAGCTGAAATTTAGAATGCACGCTTATTTTTTAAAACAATGCATATTTATAGTAAGCATTTCCTGATTCTACTCCCTGGATTGGCTCCAGACGAAGGAAATCTTCAAAGGTCAACAGCACATATACGAAACTTAGTATACGCATTTAATTATAATATCCGGTTCTAAGTTACACCATGAAAGGTCTGCTGCAGTCAGGGTTGGCTTCCAAGAAGGAACTCCTCAACGGTCAACAGCACAGACACGAAACATTGTATACGAATTTAAAATTGGAATACATATTTAACTTTAGTGACAGTGCAATAATATAGTACCATGGAGGTGATCTCATGATGGAGGTGGATGCTAGACAATGGAACTTCTGAATAGATTGTAGTAGGTTACTAGTGTTTGGGCTCATTTGAATCTGTTAGCGGTTATAATTAAGAATTTTAAAGCTTGTTTTGAAAAAGTAATTTTTCAACAAAAACTTATTCGGTTGATGCTTAATTTTATAAAGCTAAGATCGTATAAGCTAGCCAACTATCTTTCCTCTTCGATATGGTTCTCATTGTGTTAAGAGCCTATCACTGTATGGCTGTGAGATATGGACAATGGCGCAGAGTGACAGAGAAAGGTCAGAAGCATTTTAAATATGGCGATAGAGGAGGATAGAGATGACAGAGTGAACGAGATACTCGTAAGAACTCTATTGAGAACTGATCCCACACAAAAGTATAAAACTTGGCTTTAAGAACTTAAAAAGGAAACAGAAAGAAAGAAAGAAAACATATTTATTTGCTCCACACAGACACAATAACACAGACAATGGTGGTGTTGTGTGGGGACAAATGGTCCCTGTCTCAGCATGGGCTGCTTCAAACCTTGTTGGGTACGATGCAGCGCTGGGGGCTAGCCCACCATTGCTCTACCTTATTCCGCCTTTACCCATCATCTCCGCAAGCTACACAAAGGAAGGCCTTGTGTGTGATGCGTTAACTGTTTGTCTCAAATTAGGCGTGTGCTCTGACTCGAATACATAATATTTCTTTGTCAAAAGTCAACGGCAGATAGCCAGATTTGGTGTTGCTTTTCTAAACGTTCACAAAATAATGGTCTAATATGTAGAAAATGTCGGTGTGTAAATTATTTAACATTTTCCAAGGCTTGCTTTGATGATCTCTGTGACGTGCGAGTAGACTGAGATCTCAGAAGTTGCAGATTCTATTTCAATTGCGGGCCAAATGTTTGCATTGATAAGTTGTCGAAGAGACTTAGTTCTGCTGCATACGCAGTAAAAGATACATCTTTTAACAGACGTGGACACAGCTAGACTAGTTTACTTCAGCTACTTCCACAACATTATGTTAAACGGTATACAGCTGTGGGGGAGTGCTGCAGATATAAACACTGTTTTTGTGCTACAGAAGAGGGCTGTTAGTGCAATTTATATTATGGGCCTCAGAGAATCATTACGACATCAGTTTAAATAAATAAATATTATGTATGACATTCCCTTGATCATTGACATCTATGAAAATCTGATGTAATACTATGTTCAAAAAAATATTAAAATGTTTAAGAAAAATAGTGTTAATCATAATTTTAAAACTATAAATAAAGAATGATTGTTGCCTCCATAAAGTTAGTAAATCGTCTAAAGGGCAAGGTATGCGCTTTTATAACAAACTCCCAAGTTATGTACAAAAATTGTCAATTTGACAATTTATTAAATTATAAACGTAATTAAATACAATCTTTATAAAAATCCTACTATAAAATATCGGATTATGATAGAGAAGCTTGGTATTGAAATTGCTCCAACTCATTAAAAAATGTTACAATTTAGACGGAATTTATTTTCTTTTTTGTTATGCCTTTTTTCCTGGCGCGAAGGAACAGGCAGTAAAATTGACGTTTCAAACTGATCCTTGTGATTTTAATGAATAAAAGATTAGAACTATGACTTTACATGCTGCTAATATTTGTTCCAGGACTAAGAGAGACGACTTTGCAATAGTGGGAATCTTAGTGTGGGGTTCGGCGAGGTCTATGTATGTAGCTGTTTGATGCTATGTCGTCATCATCATCATTATCACCACCATCATATCAACCCTAGGACTCCTAATGCTGAACATAGGCCACCCCGCTCTCTTAGATTTCAAGAGTGACTGTTCTTGTGCGGCCTGCACCCAACAGCTTCGAGTATCATGGTCTTTCCATCTAGTATCCTTTCTTCAGAGACAATTAGTTGACACCTTTTTTTCTGATATGTTTATGAAAAAAAGGCATGAGTAACATTAGTTACGTCATGATTCTTCGTAAAAGAGATAGTGGTATACGTGATTAAAGCCATGACCAAAATTTTAGAGTATACAGTTTATTCAAACTTCCCCGAAGAAAGATCAAGTGGATGAAATCATTTATTAATAAGAAATTGATTATTTCCCGAAAGTCAAGGACTATCACACTAGACACTAATAACCTGGTATATATTTATTTACTCGTAGGTCTCTTTGTATTTATAATATGTTATTTTACCGTAGGTAAATATTTTTTGGACACGAACCTCTATATTATCTCTATCTTCAAAAGTTTCCTTGAAGAAATCTCCTAATAGTCATCCTAATAGTCTTCGTCGTGATCTTCACGTTCTCTCACTCTTATTTAAAGTATTATATTGTCCACTCTCTCCTCCCTACCTCCGTGAACGCTTCGAATTCCTTGTCCCTCGCAGTGTGACATCCCGGTCCTCTAAGTCCCTTCTCCTCAAAACATCTCAACACACTTCAAGCTGCTATGGTGGCTCCTTTACCGTTTATGCGGTGAAAATTTGGAATGCCCTGCCCCATGAAGTTCGCGCTAGTCCGTCGTTTAACATTTTCAAACGGAAAGTTAAAGAGCACTATCTTTCCCTGTAATTTTATTTTATTGTAGGTATATATTTATTTTTGTATATATTAGTCAATTTATTTTATTTATTATATTCATTCATTTTATTAATTTCTTTTGGTATATTTCGTTTTATTTGTTTAAGATATATGTACATATTTATGATTCTTGTACACGCACCTACCTTTCAAATCATCTCTCTCTCTAGCCTCAAAGGTTTGCTGGAAGAAAACTCTTTATAGGGTTAAGCTCACCTTTGTACATGTCCTCTATTTCTGTACTTTATAATGTATTTTCTCGTGTACAATAAAGAATAATAGCTCGTATTTGTACAGTTTTGTAAAGTTTATATAAAGAACTAGCTGACCAATCTGCAGCTTCGCACGCGTAGTTTTTCAATAAAAACATTACCCTCCTCCTGCGCAGTTGGGTAAAATGTAGCCTATGTCACCCGGGGATAGTGTAGCTTTCTAACATTAAACGATTTTTTAAATCGGTCCAGTAGTTTCTTAGCCTATTCAATACAAACAAACAAATCTTTCCTCTTTATAATATTAGTATAGCTAATCTTTTATTTATTGGAAGTACAGGAAATATATGAGTAATAATATTTCGCAATCTCGTACACACGGCTACACATCAAGCTATATATTTCCAGTATAAGCTGACCTCGCATTGTGTAGGCTTTTAGTAGAATGAGAGGTCAGCTTATACTGGATACGTCTAGCTTGATGTGTAGCCGTGTGTACAATGTACGTAAATTTCCTATGTTAAGTTAGATTGCGCTGTGTATATTGGTCTAGAATACTGTTACAAAGTAAGAAAATTGGCCAATATTGGCTAATAAGAGGATCTGCAACTAATTAATTACTCCAAGATCATTATAGTTCATTACCTACAATGACTACCAAGTACTTAAGTAGCTGGTCTTGGCTTAAGATCAAAAGCCGCGACACCTGTTCTCATTGCAAAAACGTATGTACTGGTTAACTCATTAGCATTTATTGTATTGAGAGCAAATACGCAAAACATATGCCGTTAAAAACTTGTTGTCGAACCTATAATAGAAGTACCATTTAGGGTCGCCACCAGGAATTCTCTTTATCTGGACCATATCTTAGGAAATATTATCTTATGCAGCGGCCACACCTTAGGAACCTAGGCTGGTAGAGGGGGGCTCGAGTGCCGAAACACTTTGTTGTAGCAACGGCGTGTTTCGGCCCTCGAGTCGGCACGGTCACTCCTCGTGCTAGTGCTCGTTGCTTCGGCGTCAACGCAATCCACCTCAAGTGGCGAGGCAACCAGGCAACTGTAGAAGGCCTGAAGGTAGCGATAGGAGTTTTTATCGTTGCCAGATACTGCGTCCTGTTCCCTTCCAGTCGTAGCGGTTCTCCGTTCCACTGGGTCAAGGGGAGTAAGGAGGAGAGGGTGCATCTGTGTACGGCGCGCACACTTATGCAACTTAATATATCCTGTGCATCTGACTTGGCTTTGTCATTCCGAGTTTAAAAAAGTCCTGGGCTTGGTCTAATACCTGGACACGGGTGGCCTAAGGAGAGGAGAGTGGTCGCTCTAGCACTGCATCGGGGTGACAGTGTGGTTCGGCAGCACTCTTTGAGACAAAGCAGCTTTATTTAGAGAGGCACTGCTTTCCTCGCTCAGCCGGGGAGGGGGCTAGAAAAGGTGCCCCAAACAAACGCTCATTCCTCGCAATAAGAATAAATCTAAAAACATGCAGATGAATATGACTTTTGGTGCGTGGAATGTACGTACTCTTTTAGACCGACCCAACAACCTCTGCCCAGAACGTAAAACCGCCATTGTGGCTCGCGAGCTCAAACGCTATGACGTCGACATAGCCGCTCTCAGCGAAACACATCTAGCTGACGAAGGTGAGCTTGTTGAACGTGGTGGTGGGTACACTTTCTTCTGGAAAGGCACACCAGCTTCTGAGCCTAGACGGTCAGGAGTAGGCTTTGCTATTAAAACTACTTTAGCCTCTAAGTTGGAAGAACATCCAGTTGCTATCTCTGATCGTGTCATGTCCTTACGTTTCCATCTTCGAAACAATAAATACTTAAATGTTATCAGCGTATATTCGCCAACACTCGACAAAAGTGATGACGTCAAGGACAAATTTTATGAGGAAGTGTCAGAAGTGCTGACTAAAATCCGGCGCTGTGAGAAAGTTTTGCTTCTTGGCGACTTTAATGCTCGCGTCGGACGTGATTTTGAAGCTTGGCCTCGGGTGATAGGGCGACATGGCATTGGTAACATGAACAGTAATGGGCAACTGTTACTAAGCCTCTGTTCCCAATTTCATCTGGGTATTACGAATACCATGTTTAGACTCCCAAATAAATACAAAACTACCTGGATGCACCCAAGGTCCAAGCATTGGCATCTTATTGATTATGCTATAGTCCGTCAACGGGATATAGCGGATGTCAAAGTAACGAGAGTAATGAGGGGCGCAAACTGTTGGTCGGATCACCGACTTGTTGTTACAAAACTATTTTTGCGTCTTAGCCCTTGCCGTAGACCTCGCAGGGCTAAGCCTAACTGTCTTCATCTGAAAAAGCTAGAGTCTGCTGAAATATTGGCAAATTACAGGGAAGCTGTCAATACCTTTACAGCAAGCATACACCCCGAAGATGAACAGTTAGACGAGGGCTGGAAACTGTTAACTACAAATACCATCAATGCGGCTACTGAGATCTTAGGCCAAAAACCTCGTGTCTGTGAAGACTGGTTTGACGAAAATGATAATACATTGACAGTCGCCCTAGAAAAACACCGCCAGCTCCTTCGAAAGGGAAATCAGACAACTGCTTCTGAAAAAATAAAGGAGAGTACGAGCCAAATAAGGAGACTAACTCGAAACGCAAAAGATGAGTGGTGGCTGAACAAGGTTCGCTATATTCAGTGGCTTGCTGATGCGAATAGACTCGGCGATTTCTTTAACGAGATTAAAAAGTTAGTAGGAAGTCCACATCGAGTAAACGTACCACTGAAATCACTTTCAGGTACCCTCCTGGTAAGCAAAGGAGAAGTTCTTACTCGCTGGGCAGAACACTATAACAGCTTACTCAATGTGGATCGTTCTGCTGACATAAACTATTTAGCATCACTTCCTGCCTTACCACAAGCCGTAGATCTGGATCAGCCTCCTTCTCTTGAGGAAGTTATCATCGCCATCAAAGCGCAGAAAAACAATAAGGCTGTCGGCATCGATAACATACCAGGAGAACTATTAAAATATGGCGGAGATGAGTTGCACTACAAGATTTGGCAATTTTTCCAGCGCATGTGGGAAATGGAGTTCGTTCCTCCTAGTTTTGGCGTATCACTAATTTGCTCTTTGTATAAAAATAAAGGTGATCGATCTGTTTGCAACTCTTATAGGGGTATATCACTTCTGTCTACTCCAGAAAAAACTTTTGCCAGAGTACTCTTAAATCGTCTTATGGAGCTCTCTGAAAGTATATTGCCTGAAACGCAATTTGGGTTTAGACCCAATCGCGGCACATGCGAGGCCATATTCTCTCTTAGACAACTGCAAGAGAAAAGCAGGGAACAGTGTCAACCTCTGTTTCTCTGTTTTGTTGATCTGGAGAAAGCTTTTGACAGTGTACCTCGCGAAGCTTTGTGGATTGTGCTTTCGAAACTTGGTTGCACCGACAAATTTATACGCTTGATAAGACTTCTTCACGACAACATGACTTGTTGCGTAACCGTCAATGGTGAGCAGACAGAGCAATTCCCTGTCACTTGTGGTGTAAAACAAGGCTGTGTATTAGCACCCACTCTTTTTGCTCTGTACTTTTCCGTTGTCGTGAGGGAGACTTTACAAGCCAACACCGAAGGGATCCGCATACGTTTTCGCACAGATGGCAGTATCTTTAACCTGGCTAGGTTAAAAGCGCACACAAAGGTATCGTATGACCTCATTACCGAATTGATGTATGCTGATGACCTATGTTTCGTTGCGGAATCTTCTGAGGGACTCCAGGACTTGATGACTCGGCTTGACGCTGCGTGCTGTAGATTTGGCCTCAAAATTAATATTACAAAGACAGAGGTGATGGCCATGGACACTGTTAACCAAGCTCCACTGAATCTGCAAATCGATGGAAAGCCCATAAAACAGGTCGATACATTCAGATATCTGGGAAGCAGCATAACAACAAAATGCGACCTTGACTCGGAGATCAACAGCAGACTTGGCTCCGCTATGGCTGCTTTTGGTAAACTACGAGTCCAGGTATTTCGCTCCCATAACATCAAATTGAGTACCAAGATTAAGGTGTATATGGCTATTGTACTTCCTAACATCTTGTACTCGTCAGAGACATGGTGCCTGTATCGCAGACACATACGCACGTTAGACAGATTCCATCTGAAATGCCTCCGCGACATTCTTAACATCAAGTGGTCGGATCGGGTCCGTAATACCGATGTTCTACGACGGGCTAATGTCTGTGGCATAGAGGCATATTTGATGCGGCGTCAGCTGCGTTGGTGCGGGCACCTGTCTCGGATGTCTGATGAGCGAAGGGCGAAACGCATTTTCTTCTGTGAACTAGAACATGGTAAGCGGAAACGCGGAGGTCAGTTCCTACGTTTCAAAGACGTACAGAAGAGGCACATGAAGAGGTGTTGTATCGATCCGTCGCGCTGGGAGGCTCTCGCTGAAAAACGACCTGAATGGAGGCGTCATGTTCAGGACAAAGTGTACGAGTTTGAAGAAGAAAGGAGGCAAGAACTAGACTTAAAACGAGATCAGCTTAAAAGTCGACCGCCGGCTAATATCAATTACAACTACATTAATGGCGCCTTAACTTGTGTTCATTGTAACCGGACTTTAAGCGCAAAATAGGGTACATCAGCCACATACAGGCTAAACACCTAGGCCAATAATCACAAAGTCAAGTCTCTGTAGCCGAAATCGGCTAGGAGGATTATTATTATTATCTTAGGAAAGGATCGATATCAACTGTTTCAGGTTTTTATGATGTGGAAGATACAGGGCAAGATAACTTTATTATATTATTTATATTTTGTATAATGTATTGTTTATAGGTAATAAGGTATTATTGAAGAACTTGGTAAGAACCGCAGGTCGGCGTTGGATGCAGGCCGCTTCCAACCGCAGTTCCTGGAGATCAATGAGGGAGGCCTTTGTCCAGCAGTGGACGTCCTACGGCTGATATGATGATGATGATGAAGGTATTATTAATAATAAAGATATTTTTTTAATAGTGTTAAGTGTTGTATTTATCATAGTATTCATTATACATATATTAGTATTATACTCCAATGTCCTTTTCTCTGTACACGTACCCACCACTATAATCAAATATCTCTATCTTTAAAGGTTTGCTGGAAGAAACCTCTTATTAGAGTTAAGCTCGCCTTTGTACATGTCCATTTTTTTATCTATTTTTGTCTGTAAATCTATTTGTGTACAATAAAGAATTAAAGAAAGAATTAAAGATAACTAACTGTTCGTAGAAGAAAATCTTTCTGGTTACGTGACATTAATAAATTAACTGGTAACCGGCTGCAGGTCTGATGAGATCAGACAAAGAAAAATTTAAAGGTAGACCACTGACCTTCAATAATTGAGAGGCACCATAAGAAGCAGCCGCAGTTAGTTTTTATGATGGGGAAGATACAGAAAAAGAGAAGTGTTTGTAGAAGAAAATCTTTCTAGCTGCGTGACATCAAGACACTGACTAGCATACTAGCTGTAGGTCTGTTTAGTTAGACTAGACAAAGAAGAAATTAAAGGAGACCACCGACCTCCAATAATAAAGTCAACTGTGACATCGGATCGCTCAGTGTATTCTACCGCCTGTATAATGTGGAATGTTCTGAGGAGCTATTTGATCTCATCCCGTCGTCGAGATTTTACCACCGCACTTCTCGACATCGTAATAAAGCTCGTCCACATATCATCGACAATTGGGTATCGCGCACCACACGCATCACGCGATCTTTTCTACACCATACTTGCAAGATGTGGAATGAGCTACCATCTGTGGTTTTCCCATTAGGCTACGACATGGCACGCTTTCAGAGGAATGTAAAGAGGTTTCTACAGTGTAGGGAACGCATCGACAATACCCGGGTGTTGCCGGTGGCAATAAGCGACGGTGACCGCTTACCGTGGGCTCTTCGACAACTTATCAATGTGAGTATACGACTCACATTGATAAGTTGTCGAAGAGACTTAGTTCTGCGGCATATGCAGTCAAAAAGATCCGTCTTTTTACAGACGTAGACACAGCTAGACTAGTTTACTTCAGCTACTTCCACAGCATTATGTCATACAGTATACTGCTGTGGAGGAGTGCTGCAGATATAAACACCGTTTTTGTGCTGCAGAAGAGGGCTGTTCGTGCAATTTATAATATGGGTCGCAGAGAATCATTACGCAATAAGTTTAAAGAAATAAATATTATGACATTACCTTGTCAATACATCTATGAAAAGCTGATGTATGTTCACAAAAATATTAATTTGTTTAAGTAAAATAGTGATAATCATAATTTTAATACTAGAAATAAAGATAAACTCGCTGTTGCCTCTTGTAGACTCCATAAAGTTAGTATATCGTTTAAAGGGTAAGGTGTTCGCTTTTATAACAAACTCCCAAGTGATGTACAAAAATTGACAATTAACAAATTTAAAAACGCAATTAAACAAAATCTTTTTAAAAAAGCGTACTATAAAATATCGGATTATTTAGATGATAGAGAAGCTTGGGATTTAAATTGCTCTAAATCGTTCAAAATATTACAATTTATACGTAATTTATTTTCTGTATTGTAATGTATTCTGTGATGACATATGGAACCGAGACGTGGTCCTTCACTATTGGCCTTATGAATAAGCTCAGAGTCGCTCAACGAGCTATGGAGAGGGCTATGCTCGGGGTTTCTCTACGGGATCGAATCAGAAATGAGGAGATACGTAGGAGAACTCAAGTCACCGACATAGCCCGACGGATTAGCACGTTGAAGTGGCAATGGGCAGGCCATATAGCGCGCAGAACGGATGGCCGTTGGGGCCGGAAGGTTCTCGAGTGGAGGCCACGGACCGGCAAGCGCAGCGTAGGATGTCCACCTACAAGATGGGCAGACGACTTGGTAAGAACCGCAGGTCGGCGTTGGATGCAGGCCGCTTCCAACCGCAGTTCCTGGAGATCAATGAGGGAGGCCTTTGTCCAGCAGTGGACGTCCTACGGCTGATATAAAAAAAATACCCAATTAAATTAATAATTTGTTGACAACATCAGCATAGTTAGTGTTACTTTGTTGCGAGTACATTGTGAATAACCTAACTAAGCTGTATGGCACAGAATTCACTGTTAGGTGACTTATAGTTTCTTTCATCAACCAATCACCATAATACGGGCAGTGGACGTCCTACGGCTGATATGATGATGATGATGAATGTATTCTAAAAGGATCATTAAAAAACAACCAGCCTTGTTTCTTGCCTTTCTTTCCTGGCTTGGTCGCGAAGGAACAGGCAGTAAAATTCACGTTTCAAAGTGATCCTTGTAATTTTAATGTATAAGAGATTTTGAGAGATTCCCCACAAATAACATACAAAAAAAAATGGAGAGGCACCATAAGAAGAAGTAGTTATTGTACTCGCGCCAAACATGTAAGCGACATACGATAGGAACGTAATTAAATAGTAAAGACTCATTATTAGATTAGTATTAAAATCTAAGTTATGGTAAAATTCTCTAGGTATATGAAAATTGTTATACAAAGAAAGAAAAAGAAGTTATTGAGCACAGGGTTTCCAATTCTGCTAATTTATAAGAAAAATTATTATGGTTATCACTATTTATCGATTGTGATTGTTACTCCTGTATTAAGCTTCCAAATTTTCAATGGTGTTGGTTGTCATAGCAACGGCGATCACTGAAAAATATTGTGTTAGTCGAATACCAAAAGGTATCTATAGTGGCCATTTTGCGACGATACCATTGTCATAGTGAAGCGATTGGTTTAGTAGAATTAGGGTGCAGGATTGTTACAGATAAAAAAATCCTACTAATATTATAAACGTGAAAGTTTGTATGTATGGATGTTTGTTACTCTTTCATGCCGGAACGGCTGAACCGATTGCGACGAAATTTGGTATCTACGTAGATCATAACCTGAAATAACACATAGGCTACTTTTTATTGGCAAAACACGCGTGCAAAGCCGCTGGCAACAGCTAGTACTAAATAAACTCAATAACAACATATCACAATATACATACAGTAGTACAAAGAAATACAGGTAAGTGAGTAGTTCAATCTGTAGGTATACGTTGGACAACCCTGAAATTTGTATTAATTACTAGTGGTACTGCCGAACTTCGTATCGACTTGACATGCATAGGTATAACGCGGGCTGTCAATATAAGTCACCCTGGTAGAACTGTCAATTGTTGTCCCCGGCCATCATTATGTATGAGAAAATGAATGACTTCCACAAATAATTCAATACCAAAATTAGCTAAATCGCTCCACCCGTTCTCGAGTTTTAGCGAGACTAACAAACAGCAATTAATTTTTATATATATAGACAATATCTCGGGATAACTCCGACCGAAGCATCTGTTTCAAACGATATTCATTTTTTTACATCCTTTTTGTCGATATTTGCAGCACGCATTCTGTCAATTCTATGTCAAACGTCATAAGGTTACATTATAAAAGCGCTAAGGTTAGATTATAAATAATTTTATATGGTGGTTAAGTATTCTTAAATTTTCTAATTTTTCTAAGTTTCTTAATTTTTTCTCTCATAAGAACCTTCTCCTGACAATAAGAAATACAACAAAAAAATTGGCCAAATTGGTTCAGGCGTTGTTGAGTTATGCGCTTACCAACACATTTTGCGATTCATTTTTATATTATAGATATTTGAATAACTAATTTGTTTAACGATCTCCTGAAAGTACTGCGCGGTCTCATTCGAATTGATATTGACTACTTGAACTTAAGCCGAGATAATG
Source organism: Philereme vetulata (assembly GCA_918857605.2). Lineage (NCBI taxonomy): Eukaryota > Metazoa > Arthropoda > Insecta > Lepidoptera > Geometridae > Philereme > Philereme vetulata. The sequence continues at coordinate 6,196,122 of OU975476.1, forward strand.
TTACCTATGAACAGATTCAAACTTGACTCTCATAAAATACATCATATGTTTAAGCAATACGTCCAAGTGAAATAAGATCTAAATCAATCACTTAAATCAATATTCATTGATGCAAAAACGTAATCTATTAAATTCACCTCTTTGTCAGTTCTAGAAAAAACACCAAGGCTTGTAAGGAAATAGAGAAGATGTTTTAATCCTAAAATGGCAGATGGCAATCCTTATTTTTGCGACACTCCTTTCGTATCACTTAGGCTGCAATTATATAGTAAGCTGGTATCTTGCCATACTGAGTTGTTTTTTTTCATAAAATGAACCCAAAGACTCAGAGCTTTTCCATTTGTTGTCAGGGAAAAAAATATTACAGGACATTTCACACAGCGATATCTACCCCCAAACTCGGCAGAGCTTGTACTATAGGAATCAGATAACTGATAGAATACTTATATACTTTTTTTTTGTAAATACTTACTTAAAATATACACAAAAACATCGAGACCCGGAACAAATATCAACAGATCATGCAAACATTTGTTCTGCAGCGGGAATCGAACTCGCTACCTCCTGCGTCTCAACCGGCTATTCGCCCACTGCGCCACGGAGGTCGTAGGAGTGAATGGAGAAACTATAACTATTTTTGAATAGTGCTTTGCCACTTCTAGAGTGTTGAGTGTGGCCTTGTTGAGGTCATCTCTTGTGCAGGTGGACACATGAGACAACAGAGCATGTGGTCCATGGGGCATGGACCGATGCAGAGCTCCACAGTCATAATAAACATGTGAACAGTCCCATGTTCTTGCAATATCACTGGCTTCATACCCCGTTCAAATCGTAACCGGAGTATTAGTTGACGGCAGAAATAGGTACAATAGTACTTCCCCGGATAAACTCTTTCACATGAGACACTAATACTGTACCATATAGTACTCGTGCAAAATACCTCAGTATCTTAAGACAAAACTCCTTGATCAGTGTGTGTTACTAGTGATGATAAATGGTACAGAAACGTGGTCTTTTATTATGGGCCTTATAAGAAGGCTCAAGGTAGCTCAGGGTTCTATGGAGAGAGCTGTGCTTGGTGTTTCTCTAATAGATCGAATCCTGAATCGAATCTGTATCGATTGAAGAAAGAACTGACGGCCGTTGGGGAAGAAAGGTTTTAGAGTGGAGACCACTGACTGGAAAGCGCAGCGTAGAACGGCCCCCAACTGGATGGAAAAACGACATGTTAAGGGTTGCTATGAGCCGTTGAGTGCACAAGATCGGTCGCTCTGAAAACCTATGGGGGAGGCCTATGTTCAGCAATGGACGTCCTGTGGTTGATATGATGATGATGATAGTACCGGTGGTAACCAGCATAGTGTGTGATGGTATCCTTTCGACAGTCCTTTCGCATCGCTTACAAGACGTATGCTATGCATGCCTTCGTTCTGAATCTAATTAATTGTTTCAAGGTCCCGGCTTTGTCTGTGGCTATTTGCTGCCATCGATTTTATGGCTGGGTGAGTGTTTGGAGAGTAGACTGAAGCGAGAAAGACCGTATAGTTGTGATAGGAAAGGCCAGAATCTTGAAACCTGCGTTGATAACCAACGGACTGTTATAAGTTGGTGATGAGTATGATAAAGTCCCTTTTGGTAGCAATAAAACGGGTGCGTACGTCCGCAACTAGTCAGTCCAGAACTGGAAACTACCAAGGTCAGTTCATGAGACGTTGCCTTTTTCGACTTTCTGGGACCTACGATAATATCAGTGGTCCATCAAGTGGGGGGCCGTCTTACAGTGCATCTTCCACTTTGGAAAATCTTCTTGAGAACCTGTAATTAACGTTGCATTTTTCCTGCAACTATTTATTATTTGTAGCCGAACGGTCTGATACGTGACGATGGTAAGCGGCCTGACGGTATGACTTTTGTACCTTGGGAGAAGGGTAGGCCTTTGGTGTGGGACGCCACGTGCGTCGATACCCTTGCGCCATCTTATTTGTCTAGTACAGCAGTTGGGGCCAGTGCGGCGGCAAATTCAGCCGAGTATCTCAAGCGGCGCAAATATGGAAGTCTCGACATAGCTTACGTATTTGAGCCATTTGGGGTCGAGACCCTGGGTTCATGGTTTTTTAAATTCTTTCTATGCTCCTGTCGAAGAGACTGATCGAGATCTGGGTCAACGCATAAGCATTGCAATTCAGCTGGGCAATGCAGCCAGTGTCTCGGAGATACTTCCGCCTGAGCAGTTGAGCTATCTATAGATCGCAACAGTCTTTAGATGATTTAACTGTTTCTTCTGTATTCTAGTCTTGTAAATATTTATTGTATATTCTTTCTGTTCCATATTCATAGATATCGTCATCATCATATCAGTCAAAGGAAGTCCACTGCTGGACATAGGCCTCTTCCATAGATTTCCAGAGCAACCGATCTTGAGCGGCCTGCACCCAACGGCTCCCAGCAACTTTTATCCAGATTTGTAGGCAAATGAATCATAATCTCAGTTAATTAACAGTTAATATTTGCATGCCAACAGTTGTAGTACATTATAAAAAGGACCTTTAATTTATATAAGACCTTAGTATAGTACCACAAATAATGATCTACCAAAAAAATAAAATCATTTTTTGTCGCTTTGCGTTTTTTCGGCTCATCGTGAACAAACAGTTTGTATCATAATTATAAATACGGGATATATCACGTACCGTTTTATCGGTGTTTCGATCAATGATGTTTAGGTGATAAATCCCATATTTATAATAATGATTGAAATAAATCACGAAAGTTTTTTAAGTTAAACAGTTTGTATCTTTCATTTTCGCTTCCCTATTCACCTCCTCGCCTTGATCTTTTGAATTGAGCCAACCAGTAATGATTACATTACTTTAATAGGTTTGAGCATTATTTGCATACATTTAGATTGTATTGTTTACAAGTTGGTACAACTTACTTATAAAATTACTGCGAAACATAAAGTTCACCAATTTTGATCGGTAGGCACAATAGATTTGTGTACTTGATATTGTTTCCAGAAAGGTTGAATTCTGTTTTGTTCTCCTTGAAGTTAGAATGCTGCTGCAGCAGTGATTTGAGCCTTTTAAACTATATAAACGAAATAGAAAGATATACATAGATATACTCGTTATTACACATCAAACAAAATTACAATTACAAGGAAATACATAAGAATTTACTGTAAAGGGCTGCTTTGCCGCGTCAGATTGTAAGTATTACATAATGTAGATTCAATTTGGTGCTTTGTTCATTTGTTTATAATATACGGAAATGTAACTGTTACTTTAAGTAATTTAATTAATATAAAATAAATACTAGTGGTTCGCCCCGCACTGAGATCTCGCGAGTCTCCCTTATAAATAAAAACATTATTAGTCGTAATCTTTGACTATCAAAATAGTGTCACGAAATAATAAAAACATATTACTTGACCTACAGTTTCATTCAAATTACAGGTAACGGGAGTTCATGTTAATTGGTTACTCTTTTCTGGGATACAAAATGCAGTTATTCTGGTTTTCAGACTTTTGCTTATATTTTTGTCACTAAAGCTACACAAATAACGTAAATAATACGTTTTCTATAAAATATATAACGGCGAATGTTCTGAAAAGCTATTCAATTTAATCCCCGCTTCCCACTTCTACCATCGAACCTCCCGCAACCGGCAACGTGCTCACCTACATATTGTAGATGCGTGGAAGTCTCACACGGTGCGTTTCACCCGCTCGTTTCTTCCACGCACCTGCAAGATGTGGAATGACCTTCTTCCGGAGGGTTTTCCGGTGGGCTTCAACTGAACGCCTTCAAGAGAGGTGTAAATAGGGTATTAAGTGCTAGGCAACGCGACTGCGGAACCACGAGTGCTGCGGGAGTTTATAGGCGGCGGTGACCACTTAACATCAGGAGGCCCGTCAGCTTGTGTGTCTACAAGTTTAATATAAAAAAAATAATAATACTACAACATTTCAGCATTGTGAGGTAACTGGTGTATCCTGTGAATTTTGTCAAAGTTTTGTTTTTATTATGGCTCCAAAACTACAAATATTAAACAAAAATAAAAACAGGGTTGAAATGTACTAATAAAGACATTTGACGTTTCACTTGATCCAATAGCCTCATTTCCATTGTTTTTACCCCACTTGAACCCCAATATCTCAATAACCCCCCAACATTTTTAGCTCATTTAGTCATAACAAAAGTGCCATCACTGCCTACTTATGTATCAAATTTCACGATGATCAGATCAACGCTTCGAAAGTTATCCTCGGACAAACATACATACAACGCCGATTTGCCCAAGTTGATTTGGAGATTTTGCTTCGCTCGATCAATAAAAGTATGTACAATGGACGGTCTTATCTCAGTGGCACACCGCTGAGTGACGACCTATTTTGTTGTCTTGTATTAGGTATAAGTATAACTGTTGTATTCATAAAATGTAAAAATGGCCATAAATTAAATATTTTTCTATTTCTACTTCTATTATCGCTGATAGAATAAATAAATACCTACATGATGAATGCATGCTTTGTACACTAGCCTAAACTTACCGTTATAAATTAAATATATTTAAGCTCATTTTAAGTGAACTGTAATCTGTTCTTATGAGAATAAACTCTTTAAACCGAAATAATAAAATAAATATTGCTGGACATTTCACACTTCGCTATCTAGCCCCAAACTAAGCAGAGCTTGTACTATAGGAACCAGATAACTGATAGAATACTTATAAATAGATTATTTTGGTTAATATATAGGGAAACAACCAGACCCGGAACAAATATCTGTGGATCATGCAAACATTTGTTCCGCGACGGGATTCGAACCCGCTACCTCCTGCATCTCAGCCGGCTGCTCGCCCACTGTACCACGAGGAATGGCAACACAAGGAGTAATTTATTTCGAATTGTATAAATCAGAGCCCAGTTTATAAGTTTTGTAATTCACCGTGATGCGCCTTTTTTTTCTTTCTTGGCCTAAGTACTCAAAAAATACATTGGGTAATGGGAGAGCCGTGGTACGTAAGCAACCCCTACTGTGTTACACATTCAGTAAGACATTTGACAATGTTCACATGGATATAAATATGTTGCAAATTATTTAGTTAAGAAATGACCAAACATAAATAATTGGTCAAGCACGTGGACTACGCACAATGAAGGGTTTCGTAGGAAACCTTATAATATTTTTGGATGACCTATTCAGCGATAGCCTACACGATGAGGTGCATATGAAAATGTATCATTATGTTAAATTTCTATCAGCAACAGTCTACAATCCAGATGGATGCAACTGGTCGAACAGCCAGACAGACCGGCATGGCAGACAGAAACTATTCACATCAGCCGTAGGACGTCCACTGCTGGACAAAGGCATCTATCATGAGGGGGTTGTTGCCATGCTCGCTTGGCAGGCGGGTTGGCGAGCGCAGTATAAGGTGTTGAAAACACGAAAAGATGCTGCTGCCCATCTTTCGGAGGTATCCCTTAGCAGATTCCTACTGCATCCACGGGCAAGAGCGGAGAGGCAACTTTCTACTGCCGCACCACGGCAAAGAAACTATTACTAAATAAATAAATATTGCTGGACATTTCACACAGCGCTATTTAACCCCAAACTAAGCAGAGCTTGTACTACAGAACACGTTTTTTCGTAAACACATACATAAAATATAAAAAAAAAACATCTAGACCCCGAACAAATATCTGTAGATCATGCAAACATTTATTCCGCTGCGGGAATCGAACCCGCAACCTCCTCCGTCTCAGCCGGCTATTTGCCCACTGTGCCACAGAGGTCGTTTAATTTTAATGAAGGTTTCTAGTCTAAAAGCAAAAAACTTTTATTTGCAGCAAATAATGCAGATTGTGAGTAAACCAAACGCCTTGGCTCCTTTTAAATACATTCAAGTGCCGTATTCTAACTATTAGAACAATAATCATTATTTTCCCAAATTTGCATATTATAATGGCAGTAGATTCATCACGCCATTGGGCGGTGATTAAAACAGATATTAGCACTTAAAGGGCTACCGTCGTAATAATTTGCCCTACGCTTATAAGGTGTTTAGTACCGGTACTCTGAGTTTACTGTACGAATAGTTTTAAATTAAAGTTGTATCGATGCGTAGACTACTCTCATTTTTGTAGGAAAGAGATGCTTTTTTTGTTTTCATTTTTTATACTACATATATGGCAAACGAGCATGCAGTCCACCAGATGTTAAGTGGCTACTGCAGCCCATGGATATCCACATAGAATTCAAAACAAGCTATTATGTTGTCTTGATCTCTATGTGGATACGTTGCCATACTATAGAACTTCACTGTTATGCCTATGTGCCAGTAATTACAGGAACATACCATTACCATCTAACCGGAACACAGCAGTACAAGTACTGCTATTTGGCGGCAGATAAAGGTAAGGCGGTGGTGCCCACTTCCTCGAGCCCGTTCACAAAAGCTCTATCACCAGGATGCTTATTTGCGCATTGGATTGGAGAGTGAGGCGTGGCTAAAATATATGTTTTTAAATGGCCACATTTACTAGGAAGATCAATTAAACCACCTAAATAATAAAGTATTTAGATAGCAGACTTTTATTACTACAATTGCCTACCATTATTTAATGAATTTGATTGTTGTTCATGTCATAAACTGCCAAATTTTCAATGGGGTAGTCGTAGCAACGGCGGACATTGAAAAAATGTTGTGTTAGTAGAATACCAACCCTGCATTCCAAATCACGACATAACCGCTGCTAGTATTCACGTAGTTATTTTGCGTACCGATTCAGTTATCGCGCTGATGACAGTTGATTGCCGTCAAGGATTCGGAACGCTCATGAACGCGCTGCAAGTCAGTTTTCCTTAAATTACAGAACAACATATATATTAACCAACTAACCACAGAACACTTACAAGCAACCAACCAACTAGCTGTCACGTCACTTTTGACAGGGAGGCTCACGGTGATATCGGTTTGGAGTATGGACGTTGTTAGCGCAAAATAGCGGATGTAATGTCGTCATCTATAACAATTCACAAGACATCGTTGTCGTGCTCACGGTGACTTGGAACGCTTGTTAGCGCTGATGATATCAATTTTAGCTTGATTCGGAATGCAGCCCAAAAGATATCTATAGTGGCCATTTTGCGTCGATACCATTGTCATAGTGAAGCGATTGGTTTACTAAAATTGGGCCTCAGGATTATTGTTGTCCTTTTTTTTGTGACAAATACATTTGACGACTTTCGTGGCGCAGTGGGTGAATAGCCAACTGAGACGCAGGAGGTAGCGGGTTCTATTCCCGCCGCGGAACAAATGTTTGCATGATCTACATATATTTGTTCCGGGTCTGGATGTTTTTCTATATATTATAAGTAAGTATTTACAAAAAAAATGTAAATAAGTATTCTGTCAGTTATCTGGTTCCCATAATACAAGCTCTGCTTAGTTTGGGGCTAGATAGCGCTGTGTAAAATGTCCAGCAATATTTTTTTATTTATTTATATTCATTAGATGGTATTTAAATTTAATTTAGTTTGTGCCATCAACATTTTTGTTGCATTTATACGCCCCCTCCAATATCACCAGTTAGTTGACATAAAATTGCTGGAGATTAAAACTAGTGATCGGGCAACAGGTAATGGAGATTTGATTGGATACCATTTCAATTAGGCGCTGGTATTTTAATGAGATAAGATGATAGAGTCATTGTGTGAATGAAAATGTGTTATATTATAGAAATAATTAATACACCTACGCGCAGTGTAATAATGAAGTTAAGTACATTTTGGACCTTATTTTAGAACAAGGGACAAAGGCGGTAACTCATTAAATATCAAAATAGAACATCCACATTAATATCGAAGACCTCGCTGGCGCCGTGGACGCAGGAGGTTGCGGGTACGATTCCCGTCACGGAACAAATATTTGCATGATCTACAGATATTTGTTTCGGGTCTGGTTGTTTCTCTATATATTATAAGTACCTATCTATGTATTTAAAATAAATAAAAGTAGATAGGTAGATAAGTATCTGTTATCTGGTTCACATATTACAAGCTTTGCTTAGTTTAGGGCTAGATGGTGCTGTGTGAAATGTCCAGCATTATTTATTGAAGTAAAACTTTTACTTAGAAAACTTTCGTGATTAATTTCAATCATTATTATAAATACGGGATTTATCACGTACCGTCTTATCGGTGTTTCGACCGACAATGTTTCGGCTCAATTCGTGAACCTTCATCAGGGTGAGTGCGATCCGCTCCGAATAACGTCTCGCCTCGCATTGCTCGCCGCTGCCCTCTGCGCGCGAGCGAACGGGCGGGGTGGCGGGGATTGGGCCACGAATTGAACCGAAACATTGTCGGTCGAAACACCGATAAGACTGTACGTGATAAATCCCGTATTTATAATAATGAAGTAAAACTTCTTTACGCGCGCTTGACTTGGGCAGTAAGCTGGATAATGTGTGATGAGAGCGTTACGAAAATAGTAGTCGGCCGAGACAAACGGAATTTGAGAGGGAGAGATAAGTTACTGATGATAGAAATATACATAGATATAGATGGAGCTAAAGAAGTTTTACTTCAGTCGTGTGGTCTAAAGCACACTCGTTTTATTATTGAAGTAAAACTTCTTAAGCTGGTGAATGCGTGAAGAGAGCGTTACGAAAAGTGAGATCGGGCGAGGTGAACGGAATTTGAGAGGGAGATATAAGTTAGTGAAGATAGAAATATACATAGATATAGATGGAGCTAAAGAAGTTTTACTTTAGTCGTGTGGTCTAAAGCACACTCACTTTTTTTATTGAAGTAAAACTTCTTAAGCTGGTGAATGCATGAAGAGAGCGTTACGAAAAAAGAGATCGGGCGAGGTGAACGGAATTTGAGAGGGAGATATAAGTTAGTGATGATAGAAATATACATAGATATAGATGGAGCTAAAAAAGTTTTACTTCAGTCGTGTGGTCTAAAGCACACTCGTTTTTTTATTGAAGTAAAACTTCTTAAGCTGGTGAATGCATGACGAGAGCGTTACGAAAAGTGGGATCGGGCGAGGTGAACGAAATTTGAGAGGAAGATATAAGTTAGTGAAGATAGAAATATACATAGATATAGATGGAGCTAAAGATGTTTTACTTCAATCGTGTGGTCTAAAGCACACTCGTTTTTTTTATTGAAGTAAAACTTCTTAAGCTGGTGAATGCATGACGAGAGCGTTACGAAAAGTGGGATCGGGCGAGGTGAACGAAATTTGAGAGGGAGATATAAGTTAGTGAAGATAGAAATATACATAGATATAGATGGAGCTAAAGAAGTTTTACTTCAGTCGTGTGGTCTAAAGCACACTCGTTTTTTTTATTGAAGTAAAACTTCTTAAGCTGGTGAATGCGTGACGAGAGCGTTACGAAAAGTGAGATCGGGCGAGGTGAACGGAATTTGAGAGGGAGATATAAGTTAGTGATGATAGAAATATACATAGATATAGATGGAGCTAAAAAAGTTTTACTTCAGTCGTGTGGTCTAAAGCACACTCGTTTTTTTATTGAAGTAAAACTTCTTAAGCTGGTGAATGCATGACGAGAGCGTTACGAAAAGTGGGATCGGGCGAGGTGAACGAAATTTGAGAGGAAGATATAAGTTAGTGAAGATAGAAATATACATAGATATAGATGGAGCTAAAGATGTTTTACTTCAATCGTGTGGTCTAAAGCACACTCGTTTTTTTTATTGAAGTAAAACTTCTTAAGCTGGTGAATGCATGACGAGAGCGTTACGAAAAGTGGGATCGGGCGAGGTGAACGAAATTTGAGAGGGAGATATAAGTTAGTGAAGATAGAAATATACATAGATATAGATGGAGCTAAAGAAGTTTTACTTCAGTCGTGTGGTCTCTCGTTTTTTTATTGAAGTAAAACTTCTTAAGCTGGTGAATGCGTGACGAGAGCGTTACGAAAAGTGGGATCCGGCGAGGTGAACGGAATTTGAGAGGGAGATATAAGTTAGTGAAGATAGAAATATACATAGATATAGATGGAGCTAAAGAAGTTTTACTTTAGTCGTGTGGTCTAAAGCACACTCGTTTTTTTATTGAAGTAAAACTTCTTAAGCTGGTGAATGCGTGCAGAGCATTACGAAATGTGGGATCGGGCGAGGTGAACGGAATTTGAGAGGGAGATATAAGTTAGTTAAGATAGAAATATACATAGATATAGATGGAGCTAAAGAAGTTTTACTTCAGTCGTGTGGTCTAAAGCACACTCGTTTTTTTATTGAAGTAAAACTTCTTAAGCTGGTGAATGCGTGACGAGAGCGTTACGAAAAGTGGGATCGGGCGAGGTGAACGGAATTTGAGAGGGAGATATACTCGTAAGTTAGTGAAGATAGAAATATACATAGATATAGATGGAGCTAAAGAAGTTTTACTTCAGTCGTGTGGTCTAAAGCACACTCGTTTTTTTATTGAAGTAAAACTTCTTAAGCTGGTGAATGCGTGACGAGAGCGTTACGAAAAGTGGGATCGGGCGAGGTGAACGAAATTTGAGAGGGAGATATAAGTTAGTGAAGATAGAAATATACATACATATAGATGGAGCTAAAGAAGTTTTACTTCAGTCGTGTGGTCTAAAGCACACTCGTTTTTTTATTGAAGTAAAACTTCTTAAGCTGGTGAATGCGTGACGAGAGCGTTACGAAAAGTGGGATCGGGCGAGGTGACCGGAATTTGAGAGGGAGATATACTCGTAAGTTAGTGAAGATAGAAATATACATAGATATAGATGGAGCTAAAGAAGTTTTACTGCAGTCGTATGGTCTAAAGCACACTCGTTTTTTTATTGAAGTAAAACTTCTTAACCTGGTGAATGCGTGACGAGAGCGTTACGAAAAGTGGGATCGGGCGAGGTGAACGGAATTTGAGAGGGAGATATAAGTTAGTGAAGATAGAAATATACATAGATATAGATGGAGCTAAAGAAGTTTTACTTCAGTCGTGTGGTTTAAAGCACACTCGTTTTTTTATTGAAGTAAAACTTCTAAAGCTGGTGAATGCGTGACGAGAGCGTTACGAAAAGTGGGATCGGGCGAGGTGAACGGAATTTGAGAGGGAGATATACTCGTAAGTTAGTGAAGATAGAAATATACATAGATATAGATGGAGCTAAAGAAGTTTTACTGCAGTCGTATGGTCTAAAGCACACTCGTTTTTTTATTGAAGTAAAACTTCTTAACCTGGTGAATGCGTGACGAGAGCGTTACGAAAAGTGGGATCGGGCGAGGTGAACGGAATTTGAGAGGGAGATATAAGTTAGTGAAGATAGAAATATACATAGATATAGATGGAGCTAAAGAAGTTTTACTTCAGTCGTGTGGTCTAAAGCACACTCGTTTTTTTATTGAAGTAAAACTTCTAAAGCTGGTGAATGCGTGACGAGAGCGTTACGAAAAGTGGGATCGGGCGAGGTGAACGAAATTTGAGAGGGAGATATAAGTTAGTGAAGATAGAAATATACATAGATATAGATGGAGCTAAAGAAGTTTTACTTCAGTCGTGTGGTCTAAAGCATACTCGTTTTTTTATTGAAGTAAAACTTCTTAAGCTGGTGAATGCGTGACGAGAGCGTTACGAAAAGTGGGATCGGGCGAGGTGATCGAAATTTGAGAGGGAGATATAAGTTAGTGAAGATAGAAATATACATACATATAGATGGAGCTAAAGAAGTTTTACTTCAGTCGTGTGGTCTAAAGCACACTCGTTTTATTTACTAATAAGTGATCTTTACCCGGCCTTCTGCATCAACAAATCCTCTAATTTTTTTGATGTCATAAACTGTATTGTTAGTGTTAAATCTTTAACTGCGAGCTTACTGATCAATGATCATAAGCCTTCCTCAATGCCAACCATTGAGCCAGATAATAAAATCTGGGCTAGCATCTTAGCTGACGCAATGCAATTCTAAAGCAGTAGCACACGTTTTGCACTTGTATTCATTTAGCTTAGCTTTATCAGGTAGGCCATCTGCATAAAGCATTGACATTGGTTGAGTGACTCTCACTGGAAATGCAAAAAAAAACTACTGATCGCCAAGTGCTTGCTAAGTTTTAAGACTGTATTTTTTCGATACAGGAAAGGACTGGGAGAAATGGGAGTAGCCTTTGTCCAGCGGGCGGTCATTGAGAGCTGAATGTCATCATCATAATATCGTAGGTTTTTCGATAGCCCCTTGCGGGTCTATTAAAAAACAAAGATGCTCTTTAGCACCTGTACCGAGTGTTACTAATAAATCTTCATACAAATAATTCAATCCATACAAAGTTTTAAATTCAATTCAAAAATATGCGATCAATTCGATTGAATGCAAATTCGGCATTCAAAGCGGTCCAATGGAATGGTATAGTACTGCATAACTACAAGTATCCATGATCAAAATAGGACTAGAATGAAGGTGTGTTACATTTTTGTTGGCTTTCTGAATTTAATAATTAGTCTGACCTGTGGTTTTTATTGTATTACTTACTTTGAACACACTAATATTATAAATGCGAAAGTTTGGATGTTTATTTATTGATTAGTTGTTTGTTAATCAATAACGTCGTAACGACTGAACCGATTTTTATGAAATTTGTTATGTAAGTAGATTATAACCTGGATATAGGTTACTTTTATTGACAACCCACGTGTGCGAAGCCGTGGGCGGAAGCTAGTAATCAATAATACAACATTCTATTTAAATATATAAAACAAAGTCGGGTTAATTAAACCATTTATAACTCAAGAACGGATGGACCGATTTCTATGAAATTTGATATATAGATAGATTATAATCGGAATTGAATCATGAGCTCAAAAGCCGACTGCGAAGAAGCAGGGTATTGTTTTTATAGACAAACTAAGCGTGCGAAGCCGTGGGTGGATCAGCTAGTATATATATCAAAATCAATTGCTGTTCGTTAGTCTCTCTAAATCTCAAAAACAGTTTGACTGATTTTGATGATTTTTTTGTATTTGAGTGGGTCTCTGGATGGTCTAGATTTACAATTGGACCCGGTAGCTGGCGATGTTATCCAGCGGTTGTTGGCAAGATCCAGAAAATTGCGGACGAAGTCACGGGCATGCAACTAGTAATACCTAAAGAGAAGAACAATGGCTGTCACTTATAGGTGAGTATTTGTGACAAATAAATGTATTTCTTTTTATCTGATGTAGTTTTAGCTTAAGATCGCTCTTCGCCTGCTACAGGTGATTAGCTCGTAAAGAGCTACAAAAATTAATTGGCCCATATTATTGGAGATTGTCATTTAAAAGTACTACTGTTATAATTCTCAAATTCACCTTCAGTGGTAAAAAAGGAAGGTACCATAAGATGCGTATAAAAATACCCCTTTGTCTTCTAGGTTCCTAAAGATACTTTGATAAAATCAGGATAAAGCGCGTTCAAGTATTACGTAACTCAATTCTTGAAGATTTTTGGCCCTCCTTCACTGGGGGGAACCTCATGTAACGCGCCGTAACGTTTGTCTGTAACCCCCCCCCCCCCCCCCCCTTCCTAAACGTTACGTAACACGCAAGTGACCATTGTTACCTAAAAGTCACAATTATGTTGCAACTTGGGAAATTTTAATTGCTCTGTTTTTTATTTAAATAACAAAAATAATGTTACGTAACGCGTTGTTTTTCCCCCTTCTGCTCCTGTAACGCAACGTTACGTTTTACAAGCCTCCCCCTCTCCCCCATCCCCCAAAATTGCGTTACGCAATATTTGAATACGCCCTAGGTAGATCGTAGATTACAGTTAAACTGTCTTTCTTTATTCTGTATCATACTTACTGTACAAAATAAGATGTCTTGTTGAAAATGTTCGGGCACGGAACCCTGTTTCCGCGATCCTGATTTGCACCTGACCGATTTCATCGGCTGGTCTGGTAAACTCTTTAGTGTGTTGCACTGTATACTGTGACACTCATAAGCACTCAAGTACATCTATGTGTACTTGAGGTATTCCTAGGCGTTATGTCATTGTTTTCCATCGGTTTTAATCATTGATATAATATAACTAGAGATATCGAGAACTAGTAGCCTAATTCTACTAATTTAAAAGAAAAACTATAATAGAGCCATACCATTAATCAACGATTATGATTGTTGTTCAAAAAAGTTGTCATAAAAGACATTTTTTGTCAACCTACCTAGTCAGGTCATAAGTATTGTCACACCGTAAAACTTTTCTTTTAGAATGCTGGCCACAAAAAAATTTATAGAATTCGAATTACGAATTGTTCATGAAAATAAAAATGTATACTTTTTAGGATTTTACTCATTTTTAAATATGGAGTGGACGCTTAAAGAAGACCGTGTTGCAGTTATTGCGTTGCATCGTTGCGGTTACGCGCCAATTCAAATTTTTGACATACTGATAAATTTGAATGTAACCGAAAGATTCGTTTATCGCACCTTCAAACGATACAATGAAGACACTAGTGTAGATGAGAGGTCAAGAAGTGGTCGCCCTCGGTCTGTTAGGACTCCAGCAGTGATAAAAGCTGTGAAGGCGCGAATTCAATGAAATCCCAAACGTAAGCAGGAACTGTTGGCCCTTTAGCTGGGGTTAAGCAGAACCACGGTGAAAAGGGTGTTAAATTAAGACTTAGGGCTTCGGGCATATCGAAGAAAAACAGGACATCGTTTGAATGCTCGTCTAATGGACCTGAGACTGAAGAGATGCCGCGCTTTGTTGAAGCGGTACGCGGGAAAAAAATATAGGGAAATTCTTTTTTCGGGTGAAAAAATTTTTACCGTAGAAGAGAGCTACAACAAACAAAATGATAAGGTGTACGCACACAGTAGTGAAGAAGCGAGCAACCGTATTCCCCGTGTCCAACGAGGTCATTTTTTATCCTCGCTCATGGTATGGTTGGGAGTTTCTTATTGGGGCTTAACAGAGGTACATTTTTGTGAGAAAGGTGTAAAAACGAATGCAGTTGTGTATCAAAATGCAGTCCTGATGAACCTTGTGGAACCTGTTTCTCATACCATGTTCAATAACAGGCACTGGGTATACCAACAAGATTCGGCGCCAGCTCATAGAGCGAAGAGCACACAAGACTGGCTGGCGGCGCGTCAAATCGACTTCATCCGGCACGAAGACTCGCCCTCCTCCAGTCCAGATTTGAATCCGTTAGATTACAAGATATGGCAACACTTAGAGGAAAAGGCGTGCTCAAAGCCTCATCCCAATTTGGAGTCACTCAAGACATCCTTGATTAAGGCAGCCGCCGATATTGACATGGACCTCGTTCGTGCTGCGATAGACGACTGGCCGCGCAGATTGAAGGCCTGTATTCAAAATCACGGAGGTCATTTTGAATAAACTTTAGTGTCTAAGAATCTATGTTTTGTTAAGTTCATTTTGGTATATAAATGGTTACATAATGAATAAACTTGTTTCAATTATTTTATATTAAACATGTGACAGAATTTATGACCTGACTAGGTATATTGTCCCACTGCTAGGCAAAGGTCTCCCCCAAGTCTCTCTATCTATCTCTGTCCTGTGCGACACTCTACCACTTCTGCTCGAAGGCACTGGTGGTAGAGCTTTTGTGAACGGGTTTGAGGAAGTGGGCACCACCGCCTTACCTTTATCTGCCGCCAAATAGCAGTGCTTGTGCTGCTGTGTTCCGGTTAGATGGTAATGGTACGTTCCTGTAATTTCTGGCACATAGGCATAACAGCGTAGTCCTATAGTATAGCAACGTATCCACATAGAGATCATGACAACATATTAGCTTGTTTTGCATTCTATGTGGATATCCACGGGCTGCAGTAGCAACTTAAAATCTGATGGACTGCATGCTTGTTTGCCATATAAGTAGTATAAAAAAAAGGTAAACAGATCGTCTCGCCAACGCTTTCTTAGCCGACCCCGACCGCGTCTTCCACCAGGGCTTTAGGTTGTGGTTAGATTAGCCCACCTATCGAGGTGCATTCTGCTAATGTGTCCCGCCGAATCCCATTTGATACTAGCTGTCTTTTCTCCAACATCGGCAATGCCTGTCAACGAACGCAGCGTGGTGTTTCACACTCGATCAATCCGTTTGAATCCGAGAACGCTGCGTTCTATTGCCCTCTGAGAGCAACAGAACGCAGCGTTCTTGGATTCATAAAATACATAAAAATAAACACTTTTTAATTTCATTTCAAATAAATGAAAATGATGAATACAAGTTAATATAAATGATGATAATATTTATACATGAAAGCAGCAATTTTATTGTTGGACGTAACTTATTCGATACACATAATGTTTAGACATTTCTGCTGATCAGTTATCTAGCTAGTGGATCGCCACTGAACATTTGTCTAAGAAGTGGTTTCGTACTTCGGATAACTATAATTAATACGGGAAGAGATAAGGTTGTATTGTACCCCTTTTTATGTAATTGCGCCTACGCAGGAGTGAGATTTGGCATGGTTAACGTTTATATGTAGAAGGAGGGAAAAAAGATATATACTAAAAAAGCTAAAAAAAAAAAGATTTACGGTTGAAATTCACGAAATTTGAACTCAGTGCATTTTCACACAGCGCTATCTAGCCCAAACCTAAGCAGAGTTTCTACTGAGGCTATATTTAATGCAAACATTTGTTCCGCGGCGGGAATAGAAGCCGCAACCTTGTGCGTTTTAGCTGGGCATTCGTCCACTACGCCACGGACAGAACGGACACTACGCCGGCAACAGAAACACATCATCTGTGAAAATTTCAACTGTTTAACTATCAAGGTTCATGAAAGCCTCGTGACAGATGGACAGACAGAGGAGTCTTAGTAATAGGTTTTAACCTGTTGGTACGGAACCCTAAAAATGAAACTCAGATATGATGTTAAGTTGCTGATCTCGGCCAAAGGAGGCAGGAGGCAATCGGTAGGAGGCAATCGGGTGGCTTAAACATGTCTACACTAATCATGTAATTTATTGATCCTTTTCAAAACGCGTAGGTGAATTTCCTATCAAACTAACAAAGAATAACTAACGCTACAGGGTGCAACAGGACAGCATTCTTCAAATAATTCCGATCATCTTTATGGAGGCGAAGTCAATATATCTTATCGTAATTGCTTCCATAGCCATATCATAATTACGGTCACCTAGGACACTAGTTACAGTTTATAGAGGAACACTGGTTTAATTATATCAAGGAAATGGTTTGTTATTTGTTGAATTTAGACTTTTTTTACTAGTGGTTTGTCCTGTAGTGTCTGGCGAGTCTACCAAAACAAAACCATATTCTTAGGGCGACTCGCAGCGATGCCTTAACGTATTTAGTGGCTAAATATGATTTAAGAAGTTATCAAATTATACATTTCAGCACTGTGGTGTACCCTGTGAATTTTTTCAAAGTTCATTTTTTATTATGGCTAATAACTTAATAACTACAAAGTTTAAACTATAAATAAAAATGGGCTTAAACACAAAGACCTTTTATTAGACATGCCTTTTATTGACCGTATAGTTCTATTTTGTTTATTTTTACCCCTCTTGAACCCCAATATCTCAACGACCCCCTTATATTTTTAGCTCATTTAGTCACACCAAAATTATGTAATCGCTACCTACTTAAATACCAAATTTCACGATGATCGGATAAACGCTTCGAAAGTTATCCTCGGAAGTGTATATAAAACTCTGTTCTGTGAATATTTCAAGCGTTTACCTGTTGCCGTTATCAATATCGAGCAAAAACGAGCAAAAAAATCACGTTTGTTGTATCTTAGCCCCCCTTAAATATTTATTTTATTCTGTTTTTATTATTGTGTATTGTGTTGTTATTATAGCGGCAACAAAAATACATCATCTGTGAAAATTTCAACTGTCTGACTATCACGGTTCATGAGATACAGCCTGGTGACAGACGGACAGACAGACAGACAGCGGAGTTTTAGTAATAGGACCCCGTTTGACCCTTTGGGTACGGAACCCTAAAAAGCAACATAAATAATCGACAGAAGAGTGTCAATAGTATCAATTCGTATCTTTTTCCAGTAATTAATCGATATAGTCTTGACTACACACTACCCAACCCAACAAACATTTTCATCGTATAAGTAAAAGTTATACAGTTCAAAATGCTATAAACATCGTATTGAAGTGATAATACGACTTAGTGCTCCTTAACTTTATACAACTTGTAGTCGTTTAAAGACGTCGAATACACTTCTTTGCGACTGTTTTATTTGACCATTACACAACTTTCAATGGTCGTGCTAGTAACGTTTGTACGACTTTTACTCTAACGTTATTTGATTAGAGTCGTGTGAACTACTTTTACGTTACATTCGTAAAAGAGTGTTAAATTGCACTCTTCTCTCACGATTGGTGGTAACCATTGCGGGCACTACACTGACACTAGGCTTCTATAGAAGCCTCTTGTCAGGCGATGGTTACCACTGAACATCAGATGGGCCATATGCTAGTTCCATATCCATGTTGAACATAACAAAACAAATTGTATACCATACAACCTGTTTTATTATATACAACATTCATTTAAAACACACATCCGGAATCGTTACTCTCCATATTAATAGTAAACTCCATGTTAATAGCATTAAATTACACCAGCTGACCTATTTAAGCTGCGCCATAGTTTTATGCTTTCCGTGTCTCTCGTTAGCAGCGATTCAACAAATTGTTTGAATGTCTAATGCGCTGAAGATCGGCTTAGGAAATACCTGTACGCCTTTCAAATTGTTATTGAATGGGAGCCATAGGTTTTGTTGATTTATGGGACTTGTTACTGTTCAAGTTCAAATACTGTGACAGCGGGAATATTTCGTTTTTGTTGTGGGCAATACTGAGTCCCTTTTCTCGTTATTCACTCTATTTAGTTATTTAATTGTAATTTTCCATCGTGATTATCAAGTGGAAATTAATATCAGTTATGCATGCCTATGGTCCCATAGAGCTGTACAAAAATCAAGCTTCTATGTCAACGCAATCAATAATACGGACATTTATGATGTACTAGCTTCCGACAGCGGCTTCGCACGCGTTGTTTGTCAATAAAAAGTAGCCTATATGTCAATCCAGGTTATAATCTACGTACATACCAAATGTCATCAAAACCCATACAAACTTTCGCGTTCATATTAGTGGGTTTAGTGTCATAACTTGCTCGCAAATAAATCAAAATCAATATGTATGGTACTTCCCGTTGAACTAGAATCATGAACTTTATAATTTTCGCGAACTATACTCGCGTTTTTAAGACAAAACGGGTATTTATTATATAACTTACTAAAAGGTAACTTGGCCAAAACGTCGAGATTAGTCAAAATTATAATTTTGATATAAATCTGTGCGCGAAAAGACCCGTTTTGTCTTATAAAACATTGAATCATGAAGTAAGAAGCAAGATTTATTGCGCAAGTGAAAGTGAAAATCCGAAAAATGTTAATTTGAAGCTTATCTTACAAAACAAAAAAATAATTACAGTACCCTCGATGCGCGATCAGACTCGCACTTGTCTAGTGTTTTAGGGAAATTTTACTCTCCTACGTTTTGATGAGCAGGAAGATCTTCCCTTTTCTATACAACAACTAAAGTGTCAATATCGGTACCTACACTGATCTATCAGAATTGTATTAATTCGACGAGTGAGATACTATCCATTTCCATGAGATCATTAGTGTGTGAGGTCTGTAGCTTTATGAATATCCTATTGTGTTAACTAAACAACTAATTAACCGACTGTGAGCGGTCTCGATTAATCATTTCATAGCCCACGTACTCTCAACAATGAGGTATGCTCTAAAGTCTAAAGTATGAAACGGTAGGGTGACTAAACATTAGAAGTTTTATTAAAAAAAAATAGGGTTCCAGACCACGTCTGTCAGTCTGTCAATCATAGCTATCTCAGCGACTAATGAAGCCATTGGCTTCAAATAATAGTTATAAATAATACTAGACCATCTCTGTTGCAAGTAATAAACAATAATGTTTTTACTTTAAATGCTAAGGGGGCCAAAATGGTGAGGATCTCCCTTCCATCAAAAGACAAGCAGGCGCATGGTTCAGTACCATCCGTACCTAGTTGATATACCACCCATTTGTACACACCGTTTTGGTTCTACGTTCTTGATGCGTACAGCTAAGGCTGGAATGCACAGACCACGGCCCGCGGGCTGCATGCGGCCCGCCGGTCGAATATTGGTGGCCCGCCGACAGCAAAAATAATACTCTCATACATTCGAAAAATATTGAATTCTATTCCAGAATAAAATTAAATAAAATATGTTCGAAAAGTAATTTGAATACATTATTATCAATTCTTTATTGTATTTAATTACCTATACTTCTGGCGGCCCGCCATCAGTTCATAATTTGCCCGAGTGGCCCCTAGTCTTAATAAGTCTGTGCATCCCTGAGCTAAGGTATGGAACACTTTACCGTCGTCTGTTTTTCCTAAAAAATACAATCCGGGCCTCTTTAAGGTAAGAGTATGTGGTACAAGCATGTCTGAGGTATTGTGAGATTGATGTATGAAAGGTCTTTAATATAACAATTAAATTTATTATTTATGCGTGTGATTAAATGAATTGACTTATATTAATGTGTATTATTTCAATTTAATTTTATTGTTAATAATTTGTATATTGTTTGATTTTTAATGTAATTTAGATTTTAATTTGACAATGTATGGTTAATGTAATTAATGTTTTGAATTCTTTTAAATTAATTAGTGTAATTAGTTAATCCGCTCTAATTAAATAAATAAAGAGTGAATAGGTTCCTTCTAGATCTTCGTTCTTCATCTTAGACCACATCATCACGGTGTAAGAGTACCATTAGAACAGTTTCAAAACAAGTGGAATATGTTATAAAAGAGCCTAATTACAACATATATATCCAAAATACATTTATAGGGTTTATAATTTTGACGACATCCGTGGCGCAGTGGGCGAATAGCCGGCTGAGACGCAGGAGGTAGCGGGTTCGATTCCCGCTGCGGAACAAATGTTTGCATGATCTACAGATATTTGTTCCGGGTCTGGTTGTTTCTCTATGAATTATAAGTATGTATTTACAAAAAAAAGTATAAAAGTATTCTATCAGTTATCTGGTTCCCATAGTACAAAGCTATGCTTAGTTCGGGGTTAGATAGCGCTGTGTGAAATGTCCAGCAATATTTATTTAATATTTAATTATGAAGTCTAAGTTCTAAAACTTTTAAAACCATCTCAAAAACTTTGCCAGACGGGACTTGAACCCGCAACTTAGAACAGTTGTTCATAAATCTGCCTTAAGCGTGTACCCACGGCTACACATCAAGCTATACAATTCCAGTATAAGCTGACCTCTCATTCTACGAAAAGCCTATAGAATGCGAGGTCAGCTTATACTGGAAATTATAGCTTGATGTGTAGCCGTGTGTACATGGTTTCTGAGTCACATCCAGTAGATGATGCTGCTATATTAAAATAAATATAAGTAGGTAGTTGCGAAACCCTTGAACCACGAGCCCCACTCGTTATCACCATTTATCATTTTCATGATAACGAAAGACTTTCTCATGTAGATCTCTATTTTACATTTAATTTTTATATGTAATGAAAAAAAGTTGTGTGGAGAGTCAGAGAATCACGCTTCCTTTTCTAGTGAGTTTAATGTTGTTAGAAGAAACATGGACGTGGAGTTTGAACAACTGGTTCCATTAGAGCAAGCCAGTGCTCCTGATCCTGTTGTGTCTGAGTCCTGTCTTATATTTTGATACCCGATCATCGCCTGGTAATGATCCTCATTCAATGCATAGTGACTAGAGGGGCAGCTTGGTCAAGTCACCAGAAAAAATTGATTTGTAAATCACCTCATTCATCATAGTTTTCAGCCCATGTCGACCCACTGCTGGGCATTGGCCTCTCTTCGTTACTGCCATCCTTCCGATCCTGAGCTAGTCTGAACCACATATGACCAACGGACTTATTAATGTCGTCAATCCATCTCGCTGGTGGACGACCCCTATTTCGATGCCCAGTTCTAGGCGTCCATTCTATTAGTGCTTTAGTCCACCTGTCTTCACTACGTCCGTCTGGCCAAATGTCTTGCCTAACTCCAGTTGAGCCCCAATATTCGCTTGCTGATGTCTTGTACTTTAGTCTGCTTGCGAATTTCGGTATTGGGAACTCAATCTAAGAGTGTGATGCCGATCATGGCGCGCTCCGCGACTCTCTGTGCTACACATTTGTACACTCCTTCGTGAGCCTCCATGTCTCAGCACCATAAGACATAGTTGGCAGGACACATTGGTTATAGAGATTTGTTTTATGACATTGTGTAAATCACCTACCCTTCCATTATTAAACATTGATATTGGTACAGCATTACTCTAGAAGGGAAGGTGTTGTGTCGTCTGCCAGAAGTGGAGTAAGTGTCATTATAATAATAATACAAATACAAATACAAATGTTTTATTTCGATAACTTGTGTTTACAATATCTTAACTAGTAGTTGAAACCTCCTTTTAAGTAAATAATACCTGTATTAGGAGGCTTCGCTTTTCCGTAATATAAAAAAAATAGACGTAACTTAAGAAAAACATTTGAGGTTTACAAAATCAAATACATATTCTAAAAAGCACTTAACTTCAAATCCATTACTAACATTTTATATACTTATTTTATCTTATATAGGTAATAGTGTACACTGAATAAGTGAGTGTGAGTGGGTGCGTGTGTGAGTGGGTGTGTGTGTGTGTGCGTGTGTGAGTGGGTGTGTGTGTGCGTGTGTGTGAGTGTGATACATGTGTTTATGTATGTACGTGAGTGTGATGGTGTGTGTATGAGAGCGCGTAAGGAGGTGCATGAGTATATGTGTGTGAATGTATGTGCGTGAGTATGTGCATTATGAGAGCAGGGTTTTCTCTCCATCTTTTAATTTTAAATGATAAAATATTAAAATTTTAAATATTAAAATTTAAAGGGCTAGAGATCTCTCAAATATACATTTTAAAACTAAATTGTTGTTAATTAAAAAAAATAATATCTAGCCTTTCTAATGGAGGTTCAAGCACCAAGAAGTATCATTGTTTCAAGTCAGGTTGATAATATAACACAAATGTAATCGTAACTATAAAACGTAGAAAGTTTAAGTAGGACTGGACCGATCACGTTAAAAGCGAATCCTAAAAACGCTAAGAAAGAAGTCTTTAAACGCATGTTGCCGAGATCATATTGAAATTCCTGGCGGAAATGGTAAGTTGTACCTTTATGGTAAGGATGAGCTAAGATTTGCTATACTTACACTTCCAAGTCATAAACTCTGAGGGTACAGATTTTCAAAAAATCTCCTTCAGCACAAACCATTTTTTGCATTTGTCCTGCCGAATTTCTCGTCACCCTATAAAAGGACAAGTCCTAAGCGTTAGCACATTGTTTTTGCGCATTAATTACTGCGGCTCAGGTGGGCACAGATGTTTGCATACTCTGTAATAGTCCGCCCACCTCGATCCGGCCCTGGCGTTTGATGTCAGAAATACAATATTTGTATTTTATTAATACTTTTTAATATCATACCAAAATTCGCAAGTAGACTCGTACAAGACGTCAGCAAGCGAATATTGGAGCATAAGTGGAGTTGGACAGGACGATTGCCAGACGTAGTGATGACAGTTGAACTAAGGCACTAATAGAGTGGATGCCGAGAAGTGGACAATAGGGGACGTCCACCAGCGAGATGGGTCGACGACATCATTAAGTCCGTGGGTCGCACGTGGTTCAGAGTAGCAAACCGCACCTAACACTTCCAGAAAAGTATGGTGAAAGAAAATAGTAGGTTTACGTATGTCATGCTCACCTACGATTTTTTTCATACAGTTTTTTAGTAAAAGTTTTTGTGTCAATTCTCTTTCGTTTATTGTATCCCACAATAGGTGATAACTAAAAGGTACATGATCATTACGGACCCTGTTGGGCACAACTATATTTTGGAGAGCTGGAACAACAACAATAACCACTGGAAGACAAATTCTATTCTATTAATGTTTATTCATTTGTTTTTTTGAAGTAAAACTTCTTTAAGCACGCTTGACTTGGGGAGTAAGCTGCTGAATGCGTTACGAAAAGTGCGAACGGAAGTTGAGAGGGAGATACATATAAGTCAGTGAAGATAGAAAGAGAGAGAGTTACGTTTCATATATTTTTAAACGGTAATGTGCGAGTGCGAGTTGCGTCTGTCCAGAATGAACATAGACTGATCGACCTACAGACGTGTGAACAATTTTGTATTTGAACAATTTTATAA
The DNA here is from genome assembly GCA_918857605.2 of Philereme vetulata. NCBI lineage: Eukaryota > Metazoa > Arthropoda > Insecta > Lepidoptera > Geometridae > Philereme > Philereme vetulata. Next base: position 6,220,423 of record OU975476.1, read on the forward strand.
ATTAATATTTTGATGAAGAACTTTTACTTCAGTCATGTGGTCTAAAGCACACTCGTTTTTTTTGAAGTTAAACTTCTTTACGCACGCTTGATTTGGGGAGTAAGCTGGTGAATGCGTTACGAAAAGTGTGAACGGAAGTTGAGAGGGAGATATAAGTCAGTGAAGATAGAAAGAGAGAGAGTTACGTTTCATATATTTTTAAACGGTAATGTGCGAGTGCGAGTTGCGTCTGTCCAGAATGAACATAGACTGATCGACCGACAGACGTGTGAACAATTATGTATTTGAACAATTTTATAAATTAATATTTTGAAAAAGAAGTTTTACTTCAGTCGTGTGGTCTAAAGCACACTCGTTTTTTATTTTGTTGTATCTAGCTTGTAAGCTTTATTAAAGAATGTTTATTCATTCCGTCTATTCTGTTGAACAAAGTCCTAGCAAACTATGCAATATGTATAACTATGCAAAACTATTTAATACGAGTACAACTTAGATTACGTAATGTATTATTTCTCTTTTATTTCCCGTGACACAACGGTTTTCTAGTTCTTAATTTGTATTAATGTCACCTTCAAATTGATTGTAGAAATGTCAGTTTCATCATCATCATCATATCAGCCGTAAGACGTCCACTGCTGGACAAAGGCCTCCCTCATTGATCTCCAGGAACTGCGGTTGGAAGCGGCCTGCATCCAACGCCGACCTGCGGTTCCTACCGAGTCGTCTGCCCATCTTGTGGGTGGACGTCCTATGCTGCGCTTGCCGGTCCGTGGCCTCCACTCGAGAACCTTTCGGCCCCATCGGCCAACTGTTCTGCGCGATCTGTTCTGAAATGTCAGTTTAGCAAAGATAAATGCGCACACAAGTTAAACAAGCGAAAACCTTCGTATGAAGTGGTAATTGGATATTCTGTGACATCGGTTCGCGATCGTATCTGCGCTCGCGCAATTCACACTGCAATTGTGATTTATTATCTGCATATATTCACACATTATTCAATTATATTGACATTCGCTAATAGTCAACGTAGGAAGAGTTTTGAGAGGTAGTAGGAGTAGATAAAATCACATACTTACTAAAATATAAATACTCAAGAGGCCATTAACAAGTCTACAATACTAACTTAGGGAATCAATAATATTTTATTTCGTAAGAGAAATGATAAAGTAATATAAATTTAGGTAAATGGATAGATTGACGGGACGAGCTGGACGCTTTTGTAAGGGACTGGCATACGGTAGCACTGGACCGTTGTGAGTGGCTTCCCCTTATTTTATACTAGCTGTTGCCCGCGACTTCGTACACGTTACTGTAGGTAACTTAGAAATAAAACTAAACTCGGTGTTGCAACTTGACTTTACACACCATTTGTATACCATGGGACCTGATTTATGAGATAATAAGTATTATATGTGTTAATCCAAGTTATAATCGACGTATATACTAAATTTCATCAAAATTGGTTCAGCCGTTACGACGTGATTGAGTAACAAACAAATAAATAAAAAAAAAACATCCCTTTGATTAGTGTGATTATTGTTTTATTCTAGGTATATAATATAACGGTAGTTATATCCAAATAAATACTTAATTCCTAACACAAATAAAATGGCAGATAATTTCATAGGTAATAATATAAAGCCTTAAACGACATAATCTACGTGCACAGCATTTTAGGTATTATTTTAATAAGAAAATAGCATCATTATTGCCTATTGTTTATCGCAGATCAGTTCTTGAAACCATTACAAATAAAAAATATTATAATTCACGTATTTGAATCACGCACGAGGAAAAATATTATGGCTGTATTCAAGGTCCATCAATGAAATTTGTCATTCAATGTACGCAGGTATAGGTACACAAAGTACGTACTCGTAGATCCTGCGCACACGCAAGTAAAATAGGCCCGGGATTTTCCTCTGTGACACACCAAGCCCCGTCTTTTTTTTTGGTTGTCTGGAAAATATCGCTTTATTTAGCGATAAGATCGCCGATATACTTTTATTTATTTCTGTGTTTTTTTTATTTGTTGTATCCAGCTTGTAAGGTATAAAGAATTTGCGTTCATTATGTCATTAACGAATTCATTAATGTCAATTTTAATTTACCCTGGAGTCCTGGAAAATGGCGAATGTTTAATATATGCCCTATTAATCATAAAAATACCTTCTAATTATAATTCTAGTAAAATAGGTTTAGGTAGTCCTGTTTTCTTCCAGGGAAACCTTTGCATTCTAATTTGGGTATACATTTTCCACGATTTTCAAAGAGGCACTAATGTTTTTTACGTGCAAATCTCTGTATCTCGTTAAAATTCTTTACTGCCGACTTTTTTGTTAAAGATTACCTAAATTTATGGCGTGCGAACATTTTACCGTAGCTTAGAGGTCGTTCCGTGTTAAAATCCATTCAAATCTTCAAGTCTAGATTTCGAAGGTTTCTCTGACAGCTTGACAAGCAATTTAAATCGGCTAATTCACCACGACTCAACAAAAAACTAACATCAGTGCTTATGTTGGCACGATAGGTGGTTAAATGGGCAGAAATTTATTGCGTTTGCACATAAATCAAATTAACAATAAATAGAGAGAATGTAGTATTTGCAAAAGAAACGGTTTTGTAATATAAAAGCTGCTACAAATGATCTAGATAGTGTTACTGCTGCAGATCACAAAGCGAAAGTGTCCTCAAGACAAGGCTGCATTGACAGTTACAATTGTTTATTAGAGAGAACCTACCGCCAGATAATATTAGCTTCTAACACTCGTAATATTTCAAAACATTTATTAGTAATCTATACTTAATAATCATCATCATCATATCAGCCGTAGGACGTCCACTGCTGGACATAGGCCTCCCTCATTGATCTCCAGGAACTGCGATTGGAAGCGGCCTGCATCCAACGCCGACCTGCGGTTCTTACCAAGTCATCTGCGCATCTTGTAGGTGGACGTCCTACGCTGCGCTTGCCGATCCGTGGCCTCCATTCGAGAACTTTTCGGCCCCATCGGCCATCTGTTTTGCGCGCTATATGGCCTGCCCATTGCCACTTCAACGTGCTAATCCGTCGGGCTATGTCGGTGACTTGAGTTCTCCTACGTATCTCCTCATTTCTGATTCGATCTCGTAGAGAAACCCCGAGCATAGCCCTCTCCATAGCTCGTTGAGCGACTCTGAGCTTATTCATAAGGCTTAAACTTATTATTATAAATGATTAAAAGTTGTCTTCGTTTTACTACGATCTCGCCTGATAGTAAGCGATGATGCAGTCTACGATGGTTCACACTTGCATAGAAGAAACCTATTCAATCGCGACTTGAAGATCCCTAGGCTGTAGTTATCAGGAAACACAGACCCAGGTAAGGCGCTCCACTCCTTGGCAATGCACATAATATAGGTGGAAGAGTACCGCTTTGTTTGTTTGCATGTAAGGAGTAATCTCAGGAACTAATGAACTGATTTCGAAATTTTTTTCACTAATAGGTAGTTACATCATCACTGAGTGCTATTGGCTTTATTTTATTTTAATAAAAATCGGTGCAAAGCCTGGGCGAGTCGGTTAGTATTATACTTTACTTAAAGCAAATTTACTTACGAAATAGTTAAAAGCTTCTCCGTAGGAGATAACGCAAAATTTAGACTTTGAACCGTTTGCTTTCGAGAGGCAAAGGTGCAAATCATCACCATCATTATCAATATATCAGCCGAAGAACGGCCACTGCTTAACATAGGCCTTCCGCATAGATTGCCAGAGCGACCGATTTTGTGCGGCCTGAACCCAATGGCTCCCAGCAACCTTTGTCAGGTCTTCTTTCCATCTAGTGGGGGGCCGTTCTATGCAGTGCGTGGTCTCCACTCGAGAACCTTTCTGCCCCAATGGCCATCAGTTCTTCGAGCTATGTGCTACCACTTCAGCTTGCTTATCCTTTGTGCTATATAAAATTTCCTTATTTCTGATTCAATCTCGTAGAGAAATACCAAGCGTAGCCCTTTCCAAGGTCCAAAGTGCGAGTAGATTACCTAACTTTAGTTTATGATCCTATTTGGACTGTCCACTATCCGTTCAATCGAAGATTAGTTCAAACTACCAAACCACTTGTGCCACGTTTGGTGCGTTCGCTGTATCACCAACCTTACAAGGAAGGCTCCTCAACACGTCCGCCGAAAATAACGTGTAAGTTTGCGCCGTGAATTTTTAGATCTCTTCCTTGTTCCTCATGCTTTGAGGTCGTGGCGAATTTATTGCGGAATAGATAGATCGTTTGGGGAAAAAGGAAAAGCGAAATTTGAACTTGGGGGCGTTTGCTTCCGAGCCGCCGAGGTTGTGTCTTTTTTTGAGTTGTTTAAACTTTTTTTTTACAGTACAGACAGCTTCGGTGATTTGTAACCCCCAAAAGTTTAAAAATGTAAAATTTTACCCAGAAAGATGTTTTTATTTATGCTTATCACACGTCGTATATATAAATGTAAATAGTTGTAAATCAATTATTTTATTTCATTATTCAATGCATGATGTCCGTTTCTAATAAGTGCTGCTTTCTGTACCTACTTAAAACCGTTATAGAAAGTAAGATGGATGCTTCGGAAAAAGAAAAAAAGCAAAGTTATGAACTTCACTTTTTTTTCCTTCCAAGCGCCAGAATTTTCGTCATTCTCTAAATTTATCTTGCTTTTATTTAAAAAATATATGTACGGTCAGCGTCTTTAACTGGGAACCTCCTACTTGTTTAAAGATGGAAATAAAAACTTGGAAAAAAATTATCATAATCATCATTCTAACATTTTTATTTCAGTCTTTAAACAGGCAGGGGGTTTACTAGTTAATGACGCTGACTGTACCTACTTGAACATATGTGTTGGGGAGAAAGGAAAGTTAAATTTGAACTTGGGGGGGCGTTTGTTTCCAAGCCGTTCGTTTTTAGAAGCTTATATTTTATGTCAAAAACCTTACCTATCAGTTCCTTTAACCAATTCAGCTGCGATTTGGAATAAATTATATATTTAAATTCGGTGACAATGCAATAATATGGTATCATGGAGGTGGTGTCATGATGGAGACGGATGCTAGACAAGGAAAGTTTGAATAAATTGTAGTAGGCTAGTTTTTGGGCTCATTTTTTGTGGTTCCGATTACAAATCGTCTAAAAGTTTCTTTAAAAAACTATTTTTATTTAAAACTAAAAACTATTTCATTTTATTTAATTATTTTATTTTTTTAAACTATTTTTTTATCAATAGTAAATTATGATTAGAAACCTAACGAGAAATAATAAAACAAAAGTTTTCTAAAATAGTCTGTAAAAGTTCCCTTAGTATGTTTTAAGATCTTTCCCATTTTTGTTTTCTCTTCTTTCAATAAGTAAAATTCCTACCAATTTAATGTCAAACATATTAAGTTTTGATAATTTTGTTATCAACACATAGAAACCATATTTTAGGAAAACCCTTGTTTATTCTGTTATGAACCAATTTCGGTTATCGTATTTCGCTAATGAGTTAAACAGTACATATTTTTATCAAAAACTACAAACATATAATGAGAAGTAGTACATTAATCGGCACCTATTGTGATGTAATGTGCTCTCATTAGAGATTTAAGGGAGCACCGGAGGGACAACCGCCCATACATCATGTACTACCAAGATCATTTCTAATTGGTGCATATTTCTACCTTAATAAGGTATTATTTTAATTTTAATAGTATTTATCTAGGTTCCCAACTATATATTAGATCAAAATACTTACCTAAAATGAAATAGAAGCGTATCGCATTCTGCATGTTTTTACGTCATAAAAGACCTGTTTTCAACCTAATTGTTTCGTATTAAAAACAACAACATCTTACGTATCCTAGTCATAGGAACATAGATTATATCGTCTAGTTACAGAATAACAACACAATGAGAAAAATACAACAAGTTTTAAGTCATCATTTTTGGTATTACGGAACACGGTCAAAATCTAATCAAATTTAGAATCGTTCTATTGCTATCACCGTCGCTCTGCGTGGCTAAACTTCGTCACTAAACAGGGATAGCGATATTCAAGCCGTTTATTCCGATATTCAAGTTTTTGACGTGGCCGAATTGAAGTTGCGCTCAGTGTTCGCCGGCGCGTTAATTATATGTCAAAAGTACTGGGTAATTAATCTATTTTTGTTCGAAATCTAATGACTTTTTAATTGATTCAACAGCGGCGTGAAATTAGTAAAATAACTGATTGGTTTGGTTTTATTTTGGTCAAGTCATAAAATAAATAGTTTTAATTTATTCATTTCGTTTAACTTCGTCGTAATATCGGGATACATAATACTCACAGAAGTCACAGATCCAAGATAAATATCCCGTTTATTGTGAAAATAGTATTCAGTTCGTGTTTGGATAAGTTTAGTAAAACTATAGGTAATTTATTTTCATCCCATCTATTCCAAAAACGACGTTTTGTTACTCAATAAGAGCGAGCAAAAAAGGTTTTTTCTTTAGACTGTTACAAAGTTATGTGTCGCGCACGAAGCGCTGAAAGAGATCGAACGCCAAATATTGTAATATTTTTTGAATATTGAATACTAGCTGACCAATCCACGGCTTCGCACGCGTGGTTTGCCAATAAAAAGTAACCTATGTGTTAATCCAGGTTATGATCTACGTACATACCAAATTTCATCGCAATCGGTTCAGCCGTTCCGGCGTGAAAGGGTAACAAACATCCATACATACAAACTTTCGCGTTTATAATATTAGTAGGAAATTATAATATTTGAGAGGGGCGGGCAACTCTGGATGCCCCGACGACGGACGCTGCCTGAACTAAAAAAAAAGAGCGTCAAGAAGTGACGGTAAGTGACGCTTCTCGAAGATCGTAACTACAAAATAATGTTGTATCATCATCATCATCATATCCGCCGTAGGACGTACACGGCTAAACATAGATCTCCCCCAAAGATTTTCAAAGTGATCTTATACGGTCTGCACCCAACATCTCCGAGCAACCACTATTGATTCCATCATCTTCTTTCCATCAAAGTACAAGTAGGCGCACGGCTCAGTAACATCCGTTTTGGTTCTACGTTCTTGATGCGTACAGCTAAGGTACACTTTGCCGTCGTCTGTTTTTCCTAAAGAATACAATCCAGGCCTCTTTAAGGTTAGAGTGAATAGGTTTCTTCTAGATATTCGTGCTTCATATTAGACCACATCATCGCTTACCATCAGGTGAGATTGTGGACAAACGAAGATCTATACAGCGTAAAAAAAATGTATCAGATCGTCTTTGGGGAGTTCTTGTAATCTCCACTCTGGAATCTTTCTGCCCCAACGGTCATCAGTTCTTCGAACTATGTGCCCCGCTTCTGCCATTTCAGCTTGCTAAGTCTTTGCTTGGTGTTTTTCTACGAGATCGAATGAAAAGAACGAGAGATGAGGGGATCCGTAGTCAAACTGCTTTTAAAAGTTATATAACAGAAATTATACATATAATCTGAAATACATTGAATCCCTAGTTTTATTTAGGCACTAACAAAACTTCGAACTACATCGAACAACTGTTAGTTATTCTCTTTAACCGGTGTTGCCCGCGACTTCGTACGCGTTACACTACTAATTGTATAGGTAACCTAGAAATAAAGCTAAACTTGCTGTTGCAACTTAATTTGACACCCTATTTTTATCCCATGGGAACTGATTTATGGGATAAAAGGTAGCCTATGTGGTAATCGAGGTTATCATCTACGAATATACCAAATTTCATCGAAATCTGTTCAGCCGTTACAACGTGATTGAGTAAGAAACAAATCAATAAATAAACAAGCATCCAAACTTGCAAATTTTTCTTATTAGTGTGATAGTACTTACTAATACTTGATAAAGATACTAACTACCAGTTTGTCGATGGTTGTTACAGATGATAATAAATAAATTAATATTACTGGACATTTCACACAGCGCCATATAGCCCCAAACTAAGCAGAGCTTGTACTATGGGAACCAGATAACTGATAGAATACTTACATATATACATTTTTTTGTAAATATATATGTATAATCTTATAATAGTATATATAGAGAAACAACCAGATCCGAAACACATATCTGTAGATTGTGCAAACATTTGTTTCGCGGCGGGAATCGAACCCACAACCTCCTGCGTCTCAGCCGTCTCAGGTCAGGAGGTCGTCAATTAATAGTTATTATTTATTAATAACTCCGTAGTACAATGGGCGTATGGCCGGCTGAGACGCAGGAGGTAGCGGGCTCGATTCCCGCCGCGGAACAAATGTTTGCATGATCTACAGATATATGTTCCGGGTCTGGATGTATTTCTATATTTTATATGTGTGTATTCACAAAAAAAGTATATTAGTATTCTATCAGTTATCTGGTTCCCATTGTACAAGATCTGCTTAGTTTGGGTCTAAATAGCGCTGTGTAAAATGTCCAGCAATATTATTTATTAAGGGCGCACTATACCTGGGGAGACGATAAATCGCTTATTGAGAAACGATGTTTTTTTCAATAAAATTTGTGTTTTCAATTTGTAATTCATATATGTTATAGTTAAGGAAACGTGCTAGAACGCCTGTGTTGAAAAAACACGATTCCACAAAATTTTCTCGATCGAAAAAAAATCCAAAGATGACTCCAAATTTATTTTGAAACCGTTCTTAAGCGATGAATACTTCAAATTAGATCTTGAAACTGTATACATTAATTCTACACAACATATATGTTCTACACAACACACCTGTGTTTTAGATTTTCATAATACCTTTTAATTTTACCATAAAATGAAAATACTTAAGTTTTGCAGTAATGAAACCATTCGCTTCGGACGCCCGGTCCGAGATTCAGTCTGGCCTCGGCTTTCAGACGGGGTACCCGTGACGCTTGTCGCTCCAAACAATCACGTAATTCTTAGGTAGAATTTATATTAAGTTGGTTTTTGTAAAGACGCAGTAAACTACAAATAAGTACAACAAGAAAATGAAGGGACTGAATGATAAAGAAACCGTCAAACATATAATATGAACCACAGCGAGATAGGACGTGCAGCGGGGCGCGGAGAAGCGAGGGTGAAATTCGAGTTTGGGCTGAGGTATAGTCAACTCTTAAGTTTAGCTATGCCTAAAAACACTAGGGATTTAATGAATTTCAGGTTATTTATATATTTCCTGTTTTATAACTATCTATACTAATATTATAAAGAGGAAAGATTTGTTTGTTTGTATTGAATAGGCTCCGAAACTACTGGACCGACTTAAAACATTTTTTCACTGTTGGGAATCTACACTATCCCCGGGTGAATAAGGCTACTTTTTACTCAACTGCGCAGAAGGAGGGTAATATTTTTTTTGAAAAACTACGCCTGCTAAGCTGCAGACTGGTCAGCTAGTTAAATATAGGTATATAGAAACACAAATCAGAACAGAGTACAGATAATATTGTTTTTTGGAATTGAAATAGCCCGCTTGCATTTGATCCATATTGTCAGTATCTTAAAGCTCATTTTATATGAAAAGTCGTTTTGCTGTGGCAAAGACCTATCGATGGCCTAGATACAAGTCTCATCGGAGTCAAAGTTCGTACATCCACAGCGTATTCGATACCTTCGAACAGCCTTCGGTACCCAATCAACTATCTAATGAACCGAAATAAGTAACAACGTTCAATGCTATTTGATGATACTTTTGTGTGAAGGGTATTTGAAGATGGCGATAATTTTGGGAATCATTAGACAACGCACAGAAAACCATAATTGACCCCCCCCCCCCCCCCCCTCCCTTAACGTTATGTAGTTTTATATTTTAAGCCGACTTCAAAAAAGGAGGAGGTCCGAGCTCTCATTTAACATCCGATTTTAGAAAAATATTTTTAAATTTTTAATTTTTTATACTTACAAATTTCATTAAAATCGGTTCAGTAGTTTTGTTATTTTAACTGTTTTCTGAAGTGTTGTTGTATGTATGTTAGTGTGTAAGGTATTTATAGTTATGGACCCTTGTATTGTCATTTTTTTTCTCGTTGCCTGAAATAAACGATAATTATACAGTCTGTCACTGCATTCACTACATTAATTTATAACATATATTATGCGGAATCGTAGTATTTGTTTTTAGAGATGGGTTTAATAGATTTGATTAAATTAGAAAGTTCTTAATTGCACTAATAAAATAATACGTAGGCGAACTTAATGCTAATAAACATTTTCTTCCAGCTAACCTTTGTGTAGTGTGGAGAAAGTGGTAATGCCAGAGAATGGAAAGATAAACAAACTTTAGCTTTTAAATAAACTAACAAAATTAAAAATAATAATAGAACAACTACATAAACGGAATACATAAATATATCTACATAAAGCTATGTATATACATATTTATGACCGTTAGCTTGAATACCCAGTAATCGATACATTTCAAATAAACAATTTTTAACGTAAATCGGCGGCGCCTTTGCGCCTTTGCGCTTGGAGAGTATAACAGGTACCTACTTACGAGTACATAGTGAATGAATTAGTTGTGTTTACCTTTTTTATACAGGTTGTTTCATTAATAGTTTAGGACTTGAACTTAAGGTAGATTCAAAATGAATAAAATAAAAAAATAAAACTAGTTTACAACAATACTAGCCATCAGCCTTACCCGTGTTTTTAATCAATGTCGTAATTGCGCTGACACGCAGTATTATTATTTATGTATTAGTATTCCTTAGCCAACATACCTCAGTGCCTTAAGACGAAAGTCTACAATCAGTGTGTGTTACCAGTGATGACATATGGAACCGAGACGTGGTCCTTCACTATTGGCCTTATGAATAAGCTCAGAGTCTTTCAACGAGCTATGGAGAGGGCTATGCTCGGGGTTTCTCTACGGGATCGAATCTGAAATAAGGAGATACGTAGGAGAACTCGAGTCACCGACATAGCCCGACGGATTAGCACGTTGAAGTGGCAATGGGCAGGCCATATATCGCGCAGAATAGATGGCCGATGGGGCCGAAAGGTTCTCGAGTGGAGGCCACGGACCGGCAAGCGCAGCGTAGGACGTCCACCCACAAGATGGGCAGACGACTTGGTAAGAACCGCAGGTCGGCGTTGGATGCAGGCCGCTTACAACCGCAGTTCCTGGAGATCAATGAGGGAGGCCTTTGTCCAGCAGTGGGCATCCTACGGCTGATATGATGATGATGATGATGATGATTCCTTAGCATGTGATCCCGGAGGTATATCTACAACGCATAAATTTAATATTGCAATTCAGCGGGGCAACGGAGCCATGCCTTTGTCGATGGTAGTGATCTACAGCAGTTGAGCTATCTATAGATCACTTGCAAGCGGTCTTTAGGTGATTCAACTGTTTCTGTTGTAATTTTTAGAGTATTATGAGAGGTCTTCGGCTCCTCTCATCCATCCACCACCTTCCGTTAGTAATTCCTTCACCTATTCTCTACGTTTGTTTGAACTTCAATACAGGGTCAGGGTCTTTAATCCCGCAACTAGTGTTTTAAGCCTGAACGGGGTGATTCAAATTAAGAACTTTTCATTGAAAAAAGTAATAATTAATCATATTATTTTTCTACATAAATTTCAGATCGTAAATGGATGGATCCGTGTGGATGAAAAGCGACACCGTAGATGGCCTAAGAAGCGGTGGCGCGATGATTTGGACGCTTTTTATAGGTACTGGCGGGATTTAGTACAAGATCGAGAAAAGTGGAGAGATGAGGGGGAGGCCTTTGCTCAGCAGTGGGACATCATAGGCTAGATAAAAAAAAATCTTGAACTGAGTCAAACTTAATGTTTGACTTGAAATCATCTGTTTTTTAGGCTTTGCGCGTTCTCTCAAGCTTAACATAAACAAACGTAATTTTTGACTAATTAAAGTCCTAAAACAGCTAATAAACAGAATTCTGCTGGAAATTAGCTAATTTACACCAAATGATTCTTCAGAATTCACTAAAGTCGTAGAATCGTCCTCCCTCGGTATAACATACTAGATAGATAGATAGATAGATAATTTCTTTATTGCACACCATTAAATACAAACATATAAAAGAAAATACACTTTTAAATAATAGGTACAATGGGCGGCCTTTTCGCTAAAAGCGATCTCTTCCAGGCAACCTTTGGATGAACAGGATCTTGATGAACAAATAAGGACGGCGGCATAAGATTTTTTTAGAACCCCAAGAACAAGCATATATTACAATTTATAAAAAATATAGTTAATATAAAGTAAAATGCTTAATTATATTATATAATACAATCATAATTTTACATAAATATTAAGATAATAATATATATATATAAATATATAGATACATAATATATATATATATATATATATATATATATATATATATATATATATATATATATTATGATATATATATATATATATATATTGTCATAACTACTTAGATAAATTATAAAAATGTTTAAATAAATAAATGGCCTAGTGAGCGATGGATGACAGAAAGTGTTGTCTGACCATGTTTTTAAAGATAGGGAGAGATTTTGCATGACGAATTGAGACAGGCTGGGCATCCCAGAGTCTGGTAGCCTGCAGAGTAAAAGAGGTACTATAAAATACTGAGGTATGGTGGGGAGTTTTTAATTGAAGGGTTTCAGAGGAACGTAAGGATCGAGAGCTGGAAAGGTGAAGAAAGTCAAAGCGTTCTTTGAGGTAGGACGGAGTAGAAGGGATGAAAAGGAACTAAGAAGGGATACTAGTTCTGTGACAACCTGTATAAGGTTTTATTCATTCATTAACCTGTCATCACGTCACCTGTCTTCAAATTTAATCTTGACGTTCTCTTACAAAACAAAGGTTAACCTTTAATTGTTTTAAGGCAATTTCAATATCATCAATCTATCTCGCTAATGTCTTAAAGGCGTATTTAAATAGATAATATACAAAGGAAAATTGCCAGATCCCGCACCTAGCTGGATGACCTCTGCCCGAAGGTACCTACCTATTCCATAGTACAAGTAATGCGTATAGAAACGCAACTCCCGTAACTAATTAGTTTCCAAATTAGGTTACTTTTGGAGAACTATTTAAGTTTCCAGGAATTATACGATCTGATCCCGCCATCTCCCTTCCATCAAAGGACAAACAGGCGCACGGCTCAGTACCATCCGTACCTAGTTGATATGTTACCCATTCGCATACACCGTTTTGGTTCTACGTTCTTGATGCGTACAGCTAAGGTATGGAACACTTCACCGTCGTCTGTTTTTCTTAAAGAGTACAATCGACCTCTTTAAGGTAAGACTATATTAGGTTGGAAAAAAAATTTCTTCGCATTTTTTAAGAAAATTCAAAACATTTTTAATATAGTTTATTTACATTTAACTAAAGTATGTAGGTACCATTTTGTTCGATAACTTTTTGCCATCTTGTAGATGGCAAAAAGTAGACATAGTAGTTGGTATAATAGTAGTTGGTAGATCATGTCGATCCCATTGCTATAGAAATTTTGGGACTTCTGATCAAAATACCGCGACCAGTAGTTTTGGCAGTCCTCTTCTACCTGCCGCGCTTTATATCTGCTGGCGTCCCTCAGGGTGGTGTTTTATCACCTTTTCTGTTTGCAATTTTCATAAACTCAATCTCCCAACAATTAACTTCGTTCTACCATCTCTGTGCAGATGATCTTCAAATTTACACACAAGATACAGTAGAGCAGCTGTCTGAAGCTATAAATAGAAGTGTCTTTTTAGCTGTATTGTTTTCTTGGTGTGCAATAAAGACTTATTTAATCAAATCTATTTTAAATAGCTTTCTTCTAGATATTCTTGCTTCATCTTAGTCCAAATCATCGCTTACCATCAACTGAGATTGTGGTCAAACAAATACCTAACCAGACTAAAAAAAACTGATGGCTGATGGAGCACATACATATGTTCTTGAGAGGATGTCCCCACAGTTAAAGAAAAGGTGACCTAATAATCGTTTAGGATCAAAACGACCAATCGGGTTCAGGCTGCACCCAGCAACCTGGACCCGATTGGTGGTTTTGGAAATCTTTAGAGAAAGCCTAATTTATTCAGTTCGTTATTTTGAATTACCAGCTAGCTACGCAGTTTTACCGTCACGACGCGACGTCATGTTCCTTATTGCTTCTTTAGTAAGGAGTGTCAGTTCTATGCACCTTTAACGGCCAGGCTGGGCGGAATTTCGCAAAACCATGGCCCGGCGAGCCTTATGGTCCCGTAGTTTTGCAACAGACCACAATGGCTGCCACGATGTTAGTTGTGAAATTTTGTCACATTGTTGCTATTTTCACATTTGTGTGGACAAAACGTGAAGGAAGGTCGGATAGATTAGCCGATTTAATCTTTATTACAACCTTAAAAATGCTAATGAAAGATGAAACATATATTTAATTGCAGTGTAATACACACTTAACTATATTGACGTACCAATTAAGCCGGACATCACGTCACATACAAATTAAGAAAAATATATTTGCTAGAAATATGGTAGGAAATATGAACCTTTGACGACCTCCGTGGTACAGTGGGTGAATAGCCGGCTGAAACGTAGGAGGTAGCGGGTTCGATTCTCGCCGCGGAACAAATGTGTGTATGATCTACAGATATTTGTTCCGAGTCTGGGTGTTTTTCTGTATATTATAAGTATGTATTACAAAAAAAGGTATATAAGTATTCTATCAGTTATCTGGTTCCCATTGTCAAATCAAATCAAATCAAAATTATTTATTGCGAATATGGGTTAGTAACAGGTGGTTAGTGATACAGTTTGAGTTCGTCCATAATCAGCGTTTATCGCATGCAATTTCAGTTAGTCTTAGAAGTAGTTACTTAGAAACGATCAAATAACGATAAAATTATTTACAATATTCAACATTTACATTGTACAAGCTCTGCTTAGTTTGGGGCTAGAAAGCGCTGTGTGAAATGTTCAGCCATATTTATTTATTTATACTTTATTTTACTATTCTGATGTCTCACATATCACCAAACACATTGGCATGCAAAATTGAGAGTAGGTTTAAGAGCAATATAAATCCATTCAGACCTCTAGGTATCGATCTTCATCCTAGACTGGCCTGTATCTAGTTACAATTTACCAATTGTCTTCGCCAACTTTTTAAACATTTCATTTTGATTTGAACTAGTGTTAAAATAAGTTGTAAAACTATTAAGAAATAGTGAGATGTGGCCAACTCTGGAAGTATTTAAACCTTCAAAAGGCCTACAATCTGACATAACGAATGTTGAATAGCCATCTAGAAATAATGCTCATTTGGGAAGGTCTTATGCTGCCACCGATGTTGTGTGTGATCGCGCGGGACGTTGCTTTACCTGACTGATGTGATAATAACCATAACTAGCTATCGTGTACCGCGTAAGATAGCCGTCAGATCAGCCCCCAAAATAAGTACAGCTGTAAATATCAAATGTCTAGTACACTACACAACTGTCTTGCGTTAAATAAATAAAAGCTGCAAATTTTACTAAGAAAACTTTCGTGATTTAAATATCATCTTTATATGAAAACGTGAAGATACTTTGTACCCCTTTTTAAGCACACTGTGCGCACTGAGGAGTGTGAGATTTGGCATATGAGGAGAAAAAATATTTGTGAAAATTATAAAAAAACTGAATAGGTACGTTCGCATTTCGAGCAATGTGCACTGGCAACTACTTATAAATACTTACGGGATTTATCACGTACCGTTTTATCGGTGTTACCTCCGACAATTTTACGGTTCAATTTGGTGCGTTGTGTGGGTCGTAAGACCGATAGAACGGTACGTGATAAACCCCGTATTTATGTTATGTTATGTTGTTGGACTCTCTTTTCCGCATTTGAACTCTTAAGTGGTTTATTATGCGTGAGAGAGTTGACTATATAGATAGCCAGCCTAACTCCGACCAGCAGCGCAGAAGTTTCCTGGGGTCTTCGCAGGCTTCACGGAGTTACCTTGGATTGTCCAGGATTTCTGCACGTTGTGCTGTTACCCCCACGCATTTCAGGACTAAGTGGGCTGCTGATTCTTCTTCGGTGATATCCCCTGCAGAGTGGGCTGTCTGTTGCTCCCATGATCTACAGGTGTTTGTTGAGGGGACAATGTAAGGGTCCCCACGATGATTCGAAGGTTCAGTCTCGGAAGGTTGAGCAGTCGACGTGTCAGTCGTGTCAAGACGGCCGGCAAAGCCGCTCTCGACTGTCTGTACCTAGTCCATGATCTGTGCTCAACGTTAGTCGTGTAGATTTACAGTACGATGTCGAATCCATGTTCGTAGTTGTGTGAAAGGAAGAGGGAGGATTGGATGTGGGCTTATAGCCGTGGTTTTCGATCCTCTTTTTAAAACCCCGTATTTATAATATTAAAATCTGTAAAGAAGCAGTGTAAAGCCAGCATATTTGCTGGAATTCTCCAACACGGATTTGGGATAAAAACAAAACAGAGATTAAGCGAAATTACTAAAAAGGGCGCGGAATCCTGATTAGCACTTCCGGCGATGATTTAACTGCTAAAATAAAAAGGAAAGGTCACAGCGACCGGGTGACTCAGTGTGTCTTCTAAAGGTGACTTGAAATGAAATAAGCAAGTTAAAAAGGATGTATTGATATACTATTTGTATCTTCATACATCCTTTTTATCTTAATTGCCTAAATGGTTATCATCCAAATGTTTTAACACCATTGCGGAATATTTTACAAGTACACATGTACCTAATTTATGTCATTTTATTGGCAAATTTTTGTAACATGTGTAAGGGACAAACCAACTCATTTTTTAGGACATTGAATGGACATTAATTTAAATTTTTAATTATCTTAAGTAGTACTAGCTTCGCAGGCATGGTTTGTCAAAAAAAGTAGCCTATGTGTTAATCTATGTTATAATCTACATACATACCGAATTTCATAGAAATCGGTTCAGCCGTTACGACCTGATTGAGTAACAAACATCAAAACTTTCGCATTTATAATATACTAGCTGACCGATCCGTAGCTTCGTACGCGTAGTTTTTCAATAAAAACATTACCTTCCTTCTGCACAGTTGGATAGAAAGTAGCCTATGTCACCCGGGGATAGTGTAGCTTCCCAAAGGTGAAGGATTTTTTTAAATCGGTCCAGTAGTTTTGGAGCTTACTCAATGGAAACAAACAAACAATCAAATCTTTCCTCTTTATAATATTAATGATTACGAGTACCTGACCCGCCCGCAGCTTCGCACACGTTTTTTCGTAAAACATTACCCTCCTGCGCAGTCAGGTAATTTATCTTTATGATTTTATCTTAAATAAAAATAAAAAAATAAAATTACAATTCCGTGGTACATTAATTTGATCTATCGTGTAAGGTTTAGCCTTAACACAAAAATATATTTATCGGCTTTTCTGTATTGTACATATAAACCTTCCACTTGGATCACTCTATAGTTTGCTGAAACTTGCAACAAAATTCGTTGAGTAGTTTAAAAGATCTTAGCGAACAGACAGCGGAAGTTACTTCATTTTATACTATATAAAGATTTGTACACCAAGACATTATCTGGTAGAATTTTGATTGAGCTTAAATTGTATACCAGTGTGGAATTGTAATCTCTGGGAGTAAATGATCTTTATCTTTATCAAATACGTAAGCCTTCCTCCTTCTTGTTTCCTTTTTATTTAGGATCAAAATTATGTATATATGGTACTTATTATAATACTTTTTTCTAATAAAATCTGCAGTACTTAGTAATACAGGTATTTGTTTTAACGCGCCGGCTAACACTGAGCGCAACTTCAATTCGGCCACGTCAAAAACTTTGGCCTGAATATCGCTATCCCTGTTTAGTGACGAAGTTTAGCCACGCAGAGCGACAGTGATAGCAATAGAACGATTCTAAATTTGATAAGATTTTGACCGTGTTCCGTAATACCAAAAATGATAACTGAAAACTTGTTGTATTTTTCCCATTGTGTTGTTATTCTGTAACTAGACGATATAATCTGTGTTCCCATGACTAGGATACGTAAGATGTTGTTATTTTTAATACGAAACAATTAGGTTGAAAACAGGTCTTTTATGACGTAAAAACATGCAGAATGCGATACGCTTCGATTTCATTTTAGGTAAGTATTTTGTAATATAAGGTTGAGAACCTAGATAAATACTATTCAAATTAAAATAATACCTTATTAAGGTAGAAATATGATCCAATTAGAAATTATCTTGGTAGTACGTGTTGTATGGGCGATTGCCCCTCCGGTGCCCCCTTAAGGTATTGCCTTATTTAAGTTAGACGCAAAATTGTGCTACGGTTTATTTGCCGTTGGTATGAAATAAAATAAATAATTAAATTACAAACAGGAAAACAATATATTCAAATGTTAGAGAAATTAATTCAACATCCTTTTGAAAACCAGATGGGAAACTTCAAAATTAATTACTGATGAGAAAACCATTACAGTATTTGCATTTTTTATATAAATTAGTAATTATTAAATAAATCCTGAATCAAATTAATGAATATTTAGGATCAAAAAAATATGTAAAAACCTACGTGAAATTTAAGTTCACAGTAAATTCAATTTGTAGGGTTCCCAAAGGGTAAAACGGGACCCTATTACTAAAACTCAGCGGACTGTCCGTCTGTCTGTCTGTCCGTCTGTCACCAGGCTGTATCTCATGAACCGTTATAGTTAGATAATTAGAATTTTCACCGATGATGTATTTTTGTTGCCGCTATAACAAAAAATACTAAAAACAGAATTAAATAAATAATTAAGGGGGGCTCCCATACAACAAACGTGATCTTTTTGCTCGTTTTGCTCGATATTGATAACGACAACATGTAGACGCTTGAAATATTCACAGAATATGTAGTTGTATATTAACTTTAAAAATGAATATTTGAATTAAAATAAAACAAATATTTAATGGGGACTACCATACAACAAACGTGATTTTTTTTTGCTAGATTTTATAGATAATGGCACGGAACCCTTCGTGCGCCAGTCTGACTCGCACTTGGCAGATTTTTTCTTATTTTTTTTGTCAGATTAAAGGATTTAGGGTGACTTGCGCAACGATGCCTGAACGTATTTAATAGCTATACTCCATGAATCTATTAAATAATCGATTTTGTAGTATGAAAAGAATAATTGATTCTTTAAAATAAGCTTGACTCCCATATAAGTAGCCTTTTATGTTATTCTGTTGGTGTTACGTGAATTATAGAGCTCATCTAAGTAAATTACCTTTCTCAGCATTAAATTACGAAGTGTGGAAGAAGGGAAGGGCGGCATTGCTTCTGCAGTAGGACGGTAACTGCTGGTTATATACAACTTAAGAATCATCATCGTCATCTCAGCCCACGTCCATCCACTGCTGGGTATAGACCTCCTCGCTATCACGCCATTCTCTCCGGTCCTGTGCCAAGTGCATCCATTGCTTTCCCGCAACTCTCGCGATGTCGTCCGACCATCTGGCTGGTGGTCTGCCAACTGGTCTTATGGTGCAAACTGGTCTGCCAACGGCGCCCCCGTCCATCATCTTATTCTTATTTTTCCATCCAACTTAAGAATAATAATTAAAAATTAAATCATTGAAATTGATTCATCAATCTTTCAAACGATCTCCGTGGCGCAGTGGGCGAACAGCCGGCTGAGACGCAGGAGGTAGTGGGTTCGATTCCCGCCGCGGAACAAATTTTTGCATGATCTACATATATTTGTTACGGGTATGGTTGTTATTATATATGTATAAGTATGTATTTACAAAAAAAGTATATAAGTATTCTATCAGTTATCTGGATTCCATAATACGAGCTCCGCTTATTTTGGGGCTTGATAACGCTTTGTGAAACGTCCAGCAAAAAAAAAACAAAAAACGGGACGTAAGACTAGTTGAAAAAGGGAGCGATTTACTTCTGAAATTAACTAAATCTAGTATTAAATTGCAGTGCCCTTGCAGGGTTCATATTTTAAACAGAAACACTTAGAAATAAGATCTATATAAAACAACCTGTACGTAATAAATGTTTGACTTTGACATTAAATTAATATTCTCTTTCTGTACAAACGTTTCTTTAGATAGATAGATAATTTCTTTATTACACACTATTAAATACAAACATATAAAAGAAAATACACTTTTAAATCATAGGTACAATAGGTGGCCTTATTGCTAAAAGCGATCTCTATGAACAAATAAGGACGGTGGCGTAAGATATTATTAGAATCCCTAGAACAAGTATATTTTAATATTTATAAAAAATATAGTTAATATAATATAAAATGCATAATTATTAAATATATAATATAATCATAAAATTACATAAATATTAATTGTTAGTTATTTGATAAATTAGTTTATGAATAAAAAAAGTTTATTGATAAAAAATAAAATGTATCAATAGTAAAGTAATAATTAAATAATTACTATTAGTGTGTAAGGTATGTTAGTTATTGCCGGTAAAAATGCCGCATATTTTGTAACGTAACTAGGGAATGCAAACCCGATCCCGATCTCGCGAGATCTCGTGTAATTTTACGGGATCAATCCCGACGCATCATATGACGAGATCCCGTTCGAGATTGACGGGATTGGGCGGCAGTGGTCAGCGACGCTACACACGTCCACTCGGGGCGCAAGCGGCGCGCTGACTGACGGCCGCGAGCGGCAGGAACGCCAAACAGCGTTAGAAAACTATTCCGACTATTTCCGAATATTAGCGACAGGTGACGATAATTATTTAGTTGGTAAGATTAAAGAATAAAGATATTTATTTTCTTTTGAGTAATATGTTATTTTAGTTAACCTCACTATCACAAACAAGCAGTTATTAGCTTTTTCAGTCATCCGAATTTAACATTTTTTTAAACTAGACGGGATCCCGAAAATTCCAGTATTAGAAATATCAATCCCGCGGGATCTCGAATTTGCAATCTCGAGTCGGGCTTGCATTCCCTAAACGTAACAAATTAATTAATTAAGTACTGTTTTTCACACTACTTAAAATGTATAATTAGTAACTTTGATTTATAACAATCTCTCAATTGATAATTCGGAAGCTAGAAAGTGTATTGTCTATAAGTTACGGAAGCCAATCTGAGACGTCAACGAATCAGAGACGTCGGCCAATCACAGCTCACCTCGTTTTTTTACGGTGACGTGATGGACGATGCGTTGATAAACGACGGTCATTCTGGGTAGAGCGCTGGACGAAGCAACACGTGTACAATATTTTAAGTGAAGTTGTAATAAATAGTGCAATTGCTGTGAAGTGACACTGTGTTTAATTTCCACTGACCTAGACCCTTATAGGTGATTATAATTAATAAATATACAAAGGAGTTTTAAAATTGCTGTGTATAGTATATTTCTAACCGCGCGCGGGGCTAAACATATTCTACAGTAGAGATCACGCTTGGGCAAGACTAGTAGGATGCCCACTGGCTAGATACACGACCGGATAGATAAGTGGTAGAGTTTGGATGACAAGAGATGGTGATCAGGCTCAGTGGTGCACCTTACGAGAGACCTATGTCCAGCAATAGATTTTTCAATCGCTTCGATCAGATCAAACGAAAATACATACCTATTTTTATATATTTCTTTATTTTCATCTTTAGGTAAGAAGTTAGTACTATTCTGAATGATCTGTACTGTGTGTGTCTCAAAGAAATGTGTTTTCTTTCATTCGTTTATACATTAAAAAAAAAACAAGTAACAAATCTATTAATAGACGTAAGTAAACAGAGGAAACATACTGGCATATGCAGATCGCGAGATAAGGATAGACCGCCGTAGCCTTGTGGGGCGAAAGTGCGTACCACGGCTCTATTGGAATGTCCGTCGGTTCACTTTCCGTCAACCTTGGGCATGCGGCCGAATCTGTGGAAGTAGCCCTCTGGCAGGCTGTGGGTTATCTAGGCCACGCTAAATGCCTCTTGTATGAAGATTGTGGGCTTAGGAATTGTAGAATACTCAGTTGCAGATAATATTATCTTAGCACATTTTATAGATAATTATTCAGCACGCATTTCAATTTTCCTTTTAACATTCAAGGTAAAAAGACTAACCCTTCAAGGATTCTATCCATTTTTGTATGGTTGTGGTGCCTGACCAATTATTGCCTACAAATTGGTAGATTAGTGAAAAACGTCACTAATCTTATAGTCAGTTTTTAACCGAATTCCAAAAAGAAGGTTCTCCCTATTCAGTAATATTTTTTTAAATATTTTCTTAAGAATCCTGTCATTTATTTGATATGGAAAATTCTTTTCTTTTCTATGGTACCAATCTGAAAGTACAAAAAAGGTTCAGTAGTTTGATTTTTAAATCAAAATAATTGAAAAATATATGCATTGTCTGTTTTCTGAAGTTTATAGTTTTGTAAAAAGTTTCTGTATTTATTAACACAGAGAATATTTACATTTTGCCTTAAAAAAATAAAAAAAAAAAACATTCGAATCATCTAAAGTCCGCTGCAAATTATTCATACATAGCTCAAGTTTGAAAAATGTTATGATATTGAAAACCTGCATCTGGAAGTCAGTGAAAAACGACACTCATTTAGTGGTTGTTTCTCTATCGTATTATAAGTTTATCAGAAATTAGAATTCTATCAGTTGCCTGGTTCCTATAGTACAAGCTTTGAGTAGTTTGGGGCTGGATGGCAGTGTAAATGTCCCGCATTATATAGGTATATGTAGCTATACGATAGATAAACCAGATACATATGTATATCAAAATATAGATATAAATAAACCACCAAATAGGTATAATTAGAAGATATATCCATAATAATAGACGCATCAAATCCCACTCAAAATAAAATCAGTTCCGCGGTTCCGCCCGATTGTTTTTTAGGGTTCCGTACCCAAAGAGTAAAACGGCACCCTATTACAAAGGCTCCGCTGTCTGTCTGTCTGTCCGTCTGTCAACAGGCTGTATCTCATGAACCGTGATAGATAGACAGTTGAAATTTTACAAATTATGTATTTTTGTTGCCGCTATAACAACAAATACGAAAAAAAAATTAAAATATATATTTAAGGGGTCTCCCATACAACAAACGTGATTTTATGTTCGTTTTAGCTCGATATTGATAACGGCAACAGGTAGACGCTTGAAATATTCACAAAATATTTTGTTGTATATTCACTTTAAAAATAAATAATTAAATTCAAATAAAACAAATATTTAAGGGGGGCTCTCGGCTTTTTTGCCGTTTTTATAGATAATGGTACAGAATCCTTCGTCCGACTCGCACTTGGACGGTTTGATTTTTGTATTTGCGTGATGAGACGACCTTCGTGGCACAGTAGGCGGATAACATCTTAAACGCAGGAGCTAGCGGGTTCGATTCCAACCAAAAACAAAACCATAAAACAATATCTACAGATATTTGTTCCGGATCTGGTTGTTTCTTTATATATTACTGTATGTATTTACAAAGAAAAAACGAATATTAATATTCTATCCGTAAAGTTATCTGATTTCCATAGTACACACTTTGCTTACTTTGTGGCTAGATGGCGCTGTGTGATATGTCGATCATTATTTAATTTAACTCTATGCATTTTTTGTAACAGCCGGTAGAAGAACTGGGTGTTTTAAATTTTTACTGCACCTATGCTTAGCCGATTTAAATGCAGCCTCTTGCTAAGTTATAATGCAGATCAGATTTACGAAGTTAAAGTTTACATCGCTGTATTCTGTTTTGAAAATCTAAATACACTTAGGAACATAATAAAAATCCATACAAAGAGCACGGCATTATCTGGTAGAATGCAAAATATTGCGAGTTTTTATTTGTACTGCATCCTCTACTAAGCACTTACGCGCAAACTATCTAAAAATATACCTAGGAACAACTTTTCAAGGAAATATAGATCCTTGTAAGCTTCGTTTACGATCTCGCAAATTCTCTGATACAACACTTAAAATACATGCATTTAGCTATGAGTGCAGTCAGCGATATGACCTTAAAAATGCGCGCTATACAATGTGCTCATAGCAACTTTTTAATAAGTACTTCTAGAAAAATTTTAGTTACATAAAATTAAGAAAACTGATTTTTAAAGTGTAACCCTCATAAATATTAATTTTATCAAACAACTTATAAAGGTGCTATAGCCTGCTGAGTTATTCTAATTTATTATACTGTTATACTAAACTGTGTTTAGTTGTAATACGCTGTTAAAATTTATCTATACTAGTCTATACTATCTAATATATAAAATTCTCGTGTCACAGTTTTCGTTGCCATACTCCTCCGAAACGGCTTGACCGATTTTGATGAAATTTTTTGTGCTTATCCGGTATCTATGAGAATCGGCCAACATCTATTTTTCATCCCCCTAAATGTTAGGGGTAGTCCACCCCTAAATTTTTTTTTTTATTTTTTAGACAAAATTTTTAATTTCTATTTTTTTATGATACAACA
The DNA here is from genome assembly GCA_918857605.2 of Philereme vetulata. Lineage (NCBI taxonomy): Eukaryota > Metazoa > Arthropoda > Insecta > Lepidoptera > Geometridae > Philereme > Philereme vetulata. The sequence continues at coordinate 6,244,843 of OU975476.1, forward strand.
TACAAAAATACATACAGTCCTCAATTTTCACCCTTCTACGATCAACCCTTATTTTTTGATAGCAATTATTTATATGGCAAAACAACGTTTGCCGGGTCAGCTAGTAATATTATAAAGAGGAAAGATTTGTATTTTTGTGTGTATGTTTGTAATGAATAAACTCAAAAACTACTGGTCCGATTTCAAAAATTCTTTCACCATTGGAAAGCTACCTTGAGTAACATAGGCTACTTTTTACTCAACTGCGCAAAGGAGGATAATGTTTTTATTGAAAAACTACGCGTGCGAAGCTGCGGATTGGTCAGCTAGTGTAAAGACCTTTTTTAAAACAAACACAAACAGTCAGCGATATAAGTTGACAAAACTGAGTAATTATACATTTATCTATCGAATATAATTTCAACAGCGCTTAACTAGCTGCGTGAAGGCCGCAGCCTCTTTAGTGCCAGAGACAGAGAGATCAGGTTTTTTAAATGGAATAGGTTTATTAACTGCTAAAAATATTGCTGAGTGTACGTATTTAGTAGTTGTAGTAAAAGTGGCGTCATTGGCCAGTTTACTTTCAACGTTAACCTTGGGCGTAAATGCGCGTGAAGAAAACGCGTGAACATTGGAGGCAACTTGCCATCATTTACATAATTTAAATAATTCTGACACGTGTAGATCTGACCAACTATTTATGGATGCTGCAGTAGTACCTAAACCAACCTTTTCTTAAACTTGCAAAAGGTCAAATTGACTATAATTAAAAAAAAATATAACAAAATAAACGAGATTAACAACATTGATCCAGAAAGGATCTAGAAAACTAAAAAAAAGACTGATGACAAAACGAGTTAAGATTTGAGGTAACTTAGGATGAAAGGTACCATGCGCAAAGGTAGAATTAGGTACAACACAAAAATCTTACCCTTCCATGTATGATATGATGGAAATATGTAAATTTGCTAAAACATACAAGCATTTCTACACAACACGGGAAGAAATGCATACGACACGCTCATTCCGATACAAAAACAAGCTATTAATACCTACTTACCGAATTAAACTACACTCTTCAAGCCCTTACGTAATGTTGATCAAAATATTTAACAAACTACCTGACGCCTTGAAATATGAGACAAATAATATAAAACTTATAAAACAAATACAACACTGACTAACTATGTACTAAAACCTACTATACAATTGACGAATATTTTAATGACAAATTTTAGATACTTACCTACGTTGACATTATAGTGTGACCATTAGTGCTGTGCACTCCCTGAGGTATGCGCGCGGCGAGACGGGGGGGGGGGGGGGGGGGGAGAATCGGCTGCTGCGCTCTGTCAGTTCGCCGTCAACGCTCGTGGCGGCAGGTAGTGTTATTCGTATCGGACTGTCTATGTCAGACGCACATGAGATAGACAGTCCGATACGAATAACACTACCTGCCGCCACGAGCGTTGACGGCGAACTGACAGAGCGCAGCAGCCGATTCTCCCCCCCGTCTCGCCGCGCGCATACCTCAGGGAGTGCGCAGCACTAATGGTCACACTATAGATTTGAATGTTTTTTTGTTAAAATGACTATTACCCGTGCGCGATAAGTTGGGACCTGAGCGCGGTGACGTCATATTGGCGTGTTTGTACCGCCCGCAAAAAAGCGAACATAACAAGCAGCCGCCCGCGGCTTCGTCTTTGTTTTTTTTTAACCTAATTTATTATGTTACTCAGGGAGGACGCTGCTTTTTATCTAATCTTTTTTACACTATTTGAATAAACTAAAAATACAATGTTTAAGTTTATACATTTATTTTATCTATTATTTACATTATCTCATCTTTGTCACTACTTAGTGGATTTATGCCTTCTAGAGGTTGTTCTTCGTCCTCAGTCTCACTATAATCACTTGACGAAGAGGTATCCGATAAATTTACAATTAATTGCGATTCATTCTTCTCTTGTAAGAGGTCATCATGTCACAACAAAACAATGACACAAACTATAACAACAAAAACTACAACAACAAAACAATAACACAAACGAAAACTAAAAGAATTCCAGAGCGCGTCGTTACGTGACGTAGGCGAAAAACCCTAGTAAAAAATAGTGATGCGAACGGTACAATACGGACGCCATCGGGGAAGTGCAGGGGAAGCGGTCGGGGAGTCGCAATCCTAGCAGGTCCCAAGTTATCGCGCACGAGTAATATAACCTATCAAGAACAATGACGTCCTTCTTTCTCCAAAATATTGTAGTGCCCAACACGGTTCATAATGAACATGTACCAATCAATTACCACCTATTATTACTACATTGTGGAAGACAATAAACGATTGAGTATTGAGCAGTAACTTACGATTACCTTGATTACGAGTAACTTTGGATCATTAATACTTTAAAAGTTTTAATGAATGGATGAAAAACACTCATACACCAAATAAAAACAAACATAAATATAAAAACACAGAGCCACAAGAACAATGGGTGATCTTATCGCTCAGAATCGATTTCTTCCAGACAATCTAATATCCTGATCCTGATTCCTGATGAATATTATCCTAAATATATATCCTCTCCCTTTATTTAAATGCAAAATTAAATGCCTGGAATGGCTCCAATCACTGTCCTACAATGAAACGGAAGAACTCATGGTTCTCTCTGAGTAGCCTAGCATACACACATTCATACACACATACTTACACACACACAAACACGCATCCCCAAATACACCGTCGTGCATACACACACACACTCACACACACTCACGCACACACACGCACGCATACTTACAAGCACAGACTAATTAATATATACATACGCGTACATTTTGTATGTGTAACTAATGCACCTTGATTGGGAGCTACTGTAATATTTCCCGGAGGAGGAAGGCGTTGATATCTGCGACACAGTTTAATACTTCTGCAGATACGAGTATCATCGTTTTTCACATCATTTGTACCATTGTTTATGTTCCAAATAAAGAATTTATGATTATGATTATACTACTACATTGTGGAAGACAATAAACGATTGAGTATTGAGCAGTAACTTACGATTACCTTGATTACTTGTAACTTTGGATCATTAATACTTTAAAAGTTTTAATGAATGAATGAAAAACACTCTATTATACACCAAATACGAAACAAACATAAATATAAAAACACAGAGCCATAAGAACAACAGTCGGTCTTATCGCTCAGAATCTATTTCTTCCAGACAATCTAATATCCTGAATTGAAGTTAGAGTTAATTAAAAAATTCTAAATTTGTTTATTGTCGAACTAAACACACATAATACATGAATACACAATGACCACACGACAATGCAGTAGTATATAACTATTAAGCATTTCCCAGTGGCTCCCTATTTGATTTGTGATAAAATCCCACTAGACCCAAAGAGAAAAAAACTACATATTAATAAGTTACAAGTGCTTCAAATCTGTTGGCACCAGAAGATTTCAAATAAATTCGGTCAATAATAGAATTATTTGTTTGTTTTGTTATAATTATATAATACACAAACTAAAAATGTTTAAATGGAGGACTTAATGCTAAAAGCTCTTTCTACCAGTCAACCGAGATAGATAAAACACAAAAAAATGTCTACTACGCAAAGTTGAATGTCACACATTGTTCATTTTTGTCACCAATTTCATATGATTGATGAAATTTAATTGATAAAACAATTGAAAAAAAAATATATAGGGGTTTAAAAACCAATAAATTGTAATGGATTCGGTGTTTTCAACAAAAATAATGCCCATACATAAACATTAACTATAAATTAAGACTTAGATATGGCTTTTACATGGACTTTTTAAAACTAGCAACCAACGCTCTACTTATAACACATAACAAGTATTGTTCTATTGCATGTATTGGTGTCCTTTAGTATCATAAACGTTTAAAGGCTACGGTTTTTATTATTTTAGTAGTGATAAAACCTATCTACTATCCAAATGACTAAGTTGCGAGAATAATTACTGTTGAAACTGATATCTCATAAAACAACGAAAAAAGCTAAATTCCCTCGAGGTTCGCTGAAGAGCAAACAAGCAAGAAAACAATAGATTACGTCAACGCCTCCAGCGCGTGCGAAAACGTAAAAAAAATGGTCCACACTAACAACCGTGAAGAAGCAAACGAAAGAGATAGCTATAACAGAAAGTTGCGTAAGGGATAAAGATGGAGAACCAGTTAATGGGCAAGCAAGAGGGCGTATTGCAAAAGTGAAAGGTAAGAAAGAGATAGGTGATGGAGAGAAAGATAGGGAGGAGAGTGAAATTGCCGTGGCAACTTTCGCCGAGCTCGTTTCGGTTACGTCAGCGTTATGCAACGTCGTTGTGAAGATTATGACTATATGACACTGATTTGAATGATGGCTGGAAGTAATCAATTTCTTTTGGATTTGTTTCTGGTGAAGATTGCGAGATGCTAAAGTAATTAGTTTTGAACCGAACGTTTTCAGTGCAGTGTACTTGTGGTAATCTGAGGTTGCATACAGTTTGATACTTTAAATGAAAGAGTAATTTCATAACGGCGTGGCTATCTGCCCTATTTTTAGGTTGACTTAAATTTAGGGTTCGTTTTATTTAAGTATTTACAGATAGTTAATACCGGGTAATAATAACCAAAGTTGGTAGGTATTAGTTTATTGAATGCGTAAAACTTACACTTGTAATCCTGTATTCTAATACAGGATTACAAGTGTAACTTATAGTAGTAGCAGTTATAGAAGTCGATTCACACTTGTGCTTTGTTATAGATAACTAAAGTCTAACTTTTTATTAGCTGCAGTAAAATGACGTTTTGTGGGTTGCCGGTTTTTGAAGAAAAATAAATAGGGATGTAACTAAATGAGTGAATCATAAATGAATAATCAGTTTGGTTTATTTTTTTGAGATTTAATATTAAGTTGTAATGTATTTTTTTAACCTATTATTATACTAGAGGATTGATCTTTTTTAGTGGAAGTATAGGGAGGTACATTCAAAATGAAACAAAAACGTCATAATAATGTTATTTAATTATTTTTTGTGAACTGAATCACATCCCTATTGAGATTAGGCTGGCAACATTATTTTACGGAATGACATTTAGAAACGTCATTTTACTGCAGCTAATAAAAAGTTAGACTATAAGCAAATCGAGACACAAGCGTAGATTTTTACGAATAATCTGCCAAATTTCTATGCCTGAGACCCACAATTTAGTTCGTTCTGGAATATAGAAGTTAAGGAATGCTAACAATTATGCCCCAAATACAATATTGGACTGGATCTGATTGACGACCTCCATGGTGCAGTGGACGAATAGTCGGCTGAGACGCAGGAGATAGCGGATTCGATTCCCGCAGCGGAACAAACGTTTGCATGATCTACAGATATTTGTTCGGGTCTGGATGTTTTTCTATATATTATAAGTATGTATTTACAAAAAAAAGTATTTAAGTATTTTATCAGTTATCTGGTTCCCATAATACAAGCTCTGCTTAGTTTGGGGCTAGATAGCGCTGTGTGAAATGTCCAGCAATATTTATTTATTTATTTTTTATTTGTTATCTGAGGTAAGGTTGATGAATCTGCTGGATTTTCATATTTGGACATCTAAAACAGATCTCTAGATGTCCCATTAAGAAATCTTACTCATATATTTTTCTCTTTATAAATAAAAAGAACCGGGTTTCTGAGAGGTTCTGCAAGTTAACCTAAGTAGGTACTAAATTATATATCAAAGTCTTCTAAAATAAGAAGACTGCAAATTTATTACATTTTGAAACAGAGACATTTTAAGAGATACCAATCTTACATAAAATATTCAAACGTTACTAAATACTCTAAATACGGTTGCAAAATCTTACAACATCACTTTTATTTTAGTATTTACCTAATCGTTTTTTGATGGATGTCATTGTGTTGTCATGATGCTCAATGTTATACAATTTAGGTAAGCACCTCAAATTACACGGTCATGACTTTCGCTATTAAATTTTCTTGTGCACCTTTTAATATTAAAAACAATATCTTCAAAGACCCTGCTCGCCATAACAATAATTTTATTGTAAAATCAATTTGTTAGGCCAAATTTGTTCAATTGTTACTTGATTTACTTACAAGCGAATTGATAAATTATCAAGAAAATTCAATATAAACATTTTACGAAACGAATGATAACGGTTTTGATATTTGGTTCAACAGAAGGATATCAAAAATAACAAAAACAATGTCAATATAAGTTTCCCATAATTATATGGGTAAATATGTCATTTGTAACAAAGAGATTATAAAAGTGATCCAGAACACACTTGGCATATGAAGTGTACCATTTCGCAATAGTACTCTAAAATTCATCTCACATCTCATTAATCATTTTCACATTCTCGTGTTGAATTAAAACAAGGCGGGAATAGTGTCCTAGATTTTAAATGATATATTATACGCATCTCTTCTCGCTCTAATGCCAATGCACAATACGGGACTGTCACACACTCACAGCCGTATAACCAAATAGAGTAACCTTATGAACGTGAGCATTCACTGTGTCTATGTGTGAGTGCTGCTATTTCCGACATAAAATTCAAAATATGTATACACTATTAATGTATGTGAATAGACAAGAAATTAAGCTAGACATTCCTTTTTCAATAGGTCTATTATGCAAATATCTTTCACTTTGTTTGTGTTAGTTGCATGGTTGCATGTTGAAGGTTCAACTGCATCTGTGTGCATAGTTTCGTTTGTGTTAGTACGTTGTGTAGTTACAATGTAGGTACGTTGCATGTGTAGTTGTAACTTAGCGTTCACAATGAAAGTACTGGTAGTTGCAGGGATTTGGGTCACAGAGCCAACTTTGATTAGGTATAATGATAATGCCGTGTGAATCATCGCACATCTTCTTAGTCCTTATTTTTAAAAGTGATTGTTAATTAGAAAAAAAGTTTATCGGTTCTCTTTTTTATTTAGGATTAAAATAATACTTATAAGTCTTATAACAAATTTTTTGTTCGGCATTTATCGATAGTTCTATATTTTCTGTATTTATTTACATAACACAATCAAAACGAGAAAAAAATCTTTTCCTTACAAAAAGTATCTACTTTGAATTCATTGGATCTTGAAAATATGCTAAAATTAACTCAGAGGCTTAGAGATAAAGCGAAATATTTATGCTAAATGCTTTTGAATATAAATTTGCTTGCAACAAAGTATGTAACTGAAATCACATTAATATGCTCGGATTGTGAAAGTTCTAAGCTATTTTGGCTCGCATACCTTTGCGCCCTTATGAGCTAAGAATAGCTTCGGTGTGAGATCATACCTCCATCATCATCATCAGCCATAGTCCACTGTCAACTCTTCTCCTTAGTGGGTGTTCGAGCGAGTGGTGCACTGCCCGACGAGATACAGTCTCAAACTAGCTCGGAGGGCAGGGTCTTATCGAGCTTGTCACATCATTTATGTAACTAATCTGATAAATACAAAAATTTAAAATATAGATTGTGAAATTTAAGCACTGCTGTTTATGTATGTTCTGTTTATGATATTATTCTCAAATTATTCTTAAATCTATACTAGCTCGAGCTGATTGCAAGAGTGTATATTTTTTGTGAGAAATAAAAAACTTTTTACTTTTCTTTACTGTTAAACATAATGCCTCATCCATAGATGTATGCGCCCTGCATCAAGGGCTCCCAGCAACATTTTATTAGGTTATCTTTCCACCCAGTGGGGGCCGTACAAACAGAAATTTTAAGGGTAGTTTTATTTTCTTATCATATTGATAGCATTTGGTGTCCAATTATAATGCTACACAGACAGAGTAGGTAATATCACAAGCCTCATATTATGATGACACACGGATTTTCTATTACAAAAAAGGTCATGTATACACAATCTTGATTAATTTTTAAGCCCACGCAGATTCAAAACAAACTATTAATTATAGTCATGTTAATGTTTTGCATTAAAATCTATTTGTATTATTATATCCGTGTTGTTTTGTTTGCCCGTAAAACTGTATATTGTGGAATGATTATAAAAGTCAAACTCAAAGGCAAAATCTTTTATTCTTTAAAATCACAAGGATCACTTTGAAACGTCAATTTTACTGCCTCTTCCTGCGCGAACAAGCCAGGAAAAAAGGCAAGAAACAAGGCTGGTTGTTTTTTTTAATGATCCGGTTAGAATACATAACAATACAGGTAATAAATTACCTCTAAATTGTAACACTTTGAACGAGTCGGAGCAATTTCAATCCCAAGCTTCTCTATCATCTAAATAATCCGATATTTTATAGTTGGCTTTTTATAAAGATTTTGTTTAATTACATTTTAAAATTTGTTAATTGTCAATTTTTGTGCATCACTTGGGAGTTTGTTATAAAAGCGAACACCTTGCCCTTTAAACGATTTACTAACTGTATAGAGTCTACAAGTGGCAACAGCGAGATTGTCTTTATATCTAGTATTATATTATACATAGGTATATAATTTTTGTAAAAAATACATAAGTATTATTATATTTTCTACATTTAAAACCAAACGTAACTACTAACTTGTTATTAGTAAACTCGAAATTTATCTAGGATATCTTTATTTTATTCGGCTCTTTTACGTCACATCTTATATTTAAGACCAGAAAGAATATATAACTTATATATATATCATAAAATATATATATTACTTATATATATATATTTTTATGATATATATATATATATATATATATTTATAAGACAAACATATTATTAATACTATAATTTACAGAAGAAATAGTTTAAACATCTAAAGACCGTTGCAAACAATCTATAGATAGCTTAACTGCTTCAGATCACTGCTAATATTATTTAAAATCTAATCTCTGTGTTAATCCAGATTATAATCTACGTACTTACTAAATTTAATCGAAATCGGTTCAGCCGTTACGACGTGATTGAGTAACAAACAAACAAATACATAAGCAAACATCCAAACTTTCGCATTTATAGAATTATTGTAATTCTGTTAATAAATTATCTACGTTATATTAATAACACACCATTCTTCCGTTTAGTCTTTCAAGGTAGCTCTTGAATGACGTCACTATACAAATAGGGAGTATCTACAAAGAAAAGCAACACGTGGCCTCCAATATAAAAGAATACTTTTTGGGTTATATTCAGGTGTCTCAAGGCCTATACCAAGAGTTGGGAGAAGTCCGGCTTGATTCTAAATGTGAATGTTTTTTCATTTGTTTGTTACTCAATCATGTCGTAACGGCTGAACCGAAATGGATGAAATTTGGTTTGTTAATAGATTATGACCTGAGTTCAAACATAGGTAACTTTTTAAAGATAAACAACGCGTGCGAAGCCGTTTGCAGAAGCTAGTAATAAATAAACACTGCATATTTGGCTAAAACAATGTAAACCTATTTAGAGTCACCTTATCAAATAGTTACAGATATAGTAATGCATATAAAGAAATATTGCTGGACATTTCACAGAGTGCTATCTAGCCCCAAACTAAGCAGAGCTTGTACAAATACTTATATACTTTTTTGTACATACATATCTATCTATATAAAAGAAAATCGTGTTAGTTACACTATTTATAACTCAAGAACGGCTAAACCCATTTGGCTGAAAATTGGTGGGGAGGTAGCTTAGAACCAGGAAACGGACATACAATACTTTTTATCCCGTTCGACCGCGTTCCCGTGTGACGTGACATAAAACGTCAAAGAGAATACTAGTCACTATAAAACGTGGTATAACAAAAACGCATCTGACATGGAATAACAAAACGCAATCGACAGCTAAACGTAATTTTGTTTAGGTATGGTTGTAAAATGATGGCCAGAAACAACAATTGACAATTCTAGCAGGGTAACGTATATTGACATCCCGCGTTATATGCATGTCAAGGCGGTACGAAATTCAGCGGGTCAATTAGTTTATAATACATAGAAAAACATCCAGACCCGGAACATATATCTGAAGATCATGCAAACATTTGTTCCGCGGCTGGATTCGAATCCGCTACTTCGTGCGTCTCAGCCGGCTATCCGCCCACTGCGTCACGGAGGTCGAATAACATGCCATACAAAATGAGTGGTTGTATCGCAAAAAAAAAATGATCTCATTTACACAACCTTTGCATGAAGAGGATTATGTGGAAATGGATGACAATAAAATCTACTATATAATAAGATCTACTTTGCAAAACTATTGATGAAACTTAATGATGATCACCTAAGTGGCCCTTGATCCAATTTGTCTGCATCCTGAACAGAATTAAAAACTCTTATAATAATTTTTGATTATTAAATTCAGGCAACAACAAAATAGTTACAGGGTATTAATTAACATATTTTATGGTCCATAAATATATATAACTTAGTCTAAAATATATATTATTATAAAAAAAAATGCTTCACTTAAGTGGCTCCTGATCCAATTTGTCTGCATCCTGAACAGAATTAAAAACTCTTATAATAATTTTTGATTATTAAATTCAGGCAACAACAAAATAGTTACAGGGTATTAATTAACATATTTTATGGTCCATAAATATATATAACTTAGTCTAAAATATATATTATTATAAAAAAAAATGCTTCACTTAAGTGGCTCCTGATCCAATTTGTCTGCATCCTGAATGTTTTTAGGGTTCTACAGGCGAATTAAAAACTCTTATAATAATATAAAATCATTTAATTCAGGCAACAATAAAATAGTTACAGGATATTATTGACGACCTCCGTGGTACAGTGAGCGAATAGCTGGCTGAGACGCAGGAGGTAGCGGGTTCGATTCCCGCCGCGGAACAAATGTTTTTTTTTATGATATACAGTTATTTGTTCCAGGTCTGGATGTTTTTCTATATATTATAAGTATGTATTTACAAAAAAAAGTATGTAAGTATTCCATCAGTTATCTGGTTCCCTTAGTACAAGCTGTGTGATAGCGCTGTGTGAAATGTCCAGCCATATTTATTTTTATTTATTAACATATTCTACGGTCCATAAATACGTATTACTTAGCCTAAATTATATATAATTATAAAAAAATATGTATATACATATTTATTTAGCACATAAACACTTATAGGTTCGTTAAATTTGTCTGTCAAGCCAATATGGCATAACGAACGATATACTCCAGTGTCACCTAGTAAGTTGAAATAAAACTAACCAAGCTTGTACCTTTTTGGTAGGTAACTCTTTTAAGCAAGTTGGGTGGTTTTTTACCCAAGTACCCCATCGTGTGGGGTTTCATTAAATAGGTCTTTCAAAACACAGTAAGGTTTTTAATAGTTCGGGGCATTCTATGCGTCTATAATATAAGCATGATCCAAGTATCCGGTCAAAGACCTCGCTATATTCAGTATAAATCCTTTTTCCACGCGTTTGGTAAGCATATCATTTAATAGAATCAAGTTAGACGTTGTTTACTCAACACTTTTTTGATACATTTACGAAATATAATTGGTCATTTTCGTATTCGTGTCGTACCAGCCTAACCGCTATTCTTGTATAACTACATAAAAAATATCCACAATAGTAGTACTTAACGCGCCGGCTAACACTGAGCGCAACTTCAATTCGGCCACGTCAAAAACTTCGGCCTGAATATCGCTATCCCTGTTTAGTGACGAAGTTTAGCCACGCAGAGCGACAGTGATAGCAATAGAACGATTCTAAATTTGATTGGATTTTGACCGTGTTCCGAAATACCAAAAATGATGACTGAAAACTTGTTGTACTTTTCTTATTGTGTTGTTATTCTGTAACAAAACGATATAATCTATGTTCCCATGACTAGGATACGTAAGATGTTGTTGTTTTTAATACGAAACAATTAGGTTGAAAACAGGTCTTTTATGACGTAAAAACTTGCAGAATTCGATACGCTTCTATTTCATTTTAGGTAAGTATTTTGATCTTATATATGGTTGGGAACCTAGATAAATACTATTCAAATTAAAATAATACATTATTAAGGTAGAAATATGCTCCAATTAGAAATGATCTTGGTAGTACGTGTTGTATGGGCGATTGTCCCTCCGGTGCCCCCTTAAACTCTGGTTGTATTGCAGAAGTCGACCAACCTATGTCTGTAGTTGGGTTTGTAAACAGTTCATGGAAGCTTCAAATAAAATGACCAAAAATCATCTACATATTCTCTCATATCCATTTCTGCCACCAGCAGTATTGCTATTTCGGTTTGAAGGGCGTGAAATTAAAAGAAAATGAGGCTTTACACCTGTATTCCATAACATGGAGGCAGGACAGTGCAAATTAGACGTAATTTATTTCCTGTATTGTTATATATTCTAAAAGGATCATTAAAAAAACAACCACCCTTGTTTTCTTGCCTTTCTTTCCTGGCTTGGTCGCGAAGGAACAGGCAGTAAAATTGACGTTTCAAACTGATTATAATGAATAAAAGATTTTGATTATCCAATTTATTCGTTTTTGTAACCAATAACACGTTAATTACCAATCATCATCATTTGTGTTATTGATATTGTGGAAAACAAACCACGTTTATCACATCTGTGTAAAGGTCTAAAAATAATTTCCACAGTTCCAATATTATAAGTATTTGCTTTCCTAATACCTAATGTTAGAAACATAGTGAACATAGCTGTTGACACACTCGAACAAATATTGTGCTCAAATAATAATAGAATGTGTGAAGGTTCTATGATGCTAGTATATATTCCATGGCTCTGCTCACGGTCAAATGTACGGACAGATCTACGTTAATAATATGTATTTATTTATATTGCTTCTTTGTATTTATTTTACAATTTGAGCGTTGACTACCTAGACTGGGATGAGGTATATTTATTGGTAGTTAGATTGTTTACAACTCATAGTAAAATTTACTACTTATGTTCACGGGTGTAGCCAGGCTTTAGTATTAAAGAGGGGGGGATCAAGAAAATAAAACAATATACTTATGAAAAAATTACGTAAAATGTGAAAAAAACAACCAAAGGTTGATAGTTTTTCATAAGCCTAATCGGCAAGCGATAAAAATGTTAAAATCCTTGCCTCTCTTTATTTCAAAACTAGCTGACCAATTCGCTGCTTCGCACGCGTAGTTTTTCAATAAAAACGTTACCCTCCTTCTACGCAATTGGGTAAAAAGTAGCCTATGTCACCCGGGGATAGTGTAGCTTTCTAACAGTGAAAGAATTTTTTAAATCGGTCCAGTAGTTTCGGAGCCTATTCAATACAAACAAACAAACAAATCTTTCATCTTTATAATAATAGTATTAGTTTCAATATAATATTAAGTCACCTAACAGTGAATTCTGTGCCATACAGCTCAGTTAAGTTATTTACAATGTACTCGCAACAAAGTAACACTAACTATGCTGATGTTGTCAACAAATTATTAATTTAATTGGTTATTTTTTTTATATCAGCCGTAGGACGTCCACTGCTGGACAAAGGCCTCCCTCATTGATCTCCAGGAACTGCGGTTGGAAGCGGCATACATCCAACGCCGACCTGCGGTTCTTACCAAGTCATCTGCCCATCTTGTAGATGGACGTCCTACGCTGCGCTTGCCGGCCCGTGGCCTCCACTCGAGAACCTTCCGGCCCCATCGGCCATCTGTTCTGCGCGCTATATGGCCTGCCCATTGTCACTTCAACGTGCTAATCGGCTATGTCGGTGACTTGAATTCTCCTACGTATCTCCTCATTTTTGATTCGATCCCGTAGAGAAACCCCGAGCATAGCCCTCTTCATAGCTCGTTGAGCGACTCTGAGCTTATTCATAAGGCCAATAGTTAAGGACCACGTCTCGGTTCCATATGTCATCACTGGTAACACACACTGATTGAAGACTTTCGTCTTAAGGCACTGAGGTATGTTGGACGAAAAGACGTTGCGAAGTTTCCCAAATGCTGCCCATCCGCGTTGGATTCGACGATTGATCTCTTTCTCGAAGTTAGACCTACCTAATTGGACTGTTTGTCCTAGGTATACATACGCGTCGACAACTTCAAGAGCCGAGTTCTCAACCATAACTGGGGTAGGCACGACATGGACATTCGACATTTAATTGGGTATGTCAACAATAAAATAAAGAAATATAATAAAAATTACAAATCAGTCACAGTATTTATAAAAACATCTTCAGGTTGATCACTAGTTCATACGAAACTAACTTTCTTAGTCCTAAGTAATCTTATACCTTACCTTATATCGTAACTTAGTATATATAGGTATAGTGTAGTAGATTTTACTATTACAGCCACTTTAATTTTAAGTCAGTACCTATATTTTTAAGCCAAGCTTTTTTTGAATGAGGTGGGAATACCACGAGCTCATCAGAGTGAACTCAAAGACGGTCTACCATCGAGGAATGATCACTGTCTATCTTCGGTCTCCAAAATTAGACCAGTTCGTTTAGACCAATTATAATATTAGAACTTGCCAGTGATCTCAATTGGGTATTAGTCAATATTTGATAACAAGATTTGACTAACATTTTTAGGTACTTCATAGTTTATACAGCTGAGCTTTCTTCCGTAACGCCCGACAGTACAATTGAATGCTGGAAATATTCAGAAAATTTTAAATACCTTGAAATTATTTAGTCAAATTCTTCAAGATAATTTTTGCTAATTATAAATGAATCAGGATATAAACCAAAACATCAGCTCAATCAGATAAAGAAATGTCAAAATAGATTTGCAAGATAACATTACTACTGACAGATTGGCAGGCGGAAGTACATGGCGATTGTTGGAATATGGCTGGCATGTAGAAACTTACAAGCTTTTAGGATTTATATGCATATCAATTATTGTTTGTGTTAGTATAACAGTGGGAAGAGAGAGAGAGAGAGAGAAAGCTGATCATAACGATGAACTTTTTAGACCAGACAAATAGTAAGGAAAATAACTTCTATGCAAAGACCAACAGAAATGCTGAACCTTAAATTAAAAGATAGAGTCATGTGCGAATATAGGTATAAGAAACACCACGAAGGTTATTGATGCAGTCAGTATGCTCTGTAAGCTTAAATGGAAGTGGGCGGCTTACATTGCCAGAGCACGTAACGATGAGCACTGGAGTGAGCGGATCTTGCACTGGTACTAGCGATTGGCATGCCGAGGAGAAGGTGGTGCGACGATGTCGTGGAGGCAGCGTGAAGGGCATGGACTCGACTACCACAGGATCGAACATAGTGGAACCGTATGGAGGAGGCCTACACCCGACTTTGTATGACGAAGTGAACAAAATAAAATTATGTAAACTTTGATACTATAAAAAAATTACCCAATGTTTGTTAAGAAAGTTTGGAAATAATAGTTTTATTTATTTATTTTATTAAAGTTTTCGGGCGCATCAGGATGACAATACAAGTACATGGAAGCAGCAATTCCTTTCAGGAAACGTCTAACTTTGACAGGTGTAAAGGTTATAGTATCAAACATGAATGTGACGTTTCAGAAATTTGTCTTCTAACCGGCATCCAACAGCAAAGTAGAAAATCGTTGACCTCTTAGCAGCAAGATGATGACTGGATGAGTCTAAGACAGGTCTGTGAGAGAAGCACTGGCCTTCTACTTAGCACAAGCGAGGAGAAGCGTATACCACAGAGTTGAATACAACAAATAATAATAAAAAATTACTCACTACCATATTAATTTCCATGATGGAAATCCTTGGATCTCTTTCTCAGTATGCAGACCCATGAAAATATCCTAGAAGGTAGGTGTTCTGAGGCAAGTCCAAATATTAAGTATTGATGCAGACTTTTGCATAGAAGTTAAGCATAAAGCTTTTGTGAACGGGCTCGAGGAAGTGGGCGGTGGTGCCCACTTCCTCGAGCCTTACCTTTATCTGCCGTCAAATAGCAGTACTTGTGCTGCTGTGTTCCGGTTAGATGGTAATGCTATGTTTCTGTAGTTACTGACACATAGGCATAACAGCTAAGTCCTATAGTATGACAACGTATCCACATAGAGATCAACACAACATAATACCTTGTGTTGAATTCTATGTGGATATCCATGGGCTGCAGTAGCCACTTAATGTGCACTGTGGACTGCATGCTCGTTTGCCATATAAGTAGTATAAAAAAAAGCAATTACGTGACAGGTTGCAAGCCCATCGCCGCCGCCGGGTAGAATATTAACCCGATGGCACACACCTTCGAATGATTGGTTCTAGGCATTCTAGGACATGCACTTCAACCTATGGATATTCAGTTGTAGTGAGTGAAGATAGTTTGTGTACGATTACTGGAAAGAACAGCATACAAAATTTGTCTCTCTGTTATATATGAGAAAAACCTATGTTAAGCCATGGACGTTTACGGCTGCACAGTTTTTTGTGCAATAGAGAATGTTCTATCTATTTTTATATAATTCGCTGCATTTGGCTCATACATTGTGCAATTTAAAAATTCACTACCTACTACCGACCTTTCAAGCAAACAAAATACAATGCCTACTTATCTACACACGTGGAACCTGCAATTTAAAAAAAAAACTCCTTTGTGATATGAACGTGTGCTAACAAAAACTATAGTTTGATCCAAATCGGAATTCTATTATAAAAAATAATAGACATGGAGAAATCGTGTTTTTTGTCCGTCTTTCACAAGCTTTCTTTAAACACAATGGGCTATGAGCCAGGTAGAAGACCCTTTATAGAGCACATTGATTATGTGGGTGACATTTCACATGAGGTCGCGATTTCATTGAGGTTTCGATATCTGGTAAAGGAATAATCATTTTCAATTTCAGCTAAAAGGGATGTTACTCTAGTCGGACAGACAGACATGGCGAAACACATGAGGTCCAGTGTGGGAGTCACTTAGAAGCAAAAGCTGTGCTCACCTCCAAAAAACTTGGAGTTCTTAACCGTGCCAAACAGTATTTTACGGCACAACAACGGCTATTGCTGTACAAAGCGCAAGTTCGGCCGCACGTGGAATACTGTTCCCATCTTTGGCACGGAGCTCCAAAGTACCAATTGCTTCGTTTTGACTCCCTTCAGAGAAGAGCCATTAGAATCATCGGTGATCCCAAACTCGCCGACAGGCTGGAACCGCTGAGTCAACGCCGTGACATCGGATCGCTCATTGTATTCTAACGCCTGTATAATGGGGAATGTTCTGAGGAGCTATTTGATCTCATCCCGTCGTCAAGATTTTACCACCGCACTTCTCGACAACGTAATAAAGCTCATCCACATATAATCGACAATTGGGTATCGCGCACCACACGCTTCACGCGATCTTTTCTACCCCATACTTGCAAGATGTTGAATGAGCTACCATCTGAGGTTTTCCCATTAGACTACGACATGGCACGCTTCAAGAGAAATGTAAAGAGGTTTCTTCAGTGTAGGGAACGCATCGACAATACCCCGGGTGTTGCCGGTGTCAATAGGCGACGGTGACCACTTACCATCAGGTGGGCCGTAAGCCTGTTTCCCCACAAATAACATAAAAAAAAAAAAACTAGAAGGGTTTCTAAGTCGACTACGGAACTCCAAAAAAACCGATCGATTTCAAAACAGCTCGATCATCATCATCATCATCAGCCGGAAGACGTCCACTGCTGAACATAGGCCTCTCCCTTAGATCGCCACAACGAGCGGTTGGTAGCCGTTTGCGCCCAACAGCTCCCCGCGATTCTTACTAGATCGTCGGTCCACCTTGTGGGGGGCCGGCCTACGCTGCGTCTTCCAGTCTGTGGTCTCCACTCGAGAACCTTTCTTCCCCAACGGTTATCGGTTCTACGAGCGATGTGGCCTACCCATTGCCACTTCAACTTGCTAATTTTAAGAGCTATGTCGGCATTAGCTCGATCAAATAGAAACAATTAACAGGCCGTGTCGAATATCTTCTGACCGCGAATAGAAAGGCTCATTGTAGAACAATGAATTTTCACTTGGATCATTTGAAGCATGACCGTTTAAATGGAGAAAAACTGTCGCTCATCAGTCATTGCCGTGGAAAGCTGCGCGTGCGCATTCACTCTCACCCTATTGGTAAGAGCACGTGCTCATAGGAGTACTATAGAAACAGAAACTATTATCTATCGCCAGCCTAATTATCAGAATTCGTAAGTCCTTATGGGCAAACTTTACAGGAGCATTAAAACTGATTTTTACACAAATATTGAGAGATTTTTACTATGTCACCCTTAATTTAGGTATAAAAATACCCTAATTTTATACATTACCTAACTTTTTATACCAGCATAATATGATAATACCCATAATACCTCTATGTTTTTTTCTACCACCTCTACCTAGCAATAAAACGTTCTCAAAATAATTGAAATATCAAAATCTAAATATTTGTACTTTTCAAACTTTTACCTTTTACTTGGGGCATGTTGTTTTTTTTCACTCCTATTTTAGGAATATAAAATACCCTCATTTTATACCAAAAGCAAGAGTAACAAAATAAAAATCTCTCAAGCTTTGTGAAAAAAAAACAGTTTTATGTTGCTCCTGTAAAATTTGCCCATTTGGACTTACGAATTCTGATAAAACTTGCAGCTTGTGGCTAGTGATGGTTACCGGAAATAAAAAAAAATTAATGAAATACATTTGAGACGACTACAAAAAGAAAACATAATGAATAAGATATTGGCTTCTAGCTCAGATTCGTAGAAACGTCCACAAAATAAAACTAAACAGAACGCCAAAAGTAGAAGCTTGAGAAGTAAATTATTTTGAGAATGTTTTATTGCTAGGTTAAAAACATAGATAAAAACATACTTAACATTATATGTTTATGTATGTAAGTACATATTAATTTATTTTATATATGATATTTCATCATCATCATCATCCGGAAGACGTTCACTGCTGAACATAGGCCTCCCCCTTAGATCGCCACAACGAGCGGTTGGTAGCCGCTTGCGCCCAACGGCTCCCCGCGATTCTTACTAGATCGTCGGTCCACCTTGTGGGAGGCCGGCCTACGCTGCGTCTTCCAGTCCGTGGTCTCCACTCGAGAACCTTTCTTCCCCAACGGTTATCGGTTCTACGAGCGATGTGGCCTGCCCATTGCCACTTCAACTTGCTAATTTTGAGAGCTATGCCAACATATGATATTTATTTATTTAAAATTATTTATGTACCTAATATGTATGTATATAACTATTTAGGGTTAAGTAAGTAATTTTTCTTTTTATATTATTAAGTTTATTTTTTTACACCTCTGCCAATCTTCCATTAAGCAATGATCCTCTCCATCCAAAGGTTGTCTGGAAGAGATCGCTTTGTTAAGCGATAAGATCGCCCATTATGCTAACTTTTATTTGTTTATTTCTTTAGATCTGTTGTGTCTAGCTTGTAAGGTATAATAAAGAATTTTAATTAATTCATTCATTTATTCATAAAGGTAGGTATTATCATATTACGCTCTATCGTAGGGTTTCTTAACCTGGGTCTATGGCTCCTTAGGGGTGCATAACACTAATCACTACCTAATTGTATCTTGCATCGGCACGCTGCACGGTGAACAAACTTTGCCTACTTCCCTAAAAGACGATATCAACTTCGTCAGAGCTAACCTTGTTTGTTTTTTCCTACTGTTTTGTTCGAAAGGTGTAAATGAGATTTCAAAACTTTTAAAGTGGTCCGCTGCTTCAAAAAGGTTAAGAAACTCTGCTCTATTGGATCTAAATTGCAATATGCAACACAATTTGTAAAGTGGTCGTTTTAACCCCCCGTTTTAAAACTGCAGTGGAAAATAACCTTTAAAGAGGAGTCAACGAATCGCTGACGACAATGTAAAAACTGAAAGAAAGTGATGTTACGCCAATTCGATATAAAAGTAAGCATCATTGTTTTGTATGCCTGTTTCTTTCCAACTCAAAGGAAAGTATTGCCGTCTCAGTTGAAGAAAGTGCACGCGTGCATCCAGCTGAACGTTTTTACGTCACTGTAGTATGGTTAAATTTTTAGATAAATCATAATATTATTGTAAATTACAATGTTAAATTTCAATGAAGGTTGATCACCATCATTATATAAGCTATAAAACGTCCACTGCTGAACATAATCCTACCTATAGAATTCCAGAACGATTGATCTTGTGCGGACTGCTCCCAATGGCATCCAGCTAGGGTTGCCAACCCTAATATATAATATGGTATCCTACTATATTAGGGTATCAAATACTAAAAAAAATAATTACTAAATAAAAATTAATATAAAATTTTGCGTAGAGTGTGATTAAAAAAATTAATGACGGTATGAAGACGGAATGGAGAGATAAGCGTAACAGGGCCAATAATAATAAAAAAAAAATTATTAATGGCGCAGAGCAGCCAAAAATATTCGTTTAAAAAATAAATATTTTAACCACATACCATATTTTCCTTTAATTTATTGCCATCTACTATATTTTTAGAGGTAACAGCTTCGTCAATAGAAAAAAAGTTGGTAACCCTACTTCCAGCAACTCTTATTAGGTTGTCTGCGTCTGTCCTACGCAATCAAGAATAATGCAATATTTTCGATGAGTAATAAAATAGGTTATATATATTATTTGTCACGTCTACTTTTCCAAGGTATACTGCAATAGATAGTGAGAGTGAAAGATGACGTTGAAAGTGGATTCATTCGCGTTAGAAAAAGATGGCAATATCTACACTCAAACGAGGGAAAGAGATAGAGCTTTAAGGTAGTGTGGGAACGCGTGCAGGTAGAAATATGCAATACTGTGCGTAAGTGGCACATTTGTTTTTTCTTTGGAATATGTCTATGAATTTAAATGGAATTGTATTCGATTACTTACTTTTGATCTGTCAAGTTTTTTTATGTTAGTTTTGCTCAGACTTCGGAAAAAAATAGTGAACTATTAAATAAACTAAGCGTTTTACTTTTGAAACTATCAAGGTTATGATCATTATTTTCACTAAAACGGGATATTTACCTTGATTTGTAAGTTTTGAGTATCACAAGTTATGGTAAATATCCCGCTTTTAGTGAAAATAACTAAGTATTAATACGATTTTACAATGTTAAAAGATGGCGGTTTATTAAAGACTATGAAAAATGAAGATATGCCACATCACGTGTTTCATAAAAATAATCAATAAAAAATATTTATTTTATACCATACGATCTAGCGAAAAACACCTTACCAACTACGCCTCGTATCTGCTTGAAAAACTGTCAAACTAGTGTCAATCTTTTGACAGGTTTTCAAGGAGTAAGGAGTCGTAGCTGGTTACCGACGGATAAGGGAACGCGAACGAGATGTACGTATATTGTCCTGGGCGCTTTTAACACTAATAAAGCGATCTCGCCGACAAACTTTGAATAAAGAGGATCCTTTACAAAACAATATCGTGCAAAGAACATTTTAAAGCACTAAAAATAATGACGTTTGCTGTGAGGCAGTGATCTCAGTTTCTGATTTTTAACCCTCCATCGTCCGAGACACGTTCTCGGAGACCCGGATGACGAAATCACTTCCGCTAATGCGGAAGAGTCATCCACATTAGACACAGCAAACACTACACAAATACACCGACCTCGCCGGCGAGGTCGACGAGTCCCTTTAGTCGCCGCCTACACGAGGTACAAGCACGTACCCGGGCGTTTCTCTCCTATCCCCGTCCCGGCAACAGTCCAAGCCGAGGTTCGTACCTAAGTGGTGCCCTTGCGCTAGTTGGCTCATCAAAAATAAAATTATAGGGCTGAGCGCCTTCTGCGCTCGCCAAAAGCTCGGTTATGCTCCAACGGCCTCAGAGGCCAACAGAGAGATAAGTCCATTCGAAAAAAAAAAAAAAAAAAAGTTTGTGATTTTTGTTAAAAGTTATCCTGAACTTTTTGAGGCGTTTGCAGTTGGAAGCCGCCTAGAGTGTAACTTGCGAAATATGTCCTGTCGGACAAAGTTACTACGTAAAAGCGTTTTGTGTATGACACCTATCATTTATATTAAGATACCTATAGCTGTTCGCAGGTTGTCAAATTGACACGTATTCAAGAATAATCATATTAGTTATAAAAGCATGAGTGTTTAGGTGACCAAAATAATATATA
Organism: Philereme vetulata; assembly: GCA_918857605.2. Classification (NCBI taxonomy): domain Eukaryota; kingdom Metazoa; phylum Arthropoda; class Insecta; order Lepidoptera; family Geometridae; genus Philereme; species Philereme vetulata. The sequence continues at coordinate 6,266,866 of OU975476.1, forward strand.
ATTTTAATTTTAAATTGATATGAATTCTTATTTAAATCCTAATAACTACTTTTGACATTTTATTATCCTAATTATTATTTTTCGACATTTTGTTTATCTGAATTTATGTAATTATGTAATTTTAATGTTTTGTATTTACTTGTTATGTTTATTTTTAAGTATAAAATACTTGTACGCCGCAAGGCAAATTCTAGCGCTTATTTATAAAAAAAATACTAGTAATTAATTATAAATACGGGATTTATCACGTACCGTTTTATCGATGTTTCGACCGACTATGTTTCGGTTCAGTTCGTGAACCTTTATCAGGGTGAGTGGTATCCGCTCCGAACCACATCTCACCCTGATGAACGTTCACGAATTGAACCGAAACTTTGTCGGTTGAAACACCGATAAAACGGTACGTGATAAATCCCGTAGTTATAATAATAAATTGAATCCTTCAAATAATAATCTTCTTATATATATTAAAAATCGCGTGTCACAGTTTTAGTGGTCGCACTCCAACGGGTCGACCGATGATGAGAAAAGGTTGTGAAGTATTTTTCATCCTCCTACCCCTACCCTCCATTTTTTAATCACGTTTTTTACGAACACTTTTTTAACCGTCGTTCATTAACGTGAAGTCATGAAGTACAGTTACATGAAGTGTCGCGTCACTTTGACAAGAGTGTTTTATATAGTTTTTGTCCCGAAATTCCCACGGGAACGGGAAATTACAAGCGTGCTAAGCCGCGGGCGTGTCAGCTAGTAATTGTATTATAGTAATTGAGACATACTACTTTTAATTGACAAACCACGGCCTCAAAGCCGCGGGCGGACCTAGTGGTATCTTAATAATAATCACTATAATGTAACATGGAAAAAGGTAGGAACATGATGTAATAATTCTGGTGTGGTAGATATAATACAATAATCTACATTTGTAATCATCGTTAATCATAATTATCAGACTTAGGACGTCTTTACTGAACATACATTCACATGTTACTATATATGTTCCAACTACATCTGCACTTTCAACTTATCAAGTTATAATGTGTCAATAACCTAAGCTATGCCGATGACATGGTGCTCCTCAGCCTTTCGATTAAGGGTTTGAGAAAGTTGCTTTTAGTCTGTGAGCAATATGCTGTTGCTCATGGGCTAAAGTATAAAGTAAAGAAAACCGAATTGATGATATTCAGGTCAGGACAAGGTCCAAGACGTGTGCCCGAGGTACACATGAACGGTACAACCATTAAAATGGTTAAACAGTTCAAGTACCTAGGTCACTTACTGACGGAGACGCTGAGAGATGATGACGACATCGAGCGAGAGCGGAGAGCGCTCGCCGTCCGGGGTAACATGCTCGCACGCCGCTTTACAAACTGCAGTCCAGACGTAAAACACACCCTATTCCGGGCATATTGTCTGGGTATGTACAACTTTGGTCTAATTTTACTAGAAAGGCTATCAACATCATAAGGGTCCAGTACAATGATGCCTACCGGGCTCTTATGAGGTTGCCGAGATACTGCAGTGCGTCGAGAATGTTCTCCGAGGCGGGTGTTCCCGACTTTTTCGCTATCGTCCGAGCTCGCGTAGTGTGGTTTGGAGTAGGCTGAGTCGCTCCAACAATAGCGTACTGAGGGCTGTCTCTGACCAGATTTATAAAAATGGAATTTATAAGTATTGGATTTCCGTCCACTTGGACGGAAATAAAAAATGACTACACTGGAGCATCTGCTCCGTGGCATATTCAGTATTTTTAACCGACTTCAAAAAAGGAGGGGGTTCTCAATTTTGTTGTTTGTAATGTATTTTTTATTTGTATGTGATATGGGTCGTATTTTTGTAAACGAATTTTATTTATTTATTTTTATTTATTTATAATTCACTAAAATATATATTATTTTTAATATTTTTTTATAAATACGGGATTTATCACGTACCGTATTATCGGTGTTTCGACCGACAATGTTTCGGTTCAATTCGTGAACCTTCATCAGGGTGAGTGCGATCCGCTCCGAATAACGACTCGCCTCGCACTCAATTATTATTATTTAATATATTATTTTTCATTGCATTGGAATTCATGCATTTGGAAAGCTTGAAGATGTTTTGCAGTCAAAGAAGATCCCACAATGCTTGAAAACCCGTCTGTATAACCAATGTGTCCTGCCAACAATGACTTAAGGTGCCGTAACATGAGCGCTCACTAAGGAAACTGTGTACAGAGTACGAGTTGCACAGAGAGCTATGGAGCGCGCCATGCTTGGCATCAACCTGCTGGGTCGAGTTCCTAATACCGAAATCCGACACCAGAAAAAAGTCCAAAACGTTGGAACAAGGGTGGTGGAACTCAATTGGAACTGGGCAGGACACTTGGCTAGACGAGGTGATGGCAGGTGGAGAAAACCTGTGACCGAATGGTGGCTAAGAACATACCTAAAAAGTCCAGGACGTCCGTGGGCGCGGGTGGGTCGATGACATAAAGAAAGTCGCGGGCAACTCCTGGATGCGCGCAGCACAGGACCGGGAAGGGTGGCGTTTACAAAGGGAAGCCTACACCCAGCAGTGGGTACTTATGGGCTGTGGATGATGATGATGATATTATTTTTCACACCACCTGCTCGACAATGTCTAATTATATGTCATGTAAACCTCACTGAAAGCAGGTGGTTAAATCCCTACGGCTGAGCTGAGTTGTACTGAATTTTATTATGCCCGCGCGGGCAAAATGTGTTTTGAATTTGAAACCTCATCTTTATTAAAATTTGATCCAAAGAGACCCACACAATAAGAACTTATTCGTAAATCAAACTAACCTCTGACAGAATACACTGACCTTGATTTGGTTTTTATGGTCTCGCAGAAAGTATGAAAAGTAGAGTATTCTCCTCGTGGATAAAGCTGTCTGCATCATGGACGTACTTACCTATATCCCTCCCTGCACTCAGGATTCTAGTAACTCTATAGCACCCGTGACACAAGACACTGCTTTATCCCCTGTTTTAATAATCTGCTATTAAGACACTCTTCTTCCTGCTCTATTCCCACATCACGCGGGGTCGGCACAGCATGTATTTTGCTACTGTATTGTATTAGGTGACTGTAATAATAGATGTAATGTGTTAATTGAATAAACAAATGAATTGTTCTTCTTTAACTTTATCAGCTGCCATCTCCGTCGTCACTTGTTTCCTACCCATACTTTTTTCCATTCCCCTTTCCCCTTAGTCCATCTCTTCTTCGACCTTCCTCTACTTATATCCATCCACACTCATACATAACACTCTTTTAGTCACATGATTCGTCCTTCCGCATGGCATGACCATACCGCGCTAACCTCTTACTCTTCAATGTTTCTATCACTGGCGCTACTTTTAAACTCCCTCTAATATACTCATTCCTTATCTTATCCATTCTCGTTACCCTACACATCCATCTCAACACTCGCATTTCCGCCGCGTGTACTCTTTTTTCATCCGTCCCTTTCGTGGCCTAACACTTAGAACCATAGTATACACACATACAATTTTTAAATACTAAAAGTTATATTCCTATAGGATTAGCTAGCTTAAGTGACAGTGGGTGGGGCACATAGCTCGAAAAATGAACGGCCGTTAGGGCAGAAAGGTTCCCTAGGACTAGGCACTGGAAAAGCACAGCGTAAGTTGTCCTTCTATAGATGGGAAGACGATCCGATGAAGGTTGCTGGGAGCCATTTGGTGCAAGCCGAAATCGATGGGGGTGGCCTGAATTAACTGATCATGGATGATGATGATGTATTCTCCTACATTCCTAAACTTGTAACAAAATCTGATCAAAATAAAGCAGCATACATTTATAATCCAAGTAAAAACTAGAGGTTTCAAATTGTAGAAAGTAAGAGCGTTCTCATGTTATTTTTTTGGTAAAAAAAACCTTTTGTATCGTCTGACAAAAGTTGGACAAAGGTTTTTCTCAACACGTGTTACGCAAACTATTAGATAGTGTACAGTCAGATGCGTTAATTGATTAACATATGCGATTTTAGAAAGATTTTTTATTTTTTTCCACACTGATCAGATTATTTCTAGACAAGCGTGCTCCATCATTTACCATACTTACAATCAGTTGAGGCATTGGTCAAGGGTTTGACTATTAAAAAAAGTATTTGTCAAAATTATAATTGTATTTTCGACATAAGAGAAGAACCATCAGTACCACAGTATATTTAAATTGAGTGACCATTTGTTCATAGAACTGCTCATGACAAAGTGATCTCCATTTTTATTTCTTTTACAACGAATATATCTTCGTTTGACCACAATCTCACCAGATGGTAAATTATATAGTGGTATAAGATGAAGCACGAAGATATATAAATATCTTGTAAGTTGAAAAGTTGTTCTCTATTTTTATTTCTTTTATAACGAATATCACTTCGTTTGACCACAATCTCACCAGATGGTAAATTATGTAGTTGTATAAGATGAAGCACGAAGATATAGAAATATCTTGTAAGTTGAAAAGTTGTTCTCTATTTTTATTTATAACGAATAGATCTTTGTTTAACCCCAATCTCACCAGATGGTAAATTATATAGTGGTATAAAATGAAGCAACGAAGTTATAGAATATTTCTTTTATAACGAATAGATCTTTGTTTGACCTCAATCCCACCAGATGGTAAATTATATAGTGGTATTTCATCTTATACCACTATATAATTTACCATGCTTCAGCACGAAGATATTAAAACAAATATTCTATATCTTTGTGTTTCACCACTATATAATTTACCATCTGGTGAGATTGAGGTCAAACAAAGATCTATTCGTTATAAAAGAAATATTCTATAACTTCGTTGCTTCATCTTATACCACTATATTATTTACCATCTGGTGAGATTGGGGTCAAACAAAGATCTATTCGTTATAAAAGAAATTAAAATAGAGAACAACTTTGTCACGAGCAGTTCTATGAACAATGATGGACACCTATTCACTCTTACCTTATATAGGTAGAAGCCTGGATTGTGGTTTTCAGGAAAAACAGACGACGGTAAAGTGTTCCATACCTTAGCTGTACGCATTAAACACGTTGAAAGAAAACGGTGAGTGCGAGTGGTATATTAACGAGGTATAGATGGAAAGGAGATGGTGGGATTATATCAAGAAGTTCCTGGGCACATTCCCCAAAATGTATCCTGTAAAAGATCGATAGGCATGCAACTTTACGGCGCCGGCGGTCCTAAATAATCTACAATAGATGATAAGCTATCTATCTACTGTTCCCACTGCTGGGTACTGACCTCCTCGTTATCACACCACTCTATCCAGTCTTGCGTTAAGCGTATCCTGTTTCTTCTAGCAACTCGCGCCATGTCATCCGATCTGGTCGGTGGTCTGCCAACTGGTCCCTACTTGCGGCTACCACTCGATTGCTTCCCTCGTCCGTCTTCCGTATTCTTCTTGCCAAGAGCCCCCCCCCCCCCCCCCGTCCATCTCCACTTCAGCTGGTTAATCCTGACTTTTATTTTGCGCCGCATTTTGATATTGGATACACAAACTGTTTTGTTATGTCCGACATTAATTTAAAACACATATCTGGAATCGTATAAACTGACGTTAGAGGTGACTTTAATACTGGTGGCTTGAATAATCCTGTAATCAATACATTTCCAATAAACAAATATTAACTTAAATCGACGGCGCCTTTGCAAAAATGCCGCTTAGTCAATTTAACAGGTACCTACTTACATGATGAATTAATATGATTTGTTCACATTGATATTTTAGGACTTGATATTCAAGTTATAAAATTGAAAATTCATTTAATGAAACGTGTTTTCATTTAATGTCGTAAAACACAACACGTAGTATGGTCCATCAGCGAGATGTTTAACATGGCACGCACCATTTAATTAAAGATGCTAGAAATTTAATGAAAAAAAAAACTACGAGCCTAACAGTAGTCGCATATGATGTGTGACATCTGACCACCGCGCGCGCTCATTGGTCAAATCAAATAGCGCGCGCTTCCCCGGTTTCCTGTTACACATTTCCGTCCTTTTTGCCAAAATCACTCACACAAACCGAGAGAAAAGATGTTACACATAAAAAAAAATTAAGAGCTAAATAATCTAAATGTGCTAACTTATGTCGCTGACTATACAGATCCAGCAGGTCGAAGGCATGCCATTTTTTTGTCAAATGAAAAAAATATGCGGGCATATTTTATAAGCTATAGAAATGTTGTTTTGAAATATTGCGGCTGTATTCATACCAAAAACCTAAAATTTTATTAATGTTAGCTGAATTTCTTTGTTCATTTAACACGTTGGGTGCTGAAAACACATGGGTCTTAAAACGCCATGAATTTTGACTCTCTAACGAGCAATGTTCACCGTGTGGTAAAACTTTGTTCCACTTTATTGCGCGAAAGGACGGAGTAGTGAGAGATTTAGCATAGTTAAAAATTATATGAAGAAGGAGGGGCAAATGTTAAAAATAAGCTAAAAAACATATTGACTAACTACTGTTTCTCGCGACTTCAAACGCGGGAATATGTAGGTAACCTATAAACACAGCTAAACTCGCTTTTGTAACTTGACTTGACACTTTATTTTTATCCCATGAGACCTGATTTATGAGATAAAAAGTAGCCTATGTGTTAATCCAGGTTATAACCTAAGTACAAACTAAATTTCACCGAAATCGGTTCTGCCGTTACTACGTAATTTAATGACACTTCACACTAATATTATAAATGCGAAAGTTTGGATGTTTGTTTATTTCTTTGTATGTTACTCAATCACGCTGTAACAGCTGCAACGGTTTCGATGAAATTTGGTACATAAGTAGATTATTAACCTGGTCGCAGATCAAGAGGTAGACCCAAGACAAGGTGGAGAGATGTAGTGACAAAAGACATGAGAGAGTGCCAAGTTTCTGATGACGACGTCAAGGATAGAGCGAAGTGGAGAAGAACGACCATAAAAGCTGACCCCACCACCATGTGGGATACATAGCTATCATAGATATATATATATATATATATTGATCTAAACTCTCTCCCTTATGTTACGTATAACGATGTCCCCTTAGCTTACTGCTTTGAAGTAAAGAATCTTGGCCTAATCATCACTGAGAACTTATCATGGGAACAGCACATTACTGAAGTCAGCAGGAAGATGTATGGATCAATGCACGCTCTAAAGCGCATGCATAATTTCCTTCCTTTTGCAGCTAAAATTACTCTTGTAAATTCTATCCTACTCCCTATCCTAGATTATGCAGATGTGTGTTATCCCGACGCTACTGAGGAGCAACTTAATAAACTGGAGCGGATGTTAAACCTCTGCATCAGATATATATACGGGTTACGAAAGTACGACCACATCTCACAGTACCGCTCACAGTTAAAGTGGCTCAAAATCCGGTTTCGTCGGGATACTCATATACTCTGTCTTCTTTATAACATCCTTCAAAATCCTCTGTCCCCTTGCTATCTTAAAGAACGTTTTTCTCCTCTTTTTCCACCTGATCGCCCTTCTCGTTCTTCTCAACATCTGTTATTCAAGACGCCTGAGCATAAAACTTCTTTCTTCACTTACTCTTTCCCTGTGACTGCTATCTGCTTGTGGAACTCTCTTCCAGTGGAAATCCGCAAGGCCGCCTCTATGAGAATCTTCAAATCCAAACTCTTTAAATACTTCATCTCTCTTCAAGATACCCAACAAAATTGAGCACTTTATGTAGATATATTTGTGTATTTCGTTTATGTATGTGTATTATTATTATTTTTAATTTTTGTAAGTTTATTTCTAAGCTAAAGTTTGATTAAATTTCCTTTTTCTGGCACTACCACTTTCTCCACACTACACAAAGGTTAGCTGGAAGAAAATGCTAATTAGCATTAAGTTCGCCTATGTATCTTTTTATTAGTGCAATAAAGAATTTTCTAATCTAATCTAATAGCTGGGAAGAGAGATATAACCTGGATCACCACATAGGCTACCATTTATCCCATAAATCCGTTCCCATGGGATAAAAATGGGATGTCAAAGTTTATATATACATACATATTTTATTTTATAAGTTTCTGGTCTTCACGATATAGGCTAGCCTAGTGTGAAGGCCGCTGCTTAATTGTGATCGTAGGTAGTGCCTTCTGCCTCAAACTGTATTAAATGTATATTGCTATTATACCAGGCATCTTAGGTAAATTACAAAATTTACCCTCATGTTACTTCATCTCATTGGTAAGTTTTTGGCTGTAAATAAATATTTTTCATTTTTTTTTTTCATTTTTTCATATATCTATTTTGCACCCCAAAACAACGCGGGCGAAGCCACTGGCAACAACTAGTAACAAATAAACAAACATCCAAACTTTCGCATTAATAATATTAGTTTGATTTGGACCACTATGCACTGGGCACTAGTATCAATAAACAAATTATTTGATTTACAAAGAAAACAAAAATAGAAACGTAAAAGGAATGTCTTATTGCCTAACCAGTGCATGTTCGATCATTGAACTAGAAGGTCAAAAAAGTGATATTATGCACCTTGCATTTCGGCGGTCAGTGACCAATGTCCTTTGTTTGGCTATTACTTTTTAAAAGGTACTTGTTCATAGTGTGTATTGAATTGCAGTAAACAATTAGCTAGGTAAAACAGTACAATGACTATGTGGACCAAATTTTCTCCATTCAGACATTGTGTGCTTTGGAAGCCATGTTAAGTTTTAGGATAAACGCTTACAGACATCGTGTTAAGGGCATTAAGACGTATAAGGCTGTTTGTCCACCACCGCCGTCGCCGGGACGTCACCGAGAACGAGATGACGGCGCCGATTTAGCGATACATACATTAACTATAGGCCGTTTGTCCACCACACGCCCGTCACCCGAGTGCCGACGACGGCGGCGGTGGACAAACGGCCTATAGTAAATGTATGTATCGCTAAATCGGTGCCGTCATCTCGTTCTCGATGAAGTCCAGGTGACGGTGGCGGTGGACAAATGGCCTATAGTAAATGTATGTATCGCTAAATCGGTGCCGTCATCTCGTTCTCGATGAAGTCCCGGTGACGGTGGCGGTGGACAAACGGCCTAAAGTAAATGTATGTATCGCTAAATCGATGCCGTCTTCTCGTTCTCGGTGAAGTCCCGGTGACGGTGACGGTGGACAAACGGCCTATAGTAAACGTATGTATCGCTAAATCGGCGCCGTCATCTCGTTCTCGGTGAAGTCCCAGTGACGGTGGCGGTGGACAAACGGCCTATAGTAAATGTATGTATCGCTAAATTGGCGCCGTCATCTCGTTCTCGGTGAAGTCCCGGCGACGGCGGCGGTCGACAAACGGCCTAACACACGAACTTAGCTATGTACTATAAAAATTGTATCGATAGTCACTTTTAATCAATTCTTTGATCGAAGACTGTCACGATTAAAGTTTTTGGCGTTCGATGCACAATCGACACATACCTATCGTTTTTAACTGACTTCTTCAGGAGATTCTCAATTCTGTTGTTTTTTTTAAATGTTTTTTACCTTGGAACTCCGTCATTTAACAACTGATAGATAGATTTTTTCCATAAAAATTTCATAATAATCGGTTTAGTATTTTGGTTTTTCCTGTAACGTGAAGTCGGTTATATTTTTTGTTAAAAATATAATTGTTACGACTGGTTAAACCGATTTTGATGAAATTGGGTATAGTTGACCTGGACCTATGCTACTTTTTATTGACAATAACAACGAACGAAAATATTTTATACATTAGTATTATCCGTTTACAAAATCGAGCAATATCGATAATCTTTATCATTGGTCGTAGGATATAAACTAGATCATATCACGTTTTTCTATATTCAGGTCTACTTTCCTGTTTATTTGTTACTTATTTCTGTACTCAACAAAAATGAAAGAAAAGAAAGAAAGAAAATGCGTTTATTAATTCCCACAGCCAACATTGGGTACAAAACAAAAGAAAAACAAATTAAACCAGTACTATCTACCATAACTATGTATGTACACACACAGTATTTATAGTCAGTAGTCTGTATATATTCGTATACCGTACACCTTCGTTGAAAAACAAGCCCAGACTGTTTATTGGTTCCACCAATTCTATTAAATGAGATCCCAACTGGAATGCCTACTTACCGAACAAGTTAAGACTTATTAGCATCTCCATACTAGTCAGCTCTTTATGGTACAGAAACAGTACTTACAGTGCAACAACGTATTAAACAACGTTACTATGCATTACATTGCTCTCATTACAATGCAAGATATCTGTTATTAGCTGTAAGTGGCCTGCAGTTAATTTAGTACCATTGATTGCAATATTGAATCATTCTACCTCCGTGGTACACCTCCGTTATAGACTACCTCCGTGGTGCAGTGGGCGAATAGCCGGCTGAAACGCAGGAGGTAGCGGGTTCGATTCCCGCTGCGGAACAAATGTTTGCATGATCTACAAATATTTGTTCCGGGTCTGGTTGTTGCCCTATATATTATAAGTATGTATTTACAAAAAAAAATGTATAAAAGTATTCTATCAGTTATCTGGTTCCCACAATACAAGCTCCGCTTAGTTTGGGGCTAGATAGCGCTGTGTGAAAAGTCCAGCAATATTTATTTATTTATTGTTATTCTGCGATTATTTAAGGCTTGGGTGGAACAGGTGTATTTGTGTAGTATAATTTGTGGTTTATATTATGTAATATTTTAATTAATAAGTTCTTTGTTTGATTTTGTCATAAACTGGGTATCTATAAGTCGCGAGTGAATAGGTTTCTTGTAGGCAAGCGTGTACCATCGTAGACTGCATCATCGCTTACCATTTGGCAAGATCGGTAATGTATAAAAAAACTATTTTTTTACTCCTTGATTTTAGTTATGGCACTCAAATGGTCTTAGGTCTTACATTTGGCAACACGTGGTGATCAAAATCAAAATTAAAATGTTATTTTAAATGACCAACACAAGGATCACTTTCTAACGTCAATTTTACTGCCTGTTCTATCGAGATCAAGCTAAGATAGAAAGGCAAGAAACAAGGCTGGATGTTCTTTTAATGATTCTGTTAAAATACATATTAATAAATAAAATACGTCTACATTGTAACATTTTTGACTGAGTTGGAGCAATTTCAATCCCAATTTAAGCTTCTCTATCATCTAAATAATCCAATATGTTATAGATGTTATATGTTATGACATGGTGATGAAAGGTGGAGCAGAGTAGCGACTAAATGGTAGCCGAGGAGTGGCTATAGAAGGGCGGGACGTCCGGCAGCGAGATGGGTGGACGACATCGTTAAAGTCTTTGACCATCAATGAGTGAGACTAGCGCAGGATTGTGGTGGATGGCACAAATTTGGGGATGCCTATACCAGTGAAGTCAGGCTGTGGATGATAATGAGGTTTTTGGCAGTGCAAAACAGTCGGAAGGTACGACTTATGTCACTAATGAACTTATTAAGCTCACTTGGATATATGTATTTTAAATAATCTATTTTACTTTGATTGTGTTGGTATAGAAAATCGATAGAATCGAAAATTTACAGCTTCAAGGAAGCGTAAACCTAAGCATTTTATATTATTTTAACTTGCTACCTCCACGGGTTCCTGAGAAAAAGAGTCTTGATAGACAGACAGACATATTTAGTGATCCTATAAGGGTTTCTTTTTCCTTTTGAGGTACGGAACCCTAAAAATAATAACAACAATAATGCTAAGTATTACAGAACCAAATTTTAAAATGTTTCTAGCATTGTTCATGGCCACGATTAATTATACGTTCAATTTGAAACCGGATATTTTAATGTGTAGTGGTTTTCACTTTTTTTGTTCATAGAAAATTGGACTTCCTTTTCAGCGTTTTAAAACTTAATTTATTTTAAGTGTAACAGATATATTTTAACATCTATAATTAAATAACGAGAAAAATTATAAAAAGATCTGATTGTAAATCATTTCCTCCAAAAATATTTTGCCAAAATGCTATCACTTGTTTGAACTGGCTTCACAAATTTGTACCTTAAAGAGTGTTAGAGGTCCTTGTGAGGGCTCATCTGGGTAACAACTATACCTAATTCTGCTTGCTAGCAGCAATGGTGTGTTTCGGTTTAAAGGGTATGATAGCCGGTGAATTTTTTTTTTTAATTTTTTTAATTTATAATTTTAATTTATTTATTTCAAGCATATAATAACAATTTTAAATAATATAATTTACAAAGATTTATAATTTAAATCATGGCTTGTACGTACGTCATAATTTCAAGCAGGACCTACACTAAGTCGAGTAGACTTGTGCTGTAAGATCCTGTTTTCCTTCGAGTGGGTTCCCAAGTAGTAGCCATAGTCACAGTCTAGTCATTATTACAGGCATATGAGGCTTTACACCTGCATGCCTCAAGTTGATGGACGTAGGGCAGTGCATTGTAGGGCACTTTTCTAAGTGTGCAGTACTTAATTATTGCAAATAAATAAAATAAAATTTTTTTACTAAATAGTCCATATCTAAAACTAACGCACACAGAAAATAAAAGAAAGCAAAATTATAAAATAAACATGAATAAAATACTGAACTGAACTGGATGAAAAATATTTCACCCAGTTTATAAATATTGAGGAAATTATTAAAAACAATGGTTACCAGTTAAGGGGACACCGGAGGGACAATCGCCCATACAACACGTGCTACCAAGATCATTTCTAATTGGAGCATATTTCTACCTTAATAAGATATTATTTTAATTTTAATAGTATTTATCTAGGTTCCCAACCATATATTAGATCAAAATACTTACTTAAAATGAAATAGAAGCGTATCGCATTCTGCATGTTTTTACGCCATAAAAGACCTGTTTTCAACCTAATTGTTTCGTATTAAAAACAACAACATCTTACGTATCCTAGTCATGGGAACATAGATTATATCGTCTAGTTACAGAATAACAACACAATGAGAAAAACACAACAAGTTTTCAGTCATCATTTTTTGTATTACGGAACACGGTCAAAATCTTATCAAATTTAGAATCGTTATATTGCTATTACTGTCGCTCTACGTGGCTAAACTTCGTCACTAAACAGGGATAGCGATATTCAGGCCGAAGTTTTTGACGTGGCCGAATTGAAGTTGCGCTCAGTCTTCGCCGGCGCGTTAACATCAGGCCATAAGCTGGTTCCATCTCCAAGTCATATAAAAAAATAATATATTGAGTACATTTAATTTTTTGCCAATGCAACATATCTTTTAGTACTGTTGACTTGGTATTTTTTCACTTTTCCACACTAACGATACCAACTTTACCTTTGATATTTGCAATCTCTATACACACTTCAGTGCACGCACACACATGCATAACTCTCTTGAACATTGTAAATGTGTGTGTTTGACCATCTGTGTGACTAGTACTAGGATGTTAACTACAGGACACAAAGTCGTTAACAATTTTGTCCTAATCTCATGTCTTACAAGTTTAGATAAAAAGATTGGTAGGTATTGTTTAGTTTTATTGTAAAACTAAAAAATCGTACATGTCCTATTATTAAGTTTCTTTACTTGCATATTATCTGTAACCCATAAAAATACTCTGGGATAAGGAAGAGCGGGGCATTCTAACACAAGTATTATAGTTTTATACTTAAAAGAATGTTCCAATCATAAAATGGTATGGTTGGACAGTTATGTTAAAATCTGTTACAGAAATAAAACATTTTTTTATTAATATTTTTGATGTGAAAGTATAGTCAACTCATCGTAAATTTATTTTTCATCGATCGTGGCATTGATTTTTTGCATAATTTAATTATTTATAGGTTCAAAACTAAATTCACGTTAAAAAAAACAACAGAATATAAAAATTATACTAAGGAAATCTATTTATTAATAAATAATGCTGGACATTTTAACACAGCATCATCATCATCTCAAAATAAGCAGAGCTTGTGTTATGCAAACCATAACACAGAATTTGTTTCGTAAATACGCGATGGGTATCGAACCAGCAACCTTCTGCGCCACAGGTGGGCCTTCGCTCACTGTGCCACAGAGGTCGACAGATTTATAATTATTTTAATTGAGAATTGTCCCGGTTTTACTATTGACAATGTTTATAATTGATAAATTAAACCAATTTGAACAAATTATGCTATATGCTAAATTATGCTATGCTAGACGACCTCCGTGGTGCAGTGGGCGGATAGCCAGCTGAGACGCAGGAGGTAGCGGGTTCGATTCCTGCCGCGGAACAAATGTTTGCATGATCTACAGATATTTGTTCCGGGTCTGGTTGTTTCTCTATATATTATAAGTATGTATTTACAAAAAAAATGTATATAAGTATTCTATCAGTTACCTGGTTTCCATAGTACTCTGCTTAGTTTGGGGCTAGATAGCGCTGTGTGAAATGTCCAGCATTTTTTTTATGCTATTAAAATGGTTAAAAACTATTGTTCCGATTTAATACTCCAAATGGTATTTCTTTCTCGCTTGCTACGTACAAATCTAATCTACGAATGCAGTTACATAATCAGATTTAAATTAAAACCAGAAGCTATGGTAATTGATTGCAATTCTTCTTTTATGTGTTACTTTTTACGCGACGCTAAAAAGCCGGCGCAAAGCCGCGAGCGGCAGCTAGTTTTCAATTAAAAGACAAGCTTGTAAGCCATGTGCAATCTTATTTTCCCGTCCAGTTAGCAACGGTCCAAGCAATGAAGACAGTGGGTCTTTATGCTCGACAGGATATAGGTCAGCATGTCTTCCCCTCGTGTAAATAGAGCGAAGGACAGTGCCTATTTACAAGTAATAGCTGTTTGCATTAGATAGGATTAGGTAGGTATGGAGTTATTTGGAGAGCGACTTTTGTAATTGGCATGAATTGTTGTGTTGGTAGTTTGAGCGTGAGAAAAAACTGTTGCTAGGCTATTTTTGTTCTGAATTATTAAACTGAGTGCTTTGGTACTCGTCTAAATTTAATCTTATTTTAAATTCTAGATTGAATTAATTAAAAAAGTATTAGTAACATTGACGTAAGTGGATTTATTTTGCGAAGAAAACATTTCATCTCCGTAATGATGTCACACATAATTCCATTGGTTTAACGTTTCTGTCGACCTTACAATGTCCTATCTCTAATTAGCTTAGGTCTTCGACCGGCATAAACATACTGACTTTCAAATGTTCCTTGTTTGAGAAATTCGCAGTTTGCTTTTTACGAGCGCTTTTTTGTTTGTGTATTTAGAACAAACGTAACTTGAGATAATTTGTGGGGGTAAAGTTAATTTGCATTAAAATCATTGTTTACTGATGCTGAATCTTTTATTATTCTGTGAAATGGTATGAAAACTCTTGAATTTATAATTATTATTTTATCAAACTGTTTTTAATGGAGATTCGAAATTTGTTACTCATTTTTTAAACTGGATAGATCTTCGTTTGACCACAATCTCACCTGATGGTAAGCGATGATGTTGACTGAGATGAATCACGAAGATCTAGAAGAAACCTATTCACTCATACCTTAACGAGGCCTGATTGTATTTCGTATTAACTGATAAAATATACTTAATTAAAATTGCACTTTAAGTATTTCGAGACATTTGACATGACAGCCAAGGTTACTTTTGATCCTGTACAAAAGAACAACTATGAACAGGATCTAATAATGAGTGCATTTGTTTTTGTATTTTGAAAAAGGCAGCAAAATATTTTTTCCAATAGATATAAGTACTGATAAAGCCATTTATCATATACATTTGAACCGGTTCAGTGTTGCATTATATTAGTAGTTGACATTATTCATACTACAAAAAGCCGCTGACAGATAGAAATAATAATTATGAATACAAATGGAATAGTTAGAGGCAGTCCATTAATTACGTGTTCGGGAGGGGGAGGGGGTCTAGCCGAATCTCGCCCAATCTCACGTGGGGGAGAAGGGGGATGGGATCTCAGCTAAAATCATGTATTTTTTTTTAATTTTATCACTGTAAATTTAATTGAAAATTGAAGCCTTGAAATAATGAAGCCAATCGAGTTTTTTTTTTAAATAAGTCCAATGCATTTAGGTACCCTATGAATACAAATTTTGAAAATCTCACGTGAGTTAAAAGGAGGGGGAAGGGGGTCGAAACAAATCTCGCAACATCTCACCAGGGCGGGTCTAATAATTGACAAAAACGTCTCGTGGACGTCCCTTTACTTGTCAGAAATAAAATAGTTTGTCGAGAGATTTGTTTTTATTAACTTTTGACGTTGAAATGGACCTAATGAACTAGGGATACGGGGGGGGGGGGGGGGGAGTCAGAACTTTGTGATCTAAGGGCCTATACACACGGTGTATTTTAGACGCGCAGATGAGACGCGAGTTTCACGAACGCGTATTTACGGCACTGCCGCAAATTCCCAATAAATCATAGATAACAAGTTAAGAATCGCGTTTTGAGAGCGTTAGCACACGTTTTCTGCGCGTCGGTTGTGTGTTTAAAATACCTACGCCATGTGCATAGGCATATTTTTATTAATTCCCGATAATTCTAATCTTTATCCTTACTTTATCTTTTTGATCGCTTCCGCGGTCTGTTCGCTTAGATATTTGAAAGCACTCAACGGATTTTCATACAGATTTCAGCAATAGATAGAGTAATTCAAGAGGAAGGTTTATATCTATAATCGAAAGTAACTGTTTGTTTGTTACCTTTTCATAACTAAGCGGCTGAATGGATCGTAATGAAATTTAGCAAGGAGATAGATTATAACCTGGGAAAGAAAATAGGCTACTTTTTACCCGAGTGCGCAAAAGGAGAGTAATGTTTTTATTGAAATACCACGCATGCGAAGCCGCCGGCGGGTCAGCTAGTACAATTATATATTAAAGATGATTTTATACCGCACCGCGTAGAAAGTTGCAGTATTAACTGGATAAGGATGCAATTACTAACTTGGGTTGGACAAGACTTTAGATGGATTAACCCTATTCCAAATAATATGACGAAATCTTCATCCACAGACCTACGAGTCTTGTTTCTGCAGCTTCTCCTTGCTTGTGCCACTCTCGACTTTCTTATTTTGCGGTATGAAATGCATGCTCTACAGCTCGGGGAGAGCTGAAGAAGTCTGTCGGAATCTCAGCATGCTGTAGACCAATGGCATACTGACTAAAATCCGTTGATATTCCTTCTTTCACTTCAGTTCCTCATCATCAAACCGCTACCTTGGGATGAGTGGGTCGATGCTGCACTGCTGCATACGAGGTCTCGGTTGGATTCAATCGTGATACTGTTGATGAATGTATATGTGCAAATGGGGATTCAGGGACTGCGGTGATCCCGCGCAGTCAATACAGCACTTGCTAATGTGCCCTTTATATCTGAACACCTGCACTATAGAGGACCTAATAGCCGCCTCATCTAATGCTATTGTTGTGGCCAAACACCTGTCCAACCTAGTATAAATGAAAACGTGGAACTCTTGACACGCTAAGAAGAATGTATGCCTACAGTGGATCTCTCGATCCCTGGAAGTGCCAGCCTCATTCAGGACCATCTCGCGATGCTTGCTACATCCTCTGTCCATATTGCTGCTGACAGCACCGAACAGGGTAGAAACGTCAACTGTCCAGATTACATGGTACATAGATTAAAATCCCAATATGTGAGCGAAGCCATGAGCGGATGCTCGTTTTAATAAACACGAATACCGATGATACACTCCGATAGCTCTGCAATTGCTTGCGGAGAAAAATAAATAGAGAAAAGAACCCAATTAATGGCGAGTGGCACCATTGCATCCGCTCCAGCTTTAATGGTTGTTTGCGTGACAAAATCTAGTTTTTGCCTGAGCTTTTATTGGTAGGGTACAAGTTGTGAGAGCTAGGTATTTATGATAACAAAAGCGTTCCATCCACTAACGTTCATTCTTTCTAACTTGTCCTGTCGATATTTATTAAAATATATATATTGCAACTTAAAACTTTTTTTAATAATCAGTAATGCTTAAACTGTACAGAAAAGTGACAGGATACAATAAAACCGATGATGCCACTTATTTAACCACAATCCTGCAATCTTTCCCGTCACTTTATCATAAAGTAATAAAGCTACGCCAGTCCAACAAGAAAAAAAACTGGCCAAGTGCGAGTTGGGCTCGTGCACGAAGGGTTCCGTGTCATTGTCTATAAAAATGACAAAAAAATCATGTCTGTTGTATGGAAGTACTTAAATATTTATTTTATTCAATAGCACAGTTTTATTAATTTATCTTATTTGATGTTAGTGCCGATTAATCTAGTCCTCGACTAGCGCCCATACAACTCAGAGGACTATCTTAATTGGCGTCAACTATGTATGTTTGGGGACACCCATTAATTTTCACTTTTTTTTATTTTTTGGAATTTTTCCTTTATTTGTTCTGCTTGCTTGCTTTTCCCCAAATTTCGTGATTCTAGGTCAACGGGAACTACCATATAGGTTTTCGACCCAAAACATATAGGGTACTTCCGGTTGACCTGGAATTGTCAATTTTGGTTAAAAGCAAGGTCTTACAGCAAAGTGCTATAGCATAAGTAAAGGGAAAATTACGAAAAATGAAAGTAGCTGAAAATTAAGGTAAATTTGGTACTTACAAGTTTTCGTAAAAATCTATATTTCCCCATATCTTTTTATAGTACTGACTCAGGACCTTGATTTTTATACACCGAATATATATATATATATATATATATATATATATATATATATATACCATAATAGGACTATGGACCTCAGTATATGGTAAATAATTTCAACTTGCTAGGTCCACTCGTTCCTGAGAAAATCGGTGACACTCGGATAGACAGAAGGACAGATGGACAAGAGAGTGATCTTATAAGGGTTCCTTTTTTACTTTTTGAGGTAAGGAACCCTAACAATACTTTGATCAATGTTTAAGTACATTCCTGTCAGTGCATTATGACAGTCAAATCAAAGGACTGCGTGTCTGTGGATGGTTATAATCCTATCATGTTATGGTTATAGTTGTCTTAACAAGGGAATGCCCGTCATTTTGACTTATCTTTCTGGATTTTATTCGTGAACGCTCAATCATGTCGGACAACTAGACAGGCACTAACTTGTTCAGTTATTCTGTCGCCGTCACCATCGCTGGGATATCTTCACGGATCTACACACTGATATATAGATCTTATTAAGAGATCGTTAAATTTTGTAGTGGAGAGTCTGTAAGCCCGCTACCACCGTTAACTTGCACCGTGCAATCCAAGTCTCGCGTCCCTGAAGTACCGTTAAGCGACTGGAAAGGCGGCTCCACTCCGTACTGTTCTTATAATTGCAGTTAATGCTGGTATCGACCGGCTATTGATAGTGGTCACTCGGTTCAACACGGTGCGACACTACGAGAAACCAAGCATTATGTGCACGCACTATGAGCCTCATCAGGCTCAAGGTTGCTGGGCGTGTTATAGACAGAGCTATTCTTCAAGCGGGCTAATCTCAACAAACTCAAATCAGATTTAAAAATTAGTATTTTGTAGAAAAATCAAAGTCACTTATAGCCCAGAGAATTAGCTGAAGTGGGCAGGGCACGTAGCTCTAAGACTGGCGGTCGTTAGGGCAGAGAGGTCCTCGAGTGGAGACCACTCACTGAACAACGCAGAGAAGGACCGTCCCTCAAATTAAAAATCTTGAGAGGTGTCAAGGGACACCCGGATGGAAAGAAGTTCCTTTCGATTAATTAGTGAAGGCATTGTAATAAAATGTTATTTTTTTTAAGTTATACTTAATAATATTTTTTTTATTTTATCAGAAATATAATGTAATATAAACTTAATCAGTAGGCTCAATTTTAGTAATAACTGGCTTGTGGTAACTGAAGTAGGAAACATATGTTTGGGATTCTATTGTATTTAAATGTCTTGAAAAAACTGCATCGATGGTAGTGTTATATTTTTTTGTTGATTGTTTATTATTTACAAAAAACCTGTATACACTCAACAAAAATAATCGTCGCGACACCACACTGTTCAATGCGAAATAGAAAGACGAAACGAAAATAACTGGCTTGCTTTCTATGAGAGAAAGAGAGAGACAGACAGAGAAACACGCGCACGCCGCACGGCTTACAACTATAGCAAAATGTGTCGTTACAACTTTTGATCTTAATTTTTATCGTCTAGCCCCCTTTCGCAACGCGCGATAAGGAACTTCGTTCCAACATGATACTTATACTACGTAGTTTCTAGTTAATTTGACATTGTTTTCAAAAGAAACAGATCTTGAGTTCGGTAAATTTTTCGTAAAAAGAATCATTTTAGAATGAATATCTGAATAATTATTAAAACAATGTATATATATATATAAAATATATAAATAAATATTGCTGGACATTTCACACGGCGCTATCTAGTCCCAAACTAAACAGAGCTTGTATGGAACCAGATAACTGATAGAATACTATATGCATTTTTTTTGTGAATACATACATCTATTATATAGAGAAACAACCAGACCCGGAACATATATCTGTAGATCATGCAAACATTTGTTCTGCGGCGAGAATCGAACCCTGCGTCTCAGCCGGCTATTAGCCCACTGCACCACGGAGGTCGTCCTATATAATAGGTTGGGGAAAAAGTCTTTTCGCATTACAGTATGTATGAACTTGTATTATAATCTCTTTGGCTATACTATTTGTATCTGGCTGGTTTTGGTATCATTCAAAGTTTAAATTTTAAAGAAGATAATTCCAAATTCAAATTAGGAAAATGTGTGATTTTTATTTGTTTTTCGTACTGTAAAGATGAGTGAATCTAATGAAGAAATTCGATACATTTTAAAATTTTACTACAAAAAAGTTAAAAATGCAACGCAAGCCGCGAAAAAAATTTACGATGTTTATGGACCTAGTGCAGTGTCTGTAAGGGTAGCACAAATTTGGTTTAAGCGTTTTCAATCCGGAAATTTTGATGTCAAAGATGCACGTCGCTCTGATCGCCCTATTACGGATAAAATTGATTGCGTTTTTGAAAAAGTGGAGCAAGATCGGCATATCAGTAGTAACGACGTAGCTGAAGAACTGGGAATTGACCAAAAAACAGTTTTGGCGCATTTGAAAAAAACTGGGTACACAAAAAAGCTCGATATTTGGGTACCCCACGAGCTCACTGAAAGAAACCTAATGAACTGTGTACTCATTTGTGATTCTTTATTTCGACGTAATGAAACCGAACCATTTTTGAAGAAACTGATAACTGGTGATGAAAAGTAGATCACGTACGACAAGAACGTGCGAAGAAGGTCGTGGTCAAAGGCCGGTCAGGCTTCACAGGCTGTGGCGAAACCCGGGTTAACTCGCAACAAGGTGATGCTGTGTGTGTGGTGGGATTGGAAAGGCATTATTCATTATGAGCTGTTACCACCAGGAAGGACCATCGATTCTGAACTCTACTGCGAACAACTGATGAGATTAAATCAAGAAGTTGAGAGAAAGCGGCCGGAATTAATCAACAGAAGGGGTGTGGTTTTTCATCATGATAACGCTAGACCTCACACATCTTTAGCCACTCAGCAAAAATTAAGAGAGTTTTGCTGGGAGGTGTTAATGCATCCGCCGTATAGTCCTGACCTTGCACCTTCAGATTTCCGACTGTTTCGGTCTCTTCAGAATTCTTTAGGCAGTGTCAGGCAATATCACGAGAGGACTGCCAAAACTATTTGTCGCGGTATTTTGATCAGAAGCCCCAAAATTTCATTGACTTTGACATAAGCATTTAATTGATTAAAAGCCTGATCAATTTAAAAAAGAAAACGCTGAGATCACAATTCTGGTCTTTTTCACACAAGAAGTATTTATTCCAATTCTAGTTAGTATAATTAATTAACGACAGCTAAATTCATTTAATGTAATAGTTTGTGTTGCGTGAACGCAAATCAAGTTGAATCCATCTAGATGAAGACAATGATCCTTTAATCTAATCGCACTGCGTTTGTGTGCAAATGTAGTTTTTATTAAAACGTTGATAGCTCTTCACGCCATCGCTGTTGTAAACGTTTACCACTGAATAATGATTGAGAATAGGAAAATTATAAACAGTGACAGTTGATTATTATTAAAATTTCTAGCACAGGAAATAATTGAACGGAGTCAGTTAGATAAAGCATTTTTTTATACTCCACGGAGATGGTACAAGCTTATGGCACACCTGATGTTAAGTGGTAACCATCGCCTCTAACCGAGATAGATTGTATTATGGAGAATGACATAGGCTATCTTGTGTCTCAAAAAAAATCTTGAAGTGGTAAAATAGGAGTTGAAAGCTTGTATGGGCAATCCATAATTTTTCAAGTTAGGGATCTGAAAATTCATATTTAGGCTTCTGGTACGAAAGAATATAAACGTGTTTATATTTTTATACAAAACCACCCCTAAAGGGGGAGGGGGATAGCTTAACGCGCTGTTGCAACTTGATTTGGGTGTCAAGTCAAGTTGCAACAGCGAGTTTAGTTTTTTATCCTATGGGAACTGATTTATGGTATAAAAGGTAATCCAGGTTATAATTTACATATATACCAAATTTCATCGAAATCGATTCAGCCGTTACGACGCGATTGAGTAACAAACATCCAAACTATCGCATTTATAATATTAGTATGAAGTGTGATAGCTTTTGCTCGTGACTTCGTACGCGTTACTCTACTAAATGTGTAGGTAACGTAGAAATAAAGCTAAACTCGCTGTTGTAACTTGACTTGACACCCCATTTTTATCCCATGGGAACTGATTTATTGATTAAAGGTAATCCAGGTAATAATCTACATATATCTTCATATATCTACGCTATCATTAGAAGTCTGGCAGAAAGGCTTATACATTCTAAGATGTATAGACGTTGGGTGGGCATTGTCACCTAAACTACTTAAGGTGGTTTATTGAGAATTATGTGTATTGTATTGTATTGTGTGTAGTAAATGTGTATGGATCTCATGAGTCTGAAATAAAGATTATTAATATTATGGTGTTCAGAGATTTTCTCTACTCGATTTTCAAAGAATCTGTAATAACTGGGGGCCACGGGACTAAGCCAAGTGCACCTCAGTGGTCCGAACTTCGCTAGGAAGCTCAGTCTGTAGGAACTTTCTCACGATCCTACACGTATTCAAAATAGCTGCTTTTTGTAGCAGAATGTAAGTGTGCTTCGGCAGGTCTAAATATTCTAAAGATTGGGATAGCTGTTTAGGAATAACACCGGTTGTTGATAACACTATTGGAACAATGGAAACTCTTTGCAGATGCCACATATTATTATTATATATACCAAATTTCATCAAAATCGGTTCAACCGTTACGACGTGATTGAGTAACAAACAAACATACATCCAAACTTTCGCATATATAATATTAAGTGTGATATTTAAATACATTCGCTATGAACAGTTGGTATATAGATAGATTGTGACCGTGATCATAGGCTACTTTTTACCCAACTGCGCAGTAGGGTAATGTTTTTATTGACAAACCACGCGTGCGAAGCGCTATGCGGTATAATAAAAACCTATATTTATTTACTTACTACATAAACACTTCTCTGTGTTTGTTTTCTGTGTTCGGTATCCGTCTTTTTCCTGTCCCTGCAGTAATACTGCCTGTGTCCCATTAGTTAATTAAACTGATAGTTAGAGGAATGACCGTACTAGCCCCAAGTTTGCTCGGACCTTCATCTAGCGATTGGTCTGTCCTGCGCAAGCGCACAGGTGTACGCCTCGTGGGAAGCTCCTTGATCTTGCTCACGATTGATCGGCGCGCTTTTTATCTACATTTCTCCCAGCCTCATCGACTATTCAAGGGACATTATTTATCGTAATTGCATGAACGAACGCAGGAAACTAAGTAAATTAAAATCAGACGAATATGGATGGCTTTAGTTTTTATTTTATGTGATTCACTTACATTGTATTATGTTACTATGATAAACTGAACCAATAAACATTTTAATTGTTTAAAACAATTGAGTATGCATGTATTAGCTGATGGAGTTTCTTTTTGTGGAAGAATAAATAATATTGGCAAGATTGCCCCTCCTCAATTCTATTACTCGTGCGCGATAACTTGGGACCTGCTAGGAATGCGACTCCCCGACCGCTTCCCCTGCACTTCCCCGATGGCGCCCGTATTGTACCGTTCGCATCGCTATTTTTTACTAGGGTGTTTAGTCTCGTACTGGCCTACGTCACGTAACGACGCGCTCTGGAATTTCTTTTAGTTTTCGTTTGTGTTATTGTTTTGTTGTTGTAGTTTTTGTTGTTATAGTAAATGTTGTAAATTTATCGGATACCTCTTCGTCAAGTGATTATAGTGAGACTGAGGACGAAGAACAACCTCTAGAAGGCATAAATCCACTAAGTAGTGATGAAGATGAGATAATGTAAATAATAGATAAAATAAATGTATAAACTTAATCATTGTATTTTTATTTTAAACAAATAGTGTAAAAAAGATTAGATAAAAAGCAGCGTCCTCCCTGAGTAACATAAAAAATTAGGTTAAAAAAAACAAAGACGAAGCCGCGGGCGGCTGCTTGTTATGTTCGCTTTTTTGCGGGCGGTACAAACACGTCAATATGACGTTACCGCGCTCAGGTCCCAACTTATCGCGCACGGGTAATACATAGAACCTGCTGCGGAGCTGCCAGCCTAAAAAGACCTTCGTTGGTCCACGTGGAAATCACTCAACCGTCTCAGGATACAGGTGGGTCGCAACAGGCAAAATATGAGTAAATGGGGCTACATTGGAGAGTCGGCGACTAGTTGCCAATGCGGTACAGACCCTCAGACTATGGCACACTTGCTGAGCTGCCTATTGTACCCTTATTCATGCATCCTGAAGGATTATTCCGCCACAGGTAACGCTATTGCAGTGGCCAAGTATTGGCAAAACAACATTTGATGTTTAAAATAACATAAACCATATCGACAAAAAGAAGAAGATTGGCAAGATATGGAATGAGTTACCATTTGAGGTTTTCCCGTTAGGCATAGCATGCTTCAAGAGAAATGTAAAGAGGTTTCTACAGGGTAAGGAACGCATCGACAATACCCCGGGTGTTGCCGGTGTCAATAGGCGACGCGACGGTGACCGCTCACCATCATGTGGGTCTTAAGCCTGTTTCCCTGTTTCCTGTGTTGTGTTTATTATTGCTTTGAATAGCCCATACTGAGACACTTATATTTTATTATTAGTATTACATTTTTATTTTATATTATAATTTTTTCAACGTTAAATATATGTATTTGTGATTAAATTGTCTTAAAAATGAGATAAAACATATATTTTCATATTTTTGAGCCTAGTTTAAAATTAATCTAAATACTTTATTATGATTATAATACAGTGTAAACTCTATATAACGACACTCAAGGGACTGAGCATATTTTGACGTTATAGAGAGTTGTCGTTAAATGGAGAGAAGTAAAATCTGTATGACAACGTACAGATAAAATCCATCATTTCTACTAACAACAGTCTGCAGCTACACGTGCAAGCAATCCCATTTTGTAAACAAAAGAAAAGAAAGAAGAAAGTTTGGTGTGTATGATGCCGACAGTCGAGTTTATTATGGTCTAGGATAATAAAACGACAAAAGGATATACACAGCTGCGCAGTTTTTACTGATTTGGCAACTTAAAAAGAACTTTTTATTACAAATTGTTGTCGTTATTGAGAGTGGGTGTAATGCTATACAGAGTGTACCATTGTATGCAAGACAAGCTAAACCGACCAAAGCCGAGTGATTTCGATGCTTTAGAGAGTTTGTCGTTAAAACGAGTGACGTTACATGGAGTTTACACTGTATATGTGCTGACAGTGTATTATTATTTCTTGGTTATCCATACACAATTTAATTTTATATGAACTAATTTGCATGCCAATATGCCTGAATATGGTGAAACTAATTGTTCTTGTAACATCTGTGTATCCAAATAATTTGTTTTTAGTAATTTTGTTTTTTTGTCTCCTTTATATTTGTAGCCTTTGATATCACTCTCAAATATAAGTTAAGGCAGATATATGTTAGTGAAGATAGTAAGAGAGAGAGTTACGTTTCGTATATTACTGTAGGGGAAAGAGAGAGAGGCGCAAGTACACATTTTCTTTCTCTTTTTCTCTCATAGCCAGTTGATCTGTCGCAATTCTCCTATCCCAAATTAGCCTAAATTATACAAACTGCCAAAACAAAACACTCCTTCATGCTGTATAATAGAGTTCATTTTGCTATAGATAAAAAAAGTATTTACGACGTTTCGTATTTTGAATCTACCAGCTTCAATTTACAAAAAAGTTCAGCTATTCCACAACAAATCGCAGGCAGCAGCAGAAAATAACGTATGTACTTACTGTATGCGCTTCGAAATAAAGTTGACATAGCCTTATATATAACATTATTTTAGACATATAGATATATATAAATGGAGCTAAAGAAGTTTTACTTCAATCGTGTGGTCTAAAGCACACTCGTTTTTTTTTATATTAACTATACAATGATAAATGGACACGTATGGACGTACCACCTAAGTGAAGACTGAGTAGCAAGCTAACGACATTAATGCTAGGTACCTCTTTCCTGTCCTAATCCGTTATTCAAGTCTATTCGACACCTCTCATTACGCTTATTGAAACCACTTGTCTTTATGTAAAACCGCAATAACTAGTATGGACAGGCACATTTATCAGTTTGTTTATTTTTAAAAGTACTTGTAATGGCATCCTGTGGGCCCGTTATATTAACAACGATGTATGAATTGAAAGTGTTATGATAATTTAACCTTTAACTAAATAATTCAAATTTAACCGAGGCTCAAAAATCTAAACTCAATGTTTGCCAAAGAGCAACAGAGCGCAACGTGCTTGGAGTAAATAGGATTGACAGAATCCGTAACACTACGCTGCGTTTAAAAACCGGCATTGCTGCAGGAAATAAGGCTGCCAGGCTAATGGGATTGAGCGGGCCATGTAAGATGAATGCACCCGGACAGATGGGCAACGATAGTCACGCAGTGGGTGCCTGAAGACGGGCGACGCTGGCTTGACGATCTTGATGCCTTCGAGACTGATTAGTGGGATTTGGCACGCGAGCGAAAGTCCTGGAACACAGTGGGGTAGGCCTTTGCCCAGCTGTGGGATGACGTAGATTAAAAGAAAATTAAGGTTCAATAAAGATTCTGCCCGTATTCTGAAACAATATAAGTTGTGTTTATTCAAATCATACTAAGTTTTTTTTTATCAACGACATTAAATGAAAACACGGGTACGGATAATGGCTAGTTTTGTTGTTAAATAGGTTTTTTTTCAAATTCGTAACCATAGCAAGTTTAAAATTTAACAAAAAACCTTCCAAGTCCTAAAATATCAATGAAACAGCCTGTATAAAATAGGTAAATAAATCATATTCGTTCATCATGTAAGACCGTCGCATTCTACACCGTCGCAAAGGTCCCGCCTATTTACGGTTTAACGGAAATGTATCGATAACGGGATAAATATTCTCCGGCTACCGGTATTAAATCGACCTCAATATGTGTTTTAAATTAATGTCGTCCTAAAACAGGTTGTATATTAAAAGTGAAAATTCACTATTTTATTTGGGATATTGAGACAATGGTTTGTATCGAATGATGGATTCTTAAATAATAGTCTATTGAAATAAGCCCGATAACAAACTCAACTTGTATAAAATTGTTATGAATCCTGAACAAATATTTCCATCCTAAGCTTTCGAATATAGAAAAAACTGAAGCTATATGTTATTAATTAAATAATTATTTGTTTAATCTGTGGTAGCAGTGGGCGAGGCACAAATAAGAAGTATGTTATTATTTAAATGTTAAAATAACGAGACCAGAGACCATTAATTTTTCGAACATAGAATATTACTAATATTTCTGCCACATTCTTTCTTCGTACATTAATGTAGCATTATCATCCCTGAAAACCAGATTGCCAGGATCTTATCCACCGTTAATTGCTTCAACTAGTGTTGCCCACCTGTCTACTACTTTTTCTATTTTCGTGGGAAAATGCTGGCAACACCTGTTTTAAGTTATTAAAATTCTATACACGTCATCAGTTGAAAATATTATTGGGTCTTTCTAGTTAGTGTTGGTTTTATTTAATAATGTATTATACATCTGTCTGTTCTTAATGTTTAGTTTTGGTGTACTTTTCAATTAAATACAATTATTCAAGAGTTTTGTCGCTAATAATTTTTATCCTATAAAAAATGTTTAGCTAGGTGGGATGACGGGCATTGGACGAAGCCGATTACAGAGTGGTGGACAAGGAATGCTCGTAGACCAATACTACTGTTGAATGACGTTGTAAACATAGCTGGGTGTCAATGGATGAGACTCGCAAGAGACCTGAAAGAATGGCGTAAGAAATAGGAGGCCTATACCCAACAGTGGGTTCAGACGGGCTGAGATGATGATGTTGAAAAAAAATATTTTTGATTTGAACCGCTTTCAATATTGGCCACTATATATAACATAGATACAAGTATCTATTAGAATTAACTTTAGTCTATTTCTCAAGAGTGAACGGATTATTTTAAGTATTTCCTACCATTAGTCAAAGGATATGCAAATTAAGGATATGTCCGGCCCAAGCACGCAAATGTGGGTATTAGTAATGATAACGTAATATTGTCGTTGAAACCACAAAAACCCTTTATTATTTTACTAATGGCATTTTATAACAGCTTCTAAGGCAAATGATCAATTCTATTAAACACCTATTAAATATCATCATCATCATCATATCAGCCGTAGGACGTCCACTGCTGGACAAAGGCCTCCCTCATTGATCTCCAGGAACTGCGGTTGGAAGCGGCCTGCATCCAACGCCGACCTGCGGTTCTTACCAAGTCGTCTGCCCATCTTGTGGGTGGACGTCTTACGCTGCGCTTGCCGGTCCGTGGCCTCCACTCGAGAACCTTTCGGACCTTTTTTATTAAATATATTTGCACTTAAATATATTTTATAGAAGATTGTTCTACTCATAAAATGTAGGTGCTCATTTACACTATTCTCTAGTATATACTCTCTATTTACTATACGCACTTAATTACATGCTTAGGGCGACTTGGGCAACGATTCCAAAACGTATTTAATGGCTAAATATGAATAAAGTTGCCAAATCGTACAAATTAATCAAATTTGAACTCGTTTAGTCGCTAAATACGTGAAGGAATCGTAATACAAGCCGGGCTTAATCCTTTATATTGTACTTCTGTATGACAATATAAATTCAAACATAATTTATAAAAAGCGAAATTATAAAAATTGCATGCAATAAAATATCATTTCATATCATTAATGTGCTCAAAACTGTTAAAGGAAAGATTGCGAGGAACCCGACGTCCTAGAACGAACTTCGAAGGAATGTGCTGTTCTAGCGTTCACGAGTTTACAATCTGTCATGTGAACGCTGTCTCGCTATGTGATCCAAAGTCTCGAACACCGCCGTAAAGTTGCACGCCTATCGATCTTTTACAGAATACATTTCGGGGAATGTGCCCAGGAACTTTACGATCTTAGTCAGGAGATACTTCACACCAGGACATCTTCTTAGTCTATACAAAGCACAAGTCCGGTCTGGTATGGAGTACTGCTGCCACCTTTGTGATGGTTCGGCCAAATACCAGCTCGCTACCTTAGACTCGATAGAACGTAGGGCTTTAAGGCTAATAGGTGAGCAATATATGGCGGAGGCTAAGACCCAAAGTCTCGAACACCGCCGTAAAGTTGCAAGCCTATAGATCTTTTACAGAATACAATTAGGGGAATGTGCCCAGGAACTTTACGATCTGATTCTGCTATCTCCTTTCCATCAAAGGACAAGCAGGCGCACGGCTCAGTACCATCTGTACCTAGTTGATATACCACCCATTCGCACACCGTTTTGGTTCTACGTTCTTGATGCGTACAGCTAAGGTATGGAACACTTTGCCGTCGTCTGTTTTTCCTAAAGAATACAATCCGAGCCTCTTTAAGGTAAGAGTGAATATGTTTCTTCTAGATCTTCGTGATTCGTCTTAGACCACATCATCGCTTACCATCAGGTGAGATTGTGGTCAAACGAATATTTATAACGTTAAAAAAAATCTTCTATGCAAGAAATGGGCATGTATCAAACATTTTGTTTGGATTTGCCTCTGACTAAGTCACCGACATAGCCCGACGGATTAGCACATTGAAGTGGCAATGGGCAGGCCATATAGCGCGCAGAACAGATGGCCGATGGGGCCGAAAGGTTCTCGAGTGGAGGCCACGGACCGGCAAGCGCAGCGTAGGACGTCCACCCACAATATGGGCAGACGACTTGGTAAGAACCGCAGGTCGGCGTTGGATGCAGGCCGCTTCCAACCGCAGTTCCTGGAGATCAATGAGGGAGGTCTTTGTCCAGCAGTGGACGTCCTACGGCTGATATGATGAAGTACTCCTTACCTACCTGGCCTGGCGTGTTGATGGCCGATGAAGCAAAGCCATGACCGAATGGTGGCCGAAGTCAGGTCAGAGAAACCCGGGTCTTCCGAGGGCGAGGTAGGTAGATGACATCGCGAATATCCCGGGAAATATCTGGATGAAAGACGCACATGATAGAGGCTGGTAGAAAACAAGGGAGGCCTATCCCAGCAGTGGGTGGTTCCGGGTTGAAATGATGATGAAGTACCCCTTGTGGGATATTTTTACGAGTCTGCGTACTGAGTAAGAGATCCGATGATGGCCATCATGGAGGTCGTAAGCTATATTTTTTAATTAATATTTTAATATAAAATAAATGTTACTAGTTAAAATTATTACTAGTCGGTATCAAGGCTGCCAAGTTGTAGTGGGATTGGGCGGGTCATGTCTCCCGCATGCAACCAAATAGGTGGGCTAAGGTCGTAACTGGATGGGTCCCTGTGGATGGAAAGCAACACCGTGGAAGGCCTAAGAAGCGGTGGCGCGATGATTTGGACGCTTTCTATAGGGACTGGCGGGATTTAGTACAAGATCGAGAAAAGTGGAGAGATGAGGAGGAGGCCTTTGCCCAGCAGTGGGACAACATGGGCTAGATAAAAAAACTATTAAAAGCTTCTAAGCTCTAATCTAATGCTACATTACACACTACGGCGCCACTGAAAACCAGCAGCTACGCTGCTGCAGTAAATGCTGAATGGTAGCCCATTTAAGACCACAATAATTTTGTATGTTAAGACGTGTCTTTTTATGTTTAACTAGACGACTAACTAAATAACTGCGACTTCGTCTGCAGTTTTATGGATCTCAGCAACAACGCCACCTACCGGGCCTAATTGTGAACTTAAACCATCCACGGATCTATTCAAACACACACAAAAAACTTTTCAAAATCAGTAAAGTCGTTCTCAAGTTACAGCGGCGTGAGAGAGGGAAACGGGGATTAATTTTTATTTATATATTTATGTATGTATGTCCGTCCGTGTCATAAATAAATAAGTTATATTTTTATGTCTAATTCAAAAGTCAGATCTTCCTGTTTTTCATTTAAATAGAGCTTATACCAAGACAAAGCTGCGGGGTGGGTACTAGTTGAAACATTAATAACGTATACTAGTTCATTACTATTCTTACAAGTGTTCAAAACAATTATAAAACTGTGGCCGTAACGAGAAGATAAATTAAACCAAAAATAGCGCCATATGCTCACATCTAATTTCATTCCGGTGTCTGTCCACACCTTATAAGGTTGTGTACGGTAAAACCACAATAAAAAGAGAAGGAGGCATAACCATGTGGTGATAAAGGTGTTTGCGCAAATACTTGAATTTTCTATATTAACACTGGAAGAGACTATACTGATTATACTACTGAATCTATAAATTAACTAGCTTCCGACTGCGGTTTCGCATGCGTGGTTTGCCAATTCAAAGTAGCCTATTTGTTAATCTAGGTTATACTCTACGTACATACCAAAATTTACCGAAATCGGTTCAGCCGTTATGACGTAATTGAGTAACAAATAAATAAACAAACATCCAAACTTTCGCAATTATAATATTATTGTGACACGAGGGCAGAAAGCTAAAAAAAAATTTTGACCAGAGTGTTTGTTTGAGTTAATTCTTTATTGCACAAACAGAAAAATGTATAAATGGAGGACTTAATGCTAAAATCATTTTCTACCCGTTATCTGCAACAGGTAAAAAACTAAGGTTGGCGTGCTTAACTAGGTACTAAAAGAGAAACACACAGAGAACAAATAAAAATATAAAACTACTGACTACCTAATTGACTAAATAGATACCTACTGTCAACTAGTATTATTTTACCTTAATAGCCCTTATTTACCTGTGCAACTGTTTTTCACTCCTTGCGAAAATACATGCAGAGCCTGAGAAGGACCTAGAAAAGTTAATGGAAAAGACTTCAACGCGCTTCAGTGATAAATGTAAAGCCACTCTTAGGGCACCAATTTGAAGCCCTCATTATTTCAATTTCACTATTTCCCTGAGCAATAAATGTGACCATTAAATTAAAAATAAAATAAATAAATATTGCTGGACATTTCACACAGCGCTATCTAGCCCCAAACTAAGCAGAGCTTGTACTATGGGAACCAGATAACTGATATAATACTTATATACATTTTTTTTGTAAATACATACTTATAATATATAGAGAAACAACCAGACCCGGAACAAATATCTGTAGATCGTACATTTGTTCCGCGGCGGGAATCGAACTCGCTACCTCCTGCGTTTCAGCCGGCTATTCGCCCACTTCGCCGCGGAGGTCGTCAAAATTGACATTACTGTAAAAATATCATTAAAATTAGTTTTTCGCACCGATAAGTATTAATCCCATTGTAAGTAGACCAAAAAAGGCGCATGAAATTTCCCCCTTTAACAAAAATATAACCTTCAGATTTCAGATAACAGTAGGAACCAAAGTACGCTACCAATTTTGATGAAATTTCCATGGGATCAATCTATAAAACTATTGGTACTTTCTGCAGTCGCCACATTCGAGTGATTTCATCTTTTAAATCTATGTACTTAGAAAGCTTCTTCGTATTATTAATGCAGATGACCTTAAGCTATACACTGGAATAAAATCAATAGAAGATGGCTGTGCTCTACAGCGGGACCTGGATGTGATACAGTCGTGGAGTGAAGTTAATCAGATGTACCTACCTCAATATCACTAAATGCCATATTATGTATATACTTTCAAATAAAAACCAAATTTTACATAGTTTGTATATAACGGAGTACTGAGCTCACAAACATAATATAACAGCACATAACACAAATTAAACAAATTTAAGACTTATATGGTTTTATCATGGATGCCACTGTCAAAACGAAACTAAAT
This sequence comes from Philereme vetulata, assembly GCA_918857605.2. NCBI lineage: Eukaryota > Metazoa > Arthropoda > Insecta > Lepidoptera > Geometridae > Philereme > Philereme vetulata. Next base: position 6,300,247 of record OU975476.1, read on the forward strand.
GAAAATAGAACTACACGGAAAGCACCAGCTTTCAAATAAAAACAAGTCGCCAAAATCCGTTCATTCAGTCGAAAATTCTGAGGTAACAACAACAAAAAAAAAATACAATTGAATTGAGAACCTCCTCCTTTTTTGAAGTCAGTTAAAAACCATTAAAATTCTATAAAATTTTGTTTATCATTTTAGAAACTGCTAGGGTTAGTCATTTTAAACATCTTTATGCGTATTTATCCTGTTCTAATGTGTTACATTGGTTGTCTATGAAAGTGTCGTCTCCAAAGCAAAGCACCTCAGTGTAATAATGAGCTGATGTTCATTGATCATACGACAAGTAATAAACCATATTATTTTTACTTGTCCCCAGACCGGAACTGCAGATGGTAGGAATAGGTACCTACCGCATCCGGTGATATCGAGGTTCTATTGACAGACTCCATTGAAGAGTAAGCCTGATGGTGTGAACAGAAGCCTAGCGGAGTGGCTTCATTTTATTTTAGTTTATTGTTAGTGGGCGGCAAACTGCGTGAATGCAACAGAATATCCATCAACAGGATCAAACGGGGAGATGGCGGGAGGCGTTAAACATCAGTCCCCAACATGACAACCACGAACGCTCTGCCAAGAGAGTTCCGATTGAGAAGAAGAAGTAATGATTTCGTTTTATGTATGTACTTTATATAAGGTCAAAGGAATTAAAATCTTACTTTATTGCTGATTATAAATGTTTTTTTTTTATCAATGTTCCTTTCCTTTGCACGTACACACAAGTAATTACACAATTTCACTCGCTTTTCCTATATTTCTGTGCAAAATTCTTACATCCTTTTGACCAAGCGTCTAACTTACAAGTCTAACTTAACTAAGTAAGTAAGCTAATTACGTTCCATATGTGACCATTAATATGGAAACGTTGCATCTGTCAGGCTGTCAGGACATCCTTTACTTATACAATATCCTTTTTTATAAAGAAAAAACTTGGGTCTATTGATAGAGCCTATCATTGGTTAATTAAATACCCATTCATATTGAGTGCGTTTCTTTAAAGACGATGTTTTTAAAGTGTATATATTAATAAAATCATACGAATAATCTAAAAAAAGGTAAAATACGTTTCTAAAGTATTCTTTCTTGAAGAGTTTGACCAACAGATTCTGCCTATTTCATTAAGGCCAGACAATGCTCATGTTATTAATATTATAAATGCGAAAGTTTGGATGTTTGTTTGTTTATATTTATTTGTTTGTTACTCAATCACATCGTAACGACTGAACCGATTTCGATGAAAGATAACCTGGATTAACACATAGGCTACTTTATAGTGGTAAACCACACGTGCGAAACCGCGGGCGGAAGCTAGTAAATAATAAATGTAAAAAGTGTGAAAGAGATACAAAAAAAACGTAACATACATATATGAATCACAATTGAAGCGAACCTATGTTCTAGAGATTTTTTTCGAAATGTAGGTACCGTCTTAACCTGGGAAAAACTGTTCATAATTCTACTAGGTGCTTAAGAAATTCCCAATCTTTTAAATCGAAAATTTGTGTCCTTATTCACCTCATTAACCAATTTCAAAAACTAATAAGATTCTAGTCCTTGGTTCTTCATCTGCTAGTTATTTAAATCCCTTATTTTCGTCCTTACTATATCACTTGCCAAGATACTTGACAAGACTTGGTGATGGCAGGTGGCCTAAGGCCCTGACCGAATGGTGGCCAAAAGCAAGCAAAAGAGGCTGTGGCAGACCGCCAAAGAGTGGAACGCCTTGCCAGAGTCTGTGTTTCCGGATAGCTACAACCTGGGTATCTTTAAGTCGCGAGTGAATAGGTTTCTTCTAGGCAAGCGTGTACCATCGTAAACTCCATCATCGCTTACCATCAGGCGAGATCGTGGCCAAACGCAAGCCGTATATATATATAAAAAATGTATGTATATATAAAAAAAGAACATCAGCCCGGTGGGTGGACGATATAGAGACCATAGACGGTAAGACCTGGATGCAAATATCTCAGGATCGGTTGGAGTGGCGTTTGAGGGAGGAGGTTTATACCCAGCAGTAGACTATCAGTTGCCAACAATGATGATGATGATATCACTAAGGTAGGAAACAAGCATACAGCTGATGGTAAGCGGCTACCAAAGCCTATGGACGTTCAATACACTATCATACTGCTCGCCCCGGACCGTCAGTCAAGGGGCGATCTGTCCCATGTCTGCTCGTGGCTTCTAGGTGACAGGCACGGCATGCCCATCAGCCTGTGCCTGATATGTGCCCGACCGATTGCATTTTTCGGTCTATTACGTGTGTGCACAGTGGAAGACTCTAGCCGAGGGCCGCCCGTGGGTAGTCTGATAATGAATTCCCCGCTTAAATATATCATTCGCGGTTTTTCTTATACTCTTGTAGATGGAACAACCATATGGCCCACCTGATGTTAAGTGCTAACTATCGTCTGTTGTAAAGTATTGCCTCGTAGGTCACGCTCCATTAACTTGGCTTGAGGCATACCATACATATCCTTCATACCGAAACATAGCAATGCTACTTGGCGGCAGAAATAGGTATGGTGGTAGTACTTCTGCGGGTAAGCCCTTTCACAAGGAACCCTACTACTCTTTGTGTTGCCACTATACTGTATTCGAAATCTACGACCTAAGTGTTCACGAGAGGAAATTCCTCGCGTGACTCACGGTGCGTGACCACATCGTCACTATTCTCCAAACTGCTAGTACTGTAATTTTCCAGGTGCAGCATATTATATTGCTGAACATTTCACACAGCGCTTTCTAGCCCCAAATTAAGCAAAGCTGGTTTCCATAGGGAAACCAGATAACTGATAGAATATTTATATACATTTTTTTTGTAACAACAAATATCTGTAGATCATGCAAACATTTGTTCCGCGGCGGGAATCGTACCCGCTACCTCCTGCCTGCGTCTCAGCTGGCTATCTGCCCACTGCACCACGGAGGTCGTCTATTAGAATGGCGATTGCCAATTACACTAATTAATTAATAACAATTTCAATTTACATACAAAGAAAATAAAACAAATAAGATAAAATTACAACTTACAAAATAAAATAATTATAATCTTCATTAGGCAGATAAACTCCTCAGTAGTAAGTATACCTACATTGCCCACCCGGTCTATAAGGTGCAAACTTTACCCACGATGTTGAAATCATTGTAGGTATTTAACCCAACCCGTTTCGCTGCCCATTTCGTTCCCACTTCAATGAAACTGACATTTTGCAAGCGGGTTTTAAGGTTTTAGGGTTCCACTTGTCTAGATTATATTTAAACATTGAGTGTGTTTTTTTTTAAGAATCATCATCATCATATCAGCCGTAGGACGTCCACTGCTGGACAAAGGCCTCCCTCATTGATCTCCAGGAACTGCGGTTGGAAGCGGCCTGCATCCAACGCCGACCTGCGGTTCTTACCAAGTCGTCTGCCCATCTTGTGGGTGGACGTCCTACGCTGCGCTTGCCGGTCCGTGGCCTCTACTCGAGAACCTTTCGGCCCCATCGGCCATCTGTTCTGCGCGCTATATGGCCTGCCCATTGCCACTTCAACGTGCTAATCCGTCGGGCTATGTCGGTGACTTGAGTTCTCCTACGTATCTCCTCATTTCTGATTCGATCCCGTAGAGAAACCCCGAGCATAGCCCTCTCCATAGCTCGTTGAGCGACTCTGAGCTTATTCATAAGGCCAATAGTGAAGGACCACGTCTCGGTTCCATATGTCATCACTGGTAACACACACTGATTGTAGACTTTCGTCTTAAGGCACTGAGGTATGTTGGACGAAAAGACGTTGCGAAGTTTCCCAAACGCTGCCCATCCGAGTTGGATTCGACGATTGACCTCTTTCTCGAAGTTGGACCTACCTAATTGGACTGTTTGTCCTAGGTATACATACGCGTCGACAACTTCAAGAGCCGAGTTCTCAACCATAACTGGGGCAGGGACGACATGGACATTTGACATGATTTTTGTTTTGTCCATGTTCATTTTAAGTCCTACCCGTTGGGAGACTCGATTGAGGCCTTCGAGCATCGTGCTGAGCTCTTCCATCGACTTTGCCATGACCACAAAGAATAAAATAATTTTTTTAAGAATACGTTGAATAAATTTTAACTAGTGGTTCGCCCCGAACTGAGATCTCGCGCGTCTTCCAAAACACAAAAAAAAAAATTCTTAACGATGCCTAAACGTATTTAGTGGCTAAATATGATTTAAAGAGTTGTCAAATCATACAAATACGTAAAACTTAAACATGTTTAGTCGCTAAATACGTTTAGGGATCATTGTGCAAGCTGGCCTTAATCTTTGAGTAATAAAATAGTGCCACGAAATGAGGAATCAATCTACTTGACCTGCAGTCTCATTCAAATTACAGGTAACGAGAGTTCATGTCTTTGATACCCTTTTTTGGGTGTATTTGCCTATATTTGTATCACAGCTACACGCATACCAAATTTCAGCACTGTGGGGTCACTGGTGTACCCTGTCAATTTTGTTAAAGTTTAAACTAAAAATAAAAACGGGGTTGAAATGTACCTACAAAGACCTTTTACTAGACGTGTCATTTAGTGACACCAAAATTGTGCCAACACTACCTATATATCAAATTTCACGATGATCGGATAAACGCTTCGAAAGTAATCCTCGGACAAACATACATACATACAACGCCGATTTGGCCAGGTTAACTTAGAGATCTCGCTTCGGTCGGTCAAATATTGGGTCACGCGCGTGTCGAACCACGCACAGTAAAGGGTTCTGTAGCCAGAAAGGTTTTATCTTAGTTATTTTAAAATAAACTGAAAAACTGGCTTTGTAAATGATACAAAGCTGCTTTTGGTAATTTTGTATAAACATTATAATGTCAACCGTTTACAAACCCAACTACAGATTACAGATTATTATATTTAAAAAAAGTCTACAGAACCCTTTAATCATTCGCAAATGTTTCGTTCTTCACATTTTCCGGAGAAATGATCTCTCGTCTTCCAGTTCCCGAGAAATGCGACCTTGCTGGTGCAGCGAACCCCGATCACAGCACAGCTCATTTTGTCTACAAAATAAAATAACGAATACTCAATATAAGAACTACCGTGAAGGTAGACTTGGGACATTATTTAATAAAAAAAAATACAGATAACTTACAAGTCCAAGGAGAGGGCTATGTTTCATATACGAGATTGAATCACAAATGTGGTGAATCATAGACAAATCAAAGTGCACAACATAGCACAAAAGAATTAGCAAGATGAAGTGGCAGTGGGCAGGGTACACAGCTCAAAGAATTGACGGCCGTTGGGGCAGATCGGATCTGATGGATATACGTCGCACAAGATCGGTCGCTCTGGAAATCTATGGGGAGGCCTATGTAGTGGACGTACTGTGTTTGACATGACGATGATGATAACTATTAAATAATATACCAAGTTGATTGTGTTTGTAGTCATATCATGTTAATGAGTCCAGTTTAACTCAAAAGGACGTGAATGCGGTCATTATCCGAGTGCTATTTGAGGTCACTTATTACAATGAATTTCCTTCTCGAAACAAAATACCAACTCTTTTTAAAGTAATGTTTAAAAACCTCTCAAATAATTCAAGGATTAGAAATAACAAACATTATCTTGATCGATACGTAATACGTCTAGCTATACTACGTGTTTTGTTATGTAAGTCAATAAATGTTGTCTTTGACGGAATAGCAATCCCATACAGCGAAACCGTTAAGAATTTAGGTATCATCATTGACCGCAACTTTTCATGGAAGGCTCAGCTTGAACTAACCAGCCGGAAGTTGTTTGCGTCAGCTGGTTCACTAAGGAGACTACGAAACTTTTTGCCTACGTCCACCAAGACTGCGCTTGCACAATCGCTTTTACATCCCGTACTAGACTATGCCGATGCTTGTTATCTGGACCTCACTGAGGAACAGCTTAACAAGCTCGAGCGTTTACAAAATTTTTGTATTAGATTTATATTTGGCCTCCGTAAATATGATCATGTGTCTCCCTTCCGTTCAAAGCTTAAATGGCTTCCGATTCGTCTTCGTCGGAATACGCATATCCTTTTTCTTCTCTATTCTATTCTTTTCAATCCATTCTCTCCTCACTATCTGAAAGATAGATTTGAATTTCTCCATTCTTCAAATAACTATACTCTTAGGTCATCAGAAAACTTGATACTCAGAACTCCTTCACACAGCACTTCCTTTTACAGCGCTTCTTTTACTGTCCAGGCTGTTCAGCTGTGGAATGCTCTGCCCGAAGAAGTAAGACGGTCATCGTCCTTACACGTCTTCAAATTGAAGGTGAAACATCATTACCTGACGATGTCATCTTCCTAGCGTTATTTATTTACTATTTATGTACTTATTTCATCTGTTAGTATAGTTTGCTATATGTATATACCTATATATTAGTCTATTTTATAAGTATATTAAGTATTAGGATTAAAACTTCATATTATTATTATATCTTAGAATATATTATGTGTAAATGTAATGTATCCGCTAAAGTACACCGCACTCCGTAATTTTTAAAAATTTCGCTCCATCCAAAGGTTGCCTGGAAGAGATCGCTTTTAGCGATAAGGCCGCCCATTGTATTGCCTTATTTATTTTAACCCAGTACTTATTTTTTTATTATTTCTGTTTGTGTGGTAATTCAATAAAGAGTTATCTATCTATCTAAATGAAAACACGGGTAGGATTAAGGCTAGTTTAGTTGTAAATAGGGTTTTTTTCAATTCATTACCATAAAAAAAATCAAGCAACCTAGTCTATCAAGACCTAGTTGGTCACACTAAAAGTTTTGCGTAACTTAGAAAACCAACATGTTATAACCAAAATATTATGTTTATTTTTCAAAATACTCTCCTTTACTTTTTAAACATTTTTTCATGCGATCGAACCATTTTTTAAAACAGGCTGACCACAGATCTGAAGGCATGTTTTCTACGTGCTGATTGAACGCTATCACTGCCTCTTCGGAGTTGGTAAAAGTGAAACCTCTCATCAATTCTTTGATTTTGGGGAAAATACAGAAATCACAGGGTGCTAGGTCGGGGCTATGTGCAGGATGGGTGAGGAGTTGTACTTTTTCGGAAGCTAAAAATGAATTTGTTTTGTTGGCCTTGGTTTTTGGTCGTCTTTCGCGAACTTTTTCTAACACCCTGGGTAAACAAATGGTAGAATACCACTCGGCATTAACACTCTTTTGATCTTCAAGTAGAATTATGCAGATGGGACCCGTAGCTGAAAAAAAAGCGATAATTTTTTTACCAAAGTTTCTCGCCTGCCTCATTTTTGTTGGCCTGTTCTCATTTTCAAACACCCATTCAAAAGATTGCTGTTTTTTCGGGTTCAAATCATAAACAGCATTAGAATGTCCGTGGTCATACTTCAGTAGCATCTGTGAGCACTATTCCACGCGAGCCCGCTTCTGCTCCGCTGTGAGTTCATGACGGATCCAACGACAACAAAGTTTCCGAACTTTCAATTCTTCGTGTAAAACTTTCTGAATTTAGCTCATACCAATCCCCAATAGTCCTTGAATTATCTCATAGGTCATCCGCGGATTTTCTTCAACTAGCCGCTTAACAGTAGCCATATTATTTTCGTTGACGGTCTTCACGAAATTCGTCATGTAAATAAACCCGACCTCTCTCAAATTCAGCAAACCATAGCCTTACGGTGCTTAAACAAGGTGTTTCGCTCCCAAAAGCATTTTGAAGACGAGCGGCATAGTCTTGCATAGAGAGAAAACTTTTAAAATCGTAAAAATCATCGCTCTAAAATGTGTTAATTCATCATGTAAGTAGGTACCCGTTAATCTGACTAAGCGGCATCGGCGCAAAGGCGCGGCAGTTTTTTTTTTATTATTCTTACGACGATAATTTGTACTTTAATTATTGTAAGCTTCGATCAACAATACACCATTGTAAGCATTTATCTCTGTTCCAAATTTCAAGTCGATATTCACTATTAGCTGAGATAATAACATCAGGTGTGGCACACCATAAGGGTTCCGTATTACCATTATGGCCTGATATCCTGAAAACCGGTTTTAGGGTTCTATCGTCATCTTATACAATGTTATTTAAAGGTAAATAGTTATTTGTTATACAAGGGTGCAAAGTTCCTTATTAACTGCATGCTCAATTTTGATGACCGAGCAAACGAAATATTCTAAAATTGACTCATAAATTAGAAATTAGAAGAGCACGAGGTGACAAATCTTTGCAATTGAGTGCAACACGTAACTTTTCATCACACCTCAGCGAGGTAATTACTAAATGCAAAAAAAAGGGATACACCAAAAAGGTTCCGAGTCTGAGTTTTTAAAAAATTAAAAAAGATTGTATTATAAATTCGGCACCATGAAGGTACAAGTAAATAGGATTAATAATGTTTTGAATTCGCAAATTTAGTGCACACGACGTTCTAAATTCAATTTACTTTATCCTCTAGCGGATAAAAACGGCTTTTGCACTCAGATATCGAAGAGCAAAAATACTCTTTCCGAGATGGGGGGATGAAAATGGTTTTTATTCAACGTATTGAATTTTTAAATCTAAGACAAAGTTTCTACATTTGTGACTGTAAGTTTATGATGAAATGAACAAACAAATTAATATGATTAACGCAGCAATAATAAATACAAACAGGTGCCGCACACATACACCACATGGTCGAATGCTTAGAACTAAATATAGCAAAGCAGATGTGTCTTCCAACTTAATAAAGGTCGAACTATTATTTACATACAATTACCTAACATCTAAAAATACCTAATTTATTTGAGGCTTTAAATTGTCTGAAGTTCAGCTATTTATTGCTTCCTGGAGTTAAATATATCAGCCGTAGGTCGTCCACTAGTCAACACAGTCCACTCTGAAATGTATGGGCCAGGAAAATGTATGGGGAACCTTCATGGTCATAATGATAACAGCGCCAATTATCGATATTTGCGTCCGACGCCGTTTGCCCGTTCGGATAAGCATAGTCATAGTTAAACTATTTCTTTTTTTAGTTTACGAACTCCTTGGTAGACCTGAGCCAGTACCTACCTTGTACCTAGATTAACATGGAATAAATGAATTGATTAATTTTCCCCATCACTTTCACAAGAGGTCCTGTCGGTACATGACCTATCTCACCCGTCCATTGCAATAACAGGCTTTTTTCACCGAAACATAATTGATCATTTACTAAGCAAAATTATTATAAGCTGGGTAAGCAAGGATTTTAGAGAGTTCTGTACACGAGTTTTGAAGAGCTTCTTATGAAACACAAAAACGAAATCGGATAAAAACGAGTGTGCGACCACACGACTGAAGTAAAACTTCTTTTTCAAAATATTAATTTATAAAATTATTCAATTACCAAATTGTAATCACGTCTTTAAGTCGATCAGTCTATGTTCATTCTGGACATACGCAACTCGCACTCGCACATAAACGTTTAAAATAAACGAAACGTAACTTCTCTTTCTATCTTCACTAACTTATATTTCCATCTCAACATCCGCTCGCACTTTTCGTAATGCATTCACCAGCCTACTCCCCAAGTCAAGCGTGCGTACTGAAGTTTTACTTCAAAACTTAGCTGATCCATCATGCAAAGCAGGTTTGGTCACCCACATCATTTGAAATTTTCGATCACATTTTTTGAAGCTAATATGTTCTTTTAATCTGTTATTTTCTATGTTCATAAAAACATTGCTGGTGGATTGAAGTTTTAGATTATTTGACCTTACTTTAACTTATCATTTAATACTGCTCGCGTAATTGACGGCCGTTGGGGCAAACACCAGTGTAGTCCTAATAAAAAATATTAGAAACCATTGAGTAATGCACATTAATGTTACTAAGTTTATAATTGAGTCGAATAGAATCAAAGGCTGTCTGCTATTTCTCAGAATGTTGATAAATCGAAAGAAACGACTCCATTGAAACGTTGGTACTTCCGGTCAGTTTTCATGGTTCCGTTCCCATAAGGTAAAACGTGACCCTATTACTAAGACTCCGCTGTTTGTCCATAGAATAGAATAGAATAGAATTATTTATTTATTTGACACACACAAAGAAACATAGAACGGATCACAAACAAAATAGGTAGATAGACATAAAAATTACAATACAATGAAACTAAATTAGACCTACGGCTAGAACACATACGTACCTACCCCACCAGTAGGTAGTAGGTAGGTGCACCAACTAGTCCCGCTCCGTGTCACGCGTGGCCAAACAGGCGTCCATCTGTCTGTCTGTCCGCCTGTCTGGCCGTATGTTACCAGGCTGTATCTAATGAATCGTGATAGTTAGACAGTTGAAATTTTCACAAATGATGTATTTCAGTTGCTGCTATAACAGCAAATACTAAAAACAGAATAAAATAAATATTAAAGGGGGGCTCCCATACAACAAACATGAGTTTTTGCTCGTTTTGCTCTATATTGATAACGGCAATAGGTAGACGGTTGAAATATTCACAGAATATTTATTAAACATTCACTTTAAAAATAAGTTATTATCATAAAATAAAACAAATATTTAAGGGGCTCCCATATAACAAACGTATTTTTTTTGCACGTTTTTATAGATAATGGTACGGAACCCTTCGTGCGCGAGTCTGACTCGCACTTTGCCGGTTTTTAAAGGTAGTTTGCCATGTTTGATCCTGATTTAATTATTAACAAAGTGCCTTGTTAAATTTCCAATTTCACATTCCTAACAAATTTTTAATCAAAATGACAGATTGCCGACTTTGATTCTGTACGACTGAATTCTTTCTCATTGTAAGTGACAGTGTTTTTAAATGAGAAACTAAGATTATTTAAATTGAAAGTTATACAGAGTGCAGTAAAAGATCAGTTGCTTTTGAATAAGGGGTTGCCGTTCAGCAGTGGGCATCGTGAACAATATTAAGTAGGTTCAAAAAATGCTTAGCTCCATTTCAGTTTCATAGGGACTTTTTGCGATCCACAGTAGCCATCACAAATAATGCAAGTGATGCCCGTATTATCCTGTGGAAAATAAATAAAGCCCCTCCACCTGGCTATGTTACACCTGCAGAGGAACTACCCCCTGGTCAACCTCGACCAGTGTACAGGATCCTCAACAGACTACGTACCCAAGTCGGCCGCCGCAGGTGTAATCTTAGTAAATGGGGTATTATAGACGAACCGGCAACGCAATGCCAATGTGTTGCCCAGCTCCAAACAATGTCACACGTCCTTGCATGCCCATCCTGCCCTGCCACCTGCTCGATGGGGCAACTGATGACCTGCTCCGACGCTGCCATGAACGTGGCGGCGTCCTGCTCAAAATGGTTATAGTATTGAGACATCGACACGAAAGAAGAAGAAGTTTCATAATTCGGATGTCTTGTATTTAGCCCATCTCCGAAAATATACGTATGACCCTGAATTCCTGTGGAATCCTAATAATCGCATAAAAATAATCGTCTCTGATGCGTAACACGGAATAATTAACGCTATTACAGAACCTTGAGTTGATTACTTGATTTCTATCGTACTAGTTCAACAACAAAGAATTGAATTAATCACATGCAAATGTAACTACCGCTTCCGTACATTGAAAGTAAGACGAGAAAAGTACTGGTAATTACTATTATAATGAAGGTTACATCTTGAACGTAGGACTTGAGTTTAATGTGGAAACCCTTGCATAGTTATGTTTATAAATGATAATAAGTGCTTAACCCTAATGTGCTGCAAACATGCAGACAATTTTTTCTTTAGGCTTTGTATACTTACTAAACTAGTGGTTTGCCCCGAACTGAAAGAAAGAAAGAAAAAACATTTATTTGTGATGGTACTTAACACACACAGCACACAAGTAAGATACACACAATAGAACAAATTCATACACACAAAAACAGCAATACCCAACAAATGTGTGTCTCACAATTACCTATAGATAAATGACCTATTTACATATAGGTATATTTAAATGAAACTGAGATCTCGCGAGTCTTCCATAAACACAAAAATGTAGTTTTCTTAATCTTTGACTACCAAAATAGTGCCACGAAATAATAACCAACTTACTTGACCTTACAGTTTCATACAAATTACCGGTCACGGGAATTCGTGTTCAATTGATACTCTTTTTTGGGGTACAAATTGCAGTTACTCTGGATTTTAAACTTTTTCCTATATTTGTGTCACTTAAGCAACACTCATACCAAATTACAGCACTGTGGGATCACTGGTGTACCCTGTGAATTTCGTCAAAGTTCAGTTTTTATTATGGCTAACAACTCAAAAACTACAAGGATTTTACTAAAAATAAAAACTGAGTCGAAATTTACTAATGCCGTTGCATTTGCCGTTCAAACCTTGCCGTGCAAACCTTTCATTTGCCGTTGCATTTCACCTGCTAGTCTTATTTTAATTTTTTACCCTTCTTGTACCCCAATATCTCAACAACCCCCACACAATTTTTAGCTTTTTAGTCACACCAAAATTGTGCCATCACTACCTATCTATGAATCAAATTTCATGATTATCGGAACAACGCTTCAAAAAGTATCCTCAGACAAACATACATACATACATACAACGCTTATTTGCCTAAGTTGATTTGGAGATCTCGCTTTGCTCGATCAATTATTTTCAACGTTACTTTAACTTCTAAGTAGTCATAATATGATCATCATCATTTGACTACTCACCACATGAAAAGTTGAGGAGTAATAGGCTAGCGTGGTATGGGCATGTCATGCGTAGGGAAGAAAATCATGTGCCTACAAGAGTGTTAGATATAATTGTGGATGGATATATAAGTAGAGGAAGGCCGAGCAAGAGATGGATGGACTGAGTGAAGAATGATATGGGTAAGAAAGAAGAGAACGGAGATGACGGCTGATAGAGAGGTATGGACGAAGAATACATGCTATGCCGACCCCATGTAATGTGAGAAAAGGGCAGGAAGAAGAAGAAGATGGCCGCCATCATCATTCACAGCCCGACTATCTCCTTTACCGAGTATAGGGGTTTTTTACTGTCCCACTGCTGGGCAAAGTCCTCCCCCTCCTCTCTCTTCCTCACCCGATAGGTGGGCCTAGAAGGCAAGCATATGGACTCCTAAAGACGGAAAGCGACACCGAGGAAGGCCTAAAAACCGCTGGAGCGATGACTAGGACGTCTTCCAAAGAGACTGGCGGGATATGGCTCTAGACCGTGATAAGTGGATATAGGGTTAAGCCGAAAAAAGTAATGAGAACTGATCAAGTCATCTTCCAATACAACCCGAGTCCTGGAAAACTGCTACTCAAAGTCCTACTGCCATTTCAAGGAGTAGCTTAGAAGGGTCATGCACAAAAAATCTCAATGAAAGACGAGATCTTAATCTCGCATTCTAAACTAAGTCCGGCTTTCCTAATCGTATTTAGCGTCTAAAAATGTTTAAATTTGACGTATTCGTTTTCAGGCATCATTGCGCAAGTCGCTCTTAGAATTAAAAGTATTTTGTTATTCAATCGGAAATCTATCGCCCTGCCAACATTTTCAAAACAGATTTTTAAAACTTAAATCATATATTCCTAGTTAACTCCAAGCTCACCTTGCAAACAGATATCTCCTCATAATCGCCTTAATTCGCCGTAGATGTGCCTACGCGAGTAATTTGTGTCTGATGAACAATAGTTGAGTGACAAGGCATTAGTTGAATATGTATGGCGCTCGTTATGAAGTCCCGATTAATTGCAATCTTGGTCTACCGCGACGTGACGTTTTCACACCTCGTTTATTTGTAGGGTTGCCAAAATTTAAAACTCATAAAAAGTCCTTAATGAGCATCGAGGCAAGTAATGTAGGAAGACAGTAAAAAGGTGGCACGCAGGGTAGCAAGCAAGACACTAAGTAAGCTGGTTTAAGAGTAGTAGAGATCCTTGTGAAAGTCCTCGCCTGGAAAGTACGCACGCTTGACTTGGGGAGTAAGATGGTGAATGCGTTACAAAAAGTACGAACGGAAGTTGAGAGGAAGATATAAGTTAGTGAAGATAGAAATAGAGAGAGTTACGTTTCGTATATTACTGTAGGGGCTAGAGAGAGAGGTGTGAGCATACATTTTCTTTCTCTCTTTATCTCATAGCCAGTTGATTTGTCGTATATCTCCTATCCCAAATTAGCCTAAATTATACAAACTGTAAAAACAAGATACTCCTTCATGCTGTATAATAGAGTTCATTTTGCTTTGGATAAAAAAGTATTCACAACGTTTCGCATTTTGAATCTACCAGCTTCGATTTGCGAAAAAGTTCAGCTATTCTACAACAGATGGCAGGCAGCAGCAGAAGTTTTACTTCAGTCGTGTGGTCTAAAGCACACTCGTTTTTTCTGGCGCCAAGCAGCATTGCTGTTTTTCGGTTTGATGGTTTTTCGGTATGGTTGCCGGTGAAATTACAGGCACATGAGGCTTTACACCTGTATGCCTTGAAGTTGATGAATGCGAGGCATGCACTGTCCCGCTTCCATCAACTTAGTTGTAAAGTTAAGGTAGATCACATTTCTAAGGTGCGTGACCTACGAGGCAATTCTCTGTTAAAGGCGATGGTACCCACTTAACATCAGGTGTGGCGGTGAACATGTAGGTGCTTACCGCCCTGCCGTATGCACCGCAAGCGCTCTGTTGACTGGTTGGGTCTATTGACCGGACCGGGACGTTGAATGAGCGGGGTGTTTGAACAGATCGTAGTAGCTTTTTAGTAATCTGTGGCATCCCACAATACGCTAGTTCTCTAACATTTCCTCGAGCAGCATTTTATCAATTTTCTCAAGGTTTTGATAATAAAACACGAAAATTGTATGCGTTATATTGCATTGAATTTATTGTATTTATTTACTTTTTTTAAATAGAAACCGTCCTTTCAATAGAATTTGTATAAATTACATTATATTGATATCTTCCAGGTAAAGCAATCTTCAAATCTTAGTTCAAAATCAAACATATAGTACAAGAACAGTTAAAACACAGAATAGATAAAACCCCAGAACAAGTGAACGAGCCTAATACTGAAACGTCAACATCTACTACAAGTAGAGTACGCCGCCATTAGTCAGTCTGTGACCTTCGTCATGAGTGACGTGTTTTACAGTATTCAATTTAATTGGATTATGCCTGCGTGTGTCGTCCCAACGTGCAAAAAAATCAACTGGTTCCAAAAAACAAGATGTGATCTCATTTTCATATTGTGTTATTTAATTATTGAATACATTTTTCGGTTTGTAATTGTCGTAAATAATGATCCTCCATTTTGCTCGTGTTGCCAAATATCGAGTGTTATTATTTTCGCTACTCTAGATTTCTGAAATTAAAACTTTTATCAGTTTTAGTTTTAAATTATACTAGTGTTTCGCCCCACACTTAGACCTCGCAAATCTCTCAAAAAACATATTTTTAAGGCGATTTGTGCAACGATGCCGAAACGTATTTAGTGGTTAAATATAATTTAAGGAATTCTCAAATAATACAGATATGTCAAATTTAAACAGTTTAGTTGCTAAATACGTTAAGGGATCGTTTTGCAAACCGGCCTTGACATTTGATTAATAAAATAGTTCCATAGTTACATTAGTTATATCTAACCAAAAGAATTTACCCCAAAACGGGTAAATAATGACTAAGCTAGCAACATTACGAGGGTGGGAGTGAGGTGAGCGCGGGACGCGGGTTTCGTTTTATGGACACAGCACACGGTTTGCAATCACAGCTGAATGCGTCTTCTGGTGTTTTATCTATTCTGTGAGTTAAAAACTAAGTACCTACAATAGTATTTTTCAAACTTTCGCGATCACTGTACATAATTACTGATTAAAACGGGTATTTTTCGCGTATGTACCTTTTTTATTTGTTATTCCGACGTTTCGGCTGTGTTGCAACAGTCGTGGTCGTCTCGAGTTGAAACGTCGGTATAACAAATAAAAAAGGTACATACGCGATAAATACCCGTTTTAATCAACAATTAAGTACCTAAAACAAATAAATCTCACCCTATTAGAAATACGTCCCCTAAGGCAAAGAATTCAAAATATATGGCAGTAGGTACCAACACCAATTAACTATATCAAAAAGTGATTAGCGTTTAGAAGTGATAAGGTGTCAAAATATATATCGAAGGTTAACTTTTACGACTCCACACACGATCGACTTATAATCAACACAACTGTCTGTGACTATTTCACTCTCCCAAAAAAATGATTGTATTTAATAACAAGCTGTGTTGTTATTTTAGAACGAGCTATTGATTTTCTTCTATTCAACTCCATTCAGATATTGTCTACAAGAAATAGTTTCGAAGCAATAAGACCGATCTTTTGTGCTGTTTAAGATTTGTGATTTTCTGTTTGGGTTCTTTGGGTTGCAGTGTTCAAATAAGTGTTTCCATTGATTAATTCTCCTTTTGTTTAAATGAAACGCGTCAGAGTTGTAGATCGTATGTATGCAGATCAAGCATATATAAAGTCAGGCTTGGGTAAAAAAAATACAAATTGTTAAACTATATATGTATATAAAACAAAGTCGGGTTTGTTCGAACACTCGAGAACGGCTGGACCGATTTTGATGATTTTTGATTTGTTGTATTTGTCTCCGTCCCGAATAGCAGAATAACTATTAAAATATTAGAAAAAATTATGCTATGATACACACATAATGATGGCCGACGTATATTGGCAGCCCGCGTCATATGCATGTCAAGGCGGTACAAAGTTCCCCGGGTTAACTAGTACAATAATAAATATTTATTTATTCAGGGAAATCACAGTGCTCATTTTGAAATATCGAATTCGAGCGTTGTGACCAAGCCGGGAAAAAATTAGACAAGGCACAGCACGGCACAATTACACAAGGGCGGTTATTATTTTTAATGAACCTACCTAAATTACCTACAGATTTAACTGTTTACTCGGTCGTCTTAGCACTCTAGTTATAATATGGACTAGCTTCCGCTCGCGGCTTTGCACGCGCGGTTTCTCAATAAAAAGTACCCTATGTGTCAATCCAGGTCATAATATATCGTCTTAAAGGGCAAGGTGTACGATTTTATAACAAACTCCCAAGTGATGTACAATACCCAAATTGAAAAACCTAACAAACAAAATCTTTATATGAAAGCCTACTATAAAATATCGGATTATTTAGATGATAGAGAAACTTGGGATTGAAATTACTCCAACTCGTTCAATAATTTTACAATTTAGACGTAATTTATTTTCTTTATTGTAATGCATTCTCAAATAATCATTAAAAACAACCAGCCTTGTTTCTTGCCTTTCTCTCCTGGCTTGGTCGCGAAGGAACATGCAGTAAAATTGACGTTTCAAAGTGATCCTTGTAATTTTATTGAATAAAAGATTTTGACTTTGACTTTGACTTGACTTTGAAAATTTCATAGAAATTGATTCAGCCATTATGACGTGATTGAGTAACCAACAAACATCCAAACTTTCGCGTTTATAATATTAGTGTGATTGTCGTATGGAGTGTTTTTGGATAGCCAGGGGCGTTTTACCCTTTTTTATCCTAATAACTACCTGACTAAACATCAGCTTCGACACTCAGCTGTCAGGATTCTGACCGTGAAATAGATTGACTGATCGATCGCTGATCAGATCAGACAGATACGAGTTAATGTTAAGTTCGCAAGTAGAAGGAAGCAACGATAATTCAGTTCTAAGGATCTCCTCTACGTTAATCAAACACTAGCTGACCAATCCACAGCTTCACACGCGTAGTTTTTAATAAAAACATTACCCTTCTTCTGCGCAGTTGGGTAAAAAGTAGCCTGTGTCACCCGGAGATAGTGTAGCTTCCGAACACTGAAAGATTTTTTTAAATCGGTCCAGTAGTTTCGGAGCCCGTTCAATACAATCAAATAAACAAATCTTTCCTCTTTGTAATATTATGAAGTTTTTTTGTTTATACTGATATATTCTATAATATTGTAGAACATACTTGTGTTCTATCATCAATAGTTTCCGCAGCGCATGCGACGAAAGACGTTTTAGGGCACTTTTTTACACCTTGGGTTACGTTACTTAAGTTTTAGTAAGGATCTTTAGTAATCTTTTCTAGCAATAAATAAACCTATGACACTTAGGGTGAATTTAGCTTTCCAATGGTGAAAGAATTTTTGAAATCAACACAGTAGTTTTTGAGTTTATTTATTACAAACATACACACAAAATTACAAAAATACAAATCTTTTCTCTTTATAATATTAGTATACTCGTAGATAGATAGATATAGGAATACATATATATATAAGTTTCAAATTTTGTGGTTCAACTAACTAGGTTGCTTTGGGTGCAGGCCTCAAAAGATAGTTCGCTCTGGAAATGGGACGCCTAGGTTAAGCAGTGGACGTTCTATAGCTGATTTGATGATGATGATGAATAAATAAATAATGCTGGTTTTTTCACACAGCGCCATCTAGTCCCATACTAAGCAAAGCTTGTACTATGGAAACCAAATAACTGAATACTTACAATACTTTTTTTGTAAATCTTAGGCTCGAACTTTACTCGTATGGCATCCGGGTCTCCCGGATCCTGCGAATCCGGAGCATGTGCAGGTAAAAATCTGAGTCGGATGGTCTCGGATCTTGTGTAGTCGATTCAGGAGAAATTCAAATGTTTGGTTGTGTGACAGATTGGGCAGGGGCCGTTAAAACGGCCCCTGACAAGTCCGGATACCATACAGTTCGAGCCATAAAACATAAAACAAAGTTGGGTTTGTTCGAACACTTATAACTCGAGAATAGCTTGACCGATTTTGATGATTTTTGATTTGTTGTATTTTTCTCCGTCCCGAATAGCAGAAAAACTATTAAAATATAGAAAAAATCACGCCAAAAGATATTATGAAGAAAAATCATTTTCTCATACATTGATGCAGATAATGATGGCCGGCGTATATTGACAGCCCGCGTCATGTGCATGTTAAGGCGGTACGAAGTTCGCCGGGTCAACTAGTAATACATAAAATAGAGAAACAACTAGACCCGGAACTATAAGTCATGCAAACATTTGTTCCACGATGGGAATTAAACCCAGAACCTCCTGCATCTAAGACCCCTGCGGTACGGAGGTCGTCAATAGACTAAAAGTTAGATTTAATTTCAAGATTATTGGGCTGAGTGGAATTCAGCAAAGATGAGACAACAAAACATCATATATTGTAGGGATACGTTTATTTAATTGTTTACTTTTGCATCTATTACTCGTGCGCGATAACTTGGGACCTGCTAGGAATGCGACTCCCCGACCGCTTCCCCTGCACTTCCCCGATGGCGCCCGTATTGTACCGTTCACATCACTATTTTTTACTAGGGTTTTTAGTCTCGTACTGGCCTACGTCACGTAACGACGCGCTCTGGAATTCTTTTAGTTTTCGTTTGTGTTATTGTTTTGTTGTCTGGAAAAAAGAAGTCAACCATGTGGACAGGCTTCGACAAAAGTATTGGGACGATGACCTCTTACAAGAGACGAATGAATCGCATTTAATTGTAAATTTATCGGATACCTCTTCGTCAAGTGATTATAGTGAGACTGAGGACGAAGAACAACCTCTAGAAGGCATAAATCCACTAAGTAGTGACGAAGATGAGATAATGTAAATAATAGAAAAAATAAATGTATAAACTTAAACATTGTATTTTTATTTTATTCAAATAGTGTAAAAAAAGATTAGATAAAAAGCAGCGTCCTCCCTGAGTAACATAATAAATTAGGTTAAAAAAACAAAGACGAAGCCGCGAGCGGCTGCTTGTTATGTTCGCTTTTTTGCGGGCGGTACAAACACGCCAATATGACGTCACCGCGCTCAGGTCCCAACTTATCGCGCACGGGTAATACTATCAAAAGTAACTGCAAGCCTAGCATACTGATTTTCTTGCCTATTCTTCAAAAATATGGCTCTGACGATACCTCCGAAATTGTCTTGTTCCCGAGCAAGCTCTTACTGAAGTACCGGTTTTACTACTTTTTAGTACCTTTAATTGATGGATAAAAAGCATTCTCTTTTCAAAAGGCATAGTGGTGTTTTTAAATTTGATAAATGTCAGTTTTTGTACATCACTTGGGAGTTTGTTAAAAAAATACACCTTGCGTTTTATAGCATTATGTCAACGTAATGACAAAATGGTATAATGATGGCCAACAGCATGTAATTTCGGTAGATATGTCTTATGAAACTTACAATAATGTACAAAAGTACAATCATGTAGAATGAGTTTTATAGACAGCCCTAGAATAAAACACGTTGTAGGAGGCAAGGATACCTACATACCCACCAGCTAATGGTAACGTATTAAGGCTTCCATTGTTGGATTTATGGGTTAATCACTCACGACGGCCCTTGAGATACCGCGGAAAAAGTACTTTGATATTAGCATACGTCTCTGACTGAGTATCTATTAGCGAATAATGTTTCTGAATTCTCGCGGTAATGTTGAATGATATAATTATTAATCCGCTTGAACTCCGCTTGATGTAGAAACTCGGTGTACTCAATAGATCGATGCGGTACTTCACGGCGGGGCAGCGTCTTGTGCTCTACAAATCACAAATCCAGCCACATGGAGTACTGTTCTCACATCTGGAACGGTGCACCGAAATACCAACTGCAACCCCTAAATTCCTTGCAACGCAGAACCGTTAGTATCGTTGACGATCCAGTATCTCAGGATCTGGAGCCGCTGAGTCTGCGCCGTGATATCGGAGCGCTCAGCGTTTCCTATAAAATGTATAACGGTGAATGTTCTAAAGAGCTGTTCATTTTTACCATCGAAACTCCCGCAACCGGCAACGAGCTCATCCACATATTGCAGATGCGTGGAAGTCTCACACGTTGCGTTTCATCCGCTCGTTTCTTCCACGCACCTGTAAGATGTGGAATCATCTTTCCCCGGAGGTTTTACCGGTGGGCTTAAAATGAACGCCGAGAGAGAGGTGTAAATAGGGTATTAAGTGCTAGGCAACGCGACTGCAGTACCGCGAGTGCTGCAGGAGTTTATAGGCGGCGGTGACCACTTAACACCAGGAGGCCGTCAGCTTGTGTGTCTTCAAGCTTAATATTAACAAAAAAAACTTTAAAAAGTATCTCTGTCTTTCTCTCTTCTCTCTCTCTCTCTCTCTCTCTGACTGTTTATTACGTTTTCACGACTTAACGACTGTAGCGATTTCGATTAAATTTGGTATATAGATAGACTTGTATTGAGACATATACTACTTTGTACTGACAAACCAGGCTTGCTGAATCTTCTTTTGATATACATAATTATCAAGCTTAATTAAATGTCCGACTGCTTGGAAAATATTTATCCTGTATCTCTGTTCTGAGTCGCATTTATTTGCTCAAATTAAAACTATTTAATAGAAAAATATTGCTTTATCTTTTGCTTCCACAAATATCGACAAAAAATGTCTAAAAAATGACAAAGAACTTTTTGCAAACCAATTTTCAAACAAATTAATACATGTTTTTAAGACAAAACGTCTCTCGTGACCACGACCGATGTAACATGGCCGAAACGTCGAGGTTAGTCAAAATTATAATTTTGATATAAATCTGTGCGCGAAAAGACCCGTTTTGTCTTATAAAACATGAGTATAGTTCGCGAAAGTTCTAAATTAACACATTATTGTAATCGGTCCCTTCGCTTGGGCTACGATGCCACAGCCGGCCACAGACCAATTAAATCAAAGCAATTACAACATGCAATTATTCGTATTATAAGGGTTCTCTTATTTTAGGTCGAACACCTTTGATAGATACACAGATAGACTTCATCACCAGCGGGTCATCAGCATCTCCATCTGCAAGATCCTCAGGCGACAGCCCCCGTGGCGCAGTAGCTGTGACGCAGGAGGTAGCGGGTTCGATTCGCGATGCGGAACAAATGTTTGCATCTATTTGTCTCCGCCCCGAATAGCAAAATAATTATACAATATTGGAAAAATTCACGCAAAAACCAATATATGAAGAAAATTCACTTTCCCACATAGATGCAACTAATGATGGCCAATTGACAATTTTTCCGGGGTGAAGTACATTGGCAGCCCGCGTTATATGCTTGTCAAGGCGTCACGAAGTTTGGCGGGTCAGCTAGCAAATATCTGTAGATCATGCAAACATTTGTTCCGGGGCGGGGATCGAACGCGCTACCTCCTGCGTCTCAGCTAGCTATTCGCCCACTACACCACGGAGATCGTCAATAAATATAGTTTTCGCATAGTCTCCTCATCGTCACTAAATCGTTCTTTAAAAAAATTCACTCGAAAAACAAGCAAGATAAAAGCGACTGCGAGACCCAATAAACTACTTCACCTTGGGAGGGCTGGCTCTGTATAGTTTTATTCCTAATCGTAGAAATAACATTGCTCACTCTTCAAATAAATATTGGACAAACTAAAAGTTTCTCCTAGCCCTTCCAAGAATGATATAAAATCAATTAAGTGGAATTTAGGAAGCTGCCATCCAAATTACGCAACAGGACCATTAGATATCGAGCCTTGGATCGTTATCAACCTAAAATTATGGCATCTTAAGGTTTTATATCGAAACTGGCTGTTTTCACACCGGAAACATGGTTATCAAAGCTAGTAGAACATACTTTTATAGAACATATTTTTTAGAGTCCTCGATGAAAGTGATCGTGTTTATGTTTTAAGGTAAAAATATTCTTGCTTCTGTACCCCTATTCTATTTCAAATAGTATTTTTATAGTGTTATCCGAACACATACGGAAAATTCCAAGATTTTTAAAAATCATCTTAAAAATTTCAAACCTAGACGGGACTTGAACCCGCAACCTTCCTCTTGATACGAGGTAATCTCTAGTCGTAATCTGAATCATTTCACTAATTTCGACCTGGACGTGAAATGGCCTGGTAGCACAGTTGGACAGTGCATCCTCATATCAAGAGGAAGGTTGCGGGTTCAAGTCCCGTCTAGGCTTGAAATTTTTGAGATGAGTTTTAAAAATCTTAAAAACTCCTATTTTATTGTTCTTAATGTCTGTCGACTTTCACTCGCATTACTATTTACAAGTTGTCTGAAAGAGATCGCTTTTTGCATTTAGTGTTGGTTTATTAAGTCTAATTGTTTGTAATCTAGGGTGCCAGCATTATGTTTCATTCACGTCGAACTCGCGTCAAACGTTGCATTGACAGGCATATAGATTTCTATGCCTATCAATGCAATGGCAGTGCGGATGTTGCTTAAAAGTAGCATAAAAACGTTTTAGCATCACTTAATGTAGATTCAATTTAGTTTAAGGTCAGTGCTATATTCATTAGTCTTTAATATACGGTAATGTTATTGTGAATCTAAGTATCTATATATATAAAACAAAGTCGGGTTAGTTACACCATTTATAACTTAAGGACGGCTGGACCGATTATGATGATCTTTGATTTGTTGGACTTGTCTCCGCCCTGATTAGCAGAATGACTATAAAAATATCGGTAAAATTCACGCAAAATTAATGTATGAAAAGAATTCATTTTCTCATAAACAGATTCAGATAATGATAGCCGATTGACAATACGGGGCGAGATTGGCAGCCCGCGTCAAATGCATGTCAAAGTGGTATGAAGTTCGGTGGGTCAGCTAGTTAATAAATAAAATATACTGGCCAGATGCCGGTAAGCGGCAGAAAGTCAACAGCGGACTGTTTTTAATGTAAATGTGGCTATAATTCAAACCTGGAATGCATTAGGTATCTAAGATTTAGGTCTGCCGTTCTTAGAACGGCCCACAAAAAGTTAGGTAAATTCACCGGACGCGCGATTTTTTTCCGCACTAAAAAGTCGTTCATCAAAGCGAAGGTCACTGTGGCTAGACGCTTACAAAGAATGCTTGTCGGAGTTTTTACTTGATGATTTTTTGCCAATGTCATACGTGTAGGTACTTTTGCAGTCACGCTAAGGTCGAATGAATTTGGGCATAGATTCGATGGCTAAAATATATGTAAGTTACACTGAATTTTGTTTCTGTGGTTGTGGTTTGAATGAATATAAATCGGGTGTTATTTGAAACCTAGAATAAAATGGAAAACAAGCACTGTATGCTTGTTTTCCATTTTATTCTAGGTAAATTTATCTACTTACGTTTTCTGACTGGTTACGGTCATTAAATAGAGAAGATAATAGCATGAAACTTGGATTTATAATGTTCAAAATGCTACTGTGCGTCAGAGTGACTTTCGAACACTTTCGATCTGTGAAGACGGGGACAACCGCGCTTATTTTGATCGTTATTGCCAAAGTAAAACCACAACGAAAACGATACGTTAAGCACACATTTTGTATCGCGCTGACACGCGCGCGTGACATCAATCACACAAATCAACGTGAGTGTTAGCTGGAACCTGGACAGTGTTTTAGATGTGGTTGATGCTTAGTCAAAAATTATTAAAACAAGGATACAAAATATAATGATAAAACTTCTCATTTTCGATATACCGATGACATTGTAGAAGTCGAAGGTCGGTAGACGGAGGCCACTGATCGGTTCTGATGTGAATAAGCGTCTATTGGCTAAGATGATCATAGAATAATACTAATTAATGAAAGAGTATGAATTAGATTTCTGTAGATTTATAGAAAGGCAGTTTTAATGCAGTCTAGTTTTTGTCTGTAGTGTTTTTTAATAGTTCCAAACTCTGTCCCCAAATAACATTACACACAACAAAAAAGTCTCAATGAACATGACGCAAAAACACGTGAAATATTAAAGCTAACTCTATTTAGTTTTTATCTCGACTCTAGTTTCGCAATTCGTCATTGACAATCGTAGAAGCTGGCTTTTTATTCAGATCATTATCATAATATGCTGACCTTACTTAAATAGCAGAATAATTTTGTTTCGTTTGCATGTCTTTTTCTCACGGTGTATTCGCGTGAGATTTGATCTGTGAAGCCGTTTTCAGGCTGGCGTTTTATTGCAAAGCTTTGGAATTATCTACATACTGTAAGATTTATTTTAACTATTTCCTTTTCTACTGATAACCAGTGAGGAGTTTAGTTGTCTTTCTTCCATCTTAAACATCGGGTCAGCATCTAACTCTTTCATATTGCTTACATCATATTACGTCAGTCGTTGCACTGACAACCATTGAGATTAGATTGAATTTAATTAGTTTTAAATGCCGGATCTCATAACCTTCATATTGAGTTTTACTAAAAGTTATAGATATTAATCGCATTTGAGACGAAATCTATTTGAAAGAATAATAATATGGCTACACATACAATCCATACCTTCGAAGAAAATCGCATAAAAGGTCAAACACAAACTAAACAAGGAATAATTTCTGTACAATTTATTTTTTCTTTTTTTAGTGTGGTCAGGGTCTAGTTTGTCTAATAATTTAAAGCCATTTTAATCTGCCACGTCCACGAGCGAGACATTATTTCTTTTATCGTGCTGATGTTAAGTCAGGATGGGTGTGCAGTGCATGAAAGTGTGGAATCATTTAAACCTGAGCTCCACAGTCTTTTATCTAAATCATAAGATACAGTGTTTCTGTAATAAACTCCAAGGCTGTCATCAAAGTGTGATCTAAACAGACTTTCGATTCCATAAATTACTCGCTCTTGAGCAAGCATCACCATCGATAAATCGAGTCGCGCTGACATTCTGCCCTATTCCGGTGAAAAGTCATGCTTATCTCCACACTCGGCATAAATCAAGAGAATTTACTGACCAACTGGATTCAATGTGCTGACAGACAGCCGATGTTATCTCAAAGCACCGTCAATCACAATTTAATATAACTGCTTGTGCGTGAACAGTCACACCCTCACCAATATGCTTTGACCTTTTCAGGTTTGGACATTATGAAAAATTGGTAAATGACTCTAAATTCCTATAGTTAAGTAGACTCCAACCAGTCTTTGAAATCAATTAAAGGGTGTTGGTGTTTAAATATTTTGGCTGTGTGTTTGTGTGTATTTTCAGCCATTGTAGGAGCCGTTATTGTCTTTAAATAAATAAAATCAAAAACGAGTGTGCTTTAGACCCCACAACTGAAGTAAAACTTCTTTTTCAAATTAATAATTTATAAAATTGTTCAAGATCGAAATGGAATTACAAAAATCAATCAAACGAACTACTGACTGACATAAATATATAGATATATATTATGGATGATGTACTGGCTATGAGAGGAAGAGAGAAAGATAATATGCGCGCGCACCCTTCTCTCTTGCTCCTACAGTAATATTAGGTTGGGGAAAAAGTCTTTTCGCATTATAGTATGTATGTAATAAAGCAAGAAGTTGAAAGAAAGCGGCCGGAGTTAATCAACAGAAGGGGTGTGGTTTTTCATTATGATAACGCTAGACCTCACACATCTTTAGCCACTCAGCAAAAATTAAGAGAGTTTGGCTGGGAGGTTTTAATGCATCCGCCGTATAGTCCTGACCTTACACCTTCAGATTTCCACCTGTTTCGGTCTCTTCAGAATTCTTTAGGCGGTGTCAGGTTAACATCACGAAAGGACTGCCAAAACTACTTGTCGCGGTATTTTGATCAGAAGCCCCAAAATTTCTATAGCAATGGGATCATGTCCCTACCTACAAGATGGCAAAAAGTTATCGAACAAAATGGTACCTACATACTTTAGTTAAATGTAAATAAAATATATTAAAAAATGTTTTGAATTTTCTTAAAAAATGCGAAGAAACTTTTTCCCCAACCTAATATATGAAACGTAACTCTCTCTCTTTCTATCTTTACTAACATAAATCTCCCTCTCAATTTTCGTTCGCACTTTTCGTAACCCCACCAGCTTACTCCCCAAGTCAAGCGTGCGTAAAGAAGTTTTACTTCAATAAAAATATTTTATTTCAGATCATACAAATGCATACATTGTTAGTTAGTTACTTAAATACTAGATTGGTAGGTACCAGTGGTGAGGGGTTCATACAAGCCGACTCCTATCGAGTTACCTTCAGTCAGGGCTCCTGACTGTTCCGTCACCTTCAAAACTTTAGAAAATAATAACGCCTTAAAAATTGACCTTAGCAATGTATTTTAAAGCCATTTAAATTTTAATGTAAGTAAAATTCTCTTTATTTATTCCGTCAATATTCGAGTCTACTAAATTTACAATTAACTATAAACCGGACTCTAAACATATTAAGTTAGGGCATGTTTTTGCATAAAACTCTGCGGTAAAGCTAAACATCACCGGCTTGTTGAAAGTGGTGGCGATTCTGTTATTTACACTGACTAACTAAAACTGTGTAAAATAAGAACGGTCTTATTTTTATTACGCTAAACATCAAAATAGAATGACATTTAAAGTGACATTTCTAAAATTAAATACTTTTTACTAGGACGGCGTGTTTTTGGGCTAGTTTTAGTCAACAGGCATATTGGTGCTGGGTGGGGAAAATAACTCGACTGGAATGCGAGTTATAGATAGATAGATAATTTCTTTATTGCACACCACTAAAAATAAAACAAACAAAAGAGAATACAAAATTAAATCAAAGGTACAATGGGCGGCCTTATCGCTAAAAGCGATCTCTTCCAGGCAACCTTTGGATGGACAGGATCTGTGTGAACAAATGAGAACGGCGGCGTTAATCAAATAATAACTAACAGAATTAGTACATAAATGACTAAAATAAAATATACATATAAATAAATATAAATAATTTTATAATATTAGATAACCTACTTCGTTACGTTATAGGTACTATACGGCCAAATTGCGACGTCATTATTTATTCAAGCAGGATTATAATTTTGCTACATCTATAGTTGGCAGAGTATAGTATATATTGTATAGTTTGTTTACTTTTTAAAATTAAAAATGGCGCGTTAGATCCTCGGTGAGAAGAGCATCAATCATAAAATAACATTGAAAAGTGAATGCATGTCATAAGTGCTACTTCCGTTTTTTTTCGACCGGGTTACCTTATGATTATTTTTATCCTTCGCCATTGCTATCTACCTACACAATAGGAAAAAAATTAATTAAAACACAACACACAAAACAAAAGGACAAAAGTTCTTCGCGCTGAGAGTGATCAACCTAGGTCGGTTTGATCACTCAACACGAAGCAATTCCATATCGGGGATGTAACTCTATCCGATATGGTTTTCAGGATGCTGTTTTGACTGCCCCGCACTCTGGGAATCATGGATGCAAGTTTCTTGCGTAAGATGGCTTCGAAACCATCCGTTCGATATTCTGCAAACATTCCTGATGCACTGCAGAAGCGGGGCAGTCCCATCATCATCCGTAAAATATTATTAAATTGAACATGCAGGTTCTCCAGCGGCTTTAGGGAGAATAATTTTGTTAGATGACCAATTCAAAGATAATAGTACTACTGACTTCGTATCACTAAATATTCTTTTGTCATTCTGCTTTCTAGAAGTGATGGTGTCCCTCGGGTGCGTCACGTAGACGCTCATTGCAAGCTTATCATTGCTTTCTTGTTATTTAGGCTTATTAATGGAGGGGCCAGTTGAAAAATATTTCCATTGCAACTGAAATACCTGGAACGTGTCTACGAAATGGCGTAGCAGTGCTACGAATTCACAAAATTATATAACCTGAATGGCTAAGGTACTTTGTAAGCACCATGATACTAATGACACATAGCGATGGGTATGAGTACTACCTATATGTATAGTTTTTGCCAACTAAAGTCACCGACTTAGCCGAAAGGATTAGATGGCACATAGATCGGAAAACTGAGTTGTTGAGAGCCTTTGACGACCTCCGTGGTGCAGTGGGCGAATAGCCGGCTGAGACGCAGGAGGTAGCGGGTTCGATTCCTGCCGCGGAACAAATGTTTGCATGATCTAAATATATTTGTCCCGGGTCTGGTGGTTTCTCTATTATGTATTTACAAAAATAAAAGTATATAAATATTCTACCAGCTATCTGGTTCCCATAGTACAAGCTCTGCTTAGTTTGGGGCTGGATAGCGCTGTGTGAAATGTCCATGAATATTTATATTTATTTATTTATTTAAGGGGAAGGCCGCAAAAAAAAGATGAAGAAGAAATATTCTTTATTTCACGCCAAACAAAAATACAATAACAAAGGAATTCAACAATATATAACGGTACATACGGGTACAAGCTATACATTTCCAGTATAAGCTGACCTCGCATTATTTAGGTTTTTCGTAGAATGAGAGGTCAGTTTATACTGGAAAATATAGCTTGATGTGTAGCCGTGTGTACAATGGGCGGTCTTATCTCTAGCGATCTCTTCCAGACAACCTTTGGATGGACAGGATAAACGAAAATCAAAAGAAGGTGGTGTAAGAGTACCTTTAACATACATAAACATAACCCATAAAATAATACAGGTCGCTTTAGAAATCCTATGGCTGATATTATAGTCATTATTATCTATTTACCATGTTTTAATACTTTAGTGGTTCTGCTAAAAAATTTCCCCTTTCCCCTACGACATGGTACGCTTCAAGAGAAATGTAAAGAGGTTTCTACAGGGTAGGGAACGCATAGAGAATACCCCGGGTGTTGCCGGTGTCAATAGGCGGTGACCGCTTACCATCAGGTGGGCCGTGAACCTGTTTCCCCACAAATACCATTAGAAAAAAATGCTAGTTCTGACCATATCTACCCACATTCATAGTGCGTTACGTACACAGTATATAGAATTAACAGTAGTTAACCTTGAGTAACAGCTTGTACTTTGATTTGAAAGAATTAGACATTTCCTCATTGCTGAGCTAAAAGTAAATCTACATTTTTTATTCCAAGATTCCAAGCTCAGAATGTTGAGAGGGCTTAGATTCCTAAAGGTAATTATTTATTTATTTGTATGTTAATAAACAATCCGTATAAATATAACGTTTTGGCATATTTAAGCATGTACTCGTAAGTACATTGTTATTTATTTTATATGTGTATATAATAGGTTGGGGAAAAGTCTCTTCGCATTATAGTATGTATGAACTTGTAGTAAAATCTCTTTGGCTATACTATTTGTATCTGGCTGGTTTTGGTATCATTCAAAGTTTAAATTTTAAAGAAGATAATTACAAATTCAAATTAGGAAAATGTGTGATTTTTATTTGTTTTTCGTTCTGTAAAGATGAGTGAATCTAATGAAGAAATTTGATACATTTTAAAATTTTACTACAAAAAAGGTAAAAATGCAACGCAAGCCGCGAAATAAATTTGCGATGTTTATGGACCTAGTGCAGTATCTGTGAGAGTAGCACAAATTTGGTTTAAGCGTTTTCAATCTGGAAATTTGGATATCAAAGATGCACATCGCTCTGGTCGCCCTATTACGGATAAAATTGATGCCATTTTTGAAAAAGTGGAGCAAGATCGGCATATCAGTAGTTACGACGTAGCTGAAGAACTGGTAATCGACCACAAAACAGTTTTGGCGCATTTGAAAACAACTGGGTACACAAAAAAGCTCGATATTTGGGTACCCCACGAGCTCACTGAAAGAAACCTAATGAACCGTGTACTCATTTGTGATTCTTTACTACGACGTAATGAAACCGAACCATTTTTGAAGAAGCTGATAACTGGTGATAAAAAGTGGATCACGTACGACAAGAAAGTGCGAAAAAGGTCGTGGTCAAAGGCCGATCAGGCTTCACAGACTGTGGCGAAACCCGGGTTAACTTGCAACAAGGTGATGCTGTGTGTGTGGTGGGATTGAAAGGGCATTATTCATTATGAGCTGTTACCACCAGGCAGGACTATTGATTCTGAACTCTACTGCGAAGAACTGATGAGATTAAAACAAGAAAGCGGCCGGAATTGATCAACAGAAGGGGTGTGGTTTTTCATCATGATAACGCTAGACCTCACACATCTTTAACCACTCAGCAAAAATTAAGAGAGTTTGGCTGGGAGGTGTTAATGCATTCGCCGTATAGTCCTGAGCTTGCACTTTCAGATTTCCACTTGTTTCGGTCACTTCAGAATTCTTTAGGCAGGTGTCTGGTTAACATCACGAGAGGACTGCCAAAACTACTTGTCGCGGTATTTTGATCAGAAGCCCCAAAATTTCTATAGCAATGGGATGTCTCTACTTACAAGATGGCAAAAAGTTGTCGAACAAAATGCTACCTACATACTTTAATTAAATGTAAATAAACTATATTAAAAAATATTTGAATTTTCTTAAAAAATGCGAAGAAACTTTTTCCTCAACCTAATATATATATATATACAATTATTTGTGTACCTAATATGTATGCCTTATACTATAATCTGTAATTTTTCTTTTTCTATTATTAAGTATATTCGTTTTACACCTCGGCCGTAATAGAAATAATTTATAGTAATAGTACACACGGCTAAACATCAAGCTATACTTTCCCAGTATAAGCTGATCTCGCATTGTGTAGGCTTTTCGTAGAATGAGAGGTCAGCTTATGCTGGAAATTTATAGCTTGATGTGTAGCCGTGTGTACAAGAATTTTCATTCATTTAAAATTAACTAGATATTTTTACAGGTATGCAAAATTTACATGCTATATACTAATAAATACTAAGAGTATTATACTTTTTCTTCTTCCTGCCCTTATCCCACCCTTTTACACGGGGTCGGCACAACAATGTATTTTTCTTACATATCTCTCTAACAGCCGTCATCCCCGTTGTCACTTCTTTCCTACCCATATCATTCTTCACACAGTCCATCCATCTCTTCTTCGGCCTTCCTCTACTTCTTTATCCATCCACACTCATATCTAACACTAGTCAAAGTCAAAGTCAAAATCTTTTATTCATTAAAATTACATTGAAACGTCAATTTTATTGCGTGTTCCTTCGCAAGAAAACAAGTCTGGTTGTTTTTTTAATGATCCTTTTACAACACAGGTAATACATTTTTAACAATACAGGTAATAAATTACGTCTAAATTGTAACATTTTGAACGAGTTGGAGCCATTTCAATCCTAAGCTTCTCTATCATCTAAATAATCCGATATTTTATAGTAGGCTTTTTTATAAAGATTTTGTTTAATTATGTTTTTAAATTTGTTAATTGTCAATTTTTGTACATCACTTGGGAGTTTGTTATAAAACACTCTTTTAGTCACATGATTTTCTTCCCTCAGCATGACATGCCCATACCACACTCAGGCCCGGTTATAGATTTTTTTCTAACCGGGGCAGAAACTTATTTTGGCACCCTCTCTCCTCCAGTCAGATGCCAAGCGCTTTTTGAAACAAGTTTTTTTTCACACATATTTCTAATTGGAAAATTCGGTGCCGCGTGATATTGTCGCCCAGGGCAGGTGCCTCGGTTTTTCAGCCCCCTTAGATCCGGGGCTGACCACGCTAGCCTCTTACTCTTAAAATTTTCTATCACTGGCTTTACTTTCAAACTTCCTCTAATATATTCATTCCTTATCATAACCATTCTCTATAATATACTTTTTTTACGGAAGGTATTCGTATCAAGGGCTCTCAAAATAAACATTAATTCTTAATTGAAAGTAATTTGAGCTAGTGTGCTTATAATATATACAGCGCCATCTCTGAGGAATCAGTGTAATCACGTTGTGCCCTCCTACCGCTCTGTGGTTCTTGTTTCGTAGAGTGGACTCTAATCACTTGTAAGTTCTAGTATTATCGTCGAGATGGCAGCACAAACTCAGATAAAAATATAGCATGTGAAGGTGGATGCTTGATTTTTGCTAAACAAACAGTAGTTATTTGCTTACTTTACTGGTACCAGAGAACGTACATGGTACCGTGTGATGGACAGTAAATGGTACAGTCAGCTGGATAAAGTTAGATCTTTGCCCAAATTATCTGGACCACTGAATATAAAAAAAGATACTTCGCTAAATAAATACGCTTTAAGAACTTAATTACTAATATTTAAAGGGTATTTATCGCGTATTTACCTTCTTATTTATGATCCCACCGTTTTGACTGTATTGCAACAGCCGTGGTTGCCTAAGTGATCGAGCGAAGCGAGATCTAAGAATCAACTAAGAAATCAATCTAAGAAATCAACTTGGGCAAATCGGCGTTGTATGTATGTATATTTGTTTGTCCGGGGATAACTTTCGAATCGTTGATCCGATCATCGTTAAATTTTATATTACACAGGTAGGTAGTGATGGCACATTTCTACTGTGACTAATTGAGCTAAAATGTTTGGGGGTTGTTGAGATATTAGGGTTCAAGAGAACCCTAATATCTCAATAACTATGAAAACTAAACACAACTACACACACAACTATGAAAATGAGACTATTAGGTCAAATGGGACATCAAACGAAAGGTCTTCATGAGTACATTTCGACCTCGTTTTTATTTTTAGCTTATTTCTTGGCATTTTTGTGTCAGCCATAATAAAGACTGAACTTTGACAAAATTCACAGGGTACATAACTGACTACCTAGTGCTGAAATTTGGTTGCTTTAGTGGCACAAATATAGGCAAAAGTCTGAAATCCAGAATAACAGCAATTTGTACCCCAAAAGTTGTAACCAATTAACATGAACTCCCGTTATCTGTAATTTGATTGAAACTGTAGGTACCTACTCGTGGCACTATTTAAATAGTCAATGATTATGCGAGATCTCAGTTTGGGGCGAAACACTAGTATAAGTAATTACCTAATAATTCTTGTAGTGGTATAAGTACATTATACTAAAGAACTGCTTTTTATGATTTACAAAGTGTTGAAAACAAAGTACGCTCCTTATAAAGGTATGTTAGTACTAGAAGAAAATAACTACTTGCTCGTAAATCCTTGTTTCAGGAAGCTGTATCGCCCAAAGCAATAGTTGAAGCGATTGTCAAGACCGCATTTGCGTTTAGGTTTCTACAGTTTATGATTAAGTTGAATAGAAAAGTATCCTAGGCACTACGGCTACAGAGACGTAATTGATAGATATAAACATCTTACATTCTATAATTACATATATTTACAGAAAGGAACAGTTGGATTGTCTAAAGACCGTTGCAAAAGAACTACGAGTATTGATATTTCAACTCATATTAACCTTGATCACTAATCCGAAGTGTCCCCAAGAAACTAGCTGCATTGCCCCGCTGAACTAAAATGTTTATGCATTGACTCAGATAAGCACCAGCTCTCGGATCACACATGGCTTTGCCCAGACGCCCAGAAATCATTTTGAAAATGCGAAGGATCCCGGTACCCAGATCCAGAGTCACGATCCCAAATGGCTCAAATTCATAATCTCTGCCGACACTTTGATTAGGTTAGAAAATTATTTATTACACTAGTTAAATAAAACATAGGCGAACTTAATGCTAGTTAGCATTTTCTTACAGCTTACCTTTGTGTAGTGTGGATAAAGTGTTAGTGCCAGAAAATAGAAAGGTAATCAAACTTTAGCTTAAGTAATTTATAATTAACTTATAAACTAATTAATAATAATATTAATAATACATAAACGAAATACATAAATATATCTACATAAAGTGCTCAATTTTGTTGGGTATCTTGAAGAGAGGTGTAGTATTTATAGAGTTTGGATTTGAAGATTCCCATAGAGGCGGCCTGCAGATTTCCATAGGAAGATAGTTCCACAAGCGGATAGCTTTCACGGCGAAAGATTTAGTGAAGAAATAAGTTTTATGCTCAGGCGTCTTGAGTAACAATTGTTGAAAAGAACGAGATGGACGATTAGGTGGAAAAAAGAGAAAAACGTTCTATAAGATAAGCCTGGAGACAGAGGATATTGAAGGATTTTATAAAGAAGACAGAGTATATGAGTATTAAGACGAAACCTGATTTTGAGCCACTTTAACTGCGAGCGGTACTGTGAGATGTGATCGTACTAGCGTAATCCGTATACGTTTCTAATGCAGAGGCTTAACAACTGCTCCAGTTTATTAAGTTGCTTCCCAGTAGCGTCGGGATAGCACACATCTTCATAATCTAGGATAGGGGGTAGAATGGAGTTCACAAGAGTAATTTTAGCCGAAAAAGGAAGAAAGTTTTGCAAACGCTTTAGAGCGGGCATTGATCCATACATCTTCCTGCTGACTTTAGTAATGTGCTGCTCCCATAATAAGCTCTCAGTGATGATTAGATCAAGATTCTTTACTTCAGAGCAGCTTTCTCCATACTTAAGCCGCTTGAGATCTTCGGCTGAATTTGCCGCCGCACCGGCCCTATCTGCCCATACAGATGATATCCTACACCAAACATCTACTTTTCTCCCAAGGTACAAGAGTCATACCGTCAGGCTGCTTTAACGTATGAAACTGTTCGGTTCGAGAACGGCTGGAACGTTGACGAACAAGAAATTATAAGAAACTCTGTTTCTTGTAATTCAGACCACTAGTTTCATACAGTTAAGCCAGCACCGGTAGTTTCATAACCTGGGATGATAAAGTAAAAGCCTTTGAATTTGAGCTCACAAAGAAGGCTTATTACATTAAAAACTCCTTTTTATGCCGTGGTTAGCGATATCACCACTTTGCCGCTCGGATATTTTTTTTATATCTACCACAAATTCGCAAGTGGTTTTTGCGTAGGTATTACTTAATCCTAATTTTTTATAAGAAAAAGAATAACAAGGCTTAGGCGCTGTGCAAACGTAGACACTTTTTGTTACTGACACAGTATACTATCTAAAACTTCTGGACACTAGTAGGGGAAGGGCGGCCAAGGCGGATAGAGTGGGCAAGATGGATACTCGAAATATCCCGAAGACGCAGTGAAATTTTACGATCTCTGCATAATAACAGCGTGCCTAGGCGCCGACCGTGTCCGCGCTGTTGTTAGCAGAGATCGTAAAATTTCGCTGCGTCTTCGGGATATTTCGAGTATCCATCTTGCACACTCTATCCGTCTTGACCACTCTTCCCCTAACTGTTGGACACTAGTACATTTCAGTGCTTGTTTTCTGTCAGTTTCACGATGAAAGTCGATGAAAATAAAATTTTTTTGCTTGGCGTGTTGATTATACTCGTACGCTGGGGCAGACGTTGCTGTCAATTTATGAAACTATATTACATTTGTAAGGAAATTTATTAATGTTGCTTGTGTATTCAATTGACCACATTTCGTATATAGTTGCTTACCCTGAATACTTTTTGATTGACATTCCGTTTGTGTTAAGTTTTATCAACTGGACACAAAAAGTATGTCTATTAATGTAGTATAGTAATATAGTAACTATATAGTAATATGTGTAGTATAGTAATGTATATTGGTTGATTGTATGTAAATAAAATATGTACTGGAGGCTTGTATCTGCCACAAAATACAAAAGTGTCTACGTTAGCTTAGCGCCTTAGTTGCATTACTATTTATATGGACTATTTATACGTTTTTGACGTTGTCGATAACAGATTTATCTCATTCTACACAGAATAGACAAAGCTGGATTTCATAAAAAGAAAAGATCACCTGACCTCAATATGATTGACCCTATCGATTACGCAGGCATATTATACAAATAAGTAATATACAAATAAATATTGCTGGACATTTCACACAGCGCTATCTAG
This sequence comes from Philereme vetulata, assembly GCA_918857605.2. NCBI lineage: Eukaryota > Metazoa > Arthropoda > Insecta > Lepidoptera > Geometridae > Philereme > Philereme vetulata. The sequence goes on from OU975476.1 coordinate 6,336,787, forward strand.
CCCCAAATTAATTAGAGCTTGTACACACGGCTACACATCAAGCTATACATTTCCAGTATAAGCTGACCTCGCATTGTGTAGGCTTTTCGTAGAATGAGAGGTCAGCTTATACTGGATAAGTATAGCTTGATGTGTAGCCGTGTGTACTATGGGAACCAGATAACTGATAGAATACATATAAACCTTTTTTTTTGTAAATACATACTTATAAATTTAGAAAAACACCCAGACCCAAAACAAATATCTGTAGATAATTCAAACATTTGTTCTGCGGAGGGAATCGAACCCACAATCTCCTGCATCACAGCCGGCTATTCGCCCACTGCAGCACAGAGGTCGTCAAAAGATATATTTGTCAATATATTTACAGAGTACTTTCCCTTCAGGGCTCGTTTGTGGCACCACGACCACCACACGGTCAATACAATGCTAGAATCAAGATATTTTCTAAATCAAATAATTACGTCAGTGCAAAATTCTCGCTCGATTCAGAAAAATCCTCAAAAACACCTACGGAGAAACTGTCCGCGTCCTCAACAATGTCCTCGATCTTTCGTATGGGGAACCATGGGAGTTTACATTTTTTTTATATTTAAACCAGTAAGTACACAATAAATACAAATACAACCTGCGATTGAAATAACGTCACATGCAACTCAAAGAACTTCCCTAATTTGCCATCATGATTGATTTGGCGAAATCGCTTTGATGGCCTTAAGAAAATTACTTTGCATGTAAACATTTTTTCAACGTTTTGAGGTAACGTTAAATTCGCCAAAGAATTTATAAACGTTTAAGGCTTTCGAGGTCCTTTGATGTCAGTTAACGTCTTGTTTGCATTCACTCTTCGTGCGTAATATCTGGGAGGGGAACCGTTTTGTATTCATTTTATAGCGGTGCCTAGATATTACATTATTTGTTACAAATGTTATTACTTTTTAAATGTTCGCGAACTATACTCATGTTAACTAACTAACTACCAACTATACTCAGTCTCTCGTGACCACGGCCGATGTAACTTGGCCGTAACGTCGAGGTTAGTCAAAATTATAGTTTTGATATAAATCTGTGCGCGAATAGACCCGTTTTGTCTTAAAAACAAATGTTATTTATACAAAAAGTAATACATATTAGAAATTTAAATATTATAGGTTTAAAACTACCCTGCTAAACTAGTTTTCTATTTAAAAAAAAACATAATAGGTCCCATCAGTCCATCCACCACATCGTGGGAACCACGATGTCACAGACAGACAACGTCATATGACCTGGAATGCCCTACCTATCTCAATACGTCACGCTAAATATATCCATATCTTTAAAAACATGGCCAGAGAACACTATCTGTGATCCATCGCTCACAATTAATTATTTTTTAATAAATAGCCTCATTAATTTACTAATTTTTATCTTTCCAATGTATAAAAATCTCGTGTCACGTTTTTAGTGGTCGCACTCCTCCGATACGGGTCGACCGATTTTAATGATTTTTTTTTGTATATTTGCTAGGTATGAGAATAGGTCGTCAAGTATTTTTCACTCTCTTAACCCCACCCCCTACTTTTAATCGCGATTTTATTATTTTTTAAGAACAATATTCATTTAATTCAACCGTCGTTCATTGACGTGAAGTCGCGTGACATGAAGTGTCGCGTCACTTTGACAAGAGTGTTTTATATAGTTTTATCCAGATGCTCCAATGGGAACGGGAAATTTCAAGCGTGCAAAGCCGCGGGCGGGTCAGCTAGTAATTTATATATGTATGTACTTTATTTTATATTATCTTGATTTTTATAAAATTTAAATAAAATGTTCTATCATTATCTGATTTACGCCACCGTCCTTATTATCCTGGCCGTCCAAAGGTTGCCTGGAAGAGATCGCTTTTAGCGATAATGACGCCCATTGTATCTATGGTTTAAAAGTGTTTTGTTTCTTTTACTTGATTATTTGTAATGATGTATAATATAGACATTTTCTAATCTAATCAAATCTCTTCTGTTTCGGTCCGGGTTAAAACAGATAATAAATGTTGGTAAAGTGTTGCTGTGCGCTACAGCTGTGCAAAGAGCCTCAGCTCAGTTTTACATAAATTATTTAATAATAATATTATAGCTAATAACTAATATTATAAATATGAATGAAGGTAACCCTGTATCTTTGTAAAGCGCAGTCTCTGTCCCAGCCAAGCGCTAGACCACTACCTCGCCTGGTGGTAAGTGATGGTGTGATCGAAGACGGAGCACGCTTGCCTAGAAAGAACCTATTTACTGTGGACTTTAAGACTCGAGATTATACTGGTTCGGAAAAAAACATACCCCGGAGAGATCCACTCCTTACTTGTGCTAACAAGAAAAGTTGAAGCAAATACTTTGGTACGGCAAGGTATGCGGACCAGGTATGGGTAGTACTTCTCGGTACGTCTGCTTGTCCGGTGGTTTTTTTTTTATTTATGATAGCCAAGCGCTTGACCACTACCTCACCTGATGGTAAGTGAAGGTGTGATCGAAGATGGAGCACGCTTGCCTAGAAAGAACCTATTCACTCTGGACTTGAAGACTCCAAGATTATACTGGTTTGGAAAAACAAACGCCGGAAGTGAGTTCTACTCCTCACTTGTGCTAACAAGAAAAGTTGAAGCAAATCGTTTGGTACGGCAAGGTGGTATGCCAACATATGGGTGGTACTTCTCGGTTCGTCTGCTTGTCCGGTGGTGGAAGGGGGAAGGAGGGATAAGGTCATGAAGATCTTGCGCACATTCACCAAAATGCATCTTGTAAAAAACTGAAAGTCTGGCTACTCGGCGTCTGTGCTCTAGACTTTGTAAATTGGCTTCCACTAGGGAGTAATCACCAAGGTGTCTAGCAGCACGTCGCTCAATCAAACTGAAACCACCGTTAGTTAAAGAATATAACCGGGATTGAGAGATAAGTTACTTTTTACCCAACTGCGCAGAACTAGGATTATGTTTTTATTGACAAACCACGCCGCGGGCGGGTCAGCTAGAAATGTATAAGTTTTACTATCTAGTTAAACTCATTAAAACCTTGCCTTTACCTTGTTATTTTCACTAGATTTTATGTAATCTGACTGAACAAAAATAACACTCCAGTTGTAAAAAGTTAATCCAATAGACAGCAATCCGTAGTTACGGATCCAATTTAACTTGCAGGCGCGAACATGCAGTTAGGTCCCACGTGAATTTTACAATTTTCCGACCAATATCGATAAGTTATGTTGGTAATAAAAGCTTTTAAAGTTTTAAGCGGCTGGTAAAATTGAATTGTTCAGCATTTTTGGAGCCAAACCGCGTGGTAAAAGCTTTCTGCCATAGCGCACTTTTAATATGGTAAGACATTTTTGCAATTTTTTTTTTTTTACATTTCACACAGCGCTATCTAGCCCCATACTAAGCAAATTCATAACAAGTTAATTATTACAATTTAAAAAAAAAACTCTGATCCCCCATTTTTTAAGGAGCGTTAAAAACGGATACAGCTAAAAACCAGTTACACTAGCTTTCTATCAAAAAACTGCATCCAAATCGGTCCATCCGTTTGAGAACTACTTTGCCTCTCATATTGTGTCAGAAGAAACACAAAATAAAATTAAAATCACACTATCACATCATACCTTTAGTTTCTTACTTAATAACGTTGCAACAGCTGAACCGATTTCAATATGATTTGATACATGGGTAGATTAAACCTTTATCTATGGGCCTATGAAAAAATTTGAAATTCAGAGCATTATGAATCTAAGGGATGGTGTATGTTTTGTCATTTTAATGAAGACTTCTGCATCTAGATAAACATAGATTCCGAAAACAGTGATGGAGGACAGACTGCAATACAAACCTCAGGAAGTTATTAAAATAGTATATTAAGTATTAGGATTATACTTCATATTATTATTATATCTTAGAATATATTATGTGTAAATGTAATGTATCCGCTAAAGTACACCGCACTCCGTAATTTTTAAAAATTTCGGTCCATCCAAAGGTTGCCTGGAAGAGATCGCTTTTAGCGATAAGGCCGCCCATTGTATTGCCTTATTTATTTTAACCCAGTACTTATTTTTTTTATTATTTCCGTTTGTGTGGTAATTCAATAAAGAGTTATCTATCTATCTATCTATCTATCTAAAATACTTGCTTCCTCCAACAGCTTCGCACGCGTTGTTTGTTAACAAAAGTAGTATATGTGTTAGTCCAGGTTATATATCTACGTATATAGGGTGTTTGGTAATATACTGATGATATTCAAGTGACAGTTTCTCAAAATATAATAAAAGACTTAAAAAAACTACTATTTATATTATCAAATTTTAAAGAAAATCTACTAAGTTTAGGTGATTAATTCGATATAAAACTTACTACCTACTCTTGCAATTAACATCCAAAAATAAAGCCAATTTGATATTTCTTTCGGAAATGGCTGCGGGATTTGGTTTTGAAAGGGACAACAAGAGATCTCGAGACGTCACCAATACAGTATCTGTGGTTAGATGGTAAGCATTATGCAATAGCACAACATAAGTTTAATAAAGTGTTTGTTTTTACATGCCAAAATAAATTTCACATTTCTATGGTATACGTAGATTATAACTTGTATCACCACACAGGCTACCATTTATCCCATAAATTAGTTGTAATGGGATAAAAATGGGGTGTCAAGTCAAGCTCAAACAGCGAGTTTAGCGTTATTTCTAGGTTACCTACACATTTTGTAGTGTAACGCGTACGAAGTTGCGGGCAACAGCTAGTAAAATATAAATATTGCTGGACGTTTTAGACAGCGCTATCTAGCCCCAAACTAAGCAGAGCTTGTACTATGGGAACCAGATAACTGATAGAATACCTATATACATTTTTTTTGTAAATATATACTTATAATGTACTAGCTGACCAATCCACAGCTTCACACGCATAGTTTTTCAATAAAATCATTACCATTCGTCTGCACAGTCAGGTAAAAAGTAGCCTATGTCACCCGGGAATAGTGTAGCTTCCCAACAGTGAAAGAATTTTTTAAATCTGTCCAGTAGTTTTTGAGATTATTCATTACAAACATACACACAAAAATACAAATCTTTCCTCTTTATAATATTACTATAGGAGTATAGATATTGACTGAGAAACAACCAACCAACATTTTTTCTGCGGCGGGAATCAAACCAGCTAACTCCTGTGTCTCAGCCGGCTATTCGCCCACTGCACCACGGAGTTCGTCAAAATGTATGTACACCAATACTTAACTATTAGGTACAACTATTGCTCCTGTCATAAGCTGCCAAATTTTCAATGTGTTGTCACAGCAACGGCGGTCATTGAAAAATGATTGTATTGGTAGAATACCAACAGATATAAAGAGTGGCCATTTTTATAGTGAAGCGTTTGGTTTTTGATTATATACTATAACCTGGAGATGTAACAAGCATATGGTCCACCTGATGTTAAGTGGTAACCATCGCCTATAACAAAGTGATGCCTCGTAGGTCACCTCAGAAGCGTGCCCTACGATGCGCGCCCTTCGTTCATCAACTGTAAGCATACAGATGTGAAGCCATGTGCCTGTAATATCACCGGAAACCATACCCTTCATAGCGAAACACAGCAATGCTGCTTGACGGTAGAAATATAAATTAAAAACATCAAATCAAAAACAAAATACAGCACCAATAGTACAACAGAACAAACACACACACACACGAGACATAACAAAAAGAACAAAGAAACAATAACTAACAGATTAAAATTAAATAAAAATGCAAAATATTGCAGTGTGTGTGTCCCATCGTACTCACTGCATGTGTCACAAAAAGGCTCTAACTCGGCATGTGCTAGGTTGCACTGACTACCCAGCTATAGGTATGCTTGAGTAGAATTGGGTCCCTGAGTTGCGCTTCTGTAGATTTTGATTGACTGTGGTTGCGGTGTGCGTTGTGTCAGGGCTGCCCTGGAGGTTTGTCCATTATGTATCAATGTGGATGGCGTCTGAGGGATTTTGTATTATTTATGCAGATTACATTATGACAGTTATAGGTTGCGGTAAACCATTGTAACAATTTACATGTTCTACTGTATAGTCTAACTTTTTATTAGCTGCAGTAAAATGACGTTTCTAAATGTCATTCCGTAAAATAATGTTGCCAGCCTAATCTCAATAGGGATGTGATTCAGTTCACAAAAATTAATTAAATAACATTATTATGACGTTTTTGTTTCATTTTGAATGTACCTCCCTATACTTCCACTAAAAAAGATCAATCCTCTAGTATAGTAATAATAATAGGTTAAAAAAATACATTACAACTTAATATTAAATCTCAAAAAAAAAACCAAACTGATTATTCATTTATGATTCACTCATTTAGCTACATCCCTATTTATTTTTCTTCAAAAACCGGCAACCCACAAAACGTCATTTTACTGCAGCTATAAAAAGTTAGACTATAGTAGTCTTACTATTTGCCACGGACTGCTAAGCAAAAGGTTAGGATGTATCAAACCTAACATTTGACTAGATTCTAGTCCTTACTTACTTACTCCATTGGCGCAGGGACCCAAAGTGAGTCTTGGCCTCCGATATGGGAACTCTCCACTTTCCTCTGTCCATTGTCATCTCTTGCCAGTTGTTGGCTCCCAGGTCGCGCAGGTCAGCCTCCATCTTGTCGTTCCAGCGATACTTGGGACGACCAACCGGTCGGCGGCCAGTCGGTCGGCCCAAGTATGCGCTCTTTACGCTTCGATCTTCACCCATTCGCAGTAGATGGCCGAGCCAGCGGAGTCGGTGTGACTTATATTCTCCTATGATGTTAGGCTCGGCCACAAGATCTTCAATCTCGGCGTTTTTACGGACCCTCAGGCTACCATCTTCTTCTTCTTCTTCTTCTAGCTTCTCGAAGAGAAGAAGAGAGGAGAAGATAAGAGGAATTTCAAATGTTGAAATGCGTAAAAATTTGATTTTACGGATTTTTAATATCTTTGGTTGTAACTGTATCAAGTTTCATGTGGATATCGAGAATATTTTTTGTATATCCTCCAATCTTTAGTTCTCTAGTATCTTTACTTCCAAACTGACCCAATTTGTTAAAACTATCAAAGACATCCTCCATCTTAATAAATATTGTCACTCAGATGCTTAATTTAAGTTGGTACATTCCTAATTATAATATCATATATATTATAATTAGGAATGTACCTTTGTATGTTATTCGATTAGATATTTTGTTATTAGTTTTAGTTATTTAGCTTATTTAGCTAGAATCTAGGTCCCCTCATGACCAAGCTCAAGGTCGCTCAACGAGCTATGGAGAGGACTATGCTCGGGGTTTCTTTGCGTGACAAAATCCGCAATGAGGAAATCCGCAGAAGAACTAAAGTTGCCGACATAGCTCTCAAAATTAGCAAGTTGAAGTGGCAATGGGCAGGCCACATCGCTCGTAGAACCGATAACCGTTGGGGAAGAAAGGTTCTCGAGTGGAGACCACGGACTGGAAGACGCAGCGTAGGCCGGCCCCCCACAAGGTGGATCGACGATCTAGTAAGAATCGCGGGGAGCCGTTGGGCGCAAACGGCTACCAACCGCTCGTTGTGGCGATCTAAGGGGGAGGCCTATGTTCAGCAGTGGACGTCTTCTGGCTGATGATAGGTCCCCTAGGTCTTGCTAGTAAAGAATTTTCACGAGTTTATAATCTTACTAAGAGATTTTTTTATTATACATATATTAAACACACAAAACATATTGCAACCACATACAATTAAATATTACAAGAATACTGTTTTGATCTGGATTGCAACATAAACACATGTGCGTACAGCTTAAATAACTTACAAATCAAGCACACGTTAAGTAGAAACAGATATATACATTTAAAAATTTAAATACATATCGTAAATAAAGAGTAAAAAAAAATAATCCCTCAATAAACACATTTTGTATGCAGGCAATTGCACAGAGAATTTTAATAAATAACTAAAACTATTAACAAAATATCTAATCGAATAACATATAAACATATTTAAAATTAGGAATGTCACAACTTACACTCAATGTCACACTTTACTGGTGTTAGAGCTTTTGAGAACGGGCTCGAGGAAGTGGGCACCACCGCCTTACCTTTATCTGCCGCCAAACAGCAGTACTTGTGCTGCTGTGTTCCGGTTAGATGGTAATGGTATGTTCCTGTAATTACTGGCACATAGGCATACCAGCTAAGTCCTATAGTATGGCAACGTATTCACATAGAGATCAAGACAACATAATAGCTTGTTTTGAATTCTATGTGGATATCCATGGGCTGCAGTAGCCACTTAACATCTGGTGGACTGCATGCTCGTTTGCCATATAAGTAGTATATATATATAAAAAAGACTTAAATTAAGCATCTGAGTGACAATATTTATTAAGATGGAGGATGTCTTTGATAGTTTTAACATATTGGGTCAGTTTGGAACTAAAAATACTAGAGAACTAAAGATTTGAGGATATACAAAAAATATTCTCGGTATCCACATAAAACTTGATATAGTTACAACCAATGATATTAAAAATCTGGAAAACCAAATGTTTACGCGTTTCAATAAACGCACAAAAACAGACCATGTTCGCATTTTGCGAATAAAAGTTAGGCGATGCAATTTGCGAAATCCTTTTTTCTTCCATTTGGACAACGAAATTGTTCATTTCTCCGTATTCACACATTTCAGGCAGGGGCCAGCTTTGAACCTGGGACGTTTTTACTACGGGACACCCAAATTATTAACACACAAGGTTTTTGAAACTTCTTCTTAGTTGAGCATTCTTGGCGGAGATGTCGTGGTTAAGTCAGGTCTTGGCTCATGAGTCACGCTCTAGTGATGCGTCTCTATTGATTTTATTCAGCTCTATTGAAGGCATTGTGAGAACATTCAGTTATGATAGAGTGTGTGACTTTATGAGGTCTGACGACCTCGTTGGAGAGCGACCACGCGGTCTCTTGCCCTCCACTTTGCCTTGCACTAAGTGTCCAATACGGTGCGCCGTCCATGAAACTCTTAACAGACGCCTCCAGCACCACATCTCCAGTGCATTGATCAAATATTTTGGGGCAGTGCTAAAAAATTGGATTTTCTATCTCTTATGGTTTAGGAAATATTCTCACTGACTTGTAATAATGACACACACTTTATATCTATTGCACCTGGCAGCAAGATCAGCTGAAAGGGAAGACGCAGCCGTTAGTGACACTGTTACAGGCTTACATGTACCATCCTCTCAGCTTAATCAGGTATTAACCTGGTAATGGCGTCGCTATCGGCACAGAAAGCGTTATGGCATTTAACATAGGTGCATTTTTTCTCTTGTCCAGATGAATTGAGGAATCCACTGTAAGGGAACCCATAGATACGCTACTTCACATGGCGTATATTAACGGCGTATAAACGTATCAATAAAAATGCCGCAATCTGCTTTTTAGGCCTCTACTGCGCCAAAAAGGGCGTAAAAAAACGCCGTGTGCATAGAATATAAGTCGAACTATTATACCTGTGAGTATTTTTGCATCCAGTACTTCAATGTCCTGGGACTCGGTCAGCTTTGCGCAGCCGAATTATTTGCATCTGGTGCAAGCGTGCTTGTTTGTTTGTCGACAGAGCTAGGCAAACTGCGATTGAGACTGCACTGTTTGTGCTGCTTTGAGCAATGGAGTGTAATTACATTGTGACAGTGATAGCGCTGTTTGTTTCCTAGCTAGTTAAAAAGGGATGATTGGTTTTTTTCAACTTTTAATTCAAAAATAGATAGACAGTTGAAATTTTCACAGATGATGTATTTATTTATGTTGCCGCTATAACAACCAATACTAAAAACAGAATAAAATAAATATTTAATGGGGGCTCCCATACAATAAACGTGATTTTTTTGCTCGGTTTTGCTCGATATTGATAACGGCAACAGGTAGACGCTTGAAATATTCACGGAATATTTAGTTATATTTTCACTTTAAAAAAAATAATGAAATTAAAAAAAAAATATATTGAAGGGGGCTCCCATACACAAACGTGATTTTTTTGCCGTTTTTATAGATAATGGTACGGAACCCTTCGTGCGCGAGTCCGACTCGCACTTGGCCGGTTTTTTTGTACCAGTAAGGTGGCAATAAGCATATATGATGGTGACCTGATGGTAAGTGGATACCCTGACTAACCTATGGACGTTTTTAAGGTCATAGGTAAGGCACCTCTCGCGCGTTGTCTCCTGGAGACAACTCGTATAGGTAAAAAATCACATGTGCCTGCAATTTCACCGTCCTAATTCCTGTCAATTTTTAAAGTCTTACAAGTAGGCATGCCGAACTTCGTACCGCCTTGACATGCATATAATGCGGGCTGTCATTAAATGTCACCCTGGTAGAATTGTCAATTGTTGTCCCCGGCCATCATTATACAACCATACTTAACCATAGACAAAATTACGTTTAGCTGTCATTTGCTGTCATAGCTGTTTTGTTATTCCATGTCAGATGCGTTTTTGTTATACGACGTTATATAGTGACTTGTATTCTCTTTGACGTTTTATGTCACGGCCCACGGAAACGACGGGAACGAGATAAAAATTATCCTATGTCCTTCTCCTGGTTCTTAGCTACCTCCCTACCAATTTTCAGCAAAATCCGTTCAGCCGTTCTTGAGTTATAAATAGTGTAACTAACACGACTTTCTTTTATCTACAGAATATGCAACAAAATATTTGCTAATCTAACACTAATTCCTACCCTACTTCTTATAGCCAGAAGTCTAGGTTCGACATTACTTCTATGTCACCTTCTTTTGTGTTCTATTTTGTCCATGTGTCCTGTGAAATAAACGTTTTCTTTTTCATTATTTTATTCTAACAGTCATCCTGTCGAACTGACATGAATGAATGAAAAATTCTTTATAAAAAATTGGTAGTCTGTACTGTAAAGTCGGTTTACGGATGATAATTTTACGTGATAACGAGTGGAAGAGAAATAGATGCGTCACAAGCCGAACGCTTACGCCGATCGTGCCTCTCTATCGCTTGTTCCGCGCTCTCGCTTGCACGCTCGGCTCAGGCGGAACGTGACACTTTTTCGCGCGTGCAGCCGGCGTTCATCCATGTATAAGACGTTTTTCACATCAAAAATAATCTGTACATAGGCGAATTTAATGCAAGATAGCATTCTATTCCTGTTAACAAACAAATGCACAACGAGACAAAATTCTTTTGACTCTTCTTATCGCGTGAAGTAGATATATTTCGTTATGTGTATCAGTGATATTATGCGCACCATATTTTACACAAAAGTTGACACTAACATTAGTACTTTGCCGTCATACTTTTTGAGGACGAGATAGGTACCGAGATACGACGTAGAGTGAAGTTCTATGAGCATATGATAGAATGACAGCAAATGACGACAAACTTCTTTATTGGGTGTGCATGTTTGGGTAAACGAGAAATTACTCAATGTATACAAAACTAGCTGACCTGTCCGTGGCTTCGCACGCGTGGTTTTTCAATAAAAAAACATTACCCTTCTTTTGCGCAGTTAGTTTAAAAGTAGCCTATGTTTTTAACCTGGTTATAATCTATGTGTGTATCAAATGTCGTTGAAATTGGTTAAGCCGTTTAGTCGTGAAAAAATATAAACCGTTTCTTTCACATTGATAGCATGGTTCACCCCGAACCTCCCAAAACACAAAAGAAAATATTCTTAGGGCGACTCGCGCAACGATGCCTAAACGTATTTAGTGGCTAAATATGATGTAAGGAGTTGTCAAATCAAACAAATAAGTAAAATTTAAATATGTTTAGTCGCTAAATACGCTTAGGGATCGTTGTGTAAGCCAGACTTAATCTTTGATCAATAAAACAGTGCCACGAAATAAGTAAGCAACTTACTTGACCTACAGTTTCATTCAAATTACAAGTAACGGGAGTTCATATAATTTGGTGTTTTTTTTGGGTTACAAATTACAGTTATTCTGGATTTCAGACTTTTGCCTATATTTGTGTCACTTAAGCTACACGCATACCAACTTACAGAACTGTGGGGTCACTGGTGCACCTTGTGAATTTTGTCAAAGTTCGGTATTTATTATGGCTAATAACTCAAAAACTATAAAGAATATACGAAAAATAAAAACGGAGTCTAAATGTACCAATGAATACCTTTCATTTGATTTCCCATTTGACCTGATAGCCTCATTTTATTTACCCCTCTTGAACCCCAATATCTCAACAACCCTCCAACATTGTTAGCTCATTTAGTCACACCAAAATTGTGCCATCACTACCTACGTATGTATTAAATTTCACTATGATCAGATCAACGTTATAAAAGTTATCCTCGGACAAACGTACATACATACACACATGCATACTTATATACATACATACATACAATGCCGATTTGCCCAAGTTGATTAAGAGATCTCGCTTCGCTCGATCTATTACTAGCTGCCGCCAGCAACTTCGCAACGTTGTTTGCCAGCAAAAAGTAATCTATGTGTTAATCCAGGTTATAATCTATGTACATATCAAATTTCATCGAAATCGGTTCAGCCGTTACGATGTGATTGATTATCAAACACATAAACAAACATCCAAACTTTCGCATTTATAATATTAGTGTGATTAGTATGGATTTCTCGTGTCACGCGTGAGTTGCGTGGCATAATCTTACGTCGCGTATGTTAGCACAGCTGGTCAAAAAACGATTGGTGAGCCGAGCAAGTTGACCATTTATAAGTCAACCTACTGACGCTATTTACTAATAGGATGTAAACTTCCCATAATTCCCAGCACTAGTCTAACCCCTGCCCCGAGTTGAAAGGTGTAAGGGCGGCAATTAAAAACGCAACATCGCTTTGATCTTCACTGAGGGCGCTTAAGCCGAACATGTACCTGAAAATATTTACAGACTACCTACGTTTAATTAGCAAGAATATTTTAATTATGAATTACTAGCTGATGCCCGCAACTTCGTACGTTCACTACTAAATGTGTAGGCAACCTAGAAATAAAGTTAAACTTGTTGTGGGAACTATGGGATACGTGGTAGCTTATGTTGTGATCCAGGTCTACGTATGTACCAAATTTTTTTTGCCGAGATTTTTTTAATCTGTTTTTGTGATTTGTTTATCGTGTTACTGGTTCGTTTATAGTAACTGTGGGTTTGGTCACTGGCTCATAGAGGGTGAGTTTGTGTACTTAGCCGGCAGATTGAGGTACATATCTGCACATAATCTGTTTATTTATCCAAGTTAATTGGCAAGTCTATTCGGAGCAGTTCCCTCAATTTTGTCAACTATTCATTGTATAGTGATCTTAAAAAAAATTGGTACGTACGTATTTAATAGTATGTAATATCTAGAGCGTCGGTAAAAACTTAACTTAACTTTTTATTAGCTGCAGTAAAATGACGTTTTGTGGGTTGCCGGTTTTTGAAGAAAAATAAATAGGGATGTAGCTAAATGAGTGAATCATAAATGAATAATCAGTTTGGTTTTTTTTTTTTGAGATTTAATATTAAGTTGTAATGTATTTTTTAACATATTATTATTACTATACTAGAGGATTGATCTTTTTTAGTGGAAGTATAGGGAGGTACATTCAAAATGAAACAAAAACGTCATAATAATGTTATTTAATTAATTTTTGTGAACTGAATCACATCCCTATTGAGATTACGCTGGCAACATTATTTTACGGAATGACATTTAGAAACGTCATTTTACTGCAGCTAATAAAAAGTTAGACTATACCAATGATTGCATTATTGAGAAAACACTAAAGACAATTTGTGTTCCGAATCCGTGTAACTACAAAACATTGTTTTGCCAACTATTTTTGTTCACAATATAAACGTAAGTAAAGTATTTCTTATTGATAAAATACAGATCTGTAAGCAGGTTTCTAATAAAAGATGATACCGGCGCCAATAAAAACATAAAAGATGTCCCCGAACCACTTCTCAACTGAATGGCCTGAAATGTACAAAAGAAGAACTAATGCGTTACTAACTATCAATAGGGTAGAAATTTATAGACGTACCATCCCCTTTAGGAAGAAAATATTGGTCTTACGAAGTACCCAGACGTGGTTTGTGAATGCCGTCTTTTGTGGGGTGCGAGGCGGTGCGACGGCGTTGGTGCACAGTCCAAGTTATAAAATACGAGTACTAGCTGATTTCCGCCCGCCCCTGTCTTACACGGAGTTTCATCAAATCTATATGTAGCCTATAAGAGTGAAAGCCTATGAGAGTTCCTAGTGAGTACTTACACCATACATAATATTTCTGCCACCCAGCAGAATTGCTGTGTTTTTTTGCTGTTTTTCTTATTGACCTCCGTAGGCTTGCATGCCCTTCTTACTTTTGCCATAGCTTTTTTGTGCATTGTAGTGCGGATTTCGTCCGTAATTCATGGCGCAGGGAGGTGTTTAATTTTGATAGCACATATGGGTGCATGTATGTCGTAAAGCTTGTTGAGTTGACTATTGAAAGAAGCTACCATGTCATCGACGTTACAAGCACTCATGACCTCTGACCAATCAATATTTCGGGCATCCTCACGAACGTTCTCAAGGTTCATTCTACCAAAGTTACACTGCATGTGGATTTTTTCGGGGGACGAACTTTGTATGACAAGTAGATCAGATCGTGATAAGAGAAAGCAGCCGCCGAAGTTTGACCATGCTTAGCCACATTGTTTGGCGAAGATACGAAAATTAAGTCAAGAAGAGAAGGAGAACAATCCGGAAAGAAGTGAGTAGCTGTTAGAGGAAGTATGCTCAAGTTGCTAGCCTTAGCGAGATTTTGAAGTGAGAAAGAGCGAGAGTCCTGCTTTAGGATACAAGTGTTAAAGTCACCCATAGTAATGGTGTGGTTATAAGAAGGAGTAAGGTCTTCGAGAAGCCTTTCAAGAGACAGAAAATAGAAGTAATTGTTACGAAGGTGATTGCTATAATAGACCCCGAGTAGAATTTTGGTGCGAGAGAGATGAACTTTAGTAAAGAGGTGTTCGCCTACGCCGGGAAATGGTGGTTGTGGAGACATGTGAATCCCGGAGCAGGGGATGTGCGCGCGTAAGTATATAGCTACGCCTCCATGACGTCCATCTGAGCGGTCATTTCTTATTAGGATAAAACCTGGCAACGAATATGAAGTCAGCAAACAGGGTTTTAACCAAGACTCGAAGACTAATATAGCATGAATGTTAATTAGATCAAAAGACGCCAACATATCTGGGTAATGAGCCGGAATGCTCTGCGCGTTAATGTGTAGGACATTAAAATTTCTTAGGACATCTCTAAACTGTGTCTCAAGAGTATGGAAAAGAGTTGGAATACTGCGAAAACTGTCGTCGTAACTTAAATCATCACCATTAGCACAAAACAAAAATGATAAAAAATTCTCATCACCACTTGAAGATGACATAAAATAAAAACTTATCTAAATAAACAACAAAATTTATACTTAACTAAAACTTATTAACTAAATACTTTTATACTAAAATGTATTAAGCGTTCCTGCCAAGTGTCTTGGTATAGAAATTCACATAAACACTACAAGGTTAGCGAGAGTCGTTACTAAATTAATGTAAAGTTTGGCGAATAGCCATTGAAGTCGTAACCACACAAAGAATAAAGGTGAAAAAAAAAATATGAATCTGTGGTATTTCATAGACTTGACAGTGACAGCTAATAATGCCAATGAATGAGTGTCAAGAAGTTTTACAAATACAAAAGTCAGCTCAACCAACACAACCAAAAACGAAAATAAGTGATAATTTTAGGGTAATGAAACAATGGAAAAAAAGAAGTGGTTGGGTATTTGGATTACCTGCATGAAATAGACTACCTCTTGAGCGGACTTTGCTTGAATGCTTGGCACATAACATTACTACTTCCTGGTCGTCACTACACGTCTCGATTTCGGTACTCCTTCAGAACCCTTGGCTGTTGCTGCTGTCGCTGGTTTCGCAGCTGCCGCCGAGGAAGAGGGCCCTGTCATCTGAGCGCTTGATATTTTATCAAGATCAGCCATGCAGCTCACACGGCGCCTGGTGTTATCGGGCCCAATGACGAAAACGTAGTCCTCGCGTGTCCAGCTCTTACTGAGTCCAAAGCGTTGCCTGGCTTGCATGAAGACTTCGTGGCGCGATCGAGTCAAAAATTCAGAAAGAGTTATGCCCGTGTTTTTAAGGTTGGTCTTTGCAAACCAAATCTTATCTCAAACAGACACATCCCGCAACTTCACAAGAATGGGTCTGGGCCGATCAGATGTCAGACGGCCCATCCTATGACAACGATTTATGTCTTGTGTTCCAAAGCCAGACATTTTAAGGCGTTCAACAATGACTTTCTTCACGGTGACAGCAGTATCTTCGTCCTTCTCCTCAGTTACCCCATGGAAGAGCAGATGTTTACGGCGACTCACCATCTCCAGCTGGTCTACTGCCTGTGCGGTGGCCTGGATTTGTTCCTGGAGAGCTCTCAATGTAGTCATAACAAAAGACTTGAAAGTGGAGAACTCTGATGACAGGCTGGATACTGATGCTGGTGCTTCAGACTGGTTCAGCTTACCCTCATAGGCAGCCATCTGCTCAACGAAGAGAGCCTGCATTTGAGCCATGGATCCTTTGACTGCTTGCATTTCCTCCATTTTGAAATGTGGCAGTGATGTGTAACAGAGGGTGATAACTGTATGTTGTGTTTTTGTGTGGTTATTGTAAGGTGCTAAGGGAGATAAGACTTGTTGGCAGGTTTTGTATTTTATACTTTAATTTTAAGCATATATAATGACTGTTTTTAAACAATAATAATATGTTTTTACGAAATGAAATTAAAGGAGAAGAATTTTATTAAGAGGTGTTTCTTTTATAACACCTACCCGCCATAAAAAAAAAACTTTGGCTATGGTGGCTCCTTTACCGTTTATGCGGTGAAAATTTGGAATGCCCTGCCCCATGATGTTCGCGCTAGTCCGTCGTTTAAAATTTTCAAACAAGAAGTTAAAGAGCACTATCTTTCTCTGTAATGTTATTTTATTGTAGGTATATATTTATTATTGTATATATTAGTCTATTTATTTTATTTATTCATTCATTTATTACTTACTTTTGGTATATTTCGTTTTATTTGTTTAAGACATATGTATGTACATACCTATATTTATGATTCGTGTACATGCACCTACCTTTAAAATCATCTCTCTCTCTAGCCTCAAAGGTTTGCTGGAAGAAAACTCTTCTTAGGGTTAAGCTCGCCTTTGTCCTCTATTTCTGTACTGTTTTAATATACTTTCTTGTGTACAATAAAGAATAAGGAATATTTTCTTGATTGTGAATGTCTTCAGGGGAAACAGACAGTGGAGCACGTGATACTTCGATGCACAGCCACAAGCAACGCCAGAGAGAAAACGGGACTGCATGAGCTGATTGAATCATTGTCCATTGCGTTAAAAACATCTTTAGGAGGATCTCTTCAAGGAGTTATGATGGTTGGAGTCAGGTTAGTAGGAAGATAATGCACAACATATCCTTAATGCGGAACGTCAGTGCTTACCGTTTAAAGCTTATTATATTTCTTTAAATTATTTATTTCTGTCTGGTTGGCACTACTTGGCACCCCCTGGTTGAATAGGTATCTAGGTACGAAGTAATTATGTATTTTATTTATGTCTAGTCAAGTTTTTCTTACAGTTTGTTGTTACGTCCGTTCTGTGTTTCTGCGTCAAATAAATATTTATATTCTATTCTAATCTATTTCCACGAGCCCATCTCATTTGAATTGGGCCAAACACCGAAGAAAGTTCTCTTGGCATTGTAAACAGGAATACTTTCGCGATTCTTACGATTGTGAAAGATACCAAAAAAACAACTCATCCGTATTTGTCAATTGGTTTATTTGTGGGCAAAGTTTGTGATAAACCCTTCTTTTTATTGACTCACTGAACATTTTCGTACAAATATTTGCGATGAAAAATAACCTCGTAGAGTCTTTTAAAAGTAGATTCCCCTATTCGTATTGGATCGGTGATTCCATTTATTATACGTGAAGGAAAGCTCTTTCAGTATTTTCTCTATTATATCTTTTAGATATGGCGTGTTTCCATTTAAACATTGCATATTATGTTAAGAGTCTTCTTGTGTTTTGAAAATATTATTTTTCACATTTTATTTCATTTATTTCTTGCGAAAATGGGTACAGTTACATAGCAACAGATGATAAATATACATACAATTTAGATCCTCCATAATTATGGCAATCCAATACTAAATCCTCTCCATCCAAAGGTTGTCTGGAAGAAGTCGCTTCAAAGCGTTAAAACCTCCCATTGTTCTTTTTGTGTCTTCTATTTTGTATGTAATTTTTATTTTTAAGGTGTACAGTAAAGTGTTTTCATTCATTCATTAAATTAAGCTTATAAGAATAAAAGCATGCAATATTTATACAATATAAATTATAAAACACGATTATTAAATTCAAAAACAAAAAATATCAATGGAAGAAAAATGTCTAAGAATACATTATAATGTCAACAAATATAAAAAAATGTCAACGAGTACAATCGAGTACAATTAAACTAAACAAATGTTATGGAACTAATGGTGGGTAGGTACACACGTACGTACATGCTCGATCTCAAGCAAGTACGAACGTGTGTACCATGCAAGCCTCAAGACAAATGCTCGAAGCCAATTGCAGATTCAAACGTCCATAATTCTTGCTCGATATTCGAAGCGAACATGTTTGTACGGGTAGCCGCTACGTCGAGCATGTTAGTCGTGATTGATATTTTTGTAAAGAGGGTGTAAGTCAGCGTTGCCAGACGTCTCGATTTTGGCGGGATGTCCAGATTTTAAAATCAAAACTAAATGTCCCGCGCGGGACAGGTCCAATCCCGCTTTTCGGGGATAGCTCGACCGTGCGTGGAGCGTGCAGAGGACACTTTAAAAGAAGTTAAATCTTTACAGAAATATCATGAAAGTACCTACTTCTAATAAATAAATTATTCTAATATTGTAAGCTACAATTTGTAACGCTCACTTTTCAGACTACTGTTTGAAACACCACATTTTTCTACTAAACAAAACTTTTTTAATTGATGATTGTTTTGAACGAACATAATTCAATCGAAGACGAAGAAGACTCAACTACCTAATGATAAGGTAAACCTGATTTAAAATATCATATTTTTATTCAAATTTATTTTCTATGGCTATTTTTGCCATCTATTGTCACGTAAACGTAATTTCAAACTCAAATAAAAAGATAAATATTTAAAACTCGTGATTATATACAGTTTTTTACTATATCCCGTTTTCAACGAAAGAATCCCGCTTTTTTCACTCAAAAAGTTTCAAGATTCCGACTTTACAATAAAAAAATCTGGCAACGCTGGTGTGAGTGCGTAGCTAAAATGTAGTACATTCGTTCATTTTCTCGGGATTTTGTGGAACAATTTATAAATATGAATGAATGAATGAAATACTCTTTATTGCATACCAAATAAAAATACAGTGATAATGGATATAAATAATAAATAAAGGTACAATGGGCGGTCTTATCGCTAAAAGCGATCTCTTCCAGACAACCTTTGGATGGACAGGATAAATAAAATCAAAAGACGGCGGTGTAAGTGTACCTACAGACATAAACAGAACTCACAAAATAAAATTTACCTATTAATTATACTAATAAACATAACCTTAAATACATACAAAAAATATAAGTATAAATAAACTACACTACATAAAGAGGATAAATAACATAAACACTAACTAGCAGTTACGAGACAACGAAAGGAAATGGTTGTATACCTTGACTTTGAAAATAGGAAGAGATTGGGACGACCTTACAGACAAAGGTAGGGCGTTCCACAGTCGCACAGCTTGTACTGTAAAGGAGTCACCATAAAATTGTGAACTATGGATGGGAGTTCGAAGCTGTAGAGCTTCGAAAATATGTGTATAAATATATTTATATTTATATATCATCCACACTTATAGATTTTCTCATCACTGTATCTTGTTATTTCAATTTAGGCGTTACCATACTTATTAAGTTCTTGTATAAATGCATTTGAATTCGTAAATAGTTACGAAACTATTCAGGTTCTAGCTCTTGTATCAAATTAACATGAATGTGACGTTCTCTCCTTTGCAACAGTGGTCAAACCCAATGACGACAACGCCTCGCGTAGATTTTCCTCGATAGTAAATGTAGCAGGCGATGCCCACCAAGCACAACAATTATTGCTGGAAGAGTTTCAACGCACACTAAACATGTTCTTCGAGCAACCTTTTTACATGTAGACGCAGGGTCAAGCATGCACATCGAGCATGTAGCTGCGTGGAGACCCAACACAAGGGTGACTTGCACAACGAAGCCTAAACTTATTTAGTGACTAAATATGATGTAAGGAATCAAATCGTACAAATACATCAAATTTAAACATGTTTAGTTGCTAAATACGTTTAGGAATCGTTGTGCAAGCTGGGCTTAAACGCGGAAACATTCAAATACAGGCATTTAAAAAGTTAAATTAAACAGATAATTTAAAAAGGATGCAACAATCTATATAAACAAGTGTAAAAACGATTAATGAAAATTTAAGTAATATAATATATTTAACCTTTCTAACGTATAGTAACATACTCGAAACGTCGTCTTCGGGTACTCGAAAATCGTCTTTCCGTCTGTCTGTCTGTCTATGGGGGAGGACTATGTTCAGCAGTGGACGTCCTGTGGTGGATGATGATTATGATGAGTATAAATATGAAACTCAATTGCGTAAATGTAATGCAGTTGCATCAAAATCGCCGATCGAATTCAGCAACAATTTGACAAATCCAATCATCCGCCTCTCGTTACGCATCGTCATCTACATAGGAATGATCAAAATGATCCTTGTGATTGTATCCAATAATTGGACTCCGCCACAGAACAAAATCGCTAGAACGGCTGTGGTTGCCTTCGCAGAAAGTGGTTTTTGTATTGTACCCATACCTATGTAATTTTTATTTTGTATTGCTTAATTTTTTAACTTACTTAAAGGCCATACTATGGCAAAGTGAACCTAGGGATATTGAACTTTAGGAGTAGTAGAGTTCCTTGCGAAAGGGCTCGCCTGGAGAATTACTTCCACCATACCCATTTCTACCACCAAGCAGCATTGCTGTGTTTTGGTTTGAAGGGTATAGTTGTCGGTGAAATTTCAGGCACACTTTACATCTGAATGCCTCAAGCTGATGAACACAGGACAGTGAATCGTAGCGCAGGTTTCTAAGGTAACTTCAGATGGGTCATATGCTGGTTGCATCTACAAGTCGAATAGAAAATTTAATAATAACACCTAAGTAGATTCTAATGAGTATGTAAAGCTCATTATGTTTGTGGAGTTAAAATTAGGAGTTAAATTTTATGTAGTAAGGACCATAAGTTTTGTAGATGAGAATCATGTTGGGCACACAGGGCGTTCCGTACGATCTTATTCAGTGGACTACGTTATATTCTGCTATTCGGATAAAACGGTAGGATTAAGCAATATATGATTAAATAAACGTGTTCAGTTTTATTCTCAGCTATTAGTTTCGATTAAAAAAAATAATAAAAAACCGGCCAAGTGCCTCTTAATCCGTATTTATAAAAACGGAAAAAATCACGTTTGTTGTATGGGAGCCCCCCGTAAATATTAATATTATTTTAATTTAATTATTTATTTTTAAAGTGAATAATATAACTCAATATTCTGTGAATATTTCGAGCATTTACCTTTAGCCGTTATCAATATCGAGCAAAATCGAGCAAAAAAATCACGTTTGTTGTATGGGAGCCCCCCTTAAATATATATTGATTCTGTTTTTAGTATTGATTGTTATAGCGGCAATAGAAATACATCTTCTGTAAAAATTTCAACTGTCTAACTATCACGGTTCATGATATACAGCCTGGTGACAGACGGACAGACATACAGCCAGACAGACAACGGAGTCTTAGTAATAGGGTCCCGTTTGACCCTTTGTGTACGGAACCATAAAAAAAGAGTATTTTTTACTCTGTCGTTTGTGAGTAGTGTATCTGTCTGTGTATTTCTTGATTTATACGAATACAAGCTTCTGCCCGCGGCTGCACGCGTGGTTTGTCAGTGCAAAGTAGCCTCTTTCTCATCATTATCATCATATCAGCCACAGGACGTCCATTACAGAGCATAAGCATCCTCCTTAGATTTACAGAATGGCCAATCTTGTGCGGCTAGCACCCAACGGCTCCCAGCAACTTTCCTTCTAGTGGTGGGCCATTCTGCGCTGCGCTTTCCAGTGCGTGGTCTCCGCTCCAGAACTTTTCTGCCCCAACGGCCGTCGGTTCTTCGAGCTATCTGCCCTGGCCACTGCCACTTCAGCTTGCTAATCCTTTGTGCTATGTCGGTGACTTTGGTTCGTCTACGAATCTCCTCATTTCTGAATCGATCTCGTAGAGACACACCAAGCATTGCCCTCTCTATAGCACACTGAGCGACCTTGCCTTCTTAGCAGGCCTCTTTCTCAATCCAGGTCGTAATTTGACGACCTCCGTGGCGCAGTGGGCGAATAGCTGGCTGAGACGCAGGAGGAAGGGGTTCGATTCCCGCCGCGGAACAAATGTTTGCAAGATCTACAGATATTTGTTTCGGGTCTGGATGTTTTTCTATACATTATAAGTAAGATGTACATATGTCTTAAGTATTTACAAAAAAAGTACGTAAGTATTCTATCCGTTATCTGGGTATCATAGTGCAAGCTCTGCTTAGTTTGGGGCTAGATAGCGCTGTGTTAAATTTCCCGCTATATTTATATTTATTTATAATCTATCTTTATACCATATTTCATCGAAATCGGTCTAGCAGTTGAGTCGTGAAAATGTAACAAACAGACAGAGAGACAGTGACTCTTGGATTTATTTACAATAAAACGCCTATAAACTGCGATATTTAGTAGATATGGATCGAAATAGCCGTAAACTCTATAGGAAGAAAATAGCTTTGTAAGTTATTTTCCATTTAAAGAATTTACGGCGCCATTTGAGCCAAAATAAGCCAAAAAAGAATTTTTGTTACAAAAAGTATTTGACAGCGGTGGGATTCGAACCCACGCCCTTTCGGACTGGTGCCTAAAACCAGCGCCTTAGACCACTCGGCCACGCTGCCTCACGATGCTGTGATACAAAAGTAATGATTATAAATTATAACACTGAAGTAATGATATCAACATTATGTGAACATTGTAAATATCCGTCCACAAAGTTATGTTCATGATATAAAATATGATGATATTTGCACTAAAAACGGGATATTTATCATGATTTGTGAGTTTTTGAGAATCCCGATTACTTGCAAATACTTCAATCCGTGCTTCAGTTTACCCGTGACCATGGCGCATGCAACTGCCTCGAAATATCGGGATACTCAAGAACTCACAAACCATCATTATTACAAATAGGGGGTATATCACATATCGGTGTTTCGACCGACAATGTTTCGGTTCAATTCGTGAACCTTCATCAGGGTGAGTGCGATCCGCTTCCGAATAACGTCTCGCCCTGATCACAAATAAATATATCTGGACAGTTAACACAGCGCTATCTAGCCCCAAACTAAGCAGAGCTTGTCCTATGGGAACCAGATAACTGATAGAGTACTTTTTTTGTAAATACATACATATATTAGATAGAAAAACATCCAGACCCGGAACAAATATCTGTAGATCATGCAAACATTTATTCCGCGGTGGGAATCGAACCCTCCGTCCCAGTCGGTTATTCGCTCACTGCGCCACGGAGGTCGTCATGGTTATTATCCCATTTTTAGAACAAATAGTGTTCATAACCATGATATTTGTTTTAAAAGTTATTGATTATAATGACGATTAAGAAGACTTTATCCCATATCGTAGAGAGGATTGTTATAAATTTGTCGCCTCTGTCTGTTTTTGTTTCTATCTGTGCGTCTATCTGTAGCATCGTAGATGGATTGACCGATTTGGACGGGTTTCTTTTTTAACTGAAAGCTAGTTTAATTGGGAGGGTACTTAGCTCCATCAGTTTTTGACCTCAGATGCAAAAATAGGGAAACATGGATGATAACGTCATCTTTCGACCGTATAAGGTAACTCTTTCCTTGTATCTGCAAAACCGCAAAACTACGGTATGCACGGGTAGTTTTTCAATCAAACATTACCCTCATTTTGCGCAATTGGCTAAAAGTTGGCCTATTTCCTTTCCCAGGATATAATCTATCTCCTCGTAAAATTTAATAACGATCCGTTCAGCCATTTAGTCCTGTAAAAGTAACAAACAAACAAACAGAGTTATGTATGTATTATACATATAAACCTTCCTCTTGAATCACTCTATCTATTGCTGAAAACTACATTAAAAACCGGTGGCGTAGTTTATAAGATCTAAGGTAACAGACAGCGGAAGCGACTTCATTTTATACTATGCAAAGATAAATGGTGAATAAAAAGCCAAATCATTAAGGGGGCATCGGAGGGGCAATCGCCCATACAACACGTACTACCAAGATCATTTCTAATTGGAGCATATTTCTACCTTAATAAGGTATTATTGTAATTTTAATAGTATTTAGTATCTAGGTTCAGAACCATGTATAAGATCAAAATACTTACCTAAAATAAAATAGAAGCGTATCGAATTCTGCATTTTTTTACGTCATAAAAGACCTATTTTCAACCTAATTGTTTCGTATTAAAAACAACAACATCTTACGTATCCTAGTCATAGGAACATAGATTATATCGTCTAGTTACAGAATAACAACACAATGAGAAAAATACAACAAGTTTTCAGTCATCATTTTTGGTATTACGGAACACGGTCAAATTCTTATCAAAATTAGAATCGTTCTATTGCTATCACTGTCGCTCTGCGTGGCTAAACTTCGTCACTAAATAGGGATAGCGATATTCAGTCCGAAGTTTTTGACGTGGCCGAATTGAAGTTGCGCTCAGTGTTCGCCGGCGCGTTAACAAAAAACATTGTACCTATTCGGAAAGTGAAGATAGAAAAACATAAGATAGTAGGTGAAGTACCTACCTCCTGCATAAATACACATTATCGTGCGTCATGGTACCACAACAATAAAACAAAGCCACATAATATAGGTATAATAGTAGGTACATTAGAGTTTTTACTTAGAAAACTTTCGTGATTGATTTCAATCATTCAGATTCAGATTCATTTATCCAATTTCGATACAACTGTAGGTACACTTGAAAAAGTAAATACACATTACAATTTCTGAATAACATACGTAATAAGTAAAAATAAGAATATAAATAAAATAAAATGAAATACATTTATTTCAAGCAATTATGTAGCTCATATAGGAAAGCGCACAACACAATAAGTAAACTAATGTTTATACAGGGTTTTTGAGAGCATGCCTGTGACAGCAATGTCTGGTGTACGGGCAGTCTACTCTGCCGGCTATCATTGCCAAGACGGTGTTGGCGCTGGCCCGCAGCCTGTGCACCAGGGACGCGGCTCGCTTGCGCATGACGGTATGGAAGCAGTCGACCCGCGCCGAGAGTTAAGAGTTAATATAAGAGTTTTTAATTAAAACCAACACACGTCAAAGTCAAAATCTTTTATTCATTAAAATCACAAGGATCACTTTGAAACGTCAATTTTAATGCCTGTTCCTTCGCGACCAAGCCAGGAAAGAAAGGTAAGAAAACAAGGCTGGTTGTTTTTTTAATGATCCTTTTAGAATACATAACAATACAGGTAATAAATTACGTCTAAATTGTAACATTTTGAACGAGTTGAAGCAATTTCAATCCCAAGCTTCTCTATCATCTAAATAATCCGATATTTTATAGTAGGATTTTTTATAAAGATTTTGTTTAATTGCATTTTTAAATTTGTTAATTGTCAATTTTTGTACATCACTTGGGAGTTTGTTATAAAAGCGAACACCTTGCCCTTTAAACGATTTACTAACTTTATGGAGTCTACAAGAGGCAACAGCGAGTTTATCTTTATTTCTAGTATTAAAATTATGATTATCGCTATTTTTCTTAAACAAATTAATATTTTTGTGAACATACATAAGATTTTCATAGATGTATTGACAAGGGAATGTCATAATATTTATTTCTTTAAACTTATTGCGTGATAGAAACAT
This sequence comes from Philereme vetulata, assembly GCA_918857605.2. NCBI lineage: Eukaryota > Metazoa > Arthropoda > Insecta > Lepidoptera > Geometridae > Philereme > Philereme vetulata. Next base: position 6,362,986 of record OU975476.1, read on the forward strand.
AGTCAGATTTAAATTATTTACGTAAAAAAAATATACATTATTAGTTATGTATTCAGGTCATCGGCGAGTTATTTTATATACGGGATTTATCACATACCGACTGACATTAAATTAAAAGTCAGACATAGGACGGTACGTGATAAATCCCGTATTTATAATAACGTTTTATTGGTGTTTCGACTGAAAATGTTTCGGTTCAATTAGTGAACCTACATCAGGGTGAGGCGAGACGTTATTCGGTGCGGATCGCACTAGTACATTAGAACGTAATTTAGCAGTTTTTTCTTAAGTTTACTTGAAAACTGATACTCCGAATTAATCTATGATACGCACGTAACGCACTTAAGTGACATTGACACCTAAAGTCAACTCATAGCTCAATTCGGTTAAACAGACGTGCACTCTGTGTACCTACCTATAAGAAACGAATGCGATTTTTTCATCATGTTAAAAAAATACTTCATATTTAAAAGTCATTATTATCAATGTTTGTTTCTGTTTTTGCATGTACTGGTTAATTTTTGTGTGTAACAACTTTCCTCTCGGTTTGTGGGAGTGATTTTGGCAAAAGGGAAGGTCGCGCGCGGTGGTCAGATGTAACACATCATATACGACTACTGTAAGGTACTGTATTTTTTTATTTTCATTAATTTTAATCATATTTCTTTGTTTTGTCTCATCTGTCATAAATGTATTATGTGTGCTCTGTAGCAAATAAATAATTATCTATGTAGATATAAACAATAAATTGTTTAGATTATATTTAGACATTGATGTCTAAATCCAGCGCTAGAGAGCTGATTATCAAGGTAATGATAACATCACCAGGTGAAGCTAAAATATGGTAAACGAATAATATTTTAGACAGTAACGTAGAACGTAGTCATTGAGTTAATTAACTTATCTTGTTAGTGTCTTGGCACAGTTGGAACGTGCTTCACTGCGAGTAGAATGGAACCTTGAAATTGCGCCCTTGTTATTTAATAAAAACATAAAATTAACTCTACAATCAAATATATTGTCGAATCGTCTGCGATCGTAGTGACACAAATTTGCTAACTCTTTCAAAATGCGTTCTGCCAAAAAGTTGTAAAAATAATACTCATGGCAAGGATGGTTAAAATTATTTCATGGTAGAAATGTAACGATTTCAACACATCGAATGCGGTGCGGTGATGGTTTAAAACCACCCCGTTTTCATTTTAACCAGCACAGTTGCGTCCAGTGGAGTATTACAAAGCATCTGGTATCCCATGGACCGGTTATAAAATGGCCCCAGACAAGCCCGGATTCAATACGCCGCACAAGAAACCATTTATTTTTTTCCTGCATTAACTACGTTCCTAATAAGGCTTCCGAAGCAATGCTTTGATATAGGCGATGGTTACCACTTACGAGTAACATCATGTATACTAGTATAACAAAAAATGTATCGACTGCGTGCCCCTAAGAAGGGCATAATTTTATATTTGATTAACTCCACTATTCCAATTTAAAATATACTCTACTACAGAAGTTGTCTAGCCCTCAACCACTTTTAATGGTTAGCTTCCCAACTATCGTGAGCCTGATAACATAAGGCAGCACTCTCTAAGTAAATTTAAGTTCACGCGTCGTTGAAAAACTCTGTTATCTACCCCCTACAAACGAATGGAGGAACGGTGTTAGTGGTAAACTTATTAGGGGAGGTCGTTTTCGCGGTCTGGGTGCCGGATTTGATGCTTTCGTAGTCGAAATTTGGAAAAGTACTGTGTTTACTCGTAGTTATTTATAGTACTCGTAGTATGTGATTTATTTGCTACTAGCTGTCCCGCCTTAGCTTCGCACGTGTGTTTTGTTAAAAAAACATTACCCTCCTTATGTGCAGTCAGGTAAAAAGTAGCCTATGTCTCAATCCCGGTCAATATCTATCTGTAACAAACAGAAAGACAGTTACCTACTTTCGAATTTATAGTACGAGTATTGGTATGGTCTTGAGTTCATACAAAAATCCCATAGAAAAAAGCAGTTTCAGTTTTTCCAGAATGTTCTAATTTTTAGGGCAACTTTTTTTATATACACTGTAAACTCCATGTAACGTCACTCGTTTTAACGACAAACTCTCTAAAGCGTCGAAATCACTCGGCTTTGGTTGGTTTAGCTTGTCTTCCATACAATGGTACACTCTGTATAGCATTACACCCACTCTCAATAACGACAACAATTTGTAATAAAAAGTTCTTTTTAAGTTGCCAAATTAGTAAAAACTGCGCAGCTGTGTATATCCTTTTATTATCGTTTTATTATCCTAGACCATAATAAACTCGACTGTCGGCATCATACACACCAAACTTTCTAATAAATCCGTTCTTTTGTTTACAAAATAGAATTGCTTGCACGTGTAGCTGCAGATTGTTGTTAGTAGAAGTGATGGATTTTATCTATACGTTGTCATATTCTTAGTAGCTCACAAACTTTCAAATTGTAAACATGGCTAGTAAGAGAAAATCACTGTGACACACACAGATTTTAGTTCTCTCCATTTAACGACAACTCTTTATAACGGCAAAATAAGCTCAGTCCCTTGAGTGTCGTTATATAGAGTTTACACTGTATATTATAGGCTTGCGTTTGACCACGATCTCGCCTGATGGTAAGCGATGATGCAGTCTACGATGGCACACGCTTGCCTAGAAGAAACCTATTTACTCGCGACTTAAAGATACCCAGATTGTACTTATCAGGAAACACAAACTCTGGCAAGGCATTCCACTCTTTGGCGAACTTTTCCTGTTTTTCTTTAGGAAAAAAAGTTTCTGGAACATAATTCGGACCATTACGTGTACACCAGATTGGTCCAGCCTTTCTCAAGCTTACCAACGAACAGCATATAATTATTATTCAAATAGAAAAGCGACGCCGAGGGAGGCCTAAAAAGCGCTGAAGCGACGACTTGGACGTCTTCTGAAGAGACTGGCAGGACCTTGCTCTGGACCATGATGGTGGAAGAAAGAGAAGGAGGCCTTTGCTTATTAGTGGGACAGTTCGGGCTAGTAAAAAAAAGTAGGAAATTTACAGAGCCGAAGGGCCGTTGTTTGAAGTTTAAAGTGCAGTTAATTTTGTGATAGGTTTTTGGTTTTAGTTAAAATAAAGAAATAAATACATTTAATTGTATTTGACACACACTGAATGGACTCATAAATCTTTTAAAAATAATTGTCTTTTCAATTTCAAACACTTTTAATAAGCAATCGTTATACTAAGATCATTTTAGTCTATATCAAACTTGACTGCTTTGCTTTTCAGCATAAACCCCGGACATTTCCAAAGTTTACGGTCGTGAGCTATTTACCCCATACATATTAATTGCATTCATACTCATTGTACGTACTATTATATACCTGTAATATGATTAGATTTTACAGTTGAATGCTTTGTCAAGCACGGGACTGCGCCATTCAAAGCAAGTTACCGCAAGCTTCGGGGGAAGCAGTGTGGCAACCACTGTTCATGTATACAAACTATTATTGGATGAAACTCCGAAGGCGCTTCCATGCGTCAACATAATACACCCAATTAAGTTACGTTGATATTACGTATGTTATAATGTAACACCAACATTTAGGAATACCTTAGCTGGATCAGAATATTGAATTTCAGTTCCATTATTAAATTAATACTTAAAGGAATGCAATAGGTTTATTTACAAAATAAATCTTCTATATTTAATAGGAAGTTATCTTGCGTGGAGACTTTTTGATTGAATTGACATCTATTTTGGTGATGGACCAATTCTTACCTACTTTGTTTTCTGAAAAACATACCTCATAATAAAATGCAATTCAACTACATCATCTCCGCATATATTATTATGATATACATTTAGACCTTACGTCGAGAAAAATCGCATTTCTCAAGAACACGATCTTTCTCCGCCATCACAAAACATCGTTTGCTTCCGCTATTTGCTTCATACCTCCGGTTTGTGCCTTAAGGGCTGGTAATGCGGAAAACTAGATCTTATTGCTATGGAATAAGGTTGTAAAGAGTATGAGGCTATGTTTGTTGAATCTTGAAAAGTACTTTTGGGTAAGAAACACAAAACTGTGGAAAAAATTAACTTAGCAGACGAGTAGTTCTAACAATAGGATGGTCATACGTGTCTCATGTTAGCGATTTTCTCCAAACTACAAGAAATGCGTTTCGAACAAAATCTATTCCTGGATATACCTACCATCTTTTGTACAGCACAGTGATATAATTCTGTTCTATACTTTATTCCCGATAGGACAAATATATAATTCAGTTGTTATTAATGAAAAAAGTCTTACCGTGGAACGGACAACTTCTAAACGTAGGACTGGAAAAACCGTACCACTACATTTGTAGGACTATGTGGTCATTTGATTGTACAAATATTTATCAAGCTGCATACAAAAAATCAGCAACTTATCATTGTGAGGGCCCCATTGAAGCTTATTATCTAGGGTTACACCTAAGAATACGTTGGAGTCCACAAGATCCAACTCCTCGTCTTTGATTTTTATATCTGCTTTAACTTGTGTGACATTAGGTAGTATAAATCTAATACACTTTGTTTTTTTTTCATTTAGAAGTAGATTGTTTACATTGAACCATTTTACGACCTTAGAGATTGCATTGTTTACATCGTCAAAATCAGTTTGTCGCCGCTTTAATTTAAATAAAAGTGACGTGTCATCTGCAAACAATACAACCTCATGATCGTCCCTTACAAGATGGGGAAGATCATTAATATATACTAAAAACAAAAATGGTCCCAGAATTGATCCCTGTGGTACACCCGTTTTAATCAGAGACCCCGGAGAACGCTTCCCATTCACGTCAACTCTTTGCACTCTGCCACTTAAATAAGAAGTGAGAACGTCTTAATGCCTTAATGGTGACGCTCCAGTCAAATCATCCATTTTGTAGGACAATTGTTTTCCGAGTTTATAGTCCAATTATCTCAATATATAAAAAAAAACTTACTGTTGTTCAGACAATTTCGACACCCCACCGAATCGAACCGAAAAACAGGCGGTAGCTGCTGGACTATTCTACTTTTTCGATGAAATGTGATCTTGAATTAACTGACGTTCACTACACAGAAATGTCAACAGGGATTCTAATGCCAGCCTGGAGGCCATGTCTTCATGATGCAAGCGACAGAAGAGTGAGTGAACCTGGCAGAGACGTAGTTAGTGTATGTGTTTGCCTGTACCGAGAACTACCGAAGAGAGCAGCAGTGATGATAATGGTGATGACACAGCCTGTCTACACGCTGGGCCATCGTTGACGCAATCCCCACCACCGCACCCGTCTACTCGTGCGCAGAGGGGTAGCGGCACGCAGTGCGAGGCCAGACGTTATTCGGAGCGGATCGCACTCACCCTGATGAAGGTTCACGAATTGTACCGAAACATTGTCGGTCGAAACACCGATAAGACGGTACATGATAAAGTCCGTATTTATAATAATGAAATCTCAACAGACTAAGTAGGTAGTAGGTACTTATTAAATAGTGAATGTTTATTGTATGTGGATATGGGTTACAATATAGGTAGTTTACGGCGTACGGGCATACGGACAGTTTTGGGAGACCTTCGTATCTTTTTGCAATAGTTATTAGAAACTGTGACTGTATCACAGGTTTTATTCAATAACTAAGTAGTTAGCATGTATTTTGTTCCAAGAAATATAAATAAATTAATAAATATTGCTGGACATTTCACACAGCGCTATCGAGCCCCAAACTAAGCAGAGCTTGTATTATGGGAACCAGTTAACCGTTAGAATACTTTAATCTTTTTTTTGTAAATAAATAATTATAATATATAGAAAAACATCTAGACCTGGAACAGATATCTATAGATCATGCATATAATTATCCCGCGGCGGGAATCGAACCCGCTACCTACTGCGTCTCAGCCGGATATTTGCCCACTGCGCCACGCGTATATTTTGTATGTTTTCACCGTGTCAATGATTCCAAATAGTGTAGAGTAAAGGTCGGCTATGGAATTCATATGTGGCTTGGGTTTTAGACCTATACAGCAATAACAGCGGGTATTAATAACATGAGACCTGTGAAAATAATTGGGTTGATGTATATTTTGTTTCTCGTAGCACTTTTACGTGCTATATTCTCTTAAAAATAACTGACACTATTAAAACAAAGAAGCAAAAAAGTAGCGGTTTTATCACTGAAAGCGATCTCTTCAAGGATCACACAAACACATTTTTGTATGGTTGTGGGGCCGAGCGATTACCATTTTATTTTCATCATTTTACAGAGGAAAGCCAGCCACTGCAGCGCAAAAGCCTGCCGGCTTTTTCCCTGTAGTGGGTGGCACTTTACGGGCGGAAAAACATACCGAATAACTAAATTTGACTTTCATTATTATAGTTACGGGATTTATCACGTATCGTTTCATCGGTGTTTCGACCGACATTCCGTATTTTATTTTACTTTGAAAAAGTTTTATTTTAAAAAATAACCCCACGACAAATAATATTGATGTCGGCGCAAGACCATCTTAATTATGAGCTTATTAATAAAATTATTGAATATCAAATCAAATTACGAATTATGTTTCGGTTTTCAATGTTAGTTTCAGCGTTCTCCGTCAAACGGAACGTAATTGTTTGTCGTTGTTTTCAACGCCAAACAATTAACTACTCGTCATTGTTTTTAGATGATTTCTAGACCAGAAAATTAATGCTAAATTAAAATGCTGCTTTGTTAAAGGCAAGCGATGAATCTCACGGGTGTTTGCATTAAGATAAACTTAAAGCAAACACTCGCTTGAAGCCTTGAACATCGCATTTATTTGTAAAGATTTATTAACACCGGAAGTTGATTGCTTAAAACTAAAAATAAATTAATATGAAGGTTCTAAATACGTTTAAAAATTGATTAATTAATTTACAGACTAAATTAGTAATTGTAACAATTTATTTGAGATTTTGTGAGTAATTGTTTCTTAAATTGACTTACTACCGCACGACGCCATGTTTGGTAATCGGTCTCAAAAAGTAACCGAGTGACCGACGACACTTTTTGAAGGTGAGCCGTCGAGGCAAGTCCTGTGAGTACCTACCACCTAATACTTACCTTAAGAGTTAGCTGTTAAGACAATTATTGTGAATATTAATAAAAGCTGTTTTATCGTTTTCAATGAGTGATTTTAATGTTGGAAAAAGTGACGTCAGCTTAGTAGACGTCACTGTTTCAAAAAACCCTGTTGGTCAGGATACTCCGATATATATGTATCTATAAATTACTATATTAGCCAACCTAATCTCTTCAATGCCTTAGATAGACGTTTCCCGCCCCAACAGTACCTACCTGGTGGGAAGCAAGATGTTTTCTATTACATCGTGTTTGAACAACGATATTGGTAGGCGCTTCCTCTCGAATGGCAAACACGTCGCTTCCGTGCACTTTTATATATTTTAAATTATTGATATAGGTACACACTGTTCTTAACTTCAAAAGAACTTGAGTATGCACATTATTATTTACTAGCTGTTGCCCGCGGCTTTGTACGCGTTACACTACTAAACCTCATTATTATAAATACGGGATTTATCACGTACCGTCTTATCGGTGTTTCGACCGACAATGTTTCGGTTCAATTCGTGAACCTTCATCAGGGTGAGTGCGATCCGCTCCGAATAACGAGGCGAGACGTTATTCGGAGCGGATCGCACTCACCCTGATGAAGGTTCATGAATGGTAAGCGGTCACTGTCGCCTATTGACACCGGCAACACCCGGGGTATTGTCTATGCGTTCCCTACACTGTAGAAACCTCTACATTTCTCTTAAAGCGTGCCATGTCGTAGCCTAATGGGAAAACCTCAGATGGTAGCTCATTCCACATCTTGCAAGTATGGGGTAGAAAAGATTGCGAGAAGAGTGTGGTGCAAATATGAAAGAGATAAGCAATAGTGACAAGTAGTCCCTGAACATACGTCTGAAAATAGCGAATAATTTAGCACGTATGACAGACACTGGTAGCGCTGGGTCTAGTGGGTGATTAATGGCGGGTTCCTATATCCGTCGGTAACCGACTACGCCTCGTATCTCCTTGAAAAAGTGTCAAATTAGTGTCAAACTTTTGACAGGTTTTCAAGGAGAAACGAGTCGTAGCTGGTTACTGACGGATATAGGAACGCGCCATAAGCGGTCTCGGCAGAAAAACAGGGTCCATTGGTAGCCCGGTTGACATAACGCTGAGACTATGCCTTTTTGCTGATATAGCACACAAGATACCGGCCGCATCATATTTTTAATCATGATTAAAAATAATAAAGTGTGCTATGTGGATAATAAACGATTGTATATGTCTCTAATCCAGTCCATCCAAAGGTTGCCTGGAAGAGATCGCTTTGAGCGATAAGGTCGTCCATTGTACCACCATGTATTAGTCTTTAAGTTTTCTAGGTTAAGTTATTTTAATTTGGTGTAACAATAAAGAATTATCTATCTATCTATCTATCTAAATGTCAATTTTATCTATCCTTGGACAAATTAAAATATTCTTAGAAATGCCGGTAAAATAATATTAATTAAGTAATAATAATTAAAGTACACTATGATAAATTTGTAAAACTAAAAACATGATTTATCAACTAAAAATTTTACTAAAAACATCGTCTGCCTTCCTCTTGACAGGGTTCATTTGGAAACTATCTGCCTGTAACAACTTTGTGTAACACCATGCGAAAGCAATAAATATGTATATTGCCCATGTTTTGGACATGCAGAATGAATTGAAAAACCATAAGGCGAGCGCCTGTGTCCGGTCCGGTAAAGTTGAGTAGCTGTGAGAAAAAATATTATCTTAACAAAACTGGCAGCATAATCACTAGATCGCAGACCATCCTCGATCACCACTTGAACAAACTTCGTGACACGTGATCCATCATCACTGAAGAACCAATTTTCACGCACTCAGCGCTGATACTTTTCTCATTATACTTAAAATAACAAATATACCATCTTTATTTAACAAGATCAAATTTTATTAATTATATTAGTGTGTTTATAATTTAGAATTCAAATGATTTTATTTATAAACTATTTCACACTATCAACTGGATCTATTCGTGTTTTATTTCGTATTTTTAATGATCCTAATGATAATTACTGATTTAAATGGGTAAGAAGAAAAAAATTTAAACTACCCGTATTTTCGCTTTTATTTATCTGTTATCCTGACGTTTCCTATGGAGTTGCAAGTGTTGCAATAGCCGTGGTCGCAGGCAGACTCAAATAAAAACTTGGGATAACAAATAAAAATCCTTCCTCGGCCTGCCCCGGCTTCGGCGCCCATCTGCAGGCACCCATTGTGACTGTTGCCCATTTGTCTGTGACGATACGACTGACGTGACCCACCCAGTCCCACTTCAGCCTGGCAGTCTTGTCGCCAACATCTGCGATGCCGGTCTTCGCGCGCAGTGTGGTATTGCGGATCCTGTCGATTATCTTTAACCCTAACACGCTGCGTTCCATGGCTCTTTGGCAAACCTTGAGTTTGGGCTTTTGAGATTCTGTCAATGAATAAGTTTGGGCACCATAGGTAAGGACGGGCAGAATACACATGTCGATGAGTTTACGCTTAAGTGACAATGGAAGGTCTCCCTTCATTAGCGTCCAAGCGTTGGCGTGACGACCTCGATGCATTCCAGGATGGCTGGTGGGACGTGGCGAGTGATCGTGAGATGTGGAGGAACAGAGGGGAGACCTTTGTCCAGCAGTGGGAAAATAAAGGTAAAAAAAACAAATAAAAATGTAGCATAGTGAGGGATTGCGAAAGTTTGAAAGACGAGATGATAGTGGGTTATCATAAGGCGGCGAGGTAAAGTTAGGCGCACAATTTAAGTCTGGAAGTCTCATATAACAAGCTATGATTGTCACAGCATACCAACTCCACCAAATCATCACTGTAAGCATCACAACCACAAAAAGCGCGACTACACCGAGCTGCGGACTGTAGTTTTCAGACATTTTATGTGAACTCGCCGCACACGGTTGACGCCGGTAATCGGTACACGCTACGAGACGATGTGGCCCATTTCGTGTGGTTGTGTTGCCGCCACCCAACAAAAGTGGAAAAAATCGGACAAGTGCGAGTCCGGCTCACACACCGAGGGTTCCGTAAAAACATTTTATTTATATGGTAAACTGCAAATTAACGATTTTTGGATTTTTCCCTTAACTTGTGCCTTGCTTCTTGCCGAATCTCATGATTATACGGAATGGTCAAAAATTGAGATTACTTGAAAGCTTGATTTATTTACAGCTCAAAGGGACCGTAAATTTTTGTATTTGATATTAATTTCAACTTGATACCTCAACGCGTTCCTGAGGAAAAAGGTCTTGACAGACGGACAGACAGACATACAGATAGACCGACAGACGGACAACAAAGTGATGCTATATCACACTACTATTTTATATACACTATAAAATACATCCCACACCACACACACTAGGTACACTGTACACACATAACACACACACACACACACACACACTACAAATGCGATCAAGCAATCATTGCAGCTCAAGGGGCAATTCTTCATTAATTTATTTATTCTAAAAATTTGTAGTCACTTTTTTTTTGTTGTAAACTTTCTTGTAATTTTTATTTTTATTTCTTGTAAAACTTTAGTTATAAACAGATATGATAAAGTTAACTGGCGGGCTACTTTGCCGCGTCAAATTTATAAAAGTTTAGGATTAGGTAATGTAGATTCAATTTGGTTTAAGTTAAGTATTAATAAATGTATGATATACGGTAATGTAACTGTGAATCTAAGTATTATTAAATAACAATATAATAAAATATATGGGTTCCTTTTTCTCTTTTTAGTACGTACGGAAACCCTAAAAAAGTAGCTGTCGCCGCTTCTAGCTTTAGGTGGCGGCGATTTGTGTCTGTAGCGCGTGGCTAATTGGGTGCGTTGTCAGAACTCAAACCAATTCTAGGAAACCACGTGAAACGTTTACTTTGTCTCTGCTAGCCATGTATGCCTAACAAGGCAATACAAACACTGAATAATACATCGAATCGACTTGTCTGTTGCAGGTGATTGCTAATAGACAGCGGAAACAACAGGCTCTGAAACAATGTGTTGCCCATTGAGCTGTATCATTAGAAGCATCTTGCACCCGAAAATTCACTTAAAATGGGTGAGATTCACCCAATCTGAGGGGCTATTTAAAACGTCAGAAAGCTGTCGTATCAGCAATCTAAGTTTTTGTACGTGTAAAAAGCTATTTTGAAAACTGAATCCGTGACAGAATGGTATCCGAGCTTTAAGGTCGATCCGAAATAGCTTTAAAAATTGAATTTTGGGTTTGAAATCGAATCGGGCAAAAACTGAGGTTAACGGTCCGAAAATTTAACACGTTTTAAAAATAGCCCTGCTGGTCAATTGTTAGCTTTCGCTTGTCAATTGTCGCTTGGGTTTCCTTGCATCCATAATGTAGATTCTTGAAATTATGGCACATAACTTATCTATCTGTTACAACAATATATTTTTGATATGATAGTGATCCCAAAAGACGGAGCATAGGTATGCGATTTGAACATGCAACTTTCCTTTTCGCCTAGTACGAAAGTGAGATTTACATAATAACATCAGCACCTGGTTTACCCTTGCAGTTTAATTGTGAGGAGGTTCTTTATATAATGCCACATAACTCCTGGAATAACATTGGTAATATTAACATAGGTGCTAATCAAATCGGTGCTGTTCGTGGAATACCTCAATTTAATCAGTCGCTTGTCGTATGATCTTCAAATCATACTAATAAATGCGACAAACCACTTTTGCGAAGCCGCGGGCGGAAGCTAGCAGGTAATGTAAATTTTTAGAATAGTAGGTGCGTTTCTAATTAAATTGTTCGATGGTATTTCCTATATCGTAGCCTCATTTGCCCCATACATTGTGTCCAATGCATGTATGGATATAATGATAGGTTGTGTCAGTGGGAGAGTAAAAGGCACTGAATTATGTGAAGGGATGATTGTGTCTAGCGGTTACTTTTTATGACCACGTTACGTAATTTTACATTGGCTCTTTAACAAGGGGGTTGTTTCAACCTTATTAATAAATAAATATTGTACCTACCTAACTTATTCAAAGCGCGACTTGAGGACGAGCCCAGTGCAGTAATGCACAAGGGCGTCCATATTTTATCGTAATTACCTTGCAAAGCTCAATGACATTTTAGAGAATGTTTTAACTGATCGGTATTTAGAAATATTTCCTATATATTTAAAAAATCCTATATTTTTAACTAGCTTCCACCCGCGGCTTCGGACTTGCGTTTGCCAACTCATAGTAGCATATGTGTTAATCCAGGTTATAATCGACATACATACCAAATTGGTAGGTTAAAGAGGTTGTCTGGAAGAGATAGCTTTTAGCGACAAGACCGCCCACTGTACCTTTATTTGTTGTTTATTTCCATTGTTACTGTATTTATGTATGAATGAATGAAAACACTTTATTGTACTTACACCTTCATCATCATCACCCACATTAGTCCACTGCTGGACATATGCCTCTCCCAATACGCGCCACTGAGCCCGCTTATACCTTAAAAAATAAAAAAATACAGACGAAATAGAAGACACAAAGCAAATAGTACAATGGGAGGTCAAATCGCTAAAAGCGATCTGTTCCAGACCTTTTTAAGACAACTCTTTAGTTTGGTATGCAATAAAGAGTATTTCGATCATTCATTCAAATTTTATCGAAGGTCAGCCGTTTCGACGTGATAGAGTAACAAACAAACTGACAGTGAGACAGTGTACAATAATATAACAACACAGACAATGGTGGTGTTGCGTGGGGACAAAATGGTAGTGTGTGGTAATTAGGTAGTGTTAAATAAATAATAAATAAATACAGTGTAAACTCTATATAACGACACTCAAGGGACTGAGCATATTTTGACGTTATAGAGAGTTGTCGTTAAATGGAGAGAAGTAAAATCTGTATTAGAAAAAGAAACTAACTTCACTAATTCACTTCTACTAACAACAGTCTGCAGCTACACGTGCAAGCAATCCCATTTTGTAAACAAAAGAACGGATTTCTTAGAAAGTTTGGTGTGTATGATGCCGACAGTCGAGTTTATTATGGTCTAAGATAATAAAACGACAAAAGGATATACACAGCTGCGCAGTTTTTACTAATTTGGCAATTTAAAAAGAACTTTTTATTACAAATTGTTGTCGTTATTGAGAGTGGGTGTAATGCTATACAGAGTGTACCATTGTATGCAAGACAAGCTAAACCAACCAAAGCCGAGTGATTTCGACGCTTTAGAGAGTTTGTCGTTAAAACGAGTCACGTTACATGGAGTTTACACTGTATAACCATAATATAGCATAAAAACCGTACAAGGTTTGTCTCGGTAGGTACTTACATTCATCGATAGTATACGTAAATTTTACACATCTTCAACACAAATAAGGCAACACAGTACTCAAACCGCTTGCGACACCTGCTATGCAAATTAGCAATAAAAAGGGTTATTTTATATATTCAAATAAGTTTATAAATGAATCATGTTACGTATGATCTCTTCAGAATTAGCCCGGCATCACAATATGAGGTATTTAATCCGGCAGACGAGGGAGCATCCCCTATTAGGGTCTATAATAATACCTAATTGTTTCCCAAACAGACAGCGAGGGGGATAACTTCATTACATTGGTGGGGTGCATTCGAGTATGTACCTACTATTGTAGGTAGGTATGCATTCAATAATAGCTATAGAGGAAATCATTGTGGGTGGTATGTAGTCGAAAAGCTTTTGTTTTTTACATAGATTTCTTTAGTAGCAACATCAAACCTCAACCCACATAATAACTGGTTCAAATTAATACTTACTTACTATCCTGGCGCATTAACCCTGAAGCGGGTCTTGGCCTCCGACACTAAAAGATGCCACTGGTCACTATTCTGCGCCACTTCTTGCCAGTCTGACACTTGAAGAGCGCGAAGGTCTTTCTCCACCTCATCCTTCCAGCAATATCTGGGTCGGCCGACTGGTCAAAGTCTAAAGTCAAAAATCTTTTATTCAATAAAATCACAAGGATCACTTTGAAACGTCAATTTTACTGCCTGTTCCTTCGCGACCAAGCCAGGAAAGAAAGGCAAGATAACAAGACTGGTTATTTTTTTTATCATCCTTTTCGAATATATAACATTACAGGAAATAAATTACGTCTAAATTGTAACATTTTGAACGAGTTGGAGCAATTTCAGTTTCAATCCCAAGCTTCTCTATCATTTAAATAATCCGATATTTTATAGTAGGCTTTTTTATAAAGATTTTGTTTAATTGCGTTTTTAAATTTGTAAATTGTCAATTTTTGTACATCACTTGGGAGTTTGTTATAAAAGCGAACACCTTGCCCTTTAAACGATTTACTAACTTTATGGAGTCTACAAGTGGCAACAGCGAGTTTATCTTTATTTCTAGTATTAAAATTATGATTATCGCTATTTATCTTATAATCGTCGTCGTCGGCCAGTCCATGGCATTCGGCATTCCTAGGACTGGATTTAAATTAATAAAAAGAAACAATTCGTTACAATTTTGCAACTGAATACTATTTTATTTGTCACAATTCCATAATTTCCGTTCAATTCTCGACAATAGTCCAATATGAATGCACAATCGCAAATGCAATTCAAAGATATCAATCGCAGATTTTATAAGATTTCCTTTTGCACAACTGAAATCAAATTCAGTGGCTTTTAAAATACAGCATTACAGTAAAGAGTTTAATGAAAATATACTATTTATTAATTATTCTTATTTATTTTAACCCCTGACGCAAAAAAAGGGGTATTATAATGTTTTTAAGACGAAACGGGTCTTTTCACGCACATATTTATATCAAATATATTTTTATTTTGATATAAATCTGTGCGCGAAAAGACCCGTTTCGTCTTAAAAACATGAGTATAGTTCGCGAAAATTTAAAAACTTCTAGGGGTATTATAAGTTGGACGCCTATGTCTGTGTGTGTCTGTCTGTCTGTAGCATCGTAGTTCCAAAGGAACCGATTCAGAAGCGGCTTTTTTGAATAGAAAGCAAATTTTACGTGGGTGTTTCTTAGCTATGTTAGTATTAAATCTCCAATACAAATAAAGGAGGTAAGTATGGGTTTTTTTATCATTTCTTAAAATAACATCATACGGAAGGTGTTGATTATATAAAATCTTGATCAAAGTATGAAAAAGACTAGCTTCCGCCGGCGGCTTCTCACGGGTGGTTTGTCGATAAAAAGTATTCTATGTGTTAACTCAAGTTATAATCTACGTGCATACCAAATTTCATCGAAATCGGTTCGTTACGACGTGACTGAGTAACAAATAAATAAATAAATATTGCTGGACATGTCACACAACGCTATCTAACCCCAAACTAAGCAGAGCTTGTACTATGAGAACAAGATAACTGATAGAATACTTATATACTTTTTCAAAAATACTTTTCATACATAGAAAAACATCCAGACCTGGATCTGTAGAATAGAATAGAATAGAATAGAATAGAATAGAATAGAATAGAATAATCATTTATTTTGTACACACAAAATGACACATGAAATAATTTAAAGGAACAGTAGATACAATTGAATCCAATAAAACAAGTTCGACTCATGTGTCCGCGTACCAAAATGGCGTTCAGCTCAGCATAATGTTGGATGTTAAGCACCCAACGCTGATTTTCAGCTGAAACCAGAAGCAATAGGTAGTGCAGCAGCTACGTAGAAAAATTAAAAAAATAAATAAATAAAGAAGTGATTAAATAAAAGGTGTGTAGAGTTATATTTAAATGTAAATAGTAATTTTATAAACATACTTTTCTAAAATAATATTACATACCTATATATATAAACATACAACTTATGAACTTTCTTACGATTTCTAAGGTTATGGTAAATCATGCAAACATTTGTTCCGCGGCGGGAATCGATACCTCCTGCGTCTCAGCTGGTTATACGCCCACTGCGCCACGGAGGTAGTCAAAACAAATAAATAAACGAACATCCAAATTTTCGCATTGTTAATATTAGTGTTATGCAGATAGGAATGTGAACCCGACCGTTTATCATACCTACACTGTAACTAACATATTACAAAGATTAACTCTATGTTACAAACTTACAATTAAAGCCAATGTTGTCATCAATATCGCTAATAAACAAAAGAAATATAAAGATCATATATTCGCAGAACTTAGAAGTATTATTGCATACATCATCATCAGCATCATCAGCAGGAAGACGCCCACTGCTGAACATAGGCCTCCCCCTTTGATCGCCACAACGAGCGGTTGTTAGTCGTTTGCGCCCAACGGCACCCCGCGATTCTTACTAGATCGTCGGTCCACCTTGTGGGTGGCTGGCCTACGCTGCGTCTTCCAGTCCGTGGTCTCCACTCGAGAAGCTTTCTTACCTAACGGTTATCGGTTCTACGAGCGATGTGGCCTGCCTATTGCCACTTCAACTTGCTAATTTTGAGAGCTATGTCGGCAACTTTAGTTCTTCTGCGGATTTTGTCACGCAAAGAAACCCCGAGCATAGCCCTCTCCATAGCTCGTTGAGCGACCTTGAGCTTGATGAGGCCATGAGTAAAGGACAACGTTTCAGTGCCATAGGTCATCACTGGCAACACACACTGGTTGAAGACTTTAGTCTTCAGTTGCATACAATTTAAGCTCAATTAACTTTCTACCATATAATGTCCTGGTGTACAAATATTACAAAAAATAATTAAAAATTTAGATTTAGTGTTCCTCCACAATATAACAAATGTCAATGAAATAAAATAATGTCATGTCATATAATTAAAATATTCCACAATGGTGTAAAAAAAATTGGCTAATAATCATTTATTAATTCGGCGTTTAAAAAAAGCCAAAGGTCAATCTTTTGATTCGTAAAATGGTAATTTATTATATACAAGCTCCCGCCCGCGGCTTCGCACGCGTGGATTGCCAATAAAAAGTAGCCTATGTGTTAATCCAGGTTATGATCTACATACATACCAAATTTCATCGCAATCGGTTCTGCCGTTCCGGCGTGAAAGAGTAACAAACATCCATACATCCATACATACAAACTTTCGCGTTTATAATATTAGTAGACAGTAGGATCTTTACGGCCATGTATGAGAAGGTTAAATCTAAAAATAGGGCTCTGTACACACGGCTACACATCAAGCTATACATTTCCAGTATTAGCTGACTTCGCATTGTGTAGGCTTTTCGTAGAATGAGAGGTCAGCTTATGCTGGAAATGTATAGCTTAATGCGTAGCCGTGTGTACAAATGCAGTTTATGTAAGTTTCCTGTATTTTTCGCAATGCGGGCTCACTTTTCCGCTAGGAACTTGTATATCCTATATATTTAAATAGAGTTTCAGAGAAACTGTTATTGAAAACGTACTGTGAATAAATAGCTTGGATATATTCAAATCTAAATAAAAAGTTTGATTTTTGCTATAAAGAAAACTACTCTTTTCAGAAAATATTTTAAGAGGATGTCTATATAATGGTAAGCGAGACATGGTTGCTTACTATTATCTATATATAAAACAAAGTCGGGTTAGTTACAGCATTTAGAACTCAAGAACGGCTGGACCGATTTTGATGATCTTTGATTTTTCTCCGCCCTGAATAGCAGAATAACTATTAAAATATCGAAATAATTCACGCAAAAGAAAGAAGCAAATTCATTTTCTCATACATAGATGCAGCTAATGATGGCCGATTGACAATTCTACCGGGGTGATGTACACACGGCTACACCTCAAGCTATACAATTCCAGTATAAGCTGACCTCGCATTGTGTAGGCTTTTGGTAGAATGAGAAGTCAGCTTATACTGGAAATTATAGCTTGATGTGTAGCCGTGTGTACATTGGCAGCTCGCGTCATATGCATGTCAAGGCGGTACGAATTTTGGCGAGTCAGCTAGTAATAATATCAAATGTCGTAAGTAAATAAATAACTGATATTTGTTTAAGGATTCCGTACAAGCCTCTCCCGAAGAATCCCAAATACCCTGTTTAATTCCTCTAAACTTTGTTAAATCCATTTAATCAAACTCTTCATTATCAAGCCTACTGGCCAGTAAAGGCCCAATCAAACGAAGCACTGGACCAAACACTTGGTACACACGCTCGACCAGCCATATCAGATCTTCCGTACCAACGCGTACCCTTCAGCTAACCCTCACATGTTCTATAAGAGGTGTCAGCTTAGGCTGGTGGTTGGTCAATCACTTTGTAATTGGCTGCAGCAAGATACGCGTGAAATGATGACTGGCCCCTGACAAGGGTCTGAACTTACTCGAAGGCTTCGATTTGAACGGACGCGCTGTATTGTGAGTTATCTAAAGTCAGATTTTAATATCCGAAGGAAACATCCAGAAACATCCATTGAATTTGAAAGGGTAAAAAAAGAATTTGTTCAGTCATGGTTTCTACTCTCTCAATGGTTACTCTTGTGGAAACGGATAGTGATTCTACCAAGCTGAACGGTCAATAATAAATCTAACCTTATTTTGGACAAGTATTTGAGGTCCAAAATAAATAAGGTTCTTGCACTTCTCGAGGAAAATCAAATTAAAAAAGAATCAATTACCAAATTATATTTCCACAATAAATTACGATTTAGTATGTCAATTTACACTCATACTTATTTATTCCAAAACACAATAGACCACTTGGTTACGTCAGTAATAACGCTTGGCTTATTACATAGGTCACCAAAAGACATAAAAAATTTAACAAAAATTAAAACAAATACCTAGCGTTCCTTATTCAATACTACATGACCCGCCAGCGGCTTCGCACTCACATTTTTTTATTGATGATAGCCAAGAGCTTGACCACTACCTCACCTGATGGTAAGTGAAGGTGTGATCGAAGATGGAGCACGCTTGCCTAGAAATAACCTATTCACTCTGGACTTGAAAACTCCAAGATTATACTGGTTTGGAAAAACATACGCCGGAAGTGAGTTCCACTCCTCAATTGTGCTAACAAGAAAAGTTGAAGCAAATCATTTGGTACGGCAAGGTGGTATGCCGACCAGGTATGGGACATACCCTAATTATTTTTCTATAGAAACTTTGACACCCCATTTTCATCCCATGGGACCTGATTTATGGGATAAAAAGTAGCATATGTGTTAACACAGGTTATAATCTATGTAAATACTAAATTTCATAGAAATCTGTTAAGACGTGATTGAGTAACAACCAAATAAATAAATAAACATCCAAACTTTCGCATTTATTGATTGAGCGAAGCGAGATCTCCAAATCAACTTGGGCAAATCAGCGTTGTATGTGTGTATGTTTGTTTGTCCGAGTATAACTTTCGAAGCGTTTATCCGATCATCGTGAAATTGGGTATATGGGTAGGTAGTGATAGCACAAATTTAGTGTGACTAAATGAGCTAAAAATGTGAGTGGGTTGTTGATATATTGGGATTCAAAAGGTGTAAAATATACAAATTGAGATTATACGGTCAAGTGGCACGTGCAATAAAAGGGCATTGTGAGTAAATTTTGACCCCTTTTTATTTTTAATTTAAACCTTGTGGTTTTCAAGTTAGTACGTAGTCATAATAAAAACTGAACTTTGACAAGACAAAATTCACAGGGTACACCTGTGACCCCACAGTGCTGAAATTTGGTATGCGTGTAGCGTTAGTGACACAATTAAAGGGAAAAAGTCTGAAATCCAGAATAACTGCAATTTCTACCCCAAAATTTAACCAATTTACATGAAATCCTGTTACCTGTAATTTGAATGAAACTGTAGGTCAAGTAGCTGGTTATTATTTTGTGACACTATTTTGATGGTCGAAGATTACAAATAATATTTTTTATTTTTATGGGAGACTCGTGAGATCTCAGTTGGGGGCGAACCACTAGTAAAATACTAGCTGTTGCTCGCGACTTCGTACGCGTTACACTACTAAATGTGTAGGTCACCAAGAAATAAAGCTAAACTCGCGGTTGCAAATTGATTTGACACCCCATTTTTATCCAATGGGAGCTTATGTGTTAATCCAGGGTTCTAATCTACTTACATACTAAATTTGATCGAAATCAGTTCAGCCGTTACGACGTGATTGTGTAACAAACAAACAAATAAATAAAAAAAAAAAGCATCTAAACTTTCGCATTTATAATGTTACTGTGATTAAATTAAATTCTAATTGCATAAATACACATACACAATAATATTTTTTCTTATTTATATAAAATTAATGTATTGTTTCTATATTCTGCTTAATATTAAGCAAGGGGAGCACAGCTGCTTATCATACAGGCTTTTTAGTCTAGTTTAGGCAACTGAGGCTCATACATAATTGTTGTCACATAATCATCTTAATTTTTGTTACATGTACATACCTAATAATTATGTATTGAATTTTTGTATGTGTACATTTTGTCAAAATAAATATTCTTTGTTCTTCTTTATGCCTGAAAACTAAAGTCTTCAATCAGTGCGTCCTACCCTTAATGACCTACGATGCTGAGACGTGGACGCTCACGGTAGGACTAGTCCACCAATTTAAAGTTGCGCAGCGAGCTATGGAACGGGCTATGCTTGGAGTTTCTCTGAAGGATAAAATCCGTAACGAGGTTATCCGACAGAAAACCAAAGTTACCGACATAGCTCAACGGATTAGCAAACTGAAGTGGCAGTGGACTGGCCATATATGCCGGAGAACCGACAACCATTAGGGTAAACGAGTTCTTGAGTGGAGACCGCGTCTTGGAAAACGTAGTGTGGGGCCCCGGCCCCGGGCCCCGGCTAGGTGGAGCGATGACATAAGAAAGGTGGCGGACAGAAGAGCCGAAGACCGGGCTCAATGGCGCGTATTGGGAGAGGCCTATGTCCAGCAGTGGACTAATGTAGGCTGATGATGATGACGGTGATTGTTCTTTATTCTTCAATTCAATTCATTATTCAATATGGGTAACTAGCATCCAATAACTGGCGTAGCCACACTGCAAAATGCAGCATCAGTTTACAACTTTGAGCGTTTACACTGCTGATTTGCGAGCATGTTTCTAGCGAGGCGTTTAGTTAACGTGCTCGCTGCGTGCTTATGCTTACCAGTAGGGGAGTATTGGGGGGCCTGCATCACATCTCTCTCGCTTCGCTCGAGCGATGTGATGCAGGACCCCCAATATTCCTATGGTAATCTGTTTGTGTCGTGATTTGCACCGGCGCGTTCGACCAACAGCGATGCGCGATGCAAATGATGCAAACTTGCGAGAGAGATGTGAGGCAGCTCCCCCAATCTTCCTATGGTAACCTGTTTGTGCCACGATTTGCACCGGCACAATCGACATGCGACACAGCGATGCGCGATGCAAATGATGCAACCTTTTAGTGCGCTGTAATATTTTATCACACCTGACAACAATTTTGTTACACGATATTGTATCGACATGGCATTGTGTAGCTAAGGAGCCTTTGTTTTGCTTATCAAAGAATGATAATAATGTTATGTTCAGTTTACAACACAGTTAAGAAAATTATGAAAGAATAAAGAAGAATGGTAACTTTAACATTAGGCATTTCCTACCAAATAGGTAATAAATAACACAGGTCTGCGGTGAAAAAGTTAATTAAATAATTTCATATCAAACGTATAGATGTTGACCAATATATTGCAAAAAGTAAGCTTTGTTTTAATGTAGCACGACACATTTTTTTTGCATCTTGATAAAATATTGTTTAGGAAATGTTAGACGCGTATAAAACTTATAGGCTATTATATAATAAGAGTTTAAAATATCATTTATTGAAATCTCACATGGAGTGTTTTCCTAATAATCTAGGAGAAACAAGGTGAACGGTTCCGTTAAAATATAAAATAAATATAAAGAAGGTATCACGGTCATTGGGACGTTAATAATTGGTGGTGTTAATTAAATAATTTCATATCAAACGTGTAGATGTTGACCAATATATTGCAAAAAGTAAGCTTTGTTTTAATGTAGCACGACACATTTTTTTTGCATCTTGATAAAATATTGTTTAGGAAATGTTAGACGCGTATAAAACTTATAGGCTATTATATAATAAGAGTTTAAAATATCATTTTTTGAAATCTCACATGGAGTGTTTTCCTAATAATCTAGGAGAAACAAGGTGAACGGTTCCGTTAAGATATAAAATAAATATAAAGAAGGTATCAAGGTCATTGGGACGTTAATAATTGGTGGTGGACTATTGCTGGAGGATGCAAAGAGATGAAGTAAAGAAACATAAACGAAAACAAACAACACGCAGCTTTTTTTCGAAAACAACGTTATGATTAATCCTTTTTATTTGTATTTATACTTTTGTCTTTTATATTGATCGCTATTTTTTACTGAATAAAACTTTGGAAAATATTCTCAAATTATTCTCATTCATTTATTTGTACTAAACACTGTCCACATGAATCTGGTAAGTTTGATGTGGTATATATCGTATGAATACCGTTTTATATTACTTTTAAGTCAATTATAACAAATAATAAGCGACCAATAAAAACATTCCAAAAAAATATTTTGTAGACCTGTGTAATTATTTGGATTTTATTCAAGTCCTGGATTATTTTATACGTGATAAGTACTTAGGACTTCCTTATAAAAATTTCGTCTCAGGTATCTGCGACAACTCGGCGCCGGGCCATAAATGTAAAAAGTAAGGCACCGATCACGGTAAGCGATCAATGTGTAATCGAATTTAATCTCTACTTGCGTAGTGAATAAAGTTGATTATGAATACTGTAACAAAGGTAACTTTATTAGAATTCAAATAAGAAATTAATGAAATGATGGATGTGTACGCGGTTTAATAAATCGATGTGATAAATAGCAGTGCATTACACAATTTGCTTACAAATTCTATTGTTCGACGATCAGTGAAGTGCCGTTTGGATCAGAGAGTATGTAAGTGTTTTTTATTACATAATTTTTTTCTAATTCTCTTCTAATAATCATTGAGTTTTCCTTCTAAAATAATTATATATATTATTTGGTTACAAATACTGAATCTTTAATCATCTTTATGTATTCATTCCTTTCACTAAAGTCAAATAAGGCGTTCATTATTTTTATGTTGACTTTATTATAATAATGTGACTAATTATTGTGTTAATATGTCTCGAAGCTTAAAATCAGTCCAAATTAGTAATTTATCCAAACTGATAAACATTATAATTGCGAAAGTAACTCTGATGTCTGTGCGACTGTCTGTTCCGTTTCCCTTTTAACGGCTAAGCGGCTGTACCGACCTTCATGAAATTTTGGTAGGGAGAGGGTTTGAACTCTGGGGACGGACATTGGATACTTTTTATCGTGATAAACTTTATTTTAATAGCCCTTTTGATTTTAACTTTTTTATTGAAAGTACCGAGCTTTATTAACCATTGATAATTATGACTTTTCAGGCCTGGTTGGTCTCAGAATCCGTTTTGGGCTGATGAGACTCAAATCTCAGATGAGGAGCACGCTGAGTTTGGAAGCGCACCTGCTGCTGCTCCGCTGAAAAAGGTCACCCAGGATAAGAAAAAGGACGGCGCCAGCGCATCGAAAAAGCGGACGCCGAGCAGCGCGGAGCGCACGTCTTCATCAAAGAACAAACGAGTGCCGGCGCCGAAAGATCTATTTGGATCCGATACTGAAGACATTGACTTACCCTTAGGGCAACCCTCGGTTACACACCAGGTAGGTTATTCATAAAATCTTTTCTGCACTCATTTCAGGGTATGCGTGAAGGTCTTGAAATCAATTTGACGCTAAATGGTAGTATGAGTTAGTAAGCGTTTGTTTTGTTTGTTTGTTCACGCCGTTTTCTGAAACGGAGTAAACAGAATAATGATACGTACTAATTACCTTTTTCTTTATTCGACTTTTACGACTCATTGAGAGGATATGCCGTCGGTTAACTCTATGTTTTTGTTTTGCTTCCAGATAGACGTGGAAGGAATAAATAGATTTTAAAAAAATATTTTTCTATTTCAGGATTCAGAAGATAGCAGCTCTCTGAAGCCGGCACGGGCAGCTACATTGCGTAGCTTCTTCTCCCAGCGTGGGACATCCGGATATACCACTCAACGGGACCTCGCCCGCGTCGGGGAATACTACGTGGAGCTGAGAGTTTACAACTCTCAGGAAGTAGAGCATGAGCCCGGCAATGAGCGCTGGAAACGCGCGCTCGTCACTCTAAAACTGTGTACCGACACCAATGCGGCTGTATGGCGTAGTATACAAAATTTAGTGCAAGTAGGGAGGCAGGAGTTTAAGGCAATACAGCCAATCATGTACCCTATGAAGCCGCAATAAGTTTTCCATTTATTAGGTATGGATAAAGTTTGTGTAACATTTACCTTACTTTTTAAAATTATAATCTTATTACTTACTCGCATTTATATTCATATACTTTTGAACTATATCAATAAAAGATAATTATCATTCCTTACGTTATAATGAAATGATTGTTTTTCTTTTAAAGGTACGACAAAACCTTAAGAGTTCTCTGATCTTTTGTTTACTGATATTTCTGTTGTGTAATTTTATTGTCTTATTTACAGCAATTTGGCAAAATCGAAATATTGAAAAATGGCAAAGTTGAAATATTGAAAAATGGCAAAATTGAAATATTGAAAAATGGCAATTTGAATACAGAAATATTGAAAATTTGAGATATAGAAATTTTGATATATGAAAATACTTATTCAAACTGATCCGATCCAATCTTGAAGAGTTTCCTCTAGCATCAGTAAAATATGTTATGTTAGTTTGAACTAGGCTAATATTAAATCATTTAAGTAATTACCTACTTCATACCTATATAAAGTAGACAATTTTTAAGCACCTACCAGTTATAAGTGAGGCAAAATGGTGTTTTGTAAGGAATGTAATATAAATGTGTCTCGCCTCTCTTCACATAAGAAAAGTAGTATTCATAAATCAAATTGTTTGATCAACTCTGAGTTTCCAAATGTACAGATCATCGCTAGCGCATTTAAATCTAAAATCGTAAGTTATAAAAAAAATCCCGTGTCAAAGAATAAAGTGCCCGAGCAGTTTTTAAACAACGCTTTTACATTAGTGTTTCAAGTGTCAATCACTTTGTAATTGGCTGCAGCAAGATACGCGTGAAATGATGACTGGCCCCTGACAAGGGTCTGAACTTACTCGAAGGCTTCGATTTGAACGGACGCGCTGTATTGTGAGTTATCTAAAGTCAGATTTTAATATCCGAAGGAAACATCCAGAAACATCCATTGAATTTGAAAGGGTAAAAAAAGAATTTGTTCAGTCATGGTTTCTACTCTCTCAATGGTTACTCTTGTGGAAACGGATAGTGAGAATCACTTGATGAACTCACTAGAAACCATTGAACCAAGCTGAACGGTCAATAATAAATCTAACCTTATTTTGGACAAGTATTTGAGGTCCAAAATAAATAAGGTTCTTGCACTTCTCGAGGAAAATCAAATTAAAGTAAAAATTATAAGTGAGGCAAAATGGTGTTTTGTAAGGAATGTAATATAAATGTGTCTCGCCTCTCTTCACATAAGAAAAGTAGTATTCATAAATCAAATTGTTTGATCAATTCTGAGTTTCCAAATGTACAGATCATCGCTAGCGCATTTAAATCTAAAATCGTAAGTTATAAAAAAAATCCCGTGTCAAAGAATAAAGTGCCCGAGCAGTTTTTAAACAACGCTTTTACATTAGTGTTTCAGTTAATTAAGAAGTCACTTAATCGACACAATACTTTAAAAGTTAACATGGAACTTTTTGTGTCGTATTATTTACCTAAAAATGATGAAAAGGATATTAAGTCATTCAATGTACCATACACAAAAATTTATTTAAATTCTGATTTAACTACTTTTTATCAAGAATCTGTCGAGAAACTGATGACAAAGTGTTCAGAATTTGAACAGTCAGAATCTGGATGGGCCATAGATGCTGTTAGTCATTTAGAATTAAATATTAACCAGTATAATCCATTAAGAGCAGGCTCATATGTGAAACTGCCACGGCTTGGTTCAATGGTTTCTAGTGAGTTCATCAAGTGATTCTCACTATCCGTTTCCACAAGAGTAACCATTGAGAGAGTAGAAACCATGACTGAACAAATTCTTTTTTTACCCTTTCAAATTCAATGGATGTTTCTGGATGTTTCCTTCGGATATTAAAATCTGACTTTAGATAACTCACAATACAGCGCGTCCGTTCAAATCGAAGCCTTCGAGTAAGTTCAGACCCTTGTCAGGGGCCAGTCATCATTTCACGCGTATCTTGCTGCAGCCAATTACAAAGTGATTGACACTTGAAACACTAATGTAAAAGCGTTGTTTAAAAACTGCTCGGGCACTTTATTCTTTGACACGGGATTTTTTTTATTACTTACGATTTTAGATTTAAATGCGCTAGCGATGATCTGTACATTTGGAAACTCAGAGTTGATCAAACAATTTGATTTATGAATACTACTTTTCTTATGTGAAGAGAGGCGAGACACATTTATATTACATTCCTTACAAAACACCATTTTGCCTCACTTATAACTGGTAGGTGCTTAAAAATTGTCTACTTTATATAGGTATGAAGTAGGTAATTACTTAAATGATTTAATATTAGCCTAGTTCAAACTAACATAACATATTTTACTGATGCTAGAGGAAACTCTTCAAGATTGGATCGGATCAGTTTGAATAAGTATTTTCATATATCAAAATTTCTATATCTCAAATTTTCAATATTTCTGTATTCAAATTGCCATTTTTCAATATTTCAATTTTGCCATTTTTCAATATTTCAATTTTGCCATTTTTCAATATTTCGATTTTGCCAAATTGCTGTAAATAAGACAATAAAATTACACAACAGAAATATCAGTAAACAAAAGATCAGAGAACTCTTAAGGTTTTGTCGTACCTTTAAAAGAAAAACAATCATTTCATTATAACGTAAGGAATGATAATTATCTTTTATTGATATAGTTCAAAAGTATATGAATATAAATGCGAGTAAGTAATAAGATTATAATTTTAAAAAGTAAGGTAAATGTTACACAAACTTTATCCATACCTAATAAATGGAAAACTTATTGCGGCTTCATAGGGTACATGATTGGCTGTATTGCCTTAAACTCCTGCCTCCCTACTTGCACTAAATTTTGTATACTACGCCATACAGCCGCATTGGTGTCGGTACACAGTTTTAGAGTGACGAGCGCGCGTTTCCAGCGCTCATTGCCGGGCTCATGCTCTACTTCCTGAGAGTTGTAAACTCTCAGCTCCACGTAGTATTCCCCGACGCGGGCGAGGTCCCGTTGAGTGGTATATCCGGATGTCCCACGCTGGGAGAAGAAGCTACGCAATGTAGCTGCCCGTGCCGGCTTCAGAGAGCTGCTATCTTCTGAATCCTGAAATAGAAAAATATTTTTTTAAAATCTATTTATTCCTTCCACGTCTATCTGGAAGCAAAACAAAAACATAGAGTTAACCGACGGCATATCCTCTCAATGAGTCGTAAAAGTCGAATAAAGAAAAAGGTAATTAGTACGTATCATTATTCTGTTTACTCCGTTTCAGAAAACGGCGTGAACAAACAAACAAAACAAACGCTTACTAACTCATACTACCATTTAGCGTCAAATTGATTTCAAGACCTTCACGCATACCCTGAAATGAGTGCAGAAAAGATTTTATGAATAACCTACCTGGTGTGTAACCGAGGGTTGCCCTAAGGGTAAGTCAATGTCTTCAGTATCGGATCCAAATAGATCTTTCGGCGCCGGCACTCGTTTGTTCTTTGATGAAGACGTGCGCTCCGCGCTGCTCGGCGTCCGCTTTTTCGATGCGCTGGCGCCGTCCTTTTTCTTATCCTGGGTGACCTTTTTCAGCGGAGCAGCAGCAGGTGCGCTTCCAAACTCAGCGTGCTCCTCATCTGAGATTTGAGTCTCATCAGCCCAAAACGGATTCTGAGACCAACCAGGCCTGAAAAGTCATAATTATCAATGGTTAATAAAGCTCGGTACTTTCAATAAAAAAGTTACAATCAAAAGGGCTATTAAAATAAAGTTTATCACGATAAAAAGTATCCAATGTCCGTCCCCAGAGTTCAAACCCTCTCCCTACCAAAATTTCATGAAGGTCGGTACAGCCGCTTAGCCGTTAAAAGGGAAACGGAACAGACAGTCGCACAGACATCAGAGTTACTTTCGCAATTATAATGTTTATCAGTTTGGATAAATTACTAATTTGGACTGATTTTAAGCTTCGAGACATATTAACACAATAATTAGTCACATTATTATAATAAAGTCAACATAAAAATAATGAACGCCTTATTTGACTTTAGTGAAAGGAATGAATACATAAAGATGATTAAAGATTCAGTATTTGTAACCAAATAATATATATAATTATTTTAGAAGGAAAACTCAATGATTATTAGAAGAGAATTAGAAAAAAATTATGTAATAAAAAACACTTACATACTCTCTGATCCAAACGGCACTTCACTGATCGTCGAACAATAGAATTTGTAAGCAAATTGTGTAATGCACTGCTATTTATCACATCGATTTATTAAACCGCGTACACATCCATCATTTCATTAATTTCTTATTTGAATTCTAATAAAGTTACCTTTGTTACAGTATTCATAATCAACTTTATTCACTACGCAAGTAGAGATTAAATTCGATTACACATTGATCGCTTACCGTGATCGGTGCCTTACTTTTTACATTTATGGCCCGGCGCCGAGTTGTCGCAGATACCTGAGACGAAATTTTTATAAGGAAGTCCTAAGTACTTATCACGTATAAAATAATCCAGGACTTGAATAAAATCCAAATAATTACACAGGTCTACAAAATATTTTTTTGGAATGTTTTTATTGGTCGCTTATTATTTGTTATAATTGACTTAAAAGTAATATAAAACGGTATTCATACGATATATACCACATCAAACTTACCAGATTCATGTGGACAGTGTTTAGTACAAATAAATGAATGAGAATAATTTGAGAATATTTTCCAAAGTTTTATTCAGTAAAAAATAGCGATCAATATAAAAGACAAAAGTATAAATACAAATAAAAAGGATTAATCATAACGTTGTTTTCGAAAAAAAGCTGCGTGTTGTTTGTTTTCGTTTATGTTTCTTTACTTCATCTCTTTGCATCCTCCAGCAATAGTCCACCACCAATTATTAACGTCCCAATGACCTTGATACCTTCTTTATATTTATTTTATATCTTAACGGAACCGTTCACCTTGTTTCTCCTAGATTATTAGGAAAACACTCCATGTGAGATTTCAAAAAATGATATTTTAAACTCTTATTATATAATAGCCTATAAGTTTTATACGCGTCTAACATTTCCTAAACAATATTTTATCAAGATGCAAAAAAAATGTGTCGTGCTACATTAAAACAAAGCTTACTTTTTGCAATATATTGGTCAACATCTACACGTTTGATATGAAATTATTTAATTAACACCACCAATTATTAACGTCCCAATGACCGTGATACCTTCTTTATATTTATTTTATATTTTAACGGAACCGTTCACCTTGTTTCTCCTAGATTATTAGGAAAACACTCCATGTGAGATTTCAATAAATGATATTTTAAACTCTTATTATATAATAGCCTATAAGTTTTATACGCGTCTAACATTTCCTAAACAATATTTTATCAAGATGCAAAAAAAATGTGTCGTGCTACATTAAAACAAAGCTTACTTTTTGCAATATATTGGTCAACATCTATACGTTTGATATGAAATTATTTAATTAACTTTTTCACCGCAGACCTGTGTTATTTATTACCTATTTGGTAGGAAATGCCTAATGTTAAAGTTACCATTCTTCTTTATTCTTTCATAATTTTCTTAACTGTGTTGTAAACTGAACATAACATTATTATCATTCTTTGATAAGCAAAACAAAGGCTCCTTAGCTACACAATGCCATGTCGATACAATATCGTGTAACAAAATTGTTGTCAGGTGTGATAAAATATTACAGCGCACTAAAAGGTTGCATCATTTGCATCGCGCATCGCTGTGTCGCATGTCGATTGTGCCGGTGCAAATCGTGGCACAAACAGGTTACCATAGGAAGATTGGGGGAGCTGCCTCACATCTCTCTCGCAAGTTTGCATCATTTGCATCGCGCATCGCTGTTGGTCGAACGCGCCGGTGCAAATCGTGACACAAACAGATTACCATAGGAATATTGGGGGTCCTGCATCACATCGCTCGAGCGAAGCGAGAGAGATGTGATGCAGGCCCCCCAATACTCCCCTACTGGTAAGCATAAGCACGCAGCGAGCACGTTAACTAAACGCCTCGCTAGAAACATGCTCGCAAATTAGCAGTGTAAACGCTCAAAGTTGTAAACTGATGCTGCATTTTGCAGTGTGGCTACGCCAGTTATTGGATGCTAGTTACCCATATTGAATAATGAATTGAATTGAAGAATAAAGAACAATCACCGTCATCATCATCAGCCTACATTAGTCCACTGCTGGACATAGGCCTCTCCCAATACGCGCCATTGAGCCCGGTCTTCGGCTCTTCTGTCCGCCACCTTTCTTATGTCATCGCTCCACCTAGCCGGGGCCCGGGGCCGGGGCCCCACACTACGTTTTCCAAGACGCGGTCTCCACTCAAGAACTCGTTTACCCTAATGGTTGTCGGTTCTCCGGCATATATGGCCAGTCCACTGCCACTTCAGTTTGCTAATCCGTTGAGCTATGTCGGTAACTTTGGTTTTCTGTCGGATAACCTCGTTACGGATTTTATCCTTCAGAGAAACTCCAAGCATAGCCCGTTCCATAGCTCGCTGCGCAACTTTAAATTGGTGGACTAGTCCTACCGTGAGCGTCCACGTCTCAGCATCGTAGGTCATTAAGGGTAGGACGCACTGATTGAAGACTTTAGTTTTCAGGCATAAAGAAGAACAAAGAATATTTATTTTGACAAAATGTACACATACAAAAATTCAATACATAATTATTAGGTATGTACATGTAACAAAAATTAAGATGATTATGTGACAACAATTATGTATGAGCCTCAGTTGCCTAAACTAGACTAAAAAGCCTTTATGTATCATCTCCTTCATTAAGTTGGGATGCAATGTTATTGTTCACAAAAGTTGATCTTGATTTGATTTCTAATGTCGAAATGTACCAAATGCTTGAAAAAGGCATTAGAGGAGGCCTGGCACAGTGCTCTCTCAGAAATGCAAAGGCAAATAACAAATATTAATCAGATTACAGAAATAATGAGCCAAATTCATATCTTCTCTACTTTGACTGTGTCAACCTATACGGTTACGCAATGATGAAATATCTTCCCACAAATAACTTTTGCTTTTTGAATGATAAAGAAATTAAAGCTCTAAAAGATATTGAAATGATACCAGATTGCAATGATCGCGGCTATATACTTGAAGTAGACCTCGAATATCCCACAACAGATCATGATAATCACTCAGATTTGCCATTTGCACCCGAAAAATGTGTTCCACCCAGCGGAAAATGTAAAAAGCTTATCGCGAACTTACATAATAAATATAAATATGTAATACATTATACACATCTTAAAGAATGTATAAAAAATGGACTCGTGCTTTTAAAAATTCATCGTGTTTTAGCGTTTGATCAGAAACAATTCTTAAAACCTTATATTAAATTGAACACAAAACTGAGACAAAATGCAACATCTGAGTTTGAAAAAGATTTTTTTAAAAAACAAAATAATAGCATATTTGGCAAAACTATAGAAAACAAGAGAAATCAGATTGATGTTAAGTTGGTTAATGTATGGAAAGATATTTCAAACAAAACTAATAAATTTTGCGGTGCAGAAAAATATATTAGTGCTCCAAATTTTAAAAATTTGTCATTTTTTTCTGAAAATTTGGTAGCTATTCAATTACAAAAAACAAAAATTATTTTAGATAGACCAATATATGTTGGCTTTACAGTCCTAGAGCTCGCGAAAACTCATTTATATAGATTTCATTACTCTATAATGAAAAGAATTTACAAGGAAGATATATGCCTTTGCTACACAGATACTGATAGTCTCTTATATTTGATAAAAACTGACGATTTCTACAAAGACATGAAACAAAACCTTCAATACTTTGATACTAGTAATTTTAAAGAAGATAATGTATATAACATACCTCATGTTAACATGAAATTACCCGGTTATTTTAAAGATGAAATGGGTGGTGAATTAATTTCAGAATTTACAGGACTACGTGCAAAATTTTATTGTATAAATACAGAAACATATTCACTTAAAAAGGCTAAGGGAGCAAAAAATGCATTACGAAAAAACTAGACATGGCAAAATACAAACAATGTTTGTTTAAGAATGTTGATTTTAGAGATGATATGTACATAATAAAATCAAAAAATCATAAAATCTTTACTCAGAGATTGAACAAATTAATTTTAAATAAATCAGATGATAAGAGACAGGTTCTGACAGGTACTGTAACTACCTTACCTTGGGGTCACTATAGCAATATATTATAAATAAAATCAATATTTTATAAGAAAATTATAATGGCACTTTATTGCATAGATACAAATGTTATAAGTGTAAATTTATAAGTGTAATATGTTAACAATAAGAAATATACGTAAGAGGTTATTCTATATTACCTACCAATTTAAGTAATCTTAAAAATATTATTGTTTTAATAACTTTAAATATAATGTGTAATTAGTGTGTGACCATCTAATTTTGCAATATTCAATATATTTATACATAATTTTATAACATTGTGTTTGCATTTATTACCTCTTCCTACTGACCTGTCTAAATAATTAGGGATAGGATGAGAAATAACTGAAATCAAACAACCAAAGTACAGGAAATTAGTTTATTTATTAATAAATGATGAACATTTAATATAAATTTGGTGATAAAGGTATTTATCAAAAGTCTAGTCACAATCATAAAGTTTTTTTCCTATCTGTCTTATGAGTGCGTTAGCTGCGTCGCATTTTATAAGCAAGAACTTCAAAAAACTCAACACCCTGATGTATATCTTGTAGAAAAAGTATTGAAAAGAAAAGGAAACAAATTATATGTTAAATGGTTAGGTCTTCCATCCAGTGAAAAGATAATTATCAAAAAAATAATTCATATAATTGTGGTCACCTGTGTCTTAAGTTTTTAAATAATTTCTGGCGAAAACTTAACATAAATACCAAATAAATAGCATGTTTTATGTAACTTTTTTCAGTCTTTGTAAAATCATAGTTCAGTTCAAGACAATGTCATTCACTTTAACATTTTCCGGAAACCAGTCCATGTTAGAGACAACGTTTCATCCTCCTTTGATTTTAGAAGACCGTTATGAATGTGGTTTATTATATTTTTCTGTTTACAATGCTATACCAAACATAACTAGCAATAACAATGTATTTACTTATGGTGAGAATAATAATCAAATCAAAATACCAAATGGTTCGTACGATTTACAAGACATTTATGAATACATAAATAATATTATTAACTGTGAACTAAAGATTGAATCGAACTGCAATACTTCAACAATCTCTATATATTGCACAGAGAGCATAAATTTCCAAGCATCGAACAGTATCGGTAGTATCTTAGGATTTCGAAAAGAAATACTAGAACCAAATAAATGGCATGTATCAGTAAACCCAATCAACATTCTTCCAGTGTCAGTGATAAGGATCGAATGTGATTTAGTGCAAGGATCATACACTGACGGTGTATCATCTCATGTTATTTATGAATTTATACCAAACGTGTCTTCATGCTATCGATTTATTGAAAAACCAATAAATATTATATATTTTCCAATTAAAAATAAGAGCATTACATCAGTTACAGTAAAAGTTATTGATCAAAACGGAAACAACATTAATTTTGGTGGAGAAAATATTCAAATGTGTCTTCATTTACGAAAACCAACATGATTGTGTTTAATAGTCAAAACACTAATAATATAACATCAAAAACTAAATTAAAAAGAGTTATTCGAACAGAAACGTTCAAGAAACAAAGACGTATCAAGAAATTAAAGATTACGAAAGAAAATAAAGATTTCTTACGAGCTCTTGGGTTCAAAACATGAGTATCTTAAATATTGATGATTCACCTCATTTTGACAACTCTATCGAAACTTATGAAATTCATACCTACAACCCGTACAGTAACAGCTTCAACGAAAATGATGAAATCCGCATTTCCATTCATCAGCAGGACATATACGTATTCAGTCAACGGACTGGTAAATCAATTAGGTATATTTTAGCGCAGTAGTTTTAAGCCGATTGAAAAGCAGAACCAGTTAAGATCACCCAGATTAAATACAAGCGGTTTATGAAACAATAGCATAATGTTCCAGCAGACCATTTTGTGTAAGTGAACTGACTAATAACTGACTGGTAAATCAATTATATTTTACCGGAGTAGTTTTAAACCGATTGAAAAACAGAACCAGTTAAGATCATCCAGATTAAATACAAGCGGTCTAAGAAACCATAGCCTAAGTAGTTTTCGATTAGCGTGATTCGTTGAAGATTAGCGATGTCATGTAGAAGAATTGGAACGATCTGTCTAAACCAAGTGAGGCTGTGGTTAGCCGATTTCTATGACAGAATCAGTCCACAGTTTACCATAGGAGAATTGGGGGGTCCTGCATCACATCGCTCGAGCGAAGCGAGAGAGATGTGATGCAGGCCCCCCAATATTCCCCTACTCTTACCTTAGTGATTAGTAACGGACGCATTGCGTTTACCTACAATACGACTCACTGCAGTGTGGCAGCGCGAGGATATCGTTCGAGCAAACGCGGCTTCCGCATTGCGCTTTTGCGAGCTCGCGGTAAACACGCTCGCAAATCGCCAGTATGATAACGCCACGAGTTATTTTGTAGTTAGTATGAAGCTAAAAAAACACACTACTTTGGGTTCTCATTTGCTCTTTACAAACAACTTTGGTTGCTTCTCCAATCCATCAAAATACATCAAAAAATAATAAGGGTCATAAAACATGACATAAAAGTAACATTTTCTTTGAAGGACCCATTTTATACGCCACAATTGAAATAACAATAAAATTCGGACGTGTCCCATTACGTTCATTTTTCCTACGCATAAATTACGCGGCGTACGTTTCTGAGCTTCATCCCTTTTTATTAACTTGCCCTAAAGTACCTACGTGTCGATTTGATGTTAAAAAAATTATTGCTTTTTTCATAAAATCAAAAAGTTAGATAAAATATTACTGCTTACACTTGATTTTGTATAATTTGTTAAGTTTTAGGTTTATTAGTAACTAGCTGACCCGCCCGCGGCTTCGCACACGTTTTTGCGTAAAATATTACCCTCCTGCGCAGTCAGGTAATCGATCTTTTTAAGATACACAATTCCGTAGTAAAATAATTTGATCTATCTCGTAAGGTTCAGCCAGCATTTTCGATTTAAGCGCACAAAAATATATTTTTCGGTTTTTCTGTACTTGTATATGTTTGTATAATATGTATGTATTAGGTATACATACACATAAACCTTCCACTTGAATCACTCTATCTATTGCTGAAAACTGCATTAAAATCCGTTGAGTAGTTTATGAGATCTAAGGGAACAGACAGTGGAAGCGTCTTCATTCTATACTATGTAAAGATAAGTATTGATTTTATCATTGACAATTCGAATAAACACATATTACTGTAAATTTAAGATTATTATAGACATACGTTATGTCTATTATAGCCACTGGAGCATTAAGAAGGCATCAAAATAATATTTTTTATTTCATTTATTATCAACCGTTATTCGACAGAAGTAAAAATAGCGACAATTGTGCTACAATCCACTAGCCCAAACCAACAAGTATTATTTCTATGGTATAAGCCCCTTAAACTTTCCTCTGAGCAAAACGTGATATCTTTAATTTCAATGCAAAATTCACCTTAACATAAAGGAAACCTACCTGCCACTGAACCTTTTATTAAAAGGTTTTAAATGAAAAAAAAAGAGATTTTTACGCTCGAATGAAAGTGGATACGCACTGAGGCTAGATTAATTAATTTGGGTCAGAGCTCTCAAATGACTGTGATATTTTCCTGGATTTGCAGGTAAAAATAATTAAATAATGTGATAGGTGCTATAATGAAAATAATTAATTAATGTGCTATTATTTCTATTTCTGTTGTATTTACTTTAGAAATTAAAGTTAGTGTTTTTATTTATGATATCTAAATGCAACTGGGTTAAAACTTCTCCGTTTTTCCGCCAGACTTCGCGGTCCTGAGCTTATCTATACTTTTGATAAATATCTGTTAATATAAATACAGACATTTTAATTTTTTTTTTGTCATGACTATATATACATAACAAAGTCGGGTTAGTTACACCATTTATAACTCAAGAACGGCTGGACAGATTTTGAAGATCTTTGATTTGTTCTATTTGTCTCCGCCCCGA
This sequence comes from Philereme vetulata, assembly GCA_918857605.2. Classification (NCBI taxonomy): domain Eukaryota; kingdom Metazoa; phylum Arthropoda; class Insecta; order Lepidoptera; family Geometridae; genus Philereme; species Philereme vetulata. The sequence goes on from OU975476.1 coordinate 6,399,587, forward strand.
ATAGCAAAAAAACTAATAAAATATCGGAAAAATTCACCCAAAAATAAATTATGAAGAAATTTAATTTTCTCATATATAGAAGCTGCTAATGATGACCGATTGACAATTCTACCAGGTTGACGCGTGTAAATTGGCAGCCCGCGTCATATGCATGACAAGGCGGTACGAAGTTCGGCGAGTCAGCTAGTTTTACAAAAATAAATGGAATGTTAATCATAATAATACGAGGAAATTAAATTATAAATTAACACTATCTGATATTTAGATTATATTCCATTATTATAAGATTACTTTTGTGCACACCATAAACAACAAAACAGTTTAAAGTAACAGTATTCAAATTAATTATGTTATTTCTGAATATAAATTATCGGATTAAAATACAACAAAATAAGACAAGTAAATTTACAACAGACGGTATTTTCGCTAAAGAAAGTTATCTCTTCCATACCTTTTATGAGTTTAGAATTTTCTATAATTTTACAAAGGCAAACATTGCATACTGTTGATACTCTAAATTCACATGTACGATAACGTAATAATTATGCTTTTGACATCCATCTGAGTGAGTACACGGCGTAACTGTGACAATGCGACGTCACTAACGAAGGCATTGCAGTGTAAACTTGTTACGGGGGTGCAAACAGCCCCTGTTTTAAGCTCTATAAAGGGTGTTGAAAGATAGCTCCAGAATTTAAAGGTCAAGTTACTAATATTTTAAGTATTGTCTTAGGCCTACCAATCAACATTTTATAACTACTTAAATTTTAGTTTAAAGTGATTTTGCCTCATTCATCGCGTCAATGGTAACCGTGTTCAGATACTAAAGTATTTAAATTTTTAATAAGTAAGTATAAACCTACATATTTTTAATTAAGAAATAGTTTTTCTGCAAGGAACAAGAAAACGTCGTGGCATCAATCAAATTGATGTTATTTTTTTACATAGGTAACAGAGATGTTAAATAAAAACATAATACAAAATTCCGGCTTGAAAGATTTTGAGATGGTATTAAAGATCTTAGAATTATCCGTAAGTGTTCAGATAACACTAGGTATACAAATAAAATACTTTTGCCTAATAAAAATCCATTTATTGCGAGATATGTGAGGTACAAGCTGTTTAGTATTACATTCGAAGATTTAAAAAAATTAGACTTGAACCCGCGACGTTTCTCTCGATACGAGGATTCACTATCCAATTGTGCTACCGGACTCTGTCACGTCAGGGTCAAAATTAGTTAGATGATTTAGATTACGACTAAAGCGCTGTTAGCTCCATCTACAGGAAAACTTATACAGTTTTTGGCTTGCTCAATGCCAAACGTTGCAGTTTAGTACATTGAAAGATGTCGCGTTGCTTAATTCAAATACTATTTTTATTTTTATACTGTTATCCGAACACATACGGAAAATTCCAAGATTTTAAAACCATCTCTAAAATTTTTCAAGTCTAGACGGGACCTGAACCCGCAACCTCCCTTTTGATACGAGGATGTACTATCCAATTGTGGTGCAAGGCTCTGTCACGTCATGGTCGAAATGATCGAGATGATAGTGTTACATTGTCGCACTCACACACTCAAATGCATCACTTACACGAGTCCCCAATTTTTTTTTTGTCTTAGTAGTTTTGTAATCCTTTAATATTACTGCATATCATTTATCTTTATTTAACTTAAATTTAATTTTGTTTCTCTGTTCTCTTAATAGTCAAAATTTATACTTACTCGGTTTGGTCTCGCATATAATATCTGTTTAACTTCTGCAAACGCGGAGCTCATTATGTACATACATGTTAATTCTGATTTGTAAAATAAAAAAATATTTGTATTTGTATTGTACAGCCGTATTCAGCGTTTTACGCGTGCAGTGACAAGTTTAATCAGTTACCATTTTAATTGTAATAACCATCTCATAATTATTGAGTTAGTAGTAATATAATTAATCAATATTAATAATAAAATGCATATATTTGCTCACACACCTATTAAGCTAACAGAAGTAGGTCGGTACAATAATTACTAAATAAAGCTAGGTAGGTATAACAGTAGGCTTAATTCTAAGTAACATTAGTACATTATTGTAGGTAGCACCAAGGTAGAAGGTGGTAAATAGGTCGAGAGCTCAGCTACGCTGGTTTTCAGCCTCGCCTTGGCAGAAACATCTGCAGCTGCCGCCGCCACAGATAGGGTACTTGTCATCTAAATATTCTTTTTTACTACAGTAGTCTTTTTCTACAAGCAATTGTTTTAGTTTTGCTTTGAATACGTTCAGACCAAAACTCAAGCGTCTAATACAGACTGTTATATAAACAGTCAGCACTACGGATAATTTTTTGTTATAAAGATTTTTATGATTATTGATTTTAATTTTTACTTCTGTTTAATAGAAAAAATGAGAAAAATATTATGGTAATAGACAAACGTATAAATAATGTCACAGATATACTCGTACTTGTACAAGTCAGCGTTGATAGTCGAGCAAAACACTAGTGTTGCATCATTATCTAGTTTCACCCCATTTGGTATCTAAAAGCCAGGGTAAAATGAACCTTATGCTTGTTCAGTAGGACTGTTTTGTTTAATTTGTCGCGATAATTTTGTGTGCTTTAGTGAGGCGAGTTGTTTTTATGGCGAAGGAGGTTTCGTGTAGCGCGGAAAGGCTTTGTATATCCATAGGATAGGGTTATAGTGATGGCGTATTTGATTTTTATTATTACTCAACTAACTGACTAACGAAAAGCCGCGAGTAACGACTACTTATAGAATGACCTGATGAACAACGCAAGAGTTCAAGCGCTAAATTTAAAATTTAAAAAACCCGCGATTTATAAAACACCCATTTTCCATTTTAGAGATCTCTTCACCGAAAAATCTTTATTACAGCGTATTCTGGCGAGTTAACATCAAACCACTTATTTATAAACCATAACGGATGAATCACAAACCTTTTATAGAAAACCGTATCGGAATCGGTAATACCGTTTTAGAGATGAATGGAAAGACGCAAACAACCTCCTTCTCCGTTCCGTCGTGGGTAAAACTATAGGGCAATATTATTTTTTGTTATAATAACATTCTTAGCCCGTGTCGACCGTCGACCCGCTGCTAGGCATAGGCCTCTCTTTGTTTCTGCTATTCTTCCCTATCCTGTGCCAGTCTGAACCACGTACGATCCACGGTCTTATGGATGTCGTCGACCAATCTCGCTGGTGGACTTCCCCTATTTCAATTCCAATAAAAAAAGCAGTGTGCTTTAGACCACACGACTGAAGTAAAACTTCTTTTTCAAAATATTAATTTAAAAAATTGTTCAAGAACGAAATGAAATTACAAATCACCGTTTGTATAACGCTAGCTCGCAAACAAACTGGGTACTGACTGAGATATATATATATATATATTATATATATATATATATACATTACGTACACTGGCTATGAGAGGAAGAGAGAAAGAAAATGTACGTGCGCACTGCTCTCTCTTGCTCCTACAGTGTGATATAGACAATAGGCCTGCACTGTGTCTTAGATATATGAAATGTAACTGGCTATGAGAGAAAGCAAATACGTGCTCGCACCTCTTTCTCTCTCTTGCCCTTGCAGTAATATACGAAACGTAACTCTCTCTTTCTATCTTCAGTAACTTATATATCCCTCTCAACTTCCGTATCACACGTTTTGTAACGCTCTCGTCACGTACCAGCTTACTCCCCAAGTCAAGCGTGCGTAAAGAAGTTTTATTTCAAAAAATCGTAATTAGTCAGGCATCACATTAATACAAAAATGTTGGGCATATATAAATAAAATCATCATTATTTTAACTGTCACGTGATCCTTATGGCCGTGATATGGCGGTTATAATCGGAATGGATATTAATAATCTCTGGTATACCGAAATATTTTTTACCACACGAATTTAGCACGATAGCTTTAAAGAGAACATCAACTGTTTTTCCTAGAGAATACAATTCGGGCCTTTTTAAAATAAGAGTAAATAGGTTTCTTCTAATTTAAAACCACAGCATCGTTTTTAGGTTAGTTTGTAGTCAAACAAAGATCTATGTAGGTAAAAAAAACAAGCGGTTAACCAAAAGTAAACCTTCTATCCAATATGATTGTTTATTTTCAAATTAACTTTGGATCAATCATTCCGGTTCCGAAGGTGAATTAAATGAAAGCTTAGTACTGATGAAATCAAGTTCGAAAATACTACCGCTGTGACTAGGGCCACCGCCTTCGTTTGTGCACTGGGGGCAATGATAATACAGCCTGTTCGGGGTTGATGAGAGCTCGTTACAAGGCACATTGACAGCGCTGCTTCAGATTCACTCGTCATTTTCATAATTATTATTATGACTATTTTATTTTCAGTACTGATACTGACAGTCTGATAAAAGTTCTTTTCACCAGCGAGGGAAACTGGAAAAACCTCTGTTGGTATGGATTCCTATCAACATCATCATCAACCTATAACAGTCCACTTCTGTGCGTAGGTCTCTCCCAGGGTGCGCCATTGAGTCCGATCCTCAGCTCTTCTAATCCAATCCTTGAAAGCCACAGCGCGCAAATCGTCATTCCATCTAGCTGGAGGGCGTCCTACACTTCAATTGCCTAGACGTGGTCTCCACTCCAGAACACGTTTACCCCAACGGTTATCGGTTCTGCGACAGATATGACCAGCCCACTGCCACTTCAGCTTGCAGACCCTCTGAGCTATGTCTATCACTTTGGTTCTCTTTTTTTATACAACTTATATGGCAAACGAGCATGCAGTCCACCAGATGTTAAGCGGCTACTGCAGCCCATGGATATCCACATAGAATTCAAAACAAGGTATTATGTTGTCTTGATCTCTATGTGAACACGTTGTCATACTATAGGACTTAGCCGTTTTACCTATGTGCCAGTAATTACAGGAACATACCATTACCATCTAACCGGAACACAGCAGCACAAGTACCTACTGCTATTTGGCGGTAGATAAAGGTACGTCGGTGGTGCCCACTTCATCGAGCCCGTTCACAAAAGCTCTACCACCTGTAACTCTCTGTCGGATAACCTCGTTTCGGATTCTATCCTTCAGAGAAATCCGAGCATAGCCCTTTCCATAGCTCGCTGAGCGACTTCAATTTGTGGACCTGTCCCACCGTATGTGTCCACGTTTTGGCTGCGTAGGTCATCACAGGTAGGACGCACTGGTTAAATACTATCGTTTTTAAGCATTGTGGGATGGGTGACGAGAAGATCTGACGAAGTTTCCCAAACGCTGCCCAGCCCAGCTGAATTCGCCGGTTTACTTCTTTCTCGAGATTGTATAGGTATTTACCCATTTGCAGAGTCTGCCCAAGATAGACATAGGTACTCCTTCACAACCTCGAGAGGAGTTCCAGCGACTGCAATCGGCTCTGGGGTAACACGATCATTAATCATGATTTTTGGTTTTATCTAAGTTCATTCCCAGGCTGATGCGTTTAGAAGATTTCTATATCTAGGCTAAACCCACAGAATTGCAGTTTTTGTATGCCACTATAGCAAACCTTGGCCAACTTCATTATCATTATATCAGCTATAGCTGGTGCATATTATGGCTCCCTGTGTTTACAATGGATTACCCGAGAATATAAGAAACGCCTGCACGACACAATCCTTCAATAATAAGCTCAAATGGTGGTTAGTCGAACTGACGCCTGAACTAAACTGAACTGATAAACTTTCGACTGAGGCTGACCGAACGTAGTTTTTTATTCGATATGTATTTTTATTATTACTTTAAGGTTCTATGTATAACTGACGTGATGATTTATGATTATTATTGTACCAACCTGTGAAGGTATCAATTGAAGATTTTTTTTACCCTAAATAACTATGAACTAGAAAGTCCACTGCTAAACATAGATAGTCTCCCCCATAGATTTCCGGAGCGACCGATCTTGTGCGGCCTGAACCCAACGGCTCCCAGCCACCTTTATCAAGTCGTCTTTCCATCTAGAAGGACCCTACGCTGCGCTTTCCAGTGCGTAGTCTCCTCTCTAGAACCTTTCTGCCTCAACGACCGTCAGTTCTTCAAGCTATGTGCCCCGCCCCCTACCACTTAGAATAGAATAGAATGATTTACTTGAAACACACAAAGACACATAGAACGGACCACAAAGAAAATAGGTAGACAGACAGGAAAAGTACAATACAAATGAGATTATATTAGACCTACTACACGTACGTACCTACCCCACCAGTAGGTAGTAGGTAGGTGCACCAACTAGTTCCGCTCCGTGTCACGCGTGGCCAGACAGGCTCTGCCTCAGCTTTATGCTCCTTTGCAATAAATGATGCAAAGCAGCGCTGGTTTTCAGGCAGAGCCTTATGTAGGGTGACGTCACAAATTTAAACATAATAAGACCAATTATACAAATATAAACATATACAGGGCGTCCCACGGCTATGATATATGGAGGGAAAGTACCTTAAATATTGTAGATGAAACAATTTACTGAAACAAGACATTATTTTAATTTAATAAACAATTTAAACTGCATTCATAGTTTTTCAAATAATTACATGGTTGAACCGGGAATCAAACCCGCTACACGAGAAAAAAAATTATCTTAGCTTTATCTTACCTTCATCATAAACATTATTTTTTGCTGAGTAACAAAGTGTCAGAAATAAAAGGAAGACCATGAATTATAACATTTGATGTGAAATTTTGTTCAGAAAAATGAAACGCTGACATAGCCGTAAGGAGATACAACTGCGAGACAGCAATGCGGCTGGCTGATTATCCTACTAATATTATAAACGCGAAAGTTTGTTTGTATGGATGTTTGTTACTTTTTCACGCCGGAACGGCTGAACCGATTGCGATGAATTTTGGTATGTACGTACTCGTAGATCATAACCTGGATTAACACATAGGCTACTTTGTATTGGCAAACCACGCGTGCGAAGCCGCGGATTGGTCAGCTAGTAAAGAAATAATTCAAAAATGGGTTCCATTTTCAGACTTTTATTCTTTTGTCTGTCTTTTTCATTTTTGGATTTTTGCATTGTATTGTTAATTTGTTACATAACCATCACGTATCAAAATAATTTCGATTTAATGGAAGCATACTTTTTGAACCACAAAAACATTACATTAGCCTTAGCGAAAGATATCTTGATAGAAATACACCATCTCGATTTATTATAAAACGGTTGGTGAATAATCTGATAAAGGGGAATGCCCGCCTACCATAGTAATTTAGGCCCTCAGTGCACACTTATGGAAGTCTTACCATAATAACAAGTGTTTAATAAACTATTATAAGACAAAAGGAAGGTTCAAGAAAAAGTTGGGGTTCAATTTTTATAATTTATTTTATTTTTAACAAAAAATATTTTTAACCAGTGTTTCAAACATATATACGGATTTATTGCCTCTGAAGTCTACAACAAAAATAATAATCATCTATTCTAAGCGTTTTAAGTGTCATATACAATTAAAATATCGTCCAGGAATTGAGCTGCAGGATTTATGTTAGGTTGATGCCGTGGCCAACCTAAATACCAAATAACAGTCATTACGTGGGCACAGCATCCAACAGTTCGCCGGCCAACAACGCAGCTGCAACAATAGTCAGTTACGACTCTATCACTACGACTAAACACAATGTATACATAATATACTTTACGACTAACATGTCGACTCGATATCTTTGCTCTTAATAGACAGCTGTCTGGTGCAAAGTAACTAGGATCTAACATCCCATTTCTTTCTCTATACACCTCTATTTGGTAACATCCATCAGACCTTATATGTTCCCCATAGTATGAGCGGGCCGGTTTCAGCTGATAGGTCCCGCAGGCTTTTAATATAAGTTCTTCATATGAAAGAATTGGGAAGTCACTAAGATTTTCTGAATTAACATTTATATTTATAAAGTCTGCCCTAGCTCTATTTAAATTGTGATCCTTTACATAATCTGCAAGATCATTATTCATATTTACATTCACTCTTTGCAATATTTGTGCAGCGTCTTCCCTATCTCTTATTTTAGTATGAAACTTATTTACAAGTGCAGCAGCCACAGTAAAATCTACCATAAGATGCTTTGAAGCTCTGTTAAAAAAGTTTTGCCGAAATAATTTAAAAGCTGTTTTAATAATGTCATTGACAGCTACAACAACCCAGCGACATAAGGTAACTGCTCTTGACTTGTTTGCCTGGCTAGAAGTGAGTTGTTGTTCACTAGCTTCAGGAGATAAAGGTACATGAATACTGTAATTGCAGCTTTGCAGTAATGGCAATGAGTCTCTGAATCCCCTATCTAAAATAAAAACATCACCAGGCTGAAAAAATTGTCTATATGGACTTGTATCACATCCAAACTCTTTATTAATAATATCGGCGTCTGTTGTTGTTGCAGGATAGCGGCCAAGAACATCTACTATGTAACCATCACAGCACACCAACAGAAATGGTTTTACCAAGTTACGGTATTTGCGTAAAGAATATGATTTCTTTTGGTACAAGTAGTTTGAGCTCTTCTCTACATAAATGTATGTACCATCAGCAATGACAATTGGTGTCCTATCTGGTCCTCCATAAAGACCATTTGGAATTAATAAATTCGAGATATTTCTTGTCTCGAAATATCATTTAATCCTAAATTATTTAATATATTATTAAATTTCTTGGCACAAAGTCTTCATATATTATTTCTCTTGCTGTTTTCATATAGCTCTCCAATGTGCTCCTTGAAACCCGCAATAAAGCTGACATTCTCTCATCACTATCATTAGTTCTTAGCTTCATTAGATAAACAGCTAGTGCAAAAGCACCCTTATGTTCACTGTTGAGTCTGGGTACTTCCAAAAGTATTTGTGCAAATTGTTCCTTTGAAAAGCCCAAATAATAATGAACAATGTAATCTGGTAGAATTTGTATGTTTTCAATATCCAAGTGAATTAACATATTATCCTTCAATAATGAAATAAGTTCTTCAATTTGCTCAGCAGTAAGTCTTGATAGGATGTATGATAGACTGTAGAAGTAAATGCCATGAATTACTTCTTAAATGATAAAGACAAATTCTACAATCAGGAGGCACATAAAAATTATATGTACGCAGTAAATTCACTCGCAGAATAGATGGGACTAATAGTCGCTCAACCTCATTGCAGCCAGGGAAGAAACATTGTCTTTAGAGTGTTTGGTGCTCTAATGTAATTAGACAGAATAGTATCACCAGCTGTAAGTGTGTTTTCCTGTTCAGATCTTGAGGGTGTGTGATCCTCAAAAGATTCCTCTGAAGGAGCACTCGAAGCAGGTGGTTCTTCTGTAGAATGTAAACGTGAGGCTGCTCTTTCTGTCCTCCGCCAACAGGAGTGGCACAAAAGAGCTGATGCTGGCAACTGCAAAAAAAAATTATAAATTGTAGGAAAACTGTCATCATAGCTGTTTAAGGTTAACTGAGACATAGTAAAACACAGTTCTCCCATTTCATGTTTTGTTAATCCTTCAAGTCAGGCAGTTAAATTGACAATTAAAGAACAATGCACCCATTACTGAATCCAATCTCACGGGCCTTTAAAGATTAAATCAAAATATTAATTTAGATGTAAAAAAATCTATATTTTTAAATTGCAGGTAACTAACATCATGCAAGTTTTTTTTTATAAATAGGTTCACTGAGACATTTAAAATGTAGTCATAGTTCCTCCGTTTCATGTACTGTTTTAAAAATTAAAATATTGAGATGGAAAAAAATCAATACTATATTAATAAATATGTAAATATTTTCTTACCTCACGTGGTGCAACCTGCTGACTAATCATATCTCTTATGCGATTTTCACGTGGGTAGTCAGTTCTTAGCCTATGTGATCTTTGTTTCAACAGAGAACGGCCACAACAGATGCACACTTGAGAATGACCAACAATTGGTTCTATAGGGGCTTGGTTGGATTGCTGGCGTATCTGATTCCATGCTAAGGTCCAGCATGAATGACATACCACATTTTCACTTGAAACGCATACCTAAAATGAACATTAATATTAGTGTTTATTTTATTATTATTAGTACACTATTTCAATTCCATTTACTACAAATAATACCGAAAATATATTAAGTATTGTTTACCTGTTGCGGTTCAACCCAACGCAACGTTGAATAATATTTCTCACTTCTGGTATTTCTAACACATGTCTGCGCATTCTCGAAACATTAATCCCACAATTTACACATCATATTTGTGTATTAAGTGATTGTTGTGGTGGTAAACTTGGTCCAGGGAGATTGCCGGGGTTGTCCGATGTGGCTAGCATCAAATCAGGGTCGCTGCTGGGGTCGTCGTGAAAAGAAGGTGCGGAATCCATGTTCAGGCCGTGGTCGTCGTTTGTAGAAAGGTCGTCAGAGTCAATGTTCATAACCAAATCAAAAATCTAAGAAAAAACAATAAGATGCAAAGTGGATCGCAAGCGCACGGAAAAGCAATTGATAAACAATGCAATGACCTCTATGACAATGACAGACATTACAAGTTCTTCAAGTGTTGCCATTTCAAAAACCTACCAGAATCGATTTCAAAGATTTTACAATCGATTACTATGTAAAGTAGCACATAGACTTGTAATAATAATAGGTATTTGAACAAAATAATCTGTTTACGAAATCGTTGCATAAGAATAAGGATTATAAAATATATATCCCCAAAATAGAATTTCTAGATGAATTAATGAGATTAAAAACTTGTATTTATAAATCGATATCATTACGTATCTAAATTTTTTACTATCGATTAACTGTGGATTAAATCTTTACAAAATAAGTTATTTACAATGGCAACTCTATTTATTACAAAACGGAAATAGTTTTTCAAACTACAATACACTTACACTTAAAAATAAATAAAAAGTTCTATTGTTTAATTTGTAGTCCCAAAAAATTAAGACTAATATTTTAGCTTTTTCTATAGAAATGAATTTAGTGTGCACGTCTGGGCCGTAGGTCGGCATTCCCCTTTGGAATGTTTCGATCACCGCTTACCACAACCGCGGCACCAAATGACAAACATTGACGATGAACTCGACACTTTGATATACCTTGAGGCAAATCCTAAAAGTTCAGTGAGGGAAGGTGAAGAATAAATAGGAATTTCGAAAAGCAAAATACACCGTGTAATGAAAAAATACAAATTCAAAAATTACGTTGAAGGGCAATTAGTACAAAAATTACGGCCGGGTGATGCTGAAAGACGACTTATTTTCTGCCAAGAAATCACTCATCCTAGAAGATCAGTATTTTCTAAATAATATTATCTGGTCAGACGAGACAAACTTTAGCCATAATAGTAGAGTATGTTCATTATGAGAAGAGTCGTGGCGTTTTGAACTAACATTAAAATTGTTATTTGGCAACCCAATCCAGCTGTCATCTGTCTCTTATATTATTGTTGATCTGGTTTTTGTTCTAGATAATTACTTAATTATGTCGAAAAGAGGAAAAACGTTCCGCCGCTCTGTGAGGCAAATAATATATAATGTTATACAGTTTTGTCTACGCGAAAAAGCGTCAAAAAGCCCTATCATCGACCTGAAAAAAGCTACGGAACGAGTAGTCGCAATGACTGGTATGTAATCGCTTTCTTGTGGTATTTTTGGACTGTACATTGATTTCTTAGACGAAATAAACAGCGTCTTTAGTGTTTTGTGTGTGATTAGCGTAAACGGAAATACTATATTAGGTATAAATCACTCGAGCCTAAGCTAACCTATTTTTGTAGTACGACTAACACATATTGATACTTTGCGTTGTTAGATATTAAACTGATTATGAACATTTTATGTTGCAGGTGTTAGTAGAGTCACTGTGACTAGAATGAAAAAAGAGGGTGCTGTAAAAAGAGCTGTGTGGTGCACTCCAGGGGAATAACGCGAAGGCCGGCCCAAGACAAAAATTCTAGACGATTTTGACAAATGTGCTCTACGGAGCAAAATTAAACAATTTTATACTGTTTGAAAAGAGGTACCGACTCTAAGGAAGCTGCATAGAGTACTAAAAGAAAACATAAATTTTGGTGGTGGAATGTCTAGTCTGCACAGTGTTTAGAAAGAAATGGGATATCACTATAAAAAATGTCAGTCAAAACGAAAAATACTTATAGAGCGGCATGATATTGTGGCTTGGCGTGCCAAATATTTGCAACCGTTTGAGAGAAACAGAAAAACCAATTGTTAATGTAGATGAGACATACATCCATACTGCGCATGAAGTCAACAAGTGCTAGCAATGCCCAGATGAACCTGGGGTATCTAAAGCCATTTCCCTTGGTGAAAGATATATTATCGTACATGCTGGTACCCGGAATGGATTTTTAGATAATTGTTTACAAGATAGTTGTATACAAGGGTAAAAATACTTCAGCAGATTATCACCACGACATGAATGATGAGAACTTTACGAAATGGGTAACACAAAAACGTATACCCAATCTTACCGAACCATCGGCGATTTTGATGGATAATGCATCTTATCACAGTGTACGTATAAATAAACCTCCAAATAACAGTGACAAAAAAGACACAATGAAAGAATGGTTAAATGATAATGGAATATCATTCCCAGAAAATGCACCTAAAGCTGAATTATTCGATTTAATAAAAAGAACAAAGGTGATCCCGTGTACAAAATAAATCATTCATGTGGTGATGATAATCTGCTGAAGTATTTTACCCTTGTATTATCTATAATTGTCAATTTTTACTGTATATTAAGATAATGTTAATAAAATTATAAAATGTCTCCATGTTTAATTTTTTAAGTCTGGGTATGCAGTCTAGTGCAACTCATCAGTAGGTACTAGAAGAGTAGAAAGGCCATGCTCCATGGAAGCACGTTAGACTTACAACATAGCTAGACACTATCCTATATAAATAATTTTTATTAAAGCCAGCACTTAAACCTCAGTAGAATCATGCATGCCCATTATTTTTGGCTCATCACATAACACCTGTGCTGTGCTATGGTAGCCAATTTTAATCAGCATTATGCGAAGATACGTACCAACCTACCTACTTAATAGCAAGTAAGTACCTACTGATGACAACAGTTGGTGTCTATGAATGTCTGTCTACCAAGTATCAAAAACTTTTAGTCGTACTGGCAATGACAGAGCAGTGTTGTCAACGCAACATAAGTAGTGAATTGGCACACGCGCGACCTCAATTCCTATGACTCTTCTCTTATTGAACAGACTATATGTACAACCGACACAATAATCGCATTTGATCCAGGGAGAATCCCTTACGTATCCGCGAGACTAATCAAGTGCGTTTTTCGTTCAACTGTTGGTGTAAGATTGTAAAAAAACCGGGTCCTCTTAGTATATTTTTACGAAGGGCATCTGAATACGGAAATACATTTAGAAATACTTGAGATTTTAAGAAGTGAGATAAATAATCTTGCGGTTGCAGAACGACGAAACCTTACTTTTCAGCAAGATGGGGCTCTGGCTCATAACAGTCACAGAACAAAGGCATATCTCAATGAACACTTTATTTCCTGGATCGGGACAAATGGACAAATAAGATGGCTGCCGAGATCCCCAGATCTAACTCCGTTAGATTTTTTTTGGGGTTATGTTAAAAATTTGTTTACAAGAACCAGTATGAAAGTGTCCACGAGCTACAAGCAGAACTTAGACGTATTATAATATACTAAATATCCACTACAACATGATAAAAAAATTGACAGGGAGCAATATAATCAAAAAAGTGCGACTTTGTATTCAACAGAATGGGACTCATTTTGAACATTTGATTAATTAAATTGAATAATTTTGAATTTAAAATGTTATAATTCATGGTCTTCCTTTTATTTCTGACACTGCAAAAGTATTTAGTAAAAAATAAAACTTATGATGAAGCCTTTCAATCGGTATGATAAAGCTACAGGGTAATTTTTTTCTCGTGTATCGGGTTCGATTCCCGGTTCAACCATGTAATTATTTAAAAATCTATGAATGCAGTTTTAATTGTTTTTTAAATAATAATATTCTGTAAAATGTTCCATCTAAAATATTCAAGGTACTTTCCGTCCATCTGGCATAGCCGTGGGACGCCCTGTACCTATATATATGTATTAAATAAGCAATGATAACAATATTATTAACAAATACCTACACGATATACAAAAACAATAAGATGTTATATATAAGTACAATATAAAATAATTATTTAACATAAAAGTGGCGAGAAGGACTAGTTTGTGGCTGTTTGTAAATACTGTCTCCTGAAAGTGACGAGCAGTAAAATTTTTTCAATAAATTAGAAGAAACCTTTGTTTGTAAGCGTACACTCATACAATGCACATCCAGATCCACACAACTACCGCCGCCAAGCAAGTTACCCAAATACACTTCAGCTTGCTAATCCTTTGAGTTGTGTCAGTGACCTTAGTTTGTCTGGCCCACTTGATGGTAAGCTATTAGCGTAGCCTATACACGTTTCTAACACCAATTGCATCACCCACGCGTTGGAATATCACCAGAAGTCGTAATATCACCAGCCTTACTCTTCAAACCAGAACAGAGTAATGCTACCATTACAGCAGAAATTGGTATGGTGGTTCCCTTTCCCAAAGAACTCTACTACTAGAAGTATTATTGAAATTTCAAATAAGCATAACCACCAAAATTAATTTCGCACGGAATTCAAAGGAGAGCAATTGAATGAATTGGTCGTTCAAAAACCCTATTTAAAATAATTGCTGTAGTAAAACCAATTTTTCAATTATATCGCAATGCTTTGTGGTAATCGTTGTTATATTGTCTTTTGTGGAAATTCGAAAACTGTAAACGGTTTACCATTCACAAAATTATGGGTATTTTGTTTACAGTAAAACAGTTAGGAATTTTATGCAAATCAAAAACTTTAATTGATACAATCCATCATAATTATTGATAAAAAATATAAAATACCCCATCACTAGAAGCTACTACATTGTAGGTGCCCTTTGTGGAAACATCTGAAATATTTTTTAGTATTCCACGAAGAGCACAAAACGAAATTATAAATCGTTGCTCTTCGTGGAATGGTAAAGATTCTATATTATCGTGCCTAATGATCTTTGCAGCATTAGGGTCACTAATAAACATTGAGTACTATGCTGTGCTTAGCTAAGCAAACTTTCTCGTGCTTTTTTTCAACAAACAACTTTAAGCTGCGCGAGTACCGGTGTGCTGTTAGAATGATGAATGTGACAAGCCATGTGACGTGACATGTATGCGCACAAGTGCGAGCGAGATAGATGGAAGTCCGAGCACCTAGGTAGTGTGGTGATGGTTGAATGGACACATGTCGCGCAGCAACACAAACTGTAGCGCGGCAACACAAAGCGTAGCGCAACACGTTTTGTTTGTTTCTTCATTCAAATCTATGAGGGAAACATTTGCTAAATATAGGATAGCATATCATAGATTATTGTTGATTAGTTACTCTTAGCCAGGTAAAGCACGCAGCCACATTATTGCCTGGACAAGCTCCACAACTCTCTTGCTAAGTCAATACAAACAAATACAGAAAAACAAAGAAATTAAAACTATGAAGTACCTACTATAATTTGCTATACACGATAGCATTCTTCCGGAATGTTCTAGGAAACACTTGTTTTCAAATTACCCGAATAAATTGCTAGTTTGCATTCAGCATTATTAAAATCACTTGGACAAGATTCAAGATCCTTACAAAGCGTTGCATAAAGCTAGTATACTGGCAACACTAGCGCTACTGGCAGAGAAACCAGAGAGTCGGATACACGCCGCACTTTACGATTATTGCTTCCTTCGCGCTTTCTCGCTGATACACGATCAATTTTTGGGGCAACTAATTGCTCAATTTATTTTCTCAGTATCAATTTGTGCCAAATGACCAGTCAATTTATAACGAAAGTAATGCAACTTAGATAGATCAAAAATACTTGATTGCACAAGTTGAAACAAAACAATTAAGTACATATATGTGATATAGTTTGCAGTCTTACGCTAAACAGCGTTAAGCATCTTAAACACTTGACATGAGTTTTTAACATAATGTAATTCAGATTTTAATTTGACAATGTATAATTTATGTAATTATGTTTTTAATTCTTTTATATTAATTAGTGTAATTGGTTAATCCGCACTAATTAAACAAATAAATATAAAATAATAATAATTAATCAGTAGATATATTAGTATTAGAAGCACTTGATTTTAGTTAGATGTGTCTACTTACTAAAATTACTTCAAACCTCTTGATCTAATCTATGATTCAGTGACTTTACAGTGACGCTCAAATTGCCAGTTGTTGCTCGATTTTAATCGCTCGTGTAGTGCACTTTTACCGAGTTCCCTTTGTGCGCTCTCACCGACTCTAGTGGGCACTGAACGCTTGTTTTATTGTTTATTATCCTTTCATGGGAAACAGGATTAAAATTCATTTTATTGCAGTTGACGGGTTCAACCCCTTTGTTGGTATTAGAAAAATCATAAAGAATCTTGTGTTTTCTTTCGAATTGCTCGCGTAAAGGGGGGAAATGATATGTGTTCATGGGTTTGTGCGGAATGATTCACATAATAGATCATATCAAGCGGAACGGGATATATCTTCTACGTGTTGGCTCTGATCTGGGCGGAAGTACAACATTATAAATTGCATTGTTTACATCGTCCAGATTTTTTTTTCATCTGTGATTATTCTGCATTTCTTTATAGTATATCAAGATTACCCTTGTGAATCCCTTAACCTGTAGATATAATAATTTTAATTAAAAATCAAAATGTCATCATTGATTATTATAAATACGGGATTTATCACGTACCGTCTTATCGGTGTTTCGACCGATAATGTTTCGGTTCAATTCGTGAACCTTCATCAGGGTGAGTGCGATCCGCTCCGAATAACGTCTCGCCTCGCACATGCCATGCATCTCGCCATGCGAGGCGAGACGTTATTCGGAGCGGATCGCACTCACCCTGATGAAGGTTCACGAATTGAACCGAAACATTGTCGGTCGAAACACCGATAAGATGATAAATCCCGTATTTATAATAATGGTTGAAATCAATCAACAAAAGTTTTCTAAGTAAAATCTCATCATTTGTCCAAAGATCACGTTCCAGTGGGAGAGTATACAATCTCTTGTAGTCTTATACCTGTTACTGTCCTTTCTACTTCCTCTCTCTCTCTCTCTCTTTTATTACTTATTTTTACAGGGAAGGGTACGCAAAATCTATGGAACTCATGAGATTTGTCAAGAGGCTAGAGGATCAATCGAAAGTTGAATGTAGTCATTTAGTTTTGTTATAGGCTTGTAAACTGATAAGGTTATTGACATTATTTTTTTATGTTAATAATAAGATCTTTCACATTTCATAGGGTATGCTTTTAGTTTTGTGGGCTAGCAGATTTAACGATAAAAACCGGCCAAGTGCGAGTCCGACTCGCGCACGAAGGGTTCCGTACCATAATCTATAAAAACGGCAAAAAAAATCACGTTTGTTGTATGGGAGCCCCCTTAAATATTTATTTTATTCTGTTTTTAGTATTTTTTGTTATAGCGGCACCAGAAATACATCATCTCTGAAAATTTATTTCATGAGATACAGCCTGTTGACAGGCGGACGGACAGACAGCGGAGTCTTAGTAATAGGGTCCCGTTTTACCCTTTGGGTACGTCATCCTAAAAATGGTCTTTGTGTATTTCTTGTGTTCTATGTATAACTTTTATGGGGTTCCTGTGAAAGCCACGGCTCCTAATGTTATATTCAACGTGAATTTAAAGTGAACCCTTTCATAACTGAGTTATTGAGATTTTTTGTGATCAGGAAAACATAAATTGATTTTTTAAAACAATCCCACTTAGCTCCATCTACAGGAAAACTTATACAGTATTTGACCTGCTTTATGCTAACGGCGCCTTGACTCGTAATCTGAATCTCAATAATTTCGACCCTGGCCTGACAAGATCCTGTTTCACAAGTGGCAGTGCATCTGCATATCTAGAGAAAGGTTGCGGGTTCAAGTCCCGTCTAGGCTTGAAAGTTCTTTTAATGGTTGTAAAAATCTTAGAATTTTCCGTTAGTGTCAAAAATAAAGCTGTCTGCTATTGAAACTGAAATACAACGCGAAGCAGAGAAATTTCCTCCCGCTAGCATTTAGGTTGTGGAATGGTCTCCCTGACGACTTTTTGCCCAGAGACTACAATATTTGGCTCTTCAAAATCAACGTTTATAATTTATAAAGATTTAGCAATGCTCGAGCAATGCCTTTGGTATTACGGCTCAGTACCATCCGTACCTAGTTGATACACCTACCACCCATTCACACACACCGTTTTGGTTCTACGTTCTAGATGCGTACAGCTAAGGTATGGAACACTTTGCCGTCGTCTGTTTTTCATAAAGCATACAATCCGGGCCTCTTTAAGGTAAGATTGTGCTTCATCTTAGACCACATCATCGCTTACCATCAGGTGAGATTGTGGTCAAAAGAAGATATAAACAGTAAAAAAAAATAAACGATACATTACGATGACCGCTTACCATCACGTGGGCCGTATGCTCATCTTAGCGGTAAAATACTACCAAAGTGTACAGTTAAGACTTTTTGCTTTGTTGTCTGAAACGACTTCATGTCCTAATAAATTGATAATTTTATTACAAGACAAAGCTTACCTGTTGAGCCATCACAAGTACCATAAAACAAGGGCATTAATTCTCGTTATTCGAACGCAAATGTAAGGCCTAACCCGTGCTGACATGTTTGTAGTACCAATTTGATACTGTATGACATGGGTGGGCAATTTTCCATTATTTATGGCTTTATGAGAATTTATGAACCCACCCTAAGCCTTTATTAGTGGTGACCGGATACTAGACCGTGAGAGCACAATTTCAATACTATGACAGATTATTATTAAGTCCTACAGTAAATAACGGCTTTAGAAGGATATTTTCTGTGTAATGTATACTTATTTAGGCTTTTATTTTAAAAGAGCTTTTATTTATTCCTAGATTCCCAACTTAATTAATTTTAATACACTGTAACACGTTGAAACTTTTATTTTAGTGTTTAAGCTCAGATGAACGTATTAGCTGTCACAGATAATTAATATACTAATGTGCGTAAACTGAGCCCGTAGCCAAATTACATTCCCTTCGGTTCTTTAGGTTTGTTGTAGAATATATCACGTGGTATTTCCATAGCATGTGTCAAATCCCATACATTTTCGGACTTATCGATTAGCGTAATCGCTAATCGAATGTAACTTGGCTGAGCCCTCAGGCCACCAAACGCCTTCCCTATTTTTTACCTGCCGAAAGATATTTGTCTAAATTCTGTTGAAAATCTTTATTTTGATAAAAAGTTAGAAAAATAGGAACTTTCTTTAAAAAATATATTGTTATCCGTTTTTTACAGAGTTTGTCCGAGTACCTATCTTTAACTTTAGTGACGGAGTTTTTTAGACCGTTCGATACCCTTGTTTATATTGGGATTGACATCTCAACATACCTTCTTTACCACTGAAACGCTCTGATGAAAATGCAATCACCCATCCAAGTAGTGACCGCTCGGAATAATGCTAACTTTTCATAACTATCAAGAACTACGTATACGAGCACTTTCTAACGATTTAGTTAAGTTCATCGTACTTTTAAACTAAGCTGTAACTATAACAACAGAAAGCATTCAAGAAAATGTCCCTAATAGTAAATTAAGTTTTCATGAGGTCCCGAGATAGTGCGACCTATTACCCCGCAGAAACCAAAGGCTGGAGTGTAGCATTACCATTTTTATAGCAAACTCTGCGTGTTATGCAGATTGCGACTCAGTGCGATGTGCTACGTGGCGTGAATAGTAGGAGGGCGCGAGGTGAATTGGCTTTTTAATACTTTATAACAAAAAAATATGTAAGAGCTGTTCGTAGATGAAGGGTAAACTTCCAATGACACTGAAGTGCAAACTTATAGACATATCAATTCTTCCCATGCTAACATAATGCTGGCACTTGGTTTGACAAATACCCAATGTTTGCTAGAGAGTTATCGAGTGCAGTATTCTTGGAGTTAAACTGATCGCGTCCGTAACACCACACCACACCATACCTCAAAGCCTTAATTATCGATGTAAGAGATAAACCCGCTAAACTGAAGTAGAACTGGGCTGGCTACGTCTGTCGGATGCTCAACAAGCTGTAGACCAAAACTATCATGGACTAGAGCCCTGAGACAGTGCGGTGGCGGCGCGCGGCGCCACGGTAGAACACGCCGGAGGTGGCGGGACAAGCTGGAGGCCTTTGTGTGTGACTGGCAAATGGTGGCACAAGACCGTGGTGAATGGCAAAAATGGGGGAAAGTGGGACAATATAGGCTAATAGTAATAGTAATTTTATGTATATTTGCACCTGTAAATGTTATGTACTGTACAAAAAGGTGAATATATGAATATTGATTTTGATGAATTGGATCCTGTCAGGTACCAGCTGGCAGTTTTTCAACTAACTAGAGTTGCAACATGCCACCAAGCGCTGAACTGTAAAAAAATCAATAGACGTGAAAGATAACCAAACTAATCGACATATCTCAGAGAAGCAAGCTGAAATGGAAGTCGGCCGGTCATATCTGCCGGAGAACCAAATAACCTTTGGGTTAAACGTGTTCTGGAGTGGAAAACACGTCTAGCTAAGTTTAGTGTAGGACGCCTTCCGGCTAGATGGAGTGACGATTTGCGCACTGTAGCTGACAAATATTGGATGAGAAGAACTGAAGATCGGGTTGTTGCGCCCTGGGAGAGACCTACGTCCAGCAGTGGACTGCTGTAGGTTGATGATGATGAGCTGTGAAAGATAGTTTTAATATTACCTCTTTGTTGCTACGCCCAAGGTGCCTGTTGGAGTCGAGTATCTGGCATTCCTGTCAGTCCTGCGTCTTACATAGTTCGCTTTACATCAAAGTTTGCGCCACACCCGAAATGTGTTCGGAAAGCGAGCGCCTTGCTAATCTATGCAAACTCGGTTTAAGATTGACTTGTTTGTAGGGCGCACTTTGCTTGTGATTACTGAAGCACTTGTGGGAGCCAATCTATGGGAGATTGTCTGTATTGTATTTTTGTCTAGGGAAGCTTATAGTGCAATTTGTTCGCTTATAAAATGGTACTATGTGTAATGCTTGCTGCACTTATCTCATTTCTGTTACGTGTGATACCTCAGATTTGTAGAATGGCTAATTAATTGATCGAGCGAAGCAAGATCTCTAAATCAACTTGGGCAAATCGGCGTTGTATGTATGTATGTATGTACTTATGTATGTATGTTTGTTTGTCAATGGATAACTTTATAAGCGTTTATCCGACCATCGTGAAATTTGGTATATAGGTAGGTAGCGATGACACAATTTGACAAAATTCACAGGGTGTCAAATGTGTGGGGGGGGGGGGGGGCTACGCTGCGCATTCCAAAGCGTGCTCTCACATCACACTACTATTAATAAAACCGGCCAAATGCAAGTCGTCGCGCACGAACGGTTCCGTACCAATACATATAAAAACGGTAAAAAAATCACGTTTGTTGTATGGGAGCCTCCCTTAAATATATGTTTTATTTTAATTTAATTTATTTTTAAAGTGAATATACACGGTGTCTTTTAAATCACTGTTTTCTCAGAACGTTGTAACGTTGTTCAGACCATGGTCTACTAATAGTTTATAGCATCAAACAAGAAATTAAAAAAAAAAATCTAGACCTTCTCAAATAAGCCTAACTTTATTTAAAAACTAGCCGTGACATAAAGTTCGTTGGCACGCCAGCCGTAGCGTACCTACTATTATTATTTTTGTGGCGATACGGCGGCATGTTTTAGGGCGTAATGTTAATAGCTAGCTATAACGGTTCATGAGATACAGCCTGGTGACAGACGGTCAGACAGACGGACAGACAGAGAAGCCTTAGTAATAGGGTGCAGTTTTATCCTTTGGGTACGGAACCCTAAAAATGCGAAAGTTTGGATGGTTGTTTATTTATTTGTTAGTTATTCAATCACGTCAAAAGGGCTGAACCGACTTCGATGATATTTGGTATGTACGTAGATAAAACCTGGATTAACACATAGACTACTTTTTGTCCCATAAATCAGTTTCCATGGGATAAAAATGGGATTCCATAGTTTCTATATGTATTTTTGCACCTCAGAACAACGCGGGCGATGCCGCATGCAATAGCTAGTTTAGGAATAAATAAACGAAACTCGATCATGTTTAATATACAGAAACAATTGGTCTTTATGTGGTCCAACAAAACATCCGCGAAGTTATCTGCAAACATCACGCTGAATCCTAGGAGAAAATCCAGCCAATATTGCCAATAATTTCGGTATTTTACGTATGTTGAACATGTGCTCATTAGCTTGTTTTGCTAGATTTGATCAGTGGACTAAAATAATGCAGATTGCGAGCGCACATCGAATCAAAACATAGGTACCAAATTTGATTTGAAATGTTTAGGCGCTTAGTTTGTTTCATCATTTCATAATTTTCAGCCCGTGTCGACCCACTGCTGGGCATAGGCCTCTCTTTGTTTCTGCCATTCTTCCCGATCCTGTGCTAGTCTGAACCACGTACGACCCACGGTCTTATGGATGTCGTCGACCCATCTCGCTGGTGGACGTCCCCTATTTCGATTCCCAGTTCTCGGCCTCCACTCTGTTAGGGCCTTATTCCACCTGTCCTCACTACGTATGGCCAAGTGACCTACCTAACTCCACTTGAGCCCCGATATTCGTTTTGACTTATGGTGCCAAGACATAGAGGCTCACAAAGGAGAGAGCCATGTAGCGCGCTATGCTCGGCATCACATTCTTAGATCGAGTTCCCAATATAGAAATTCGCAAGCAGAGTAATGTACAAGACTTCAGCAAGCGAATATAGTTTGTTTAATATCTGTAATTATCTGAATCCCGGTACCTGGAAATAGTTCTGTTGAAAATAAAATAAAAATTACATCCCGGAGGTAACCATCTTGATATATCAATAATAAGTAAGTTTACATGTAAGGTAGAACAAACCAGTATGGTGTTGAGTGTGAGTTTTTAAATGGTCTCTTCCCGGTGATTACAGGAACAGGGCTACAATGACTATTCAATTATCTAAAAATATATTTGTTTATGGAGCTATGGAGAGGGCTATGCTCGGGGTTTCTCTACGGGATCGAATCAGAAATGAGGAGATACGTAGGAGAACTCAAGTCACCGACATAGCCCGACGGATTAGCACGTTGAAGTGGCAATGGGCAGGCCATATAGCGCGCAGAACAGATGGCCGATGGGGCCGAAAGGTTCTCGAGTGGAGGCCACGGACCGGCAAGCGCAGCGTAGGACGTCCACCCACAAGATGGGCAGACGACTTGGTAAGGACCGCAGGTCGGCGTTGGATGCAGGCCGCTTCCAACCGCAGTTTCTGGAGATCAATGAGGGAGGCCTTTGTCCAGCAGTGGACGTCCTACGGCTGATATGATGATGATGATATTTGTTTATTTTTGATTTTGATTGGTACTACCCCAATTAGCTAACAACCGAGATTCGTGGAAGGAGGGAAGGGAGGCCCTTCCTTTGCGGTGGGACTGTACGGGCTAATAATAATATATACAAAGTTCCTGGGTGCAAACGTAAAGTATTAACTGATGGCCGTTAGGACAAAACGATTCTCAAATTGAGAACATTAGGTAGAAAGATGATCTAATAAGGATTGCTGGATGTCGTTGGATGCAGGCCGCACATAATCTGAAATCTTATGTTCAACAGTGAACGCCCTGTAGTTGATATGATGATGATGCTGCAGATGATGATGATGCTAATGATGATGATGCTGATAATGATGCTGATGATGATGATGATGCTGCTGATGATGATGATGATATGATTATAATCGCGCGTTAATTAAGTGTGATCTTAAATCGTGTTCGTTGTACAGTGCTAAAGTAAAGATTAGGAAATGGCTGATCACACTCCACTATGAC
The DNA here is from genome assembly GCA_918857605.2 of Philereme vetulata. Classification (NCBI taxonomy): domain Eukaryota; kingdom Metazoa; phylum Arthropoda; class Insecta; order Lepidoptera; family Geometridae; genus Philereme; species Philereme vetulata. The sequence continues at coordinate 6,423,612 of OU975476.1, forward strand.
GAAACGGAGTCAATCTTGGTCGCAATCACATAGCTAGCAACACGCATACAATTGCGCACGCCCGCCCCCCTCACACAACCACACAATACACACACACTCACCACACGCATAAATATACCCTGTCAAACACACACAAACCCACGCACACACTCGCACTCACGCACTCAAATACATCACTTACACGCGTTCCCAATTTTTTGTCTTAGTAGTTTTGTAATCCTTTAATATTACTGCTTATCATTTATCTTTATTTAACTTAAATTTAATTTTGTTTCTCTGTTCTCTTAATAGTCAAAATTTATACATACTCGGTTTGGTCTCGCATTTAATATGTTTAACTTCTGCAAATCTATACAGGACATCTGCGATACAGGTGTTACACCTAGTGCGGAGCTCATTGTGTACATACATGTTAATTCTGATATGGAAAATAAAAATTGTAAATGTATTTGTTGATAACATATTGCTGCTCCTACTAGGGTGTTCACGATTCATGTTTCCCTACCTTTTCTGCACTTTGATAGTAGCTATCAGTAAAAACCTATCACTCAATGTACAGTCTATCAGATTACTAAAGCGCATCGTCCACGATAGATTAAAATTACGGAGATCGACTCTCATAGGGCAATCTACGACGTGTACACATAAGCGACACTAACCTTAGCTAGAGTATCACTACTCTACGTAGACACTACGTGTACTACATCTCTACGTGTACGTAGAAATTAGAGTATAGATTACATTAGTCTTAGTCTCCAAGCGGTCTATCTCTATTCTCTCTCCGGGGACGAGGCGCTTTACAATATCAAAATATCACACCAATATTATAAATGCAATTGGATGTTTGTTTGTTACTCAATCACGTTGTAACGGGTGAACCAATTTCCATGAAATTTGGTATATAGATCGACTATAGCCTGGATTAAAACATAGGCTATTGTATTGACAAAACACGCGTCCGAAGTCGCTGGCGGATGCTAGTAATTAACATAATTATCCATACTAGAATCCTATACAATAGACGATTTTCATGACGCTGCTATTCCATAGCGGAACGAGTAATAAAATTGAAATATATTCGCGTAAATCATTGACGGATTAATTTTACGATATAATAAATCGCTACATATTTTAAACTGCACTCTCAGCCATGTTGCTAAAATGGTAAATGCCTTTTAAAATTTACGCTTGGGTGAGGTAACAAGCACTCAAATTGTAGGGTTCCGTACCCAAAGGGTCAAACGGGACCCTATTACTGTCTGTCTGTCTGTCTGTCCGTCTGTCACCAGGCTGTATCTCATGAACCGTGATAGTTAGACAGTTGAAATTTTCATAGATGATGTATTTCTGTTGCCGCTATAACAAATACTAAAAACAGAATAAAATAAATATTTAAGGAGGACTCCCATACAACAAACGTGATTCATTTGCTAGTTTTTGCTCGATATTGATAACGGTAACAAGTAGACGCTTAAAATATTAAATATTTAATGGGGCTACCACACAACAAACGTGATTTTTTTGTTGTTTTTATAGATAATGGTACGGAACCCTTCGTGCGCGAGTACGACTCGCACTTGGCCGGTTTTTATTATCTTCATACCTAGTTGTTATGTTAGTTTAAGGCTATATAAGTCAAAAGTATTATTATAATCCAAAGTCAGAATTCATCCACATCTGGTTTGAAACTAAAGTTGGCGGTTCTCTTCCACCTATATCATACGAACCGCCAAAGAATGAAACAAGTCCAAGTCTGTGTTTCTTGATAATTTTAACTTGGGTGTCTTCAAGTCGCGAGTCAACAGGTTTCTTCCATCGTGGTCCATCGTAGACTGCATCATCGCTTACCATTAGACGAGATAGTGGTCAGACGCGACCCTATAATACAACTACAGTTAATTTAATTGGTGGTATAGTCTTTTTGCGATATTAGTAGGTAGAACCTATAAGTCTGAAGCCAACCCCTTTAAACCTGGTATACCCTGTTACGTTGTAAATTTTGGTCCTTAAGTACCTTAAATATATTCGTCGATAGATTAGCATAATTAACTAACAATTACCTGATAAAATTGAAGATAAAAATCCCATAATTTCATTACATTTATAAGCATTGAGTTTGTTGAATAGGATTCGATATATCTCAGTAATATGGACTTGTGGCTTCCACTCTCACTTTGCCAGGCACTTTACTTGTACTAATTCAAATATAAATACACCTTTATGAACACTATTATCAAGAATTTTCTTTTCTTTTTTTAGATCACAGCTAGTAACACATTATTTTAATTTAAAGACTCCATACAAAAAATGGAAATGGGTTTTTTTTTTACTTTTTGGGACATTTTTACACTTACTTTGTTTTCAATGTAAATACTTAAAAAAATCAGGTCTAACTGCATCTAACCCTTATCAATTAATCAAAACACAAACTAAACATCCGACACACCATGGAACATTAGTGCCCCATGGGTTTTGAAGTTTGATTACAATTTTACTAATACCTAACCAGCTAGCTAATATTTCATAGGTAAGAGCTATGGGTCGCGGGTGGTTGGGATAAAGCCGAAGTATTCTTATCTTGTAATTTTAAATAATTGACTTTTTCTTTCGGATGTGAATTCCACTATTGAAAAGAAATGCCAATACTATTTGTCCAGAGAACGTGGGGGTTTAAGTTAATTAAATTTTAAGTAGTGGGCGCCAGGATCGAAGATCCGATCCGAATCTCGAGACGACGATGTAATAAATTTATAAATGGTAGGTTAACGGTCGAGCTCGGAGATCCTCAATGATGTGTAGAAATTATAACCAACGTTTACCCTTTGTGACGTTGAAACCCATGACGGGCTTTAAAGAATTTAAGTAAACGGTCACAAATAAACGTGGTAAAAAGATGTACGTTGAATAGGTTACTTACAAAATTTTACGGGTAGATATTTATAAGAGAAAAAAAAACAAGGTTTATTGACCTCATTTTAATTGAAAATTCTTGATAATAGTGTTCATAAAGGTGTATTTATATTTGAATTAGTACAAGTAAAGTGCCTGGCAAAGTGAGAGTGGAAGCCACAAGTCCATATTACTGAGATATATCGAATCCCATTCAACAAACTCAATGCTTATAAATGTAATGAAATTATGGGATTTTTATCTTCAATTTTATCAGGTAATTGTTAGTTAATTATGCTAATCTATCGACGAATTATTTAAGGTACTTAAGGACCAAAATTTACAACGTAACAACCCTTTGGCAGACATATCACCCCCTGGAGTGCGACGAGATGTGGCTTGCTCTATTGAAAAGCACAAACAAGAGTATGCCTGTCGACACCCCTTATATGACCTTCACATCCCACAAGGCCGCCTTAAAAGTCGTAAGAGCTTTCAACGCTTCACAAGGGTCACGAGCGATGACCCGACTGCCGCTAGACGCACACTGTGGATAAAAAGTAACTCCCCACCGCCTGATTTTATCACCCCACAGGAACAGTTTCCACCGGGGCACGATCTGCCGTGGCCAGTCTGGAAGTCCTTAAATAGGCTCCGCACCCAGGTTGGCCGCTGCAGACTGAATATGTGCAAATGGGGATTCAGTGACTCTAACTTAACGCAGTGCGACTGCGGTGATCCCGCGCAGTCAATGCAGCACTTGCTAATGTGCCCTTTGTGTCCGAACACCTGCACGATGGAGGACCTAATAACCGCCTCAATTAATGCTATTGTTGTGGCCAAACACCTGTCCAACCTAGTATCAATGAAAACGTAGAACTCTTGACACGCTAACAAGAAGAAGAAGTATATAGACTTTGTTAGTTTTGTTAAGAGTGTGTTTTACTTATTATCACCTCCTAATGAAGATCTTAAGGTTAAATAAGATACATTACATAAGATTAGCAATACCTAAAAATTGCATTATCTGACAGATTACGTCCAATTAAGACGACTTTAAAACTTGTATTTGTTGATTTGATCGATGTGTCCCTAATTAGCTCATTCTCGTATATACAATGTACGCACAGCACAAATCATTTAGAATCAGACGCCAGCATCAATAGAACAGTTGCAATACCTATGGTTACCATTACCGAAGTACCACTCGATGTTCTAGTACCTTGGAGAGCTGTTATCGATAATATTCGATTCGGGTTGTTAGTCAGCGCTGGATTCAGGGATAGCACAAACCTTTACTTAAATCAACTACTAACTAGTAGCTTAAGTAGAACTACTAGTGTTGTAACTCCAGGTCGCTACTTTAGTAAAAATAGTAGTTTGATTATTATTTGAGATGTTATAGAGGTTTATATTATCCTACCTCAAAGAACGCTTTGAGTTTCTTCATGTTTCCAACTCCCGGTCCTTACGCTCCTCTGAAAACCTTAAATTGAAAACTCCTCATCATACCTCAGTATTTTATACTAACTCCTTCACTCTTCAGGCTACCAGACTCTGGAATGCACTACCTGTTTCAATTCGTAACGCCAAATCCCTTCCTGTTTTTAAAAACATGGTTAATAATCATTATCTGTCGTCCATCGCTCACTAAGACTTTGCAACTTTGTATATAATTTTTTATTGTTTTTTCTAATTACCTATGTATTTTGAAGTAGGTTATTTAATATTATAAAATTATTTATATTTATTTATATGTATATTTTATTTTAGTCATTTATGTACTAATTCTGTTAGTTATTATTTGATTAACGCCGCCGTTCTCATTTGTTCACACAGATCCTGTCCATCCAAAGGTTGCCTGGAAGAGATCGCTTTTAGCGATAAGGCCGCCCATTGTACCTTTGATTTAATTTTGTATTCTCTTTTGTTTGTTTTATTTTTAATGGTGTGCAATAAAGAAATTATCTATCTATCTATATTATGACAATGGATTGCATAAATAAAATATTGCTTAGCATTGATTTGTTGGTCTCTGGCAGCTGCGCAGCGCCCATGCCTTCTCTACTCTCTCTCTTCCCAGCTATGTATCCCACATGGTGGGTGGGGTCAGCTTTTCTGGTCGTTCTTCTCCACTTCGCTCTATCCTTGACGTCGTCATCAGAAACTTGGCACTCTCATGTCTTTTGACACTACATCTCTCTACCTTGTCTTGGGTCTTCCTCTAGATCTTCGACCGGGGATGGAAAGTTGTAGTGCCAAATTCCCTACGTAGTCAGGTGGCCTCCTCTTCACGTGACCGTATCATCGCAGCCGACTCTTCAGTATCTTGTCAGCGATGTCGCGCACCCGCAGCCCGGCTTCCTCGCACGTACTCGTTACGGATTTTATCGAGCCTGTTGACGCCGCACATCCACTTCAGCATCTTCATTTCGGCAACTTGGATGGTATGTATATTCTTCTGCGTTACAGCCAAAGTTTCGCTTCCATGCTTTAAGACTGGTTTTATGATAGTCTTATAAATAAGACCTTTAAGTTTTACTGGCATTCTATTGTCGCAGGTGACACCGGTTGCTTCTCGCCATGTTAGCCACGCCTTCTCTACTATAATCACTTATTGATGCCTCTCCATTAAATACCTCCATTGTGCAGTGGGCGAATAGCTGAGACGCAGGAGGTTGCGGGTTCGATTCCCACCGAAGAACAAATATTTGCATGTTTATTTATTTAATTGTTAATTCACAATTTACGCTAACAGCAAACATATTTTTTACACACTGTCATTTTAATGCTTATTATCGGCGTTCACGATACTAAATTGAGCTAGACCATTTATCAGTCGCTTACCATCAGGTGAGATTGTGGTCAAACGAAGATGTCCACAATCTCACTTTTGTAAAAAAACAACATATTTGTGCAACTTAAATTTAAGATTGCACGAACTGATTTAATAAAACTGTTTATTTATATTACATGTTCTACAGATATTTGAAAGAAAGAAAGAAAGAAAGAAAATATGTATATTTTATTATGCCAACCACTAATAACAATAATTAACAACACAAAAACCAAATACATTACAACAAACGATAACATAGATATTTTATATTAGTAACCGCCACAAAAAGGTTCCAACTCATTATTTTGCTATGTCACAGCCGGGTAACACAGCGCTGGTTTTCCGTTGGAACCTTTGTGAGTCACACGGAAGTCTGATAACACACACAAAAATATATAAATAAACAAGTAGGTGACTAGATTAAAACCTAACTAACATAATACATAAAAACAAAAATATACAAGCAACATAATTAAAATCAATTAGTGCGCTTAACGCGCCGGCGAACACTGAGCGCAACTTCAATTCGGCCACGTCAAACCTTCGGCATGAATATCGCTATCCCTGTTTAGTGACGAAGATTAGCCACACAGAGCGACAGTGATAGCAATAGAACGATCCTAAATTTGATTAGATTTTGACCGTGTTCCGTAATACCAAAAATGATGACTGAAAACTTGTTGTATTTTTCTCATTGTGTTGTTATTCTGAAAAAGACTATATAATCTATGTTCCCATGACTAGGATACGTAAGATGTTGTTGTTTTTATTACGAAACAATTAGGTTGAAAACAGGTCTTTTATGACGTAAAAACATGCAGAATGCGATACGCTTCTATTTCATTTTAGGTAAGTATTTTGATCTAATATATGGTTGGGAACCTAGATAAATACTATTAAAATTAAAATAATACCTTATTAAGGTAGAAATATGCTCCAATTAGAAATGATCTTGGTAGTACGTGTTGTATGGGCGATTGTCCCTCCGGTGCCCCCTTAATGCCAAAACTTACTATAAAACCCTAAAAATATTGTTAACAAGAATTTACAGGATGGCAGGACAGTTAGATCAATCAGTCAATATAATGCATCACGTAAACGTATTTGTTCAAGGACTGGGTGTTTCTCTATACTACAAAAATTATATAAGTTATATTAGTTATCTGGTTGACAATTTCACATCGTACAAGCTTTGCTTGGCTAGATAGCGCTGTAAGAAATATCCAGCATTATTATATCTCATCCACTTGAACATACACCTCTCGAGAGTTCTACGATCCGTCTTTTGTTTTTTGGTAAATGCCTGATCTCCAGTCGACCGAAGACTCCAATGCAGTTTTTCTTCTTAAATATAGCTTGCATCGTTAGTTGTTCTCTGGCAGCCTTAGTCCATCCCTGTGATCATTCGATGTTACTCAGTAACGTATCTGTGCGCGATGCCTCTTCATTTGTAGTCGTATACGTTCATACTGATCTTTGATTAGTATGGGTTGTATGGACGCTTCCGTCATTCCTGATTTTCAGTTAACTGGTCTATTGAACATTATGAAACAGTTGCTTGTACTTAATGTACGACATTAAATGGTAACACGCGTATGGCTAATTATTATTATTATTGTTTTAAAATAGGTTTTTAAAATTCATTAACATAGAAAACTTAAACAACAAACAACGCGTGTAAAGTCGCGTGCGTAAGCTTGTAAAAGATAAAGATTTATTTATTTCCCATAACATATTTAGAATTGTAGTAAATATGTCACAGAAATAAATAGTACACACTACTACACATCAAGCTATACATTTCCAGTATAAGCTGACCTCCCATTGTGTAGGATTTTCGTAGAATGAGAGGTGTAGCCGTATGTACCATCATATTCATGTTTTTTTTTTCATTTCATTTATTTTCCACTTTAGGTACATTATAGAACACTAAGTTACGTCATATTTAGAATATATCAATAAAATTAACATTACAGTAGCTCAAACAGACAGGTATCGGGACTATAGTGTGACCATTAGTGCTGTGCACTCCCTGAGGTATGTCATGTGCGTCTGACATAGACAGTCCGATACAAATAACACTACCTGCCGCCACGAGCGTTGACGGCGTACTGGCAGAGCGCAGCAGCCGATTCTCCCCCCCGTCTCGCCGCGCGCATACCTCAGGGAGTGCACAGCACTAATGGTCACACTATAATTAAGTTATTCTATCAACTTGAAATAATAAAAATAAAACAAGAATCAATCAAATACATAACAAAACAATGTCAAATAAGACAATCAATGTCAATGCTAAATCGTAAATAAATTATTTCATGTCAAGAAAAAAATATATTACAAATTGCGGCTAAAAAGTAGCCTTGTCATTACGATAAATTATATTAATTGCAGAATGTCAAATGACGTATAATAAAAAAAAAAAAAAAATAATAATTGTCAAAATAAAATGACATAAATTACAGAATTACAAGTTACAAATTGCGGATGTAAAGTGACGTACAAATTACATGTCATTACAACCTAGTCTTCAAGTCGCGAGTGAATAGGTCTCTTCTAGGCAAGCGTGTACCATCATAGACTGTATCATCACTTGTCACACCATCAGTCGAGATCGTAGACAAACGCTAGCCTGTAATTTGTAAAAAAAAATGTCAATTATAGAAGTAATGGATAACTTCGAAATTATAATATTAATATGTCAATAATGGATGTCAAAATTAGTAGTAGATTATAATTTACTTTTGATTTGATAATCTGGTCTCAAATGTCATTGTGTATCTATCACTACGTGACTTGCTCAACGATGTCTAATCGTATTTAGTGCAAGGAACTTGTACTAAAGCACTGTTTTAGTACATCTTCCTTGATTTAGTGCCCAAATATGTTTGGAGGAGTTGTCAAATCATACAAATACGTCAAATTTAAACATATTTAGTCCCTAAATACGTTTAGGGATCTTTGTGCAAGCCGGGGCAATTGTATAGTATGCTCTTAGTATTAGATAAAATATAAAATAAAAATATTAAATATTGCTGGACATTTCACACAGCGCTATCTAGCCCCAAACTAAGCAGAGCTTGTACACACGCCTACACATCAAACTATACAGTTCCAGTATAAGCTGACCTCTCATTCTACGAAAAGCCTTCATAATGCGAGGTCAGTTTATACTGGAAAATTATAGCTTGATGTGTAGCTATGGGGAGCAGATAACTGATAGAATACTTATATATATACACTCAGCGGCACAATTAACCGCCCACCTTGATTTTTTACGATTTTGGTTAAAAAAAAAAAATTGTGACCTTACTTGTGAATGTTATTTTATAACGTAGGTATATTGAAGTAAAATGAAAGATAATATTGTTTTTAATTATTACGTTTATTTATAAAAAAGTCTGAAAAACACTTTGACCGTAAATTAACAAATGTGATGAAATGGCTTAAAAATAAAAAATCAGCTGAATAAATGAATTCTAATAGTGCGTATTTCCACCTCTAGCCCTCATGACTTCCATCAAACGGCATGGCATGCTGTCGATGACATCTTTGATCTGTTGTTGTGGAATGTTCTGCCACTCCTCAATCACGGATTGTTTTAATTCATCTATGGTGGTTGGAGCTGGTATGCGGCTTCGAACACGTCTTTTTAAACTGTCCCATATGTGTTCAATAGGATTTAAATCTGGGCTCCGGGATGGCCATGTTAATTTTCGAATGCCGACGGTATCCAGGTACGCGGTAACAACTCTAGCAACGTGGGGGCGAGCGTTGTCCTGCATTAATAAAAAATCTTCGCCAATAAATGGAGCAAATGGCATTACATGAGGTTCCAACCCTTCTGTTACATACCTCTGAGCATTTATTCCACCTCTTTCGAAGATAACCAAGTCGGTGCGTGCTTCGTAAGTAATGCCGCCCCATATCATGATAGAGCCACCTTGGTAACCTACTGTTTCCACAACAGTACATGGTGCAAACCTTTCATTCTTGCGTCTGTATACACGCTGGCGACCGTCAGGACCGTGCAAGCATATTCTTGTCTCGTCAGTAAACATAACATTCTTCCATTGTTCCATATTCCATTCGGCGTGCTCTCGGGAAAAACGAAGTCTTTCTCTCCGGTGGCCTACGAGCAATTGTGGCACTCGAGATGGTCGAAAAGCTCCAAGGGCATTCTCTCCTAGTCTTCTTCTCACTGTTCTTTCACTCACTTGAACATTGCGAACCTCACGAAGTTGGTTTCGTGCCTCAACAGCTGTAGTGAACCGATTTCTTAGAACATTGGTCACAAGAAATCGGTCGTCACGAGCGGAGGTGCATCTTTTTCGGCCCTGTCCTGGTCTTCGCTCATAAGAGCCAGTTTCACCAAAACAAACTCAAATTGTTTACTTTTAATGCCACTGAAGCAATGTAAGCAGTATGGCAATGATAACGATAATGAGACGAAGTTCGATATTTATCCTATTCACAACTTATGCGTAAAAAAACAAAGTTAAGTGGGTAGTTTGTAATTTTTTCGTCCCTACATTTCTTTCACTCTTGACTTATTTACGCCCAATAACTTACAACTGCGATAACATCAAAATTTGCCACTTTAAAAGGGTGGGCGGTTAATTGTGCCGCTAAGTGTATTTTGTAAATACATACATACTTAAAATATTTATAAAATCATCCAGACCCGGAACAAGTATCTGTAGATCATGCAAACATTTATTCCGCGGCAGGAATCGAACCCGCTACCTCCTGCGTCTCAGCCGGCTATCCGCCCAATGCGCCCCACAGAGGTCTTCAAGATAAGGATACGTAAGAATGCATATAAAAGGAGAACCGTTCCTCAAAATTTTGTCTCTTTTTTTCCATGGGCATAACTCGAACTCTCCTAAATAACTGAACTTCGCTGCTCGAAATGGCATTTCCAACACGCTTATGTTATGAACCGAATCTGGTTTTCTAGTTTTAATAACTAAAGTTATCATATAATCTAAAATCATCTCTATTTTCTGACTGTTAAGTTCACTTTTGGTTGGATAAGGGGTTTGGAAAACGTCAAAGGAATTTATACAGTTTTTGATATATAATATTATCTTTTGCTCATATAATATTCATATATTTGTTTTAATGCCGTTGAATTTTTTTTTTTAAAATAGATGAACAGTAACACCTGCGATTTTGCCGAGCTTGCACAACGACCCCTAAACGTAATTAATGACTAAACATGTTTTAACTTGACATATTTGTATGATTTGACAATTCTCTAAATCGTTATTTAGGCACTGAATACGATTTGACATCGTTGCGCAAGTCGCCCTTAAGGTTCTAAATGATTACTCCATCGGATATTTTGTACAAAACCTCTCAGAACTCAAAAACGGTATGTTTTTTAAATAGATATAATTATTTGCCATTGAGATTGTTTCATTTTAGCTAATTATGAATGCAATGAACCTCATTCTATTTTCAAATAATAAAAAATTACTTACTACGGCCATAAATCGCATTTAGTTCATATTAATAGATAGACAACTCTTTATTGAAATACCACACAAACAGAAACAATACAAAATAAGTACGCCTAGCACTTATTTTTGTATTGTTTCTGTTACTGTTGTTCTGTATAATAAGGCAATACAATGGGCGGTCTTATCGCTGAACGCGATCTCTTCCAGGCAACCTTTGGATGGAGCGAAATTTACGAAGATACGGAGTGCGGTGTACTTTGGAGGATACATTTAGGTACACATATATTCTTAGATATACTAAAAAGTATGTTATACTTTTAGTCCTAATACTTAAAATAGTTATTCATAATAAGTACTATTATTACCCGTGCGCGATAAGTTTGGACCTGAGCGCGGTGACGTCATATTGGCGTGTTTGTAACGCCCGCAAAAAAGCGAACATAACAAGCAGCCGCCCGCGGCTTCGTCTTTGTTTCTTTTAACCTAATTTATTATGTTACTCAGGGAGGACGCTGCTTTTTATCTAATCTTTTTTACACTATTTGAATAAAATAAAAATACAATGTTTAAGTTTATACATTTATTATATCTATTATTTACATTATCTCATCTTCGTCACTACTTAGTGGATTTATGCCTTCTAGAGGTTGTTCTTCGTCCTCAGTCTCACTATAATCACTTGACGAAGAGGTATCCGATAAATTTACAACATTTACTATAACAACAAAAACTACAACAACAAAACTATAACAACAAAACAATAACACAAACGAAAACTAAAAGAATTCCAGAGCGCGTCGTTACGTGACGTAGGCCAGTACGAGACTAAAAACCCTAGTAAAAAATAGTGATGCGAACGGTACAATACGGGCGCCATCGGGGAAGTGCAGGGGAAGCGGTCGGGGAGTCGCATTCCTAGCAGGTCCCAAGTTATCGCGCACGAGTAATAGTTATTCATAGTGAAAGTCTCTACCATAGAAAAGTTGTATCCTATCTACCTGATTTAAAGAAAAGGGTTGACTGCTGTCCTGTTCCAATAGTTAGAACCCGATTTGCACAAAATCAATATAATGTCGTTGTTCCCTATTTATATAATGAGCTTAATAGAGTGTATGGGGTGAAGAGGAAGAGTAACTATGAAATCAAAAATATAATACCTACCTGGCTCAAAGAATTTGATTACGATGGTGCCGAAGTAATGCTAAATAGCTTCTATTTTTGATGTTTTCTTGTTGTATCCCGAAGTTCCTATCACTACACTACCCACATCACATGCACACACGCGAATATCTTAAACACTAAATAAATACATATATCCTTCTAATATTATAAACGCGAAAGTTTGTATGTATGGATGTTTGTTACTCTTTCACGCCGGAACGGCTGAACTGATTGCGATTAAATTTGGTATGTACGTAGATTAAGACCTGGATTAACAGATAAGCTACTTTTTATTGGTAAACCATGCGTGCGAAGCCGCTGGCAACAACTAGCCCTACATATATTCGTACATTCTGTTAATTATAAACAATATATATATATATATATTTAATCTAATTACTAAGCAAAACAAGCACATGAGTATAGTACCTATGTAACAGACTTGAATTTGAGAGAGCTTAACTATTTCTTTTAAATACTTAATTTGTTAACAATCAGTGTGTGTTACCAGTGATGACATATGGAACCGAGACGTGGTCCTTCACTATTGGCCTTATGAATAAGCTCAGAGTCGCTCAACGAGCTATGGAGAGGGCTATGCTCAGGGTTTCTCTACGGGATCGAATCAGAAATGAGGAGATACGTAGGAGAACTCAAGTCACCGACATAGCCCGACGGATTAGCACGTTGAAGTGGCAATGGGCAGGCCATATAGCGCGCAGAACAGATGGCCGATGGGGCCGAAAGGTTCTCGAGTGGAGGCCACGGACCGGCAAGCGCAGCGTAGGACGTCCACCCACAAGATGGGCAGACGACTTGGTAAGAACCGCAGGTCGGCGTTGGATGCAGGCCGCTTCCAACCGCAGTTCCTGGAGATCAATGAGGGAGGCCTTTGTCCAGCAGTGGACGTCCTACGGCTGATATGATGATGATGATGATGACTTAATTTGTTAATTATATGATTTATTCTTTTTTAACTAATGCTTAAACTTAACTAACTTATTTTTGCTAGACATAATTCAAAATATTCTTAGGATGGAAGAAGCCGCTGGCACCTTAAACACAGTTTTATACTAGTTCCTATAGATTCAAACTTGCTATGTCATACTTAATTATGTCAATAAATACATTTTTACTTACTTAAAATAAATACACAATTTCATGTAGCTTCAGTAGTTGCTGAGAAAATCAGATGTGACATACCGACAGATAAACGGATAAAGTCGTACAATAAGGGTGCCGTTTTTACCATTTTATTCCGTATCGCTAAAACCAAATAGAAATCGATCCATCCGTTTGGGGGTTTCGATGAAGGAGCAGACACACACACAAGCAAGAACTTCAAACTTGTAACACCTTTTTTGCGTTGGTGTTAAATATATTTAAAAGTAATCTACTAATCTACATGGTAAGAGGCCTGACGGTATGACTCTTGTACCTTGGGAGAAGGGTAGGCCTTTGGTGTGGTACGCCACGTGCGTCGATACCCTTGCACCATCTCATCTGTCTGGCACAACAGTTAGGACCGGTGCGGCGGCAAATTCAGGCGAAGATCTCAAGCGGTGCAAATATGGAAGTCTCGGCAGAGCTTCAGCTTCAGCGAGGGGTCGAGACCCCGGATTCTAAGGGGTACCAGGGCCCATCGCGTTTTTAAATTCTTTCTGGGCGTCTGGTCGAAGCGACATGTGATCCGAGAGCTGGCGCTTATTTGGGTCAACGCATAACCATTGCAATTCAGCGGGGCAATGCAGCCAGTGTCTTGGGGACACTTCCGCCTGATAGTGATCTGGAGCAGTTGAGCTATCTATAGATCATTTGCAACTGTAGATCTGCTAAAACCCGGTACCTTTGGGTATGCGGACGATAGCACAGTTGTGGAAAGCTATACCTCTAGTGCACGAGCCAGTAGAGCGCAGATTCAGTCACTCAGGAAGGCCATGGTCGAGCGCTTGAACTTAATTTAATCTGACTCCTACTTTCCAAAATGTATCCGTGCCGATATCTGACCACCTCGAGCTTCTTGGTATCACATTAACTCCGACTCTCAATTTCGGCTCCTACATTGAGTCGAAAGCCCAGTTGGCTGCTAAAGCTTGGTATACTCGCAAAGGTGAGGCACTACTTCACACCGGGACAGTTGCTCAACTTGTACCAAGCACAAGTCCGTTCGTGTTTGGAGTACTGTTCTCACCTCTGGGACGGATCAGCGAAGTACCAACTTGAAGCTCTAGAATCAATTGAGAGAAGAGCCAAGAAGCTCATAGGCACCGATGAGCTAGTTGATGCAAGGTTCCTCAGCCTGGAGCATCGACGAAAGGTTATTAGCCTCTCGGTTTTTTATCGAGTACATTTCGGGGAGTGTGCGGCGGAACTTTTCAACCTGATCCCACCATCTCTTTTCTATCAACGGACAGTGCGGTGCAGTGCGCCACCGCTATATGGTAGAAATACCTCCCATTCGCACAAAGCGGTTCTCTTCGACCTTTATTATGCGCACCGCCAAAGAGTGGAACGACTTGCCAGAGTCTGTGTTTCCAGATAGCTACAACCTTGGTATCTTTAAGTCGCGAGTGAATAGGTTTCTTCTAGGCAAGCGTGTACCATCGTAGACTGCATCATCGCTTACCATCAGGCGAGATCGTGGTCAAACGCAAGCCTATAATATATAAAAAAAAGTATTTAGATGATTCAACTGTTTCTTTTGTGCTTTATTATAAATAATTGTATATTTTTTCATTTACTCAATGGTTTTTTAACATCTACTAAGGAGTTTTAATAACATATGTAAGCAATGTAAAAATTTAATGACTGTGAAAGTGTAATGATCCGTAATGAACAAATTGGCCGTTTGGAACCGATAAAATTCTACGGTAGTCAACTAATTTTAATGGAGGACCTGTTATTATAAATTTGTGTAGAAGGTTACTGAACTTTGTGCTAGTTTTTCCACGTCCAATTTTCACTTTTTTGTTGGAAATAAGGTCAAGTGAAATAGTAGATTGTGTCATAAGGGACCAAAATAATGTATTGAGGGCGAGAGCGATTGTTTGAATCCTAAGAGTAGCGAAGGATTCAAAGTACGTCGCTCGAGGTTCAATATATGGCACCGTGTGGCACACTCTCTGCTTTTCATCACTCTTTAAGAGAAAAATTAATAGGAGATGCTTTTGCTTTGTAGTGACGAATATTTATATTTACTTAACCAAATTGTAAACATATATTAATAACTAGCTGACCAATCCGCAGCTTCGCTCGCATAGTTTTTCAAAAAAATCATTATCCTACTTTACGCAGTTGGATAAAAAGTAACCTATGTTACTTAGGGTAAATAAAGCTTTCCAATGTTGAAAGAACTTTTGAAATCGGACCCGTAGTTTTTTGAGTTTATTCATTACAAACATACACACAAAAATACAAATCTTTCCTCTTTATAATATTACTATAGATAGATACGTTTTCGCAATTTTTAAAAGTTTGTTGTAGCTGTTTCGTTGGGAACAAAAAATGTCGTTGACTTAATTACTTGGGTATTCGTAATAACTTCAGACTCTGGTTGATGATCATGTTGAGTCAATGGTGACATTTCACTGAATGAATACTGTTTTGAATACAGTTTCTGAAAATGACTGCTTCATTTTAATTTTCCATGTAGGTAAATTTTCATAAGCTGTTAGATATTTTTATAACAGTTTCTGCGATTTCACACTTTCTGGTGTTAATATTTCACTTTCACTGCTAGAACTCATCACTTTTATTCAATTTGAGTGAATCAAATTTTAATTTAAGAAATTTAATATTCAAATTTTAATATTTTTATAAAAGTATACAAAACGAATGAGAAATTCCCGCGTATGCTCAAATAGATGGGATGAAAATAATTAGTAATACCCGTACATTAGGACTTTATAGAACTGACGGCTGGTCGTTGGGATAGAATGGTTCTCGAGTTTAAACCGCTTACTGGAAAACACAGCATAGACGGCCCTCCAAGTAGATTGAAAGACGACCTAGTAAAGGTTGATGGGAGTCGGGTGCAGGCGCAGAAGACCAGTCGCTCAGGAAATCTATGGGGTGGGGGAAGGGGGGGGGGGGTATGTTCAGAAGTGGACGTCCTATGGCTGATATGATGATGACCTAGACGTTTATTGGAATAATTATTCTAAGCTTAGCTTTAGCTATACAAGAAGTAGGGATAGACCACAGAAAACAAACAAACGAATCTTTCCTCTTTATAATATTAGTATAGATATAATATTAGTATGGATTGACAAATATAAATGAAAAAAATATATATTACGGATTTATAATGTACCATTTATCGGTGTTTCAATCGACAAAGTTTATTTACAATTCGTGAACCTTCATCAGGATGAGTGCGATTGACTTCGAACAACGTCTCGCTTTGCACTACGTACTGCATAATAACACAAGTATTTATAATATTGATGAAAGTTGTCTATGGTCTAATAGGTTGGCGTAACTGTCGTTATGCCCCTTAAAATTCTACCCCGTATAGTATAATAATCCTTTGACCCATACTCAAATCTCCTCAAATCCACACCTTTCATCGGACCGAAAAACAGTCCTTTTCATTTGTCCGAAAAACCATCCGTGTCTACGATGTAATTTGCAGGGTGTCACTCCTGAGTGTAATTTCTACCTACAAAGACCTGTATTGTGAGAAGCGAAGAGATTTGCTTGCCAAATTGGAAGGCCCGGCTGTAATCGGCTTACGGCACCTCCTCGTATGAGTTTAATCTATGGTTTGGAGCTCGTTTTTGGTTTTGGACGCGAAAGACTTAAGCTTCGAATACACACGGCTACACATCAAGCTATACAAGTCCAGTATAAGCCGACCTCTCATTCTACTAAAAGCCTACACAACGCGAGGTCAGCTTATTCTGGAAGAGTAGCTTGGTGTGTAGCCGTGTGTACGTACTGTTATTTAGCCCTACCGTACTAATAACACTAAAATTAAACTTCAAAATGTAATTCCTTTTTTTATACCACTTGATTATGGAACAAGCATAAAGCCCACCTGATGTTAAGTGGTGACCATCGCCTAAAACAAAGTATTATCTCACAGGCCACGCACTTTAGAAACGCACTATCCTGCGTCCATCAACTTGGCATATATGCGTAAAGCCACATGTGCGTGTTTCTCCGGCAACCATACCCTTAATACGGCAACACTGCTTGGCGGCAGAAATAGGTATGGCAGTACTTCCTAACGTTTTGTAGACAAAATGTGGCCTGACTTTAACATAATATATAACTAGTGGTTCGCCCCGAACTGAGATCTCGCGAGTCTCCCATAGAAATAAAAATAATATTATTCGGAATCTTTGAATATCAAAATAGTGCCACGAAATAACAACCAAATTAATTGACCTACAGTTTCATTCAAATTACAGGTAACGGTAGTTATAGTATGTTGGTATTTTTTTTGGGGTACAAAATGCAGTTATTCTAGATTTCAGACGTTTGCCTATATTTGTGACACTAAAGCTACACGAATACCAAATTTCAGCATTGTGGGGTGGTCACTGTACCCTGTGAATTTCCTCAAAGTTTGTTTTTACTATGGCTTATAAAATAACTCAAAAACTACAAGGATTAAACTAATAATAAAAACAGGGTTAAAATGTACTAATGAAGACCTTTCATTTGATTTCCCACTTGACCTAATAGTCTCATTTTTATTTTTTTTACCCCTCTTGAACCACAATATCTCAACAACCCTCCAACATTTCTAGCTCGTTTAGTCACAACAAAATTGTGCCATCAGTACCTATGTATCAAATTTCACGATGATCGGATCAACGCTTCGAAAGTTATCCTCGGACCAACAAACATACATAACTACCTAAACACATACATAGATACATACAACGCCGATTTGCCCAAGTTGTTTTAGAGATCTCGTTTCGTTCGATCAATAAAAATAGTAGAGTTTCTTGTAAAATGACTCGTCCAGAGAAGTACTACCACCATACCTATTTCTGCCACCAAGCAGCAATTGCTGTTTCGGTTTTAACGGTACGGTTACCGGTGAAATTACAATAACATGAGGCTTTACACCTGTATGCCTCAAGTTGATGGACGCATGGTAGTGCATCGTAGGACACGTTTCTAAGGTGCTTGGGTTACGAGTTAATATAATATAATATTGCTAGACATTTTACACAGCGCTATCTAGCCCCAAACTAACTATGGGAACCAGATAACTGATAGAATACTTATATACTTTTTTTTGTAAATATATACTTATAATATATAGAAAACACCCAGACACGGAACAAATATCTGTAGATCATGCAAACATTTGTTCCGCGGTGGGAATCAAACCCGCTACCTCCTGCGTCTCAGCCGACGTGGCGTAATACTTTGTTATAGGCGATGGTTACCACTTTACATCAACCATGGTTTGATCCATCTCGAGTTAGTATAAAAATAATAATAATGTTATCATGGTAATTTGATAACGATGAAAAACAAACGCTTCCAAATTAGCATTTAATTATTGATGTTTGCTTTGATTAAAGCGTAAAATTAAATCAAATACGCGAGAAAAACATTGCAACTGCTCGTTTGGGATGAAATCCATATTAAATATCCAAAACTAATTATATTGTTTACACAAAACAAATATTAAATGGTTACAAAAACAACCAATTTACATAATTAATCCGCTGGTGACACTCTCTACGCGATAATGCAATAGAGTGTAGAATCGCAACTGGCTTGAAACAGACTCCCAGATAAATATAATGCTGGACGTTTCACACCACGTTAATATTTTTCAAGTTATTTTGGAAAAAAAATATAAATTCAAAAATAATGTCAGTCTCGAAAAAACGCTGTTCGACGAAATGTTAGAGAACTAGCTTATTGTACGATGCCACAGATTACTAAGAAGTTACTACGTGTCTTTCAACCACCCCGCTAGTTCAATGCCCTCATCCAGTAAATGACCCGGCCCGGTCAATGTACCCAACCAGTCAATAGAGCGCGTATGGTGTGTACGGCAGTACGGTATGTACTTACTTAGATGTTAGGCACAAAAACTAAAAAATAAAGAATTTGGATTAAAAGAAACACATTATTTAAGGACTCAAAAATATACTTTGTCATAATTTGTAGTTAAACTGCAACACATTACAGTTGACACGTAGCTATTTTTGAATAATTAAATAACACACTGTATTGATCGCACACTAGGAATCCTCGTTATCCTCGAATCTTGAGCATTTGTCTGAAACCATTACATCAGTATGCTAGCCAAAACAAGGCAATCATTGAGGAATGTCACTTCTACGAGTATAGTATTGCTATTATTTTATGGTCCCGTCATCCGATTACGTTGAACCAAATTGAATGTGGCTACTATGTACGACGACCTCGTAGCTTTAGGCTTCAGGCAATAATTTGAGTTGAGTGCCCAGTGCCGTAAAGATGTACTATGTGTGTAGAGTATAGCAGTTTAGAACGGTTAGATTTAGTAAAAATTATCAGGTAACTTTGTAACGTGTACGATTTCACGACACGTTACATTTTCGATTTAACATAACGCTGCACTTATAAAACACTACATACCACGACATCTAGCGACATGGCGGCGTATTAACTGCACAAACCACTTGATACCTCGTTTTCCAATACACTGAAATCCAAGCGTGTTCTCATCATAGTTCGCCATGTTTACGGCAGATGGCGTTGTACGTGATCTCAAAGGAATAGACTATATATTTTTTCTTTATCGATAATCGATTTTATTTATCAGTAATTAAACATTCTTGTAAACTTAAGTTAAATAATCCCTTGCTTCTTAGAATCATTATAACAAAATACAAATCGTAAATAATAGTAATACCGCATTCAATTATTGTCTTTGACTGATGCAAAATAAGCAAACAATATTTTGTCTTGAGTGACGCTGGATGCGTCAAATTTTCTTTTATGGCATCACCAAAAATTTGTTGCGTCACTAAGTTCTAGAATGACTTGGAAGAATCGGTTTTTTAGTAATTATTAAAAGAGGGTAGACTTGCTCACCTATATAAGGGCAGAGTGGACTGTTCTCGACCTCTTTTCCACGCCTGGATACATCAGGAGAACTTCTAACTAACGTCCTACAGAATTAATCTCTAAGTTTGCTGGACAGTGTATCCCTGATACTTTTATTTTAAATTCGGTGCTACAGTACTTCTAAGTTTGGAAGTCGTTTTCGGCCTTCGCTCCTGGTTCTTCTTCCTACTTCTCCGTATCTACACCTGACACCCGTCAAACCCATCATCTGAGTCGTTGAGAAGCGTGGTTGGTCGTCAGCCACCCTGCTAGCTGCCTTGACGCACCCCGAGACCACGCCTTCCCACGAAGCCTACCGCCACGAGGTTGGTCGTCAGCCACCCTGCTAGCTGCCTTGACGCACCCCGGGACCACGCCTTCCCACGAAGCCTACCGCCACAGCTCAAGCCCGCTTCTTCAATCCGAGCAGACGCTAGGAACGGTCGACGAAAAATAACACGAGGTGTATCTAATCCATAATTCTATCCGGGTTGAACCCCACAAACATTTCTCTCTTTTCTGACGCTCTCTCGTCAGATGGCGCCCACTTTATTATACTAAATAATATCTATTTTACGAGGTGTGCTCAACACATTGTAATTCCTGCGCTATAGGCCATAAGCCTCAAGATTTCTGTGCTTTTCTAGCCAACGCCTGTTCGCACCAACCTCATTGTAACATATCACATTGTAATCTATAATCTAGTGTGTACCATCGGTAGACCAAGTTGTTTATTGTCAACCTCTGTTGACTTGCCGCAAGTATAAGGAATTAACGTAACGATCCTACACACTCTACCGACTTTCTTATATCTACAATATATGTATTAAAACACGTATCTCGTTTTACTTATATTTCTTTATTTCATTAAAATTGTTACAACTTGTTAGAAACTTAGATTTTAGTAGTACAGTCAGTAAGACAAGTTGGTTAACATTGTCTGATGAAATTCTCTTAGAAAGTCGAGACCACAAAATGATAATTGTATCACGATATTTATACAATTCACTAATCTAAAAATCCAGTGACTATTTTTGCTAAATAACGAGCTTACAGATTTCTCGCTGTATTTTAGTAAAATAACCGGCCAATGCGAGGCGGATTCGCGCACGAAGGGTTCTGTACCTATAAAAACGGCAAAAAAATCATGTTGTATGGGAGCCCCACATAAATATTTATTTTATTCAATAGCACAATTTTATTTATTTACCTTATTTAAGGTTGGGGCCGAAGTACCGCGTAAGTTAGTCCTCTAAATTGTATGAGCGCCCATACAACTCAGAGGACTACCTTAATTGGCTTCAACTATGTATGTATGGGGACACCCTTTAATTTTATACATTTTTTTATTTTTTAGATTTACTCCTTTATTTGTGCTGCTTGCTTTTTGCCGAATTTTGTGATTCTAGGTCAACGGGAACTACTATATAGGTTTTCGACACAAAACCTTTAGGGTACTTCCGGTTTACCTAGAATTGTCAATTTTAGTTAAAAGCAAGGTTTTACAACACAAGTAAAGGGAAAATACCGAAAACAAAAAGTTGAAAATGCAGGTAAATTTTGGTACTCACAAATTTTGGCGAAAATCTAAATTTGCCCATATCTTTTTATCGTGTTGACTCAGGACCTTGATTTTTATACATCTAATAGGTAATTAATACAACCTCAAGTATCTGGTATAAATTTCAACTTGCTAGATTCACCCGTTCCTGAGAAAATCGGTGGTGACACACGGACAGACAGACGGAAAGACGGACAGGGACAAGAGAGTGATCTTATAAGGGTTCCTTTCTTTCCTTTTGAGGTACGGAACCCTAAAAAGATTAGATTATTTTAAGAGATGAGACAAAAATTATAATAAATAATAAATAAATATTGCTGGACACTAAACACAGCGCTATCTAGCCCCAAACTAAGCAGAGCTTGTACTATGGGTACCAGATAACTGATAGAATACTTATATACATTTTTTTTGTAAATACGTACTTATAGTATATAGAGAAACAACCAGACCCGGAACAAATATCTGTAGACCATGCAAACATTTGTTCCGCGGCGGGAATCGAACCCGCTACCTCCTGCGTCTCAGCCGGCTATTCGCCCACTACACCACGGTGGTCGTCAATTACGTGCTCAAATATTTTTTACTTGTCTTTAACTATCTCCAGCCTGCTATATAATAAAAGTCTATGACATATCTCCTAAGAGCACCCCCAAAAGAAGCCAATCAATATGAATCCCCTTATTTCAATTAGTAGAGCAAATGCACCTTTACCGCTCAGCCTGCGGGAAAAAATCCTTCCATGTTACCTTAAGCGATTTAGGGGGAACCACTGAACCACGGGAGGTAGAACTAATTCTGTCTAAGTAGATCTATTCTGTGATATAGAAGTGGTAAAGTTTGATCATGTACGTTTCACAATTGAGCGCAACTTCGCAGGATTGAGTGATTTGACATTTATCGAAAATTCCACAGAGCATGCTGTATCAAAGTTCTACCAACCTAGTATAACTACCCTAGAAACGTTTATTCTAAGGAAGAATAAAGTAAAATAAAATTTCCTGGAAGAATTTAGAAACATTCCATTGCATTTGTTCGGTCTTATTTCTAATTTTTACGCTAATTGACGTTTCAATTTATTCTTCCATACAAATAAATGCTTTTATGGCGGGTAGTTCTTAAACGATTTTGTTGTTGTTTATTTGAATGTTGTACTCGAGACTGAATTAATAACTTCATAGAGATATAGATAGCTAACTTTTATACTATTAAAAATCAAACAACTGAAAGAAAATACATTTTTAAATCATAGATACAGACAGAGTCGCTAAAACCACTAGATTTCAAAAAAGTTTATATAAAAAATATAGATATATCTAAACACCTGTGATAAAAAAATTGGTTATCTGTAATGTATATAAATATTTATATTATGGATGATAATTTTACGGATTAAGGTGCGTCACAAGCCGAACGCTTAGGCCGATCGTGCCTCTCTATTGCTTGTTCCGCGCTCTTGTTTGCACGCTCGGCTCAGGTGGAACGTGACAAATTAGTGATGCTTTTTCGTGCGTGCAGCCGGCGTTCATCGATTTATAAGACGTTTATCACGTCAAAAACTTTTTTAAAATCATCCCTCTATAAGTTTTTATTTCGATCTTTAAACTGCCTGAGGGTTAGTTAGCAAAGCTATCTGAACACAGTTTTTCGTTTTTCATTGTCTACTTTTGTGTCAATGTCTTTAAACTCAATGTTTTTGTTCTCTGTGGCAAACCAGATGACTAATTATTTTATGGTACAGGTGTTACTGCAAGATTAACTGGATATTGGGCATTGAATCGATTGGAATAACTGGGTATTGGGCACCACACTCGCATTGCGTAGCAGATTCTTAAATTATTACCTAATTTACGAGTACAAAGGTTACAGTTTTACCGTAGTTATTATTATAAATACAGATTTATTACTATGTTTTGGTTTAATTCGCGAACATCAGATTGAGTGCGATCCGAAACGCACTGCGTCTCGCCTTGCACTATACCACATTTTTTATAATAAATGACTTCTCCACGTAATTTCTGTACTTCATGACTAAACCTACTGTGGATTTTTGGTCGGGACTCTAGGGGAATCACTAATGATGTTTTAATAAATCGCTTCTCAGGTGGATTGCGGTTTGCATTTAATATTGATAAGTTTGATGTGTTTAGACTACGGAAGACAATACTTAGCACTTTATTTTATGAAATAATGTGTAAAGGCAATGGTGAATGAATACATAAAATAATCTTTATTGCACACCAAACAAAAATACAGTAACAAAGGAAATAAGCGATAAATAAAGGTATTACAGCTAAAAGCGATCTCTTCTAGACAACCTTCGGGTGGACAGGTTAAACAAAAAGACGGTGGTGTTCAAAATAAAATATACCTATTGATTATACTAATAAACATACACTTAAATACATACAAATAATATATAAATAAACCACACTACATTATGGAGGATAAATAACATAAACACTAACCTACGAGACAACGAAAGGAAATGGTTGTATACCTTGACTTTGAAAATAGGAAGAGATTAGGACGACCTTATGGACATAAATAAGGCGTTCCACAGTCGCACAGCTTGTACCGTGAAGGAGTCATCATAAAATTGTAAACTATGCACGGGAGTTCGAAGCTGTAGAGCTTCGGAAGAACGAAGGTTTCGAGAGTGTGCCCGATACAGACACTCGAAATATTCATTTAGATTAGAAGGTGAAGTGGGATTAAAGAGAATGTTACAAAGAAGTGATAGAATATGTGCATTCCGGCGAAGACGGATAGGGAGCTACTTGAGTTTTCCGTCATCATCACCCGCAGCCTGTCTTCACCCACAGCTAGGCAGAGCCTTCTTTTTGCCCGGCCAATTGTACCTACTTATTAAATATATAACTTTGAACATTTCATATAGCGCTATCTAGCTCTAAAATAAGCAAAACTAACTATGGGAACCACCTGAAAGAAAACTGATATTTTTTTTTGTAAATAAATACTTAAGTAATAATACTTAAGTCAGTTAAGTTAGTTTAGTTTTTAGTTTTTTTTAGTTGTAAGTTGCCACACCCTATCAGGTTACATGTACTCGTACATCTGACCTGTAAAGTGAATGATTAGCACCTGTTTAATAACCGATGTATGTGTTGCAAATAAATGAATATGATTAAAAAGATTTTTTAAACTCTTTTAATTTCCTCGCATTCGTGATAAAAATTTGTGTGTTATACTCGGATGTAAGCCAATCAATAACACCCTCGATCGTGTCCTCGTTCACATTCACTCGCTCGTTTGCAAAAATCTCGGGTTTAAAATAGATCGCTTACAGCCCTTGTATAACAATGTACTAGGATCTAGCGTTTTTAAGCAATAAACGTACTAGAAGTCTGGTAAATGATTATAAGTACCTAAGCAAAGCCTTGCAGAGAGCTTCATTGCGGCACTCGCAAATAAACGAGATGTAAATTACCGGCGAGAGGCAAAATATTATGCAAGGTTTACAGTTCCTGTCTCAATCTCAGCTTCACAGGAAAATACAAGGAAGATGCACCAAAGCACTGGTGTAAATTCCTTGAGATAATATAATAGTACATTGTTAAACATGGGGTGTTAGATCTTTTCATAATTCATTTATTCCTTGTAAATCTAGGAACAATGTTTGTGGTAGGAGTTTTATATACGCGCTAGATTTTGCCTTGCGGCGTACAAATATTTATAATTAATATTAAACATAAAATGCAAATACAGAAACATTAAAATTTCACAATCACTTAAATTCAGAAAAAACAAAATTTCGAGAAATAATAATTAGGATGATAAAATGTCAAAAAATAGTACTTATGATTTAAATTAGGATTCACGTCAATTTAATGTTCAATTATAATATTATATTTTGGTCATCTAAAATCTCAATTACATTATAATGTGCTTTCTTAACTATTTTTACTTATCTTACTTATATTTATATTTCTTATAAGATTTAAATATCTTGAATTTTTCCGTAAGTGTTCGTAAGTGTTGTAGTAACACTATAAAAATAAAAATACTATTTTTCAAACTTTCGCGATCACTGTACATAATTATTGATTAAAACGGGTTGTTTAGTCTTGCCATAGTTTCACGTCACTACGGTCAATCGCCGCTAAACTCATAGCATAAAACTTAGTTTGACGCGTAACCGTCAATTCGAATAATTGACAGTTTTTCGCGGGATTCATGGTTCACTTCTCTTGTCGTTCGGTCGTGGAAGGGAAATATAGTACCTCGAATAAATTAGTTATACATTTCGCAAAGACTACATAAGCTGTACGCGACGTGTGACAGTGTATGAGGCAAGGACTTCATTATTCTTCGACGGATTTTGCCTGGTCAGAGGTAACTTGTCGGCGGTTACTTTGGTAAGTACAAACCTAGTTTCTCGCTGCAAGAAGCCTCTGGAGCACGCCGGCAATACGCAAGACAATCCATTTGCACAAAGGTTGGTGAAGTTCTAATGCTTATTACAGTTGCCACACCAGCTTACAGTGTGTGTCATTGTGGTCAGATTTTCATTTTCGGGTCGTTTTTTTTTTGTTATAAATACAGTCCGCTAAAACAAACATTAATCGTTCGTCGCATTCTTAACATTTGGTCCTTCGAGCCGGATTATATGAACAGTGACCTACGGATCATATAAACATTCGTCTCGATTTCGAAAAGTGACCTGGATTATTTATTTATTTTGTCGAAATCGTAGCTTTTATCATTAAAATTCTCGTTTCGTAAAATGATAAAAGTTTGCGGTAGATAAATATTCATTAGTCATCATTTTTCGTTTTTTCTACCGTCGGTAGGTACCCAGTTTGTAGATTTGATAAACTGTCAATTTGTCGTTTCGTTCTCGTGTCAAATTCGCTATTGAAGTGACTTTGACGTTTTGGTTGACAGTCGACATCAAATCTGCAATCTACAAATCATTCTTTATTTTGTTAAAAAAATATCGCAACCGTAGATAGCAACACTAAAAGTTAGTTTTATTCGGTTGGATTTTTCGTTTGCGTAAAGTCATAATATAATCTGTGCGTAAGTCTTCAACCCTGCCGTACGTAAAAATAGCGTGTTCGCGATCCGTACGTATAAATAACCTTGTTTTGACCGATAACATTATATTTTGTTAGAAATTATTCGTGTTCTTTCGTAAAATAAAATGCCTACGGAAACGCGTAAAGGTGCTAAAGTAGCTGAAGAATCAGCACAAGCGACGGTGGTGTCTAGTGATGTGGACAGAGTCGCCCGTGATTATGCCTTGATGAGGACTGAGTATATGAAAGCATCGGATTTGACCGGCGTTCGCGAACAAGATATTGCGGTCATTATTAGTGAGTTCCACGCTGCTCAGAAGTCTCTGTTGGTCGGTTTATCGAGCGCGGACCAGAAGGCTGAGTCCCATTACACAATAGGATTTGATGATAAGGTACGCAAAAATTATGGCAAGGCTGATACAGACTGATCAAAAACCTACAACAACTGGTCACAGTAATCTAGCAAAACTTCCTAAGATTAGTATAAAGCCGTTTGATGGCACGTTATAAAATGGGGTGTCTTTTAAAGATCTGTATGACTCCCTCATACATAGTCGAAATCTGCCAAATGTGGAGAAACTTCACTATTTGTTATCGAGTGTGCAAGGGTTGGCATATGACCTCATCAAAAATTACCCATTGACAGATGAAAATTATTTTGTGGCATATCAGACCCTAAATAAATACTAAGCTAAGAAGCGGAATATTGCAGTCACTTACTACGAGCGGTTGTTAAAGTGTGAAGTGGTAAGAAACAAAAGTGGGTCTGAATTGGAACGTATTCATCGAACATTTTCAGATAATTTGGCAATACTGTCAAAGTATAATCTACCTGATAGGAACTTCATATTATTTCAGTTAGTTTGGTCCAAATTAGATACTGCTGCTCGGGAAGCATTCGAACTGCAACTAAGCTCAGACATGGACATTCGCAAGTATGAGGAGGTTATGGCATTTATTGAAAAAAGATCTCGGTCATTAGATAATAGTCAGAAACAGCCCTTCGTTTC
This sequence comes from Philereme vetulata, assembly GCA_918857605.2. Taxonomy (NCBI): domain Eukaryota; kingdom Metazoa; phylum Arthropoda; class Insecta; order Lepidoptera; family Geometridae; genus Philereme; species Philereme vetulata. Next base: position 6,451,643 of record OU975476.1, read on the forward strand.
AAAACCTGTACCAAAAAACAAATCATCACTTCTTGTAGCTTCTAAGGAGGAATGTGCGATATGTGCAGTGGTAGGGCATCGTATTGACAGCTGTTCTAGTTTTTTGAAGCAGTCCCCTACGGGTTGGTTCGATACTGTCAAGGCTAAGCATTTTATGCATTTTGTGTCTGCAATCATCTCACACCGTTAAAAAGTGTAACTCGAAGGTGATGTGCGATAAGTGTGGTCACAATCATCATAACCTGCTCCATTTTGAGTAGACTGCATCTGCAACCTCACAGCAACCTACAACTTCAAACCAAACTTCATCCTCTCAGATGGCATTAGCGGCATATGTTCCTCATACAGAGGCACTGTTCTCAACGGCAGTAGTTTTAATTAAAAATAAATACAATAAATTTGTTCCAGCTCGTATTATGCTTGACAGTGCCAGTGCATGCAATTTTATGACTAGGTCCTGTGCGCACCGTCTCGGATTAAAAATAAATTATCGTGGGCAATCCGTGAACGGGATAGGCCTGGTATCAACCGATACGCTCGGGTCAGTCAACTGCGAATTGGTTCCTACTAATAGGGACCTCTCTAACAAACTGTTGTTGGAAGCTTCTGTGCTCCATACTATTTGCTCAGACATGCCATCCCAACAAATCGATATTTCGTCATGGCATCATATTGAGGGATTAGACATTGCTGATCCTGAGTTTTATAAACCAGGACCGGTAGACATGTTGGTCAGTGTCAACATTCTCGCGTCAGCATTAAGGCCTGGTCTAGTTAAGGGTCGTCCTGGTCAACTCATCGCTATCCCCACTATTTTCGGGTGGATACTGATGGGGGAATGCACTGTGAACACATATCTATCTCGTTTTCGTTGCAATTCTGGAGCTAGTCGAAAGAATTGCGTTTTCGTATCGAACTTGTCGTTGGATAACTCCATCAAGCGGTTTTGGGAATTGGAGACTGTCGATCCACCCAAACCGATTGCCTTGACAAAAAAGGAGTTAGCTTGTGAAAATGATATGGAGGTTTCTTGTCGTCGAACTTCTGAGGGAAGGTTAGTGGTACCCCTAACCTTTGTTGACCCCCAGAATAATCCTCTATTCTTGAATTCTCAGAAAATCGCCCTTAAGCGATTTCTAAATTTAGAACGGAAATTCAAAGTGAACCCTCAGTTTAGGGCTGCGTACGTGGACTTCATGGACGACTATTTGAAGAGTGGTCATATGGAAGAGGTTTCCCCTCCCCCTTCAAATGTCGGCCCATTTTACTACATTCCGCATCACGGAATCTTGCGACCTGAGTCTGTCACCACTCCGCTTCGGACAGTTTTCGATGCGAGTGCAACGGATGGTAAAGGCAGGTCTTTGAATGATGTGTTGCTACCTGGTCCAAAGTTGCAGAAGAGCATCTTCGATCTTTTGATTCGTTTTCGTTGGCATGCTGTCGTATTTACGGGGGATATCAAACAGATGTATCGTCAATTTCTCGTGCTGCCGGGCGATGATAAGTATCAGCGCATCCTATGGCGATCGGCTTCTGAGCTCCCGGTGCGGGATTTTCGCCTACTAACCGTTACATACGGTGTTTCGTGTACTCCCTATCAGGCACTTTGGTGTATCGCTCGGTTGGCCAAAGAATTTGAGTCCAGCGCTCCGCATGGTGCAGCTGTCCTGGATCGCGATACGTACGTAGATGATGTCGTATCAGGAGCTGACTCCGTCAAAGCAGCCGTTCGGATCCGTAAGGAACTCCTCGAGATATTGTCGTTGGCGGGTCTACACCTTCGAAAATGGACCTCCAACCACAAGGAGTTCCTCAAGGGGCTGCAACCTTCGGATATGTATGTAGAGCAGTTCCATAATTTCGAAGACATCCAGGATATGTCCTTGAAGATCCTCGGGATGTTGTGGTTGCCCACGTCAGACCAGCTCACGTTCAAAACATTAGCTGTTGGTGTTCGGTGTACAAAGAGATCTATCTTGTCTGATATAGCCCGGATTTTCGATCCGCTTAGATTACTGTCACCACTGTTTTTCTCGCTAAATATATCATGCAACTTTTATGGTTGGCAGGTGTTGATTGGGATGAGAAGGCTCCCAGTAATGTGGGTAACGATGGCTCAAATTTAAAACCCAACTGTCGTCGTTGAGCACCATATCATTTGACCGTCGGATCGTTCCCTCTTTCACGATTCTCCAGTTCCACGGGTTTTGCGACGCCTCGGAACGTGGTTATAGCGCTGTCATATATTGTCGTGCGATCTGTGAAGATCAATCTATCATCGTGCGCCTGTGTTGCGCTAAAGCTAAAGTTGCGCCTATTCGAAAGCTCTTGATTCCGCGCTTGGAATTGATGGCCGCGGTATTGTTGTCTGAGCTAATGTCTTCTGTCACTTGCTCGTTAGAGGGGATCCATCGCGTCGACAATATTTTTGCGTAGTCTGATTCCAGTGTCGTTCTGACCTGGATCAAATTTTGTCCGTCGCGTTGGAAAACTTTTCTTGCCAACCGGGTGACTGAGATCCAGGACAACATACCACCAGTTCGTTGGCACCATGTGTCCACCACGGATAATTCGGCCGATTACGGTTCTCGTGGATTGCTACCCGCTGATTTAGTCCCGTGTGAAACATGGTGGGCGGGTCCGACATGGCTGTCGCGCCCTCAAGCGGATTGGCCTCAGACATCAGTGTTCCATGATGTCACAACTATAGAACAGGAGCAAAAGATTCTGACACTTTTTACGGCCAATAATGTCCATTTTATCGACACTATCTTAAGCCGATTCTCCTCGTTTAAACGAATCGTCAACGTTGTTGCATACTGCTTTCATTATATGCACAACCTGAGAAACCCCAAAGCTCGATTGGTTGGAGCTTTATTGTGTGCCGAAACGAGCAACGTCGTTCTCTTTCTTGTGAGGCACGTGCAGGAAAGTGTTTTTGCGCCAGAAATCCGTGCGCTCACCAAGGATACACCAAACTTGCTCGCCAAGGCACTTCGCAAACTGTGTTCTTTTGTGGATGCAGGTGGTTTACTCAGGGTGGGCGGTCGTCTCTCTCACAGTCAGCTTGACTACGATCAAAAGCATCCATTGCTGTTACCTCGAGACCACCGACTGACTTCGCTAATCATAGAGGAGTACCACCGTAAATTTTTACATCTGGGACCGCAAACCTTGCAGAACCTGCTGGCTCAAGATTTCTGGATTCTGTCGTCTAAGCGGGCAATACGATCGGTCATATCCGCGTGCATAAACTGTTCCCGGGTGAATCCGCGGTTAGTTGCGCCTCCCTTAATGGGAGAATTGCCGGCTTATCGCATAAGCCAACTCAAGCCTTTATCGTCTGCTGCAGTTGACTACGCTGGCTCGTTTGACATTGCTCTCGGACGTGGTCGAGGTGTTTGTACGTATAAAGGGTACGTTTGCGTTTTCGTGTGCACTGCCACAAAAGCAGTGCATTTGGAGCTCGCTTCGGAGCTAACTTTAGAGGCCTATTTGACCTGTCTTAGGCGTTTTATGGCACGGAGAGGTCGATGCTCTCGTTTGGTTTCCGATCAAGGTAGGAATTTTGTTGGGGCCTGTTGTGTATTGAAGGACTTGATGTCTCAGGCAACGCAAACTGAGCAGGTGGAGTTCGTCTTCAACCCCCCAGGCAGACCGCATTTCTCGGGCTTAGCTGAGGCGGGAGTCAAGTCGATGAAGACGCACCTGTCTCGTGTTGTTGGCTTGCAGCGCCTGACATACGAAGAATTTAACACACTGCTGGCACAGATCGAAGCCCTTCTTAACTCAAGGCCATTTTCCCCTCTTAGTTCGGACCCTAATGACCTCGCCGTACTTACTCCTGGGCATTTCCTTACGTTGGAGCCGTTGACTCTTCTTCCTGAGGTGTCACTGGTTGATATCAAAGTCAGCCCGCTCCACCGATGGAAACTCATCCAGAAGATGCACCAGGACTTCTGGCGTAAGTGGCATCTGGAGTACATCTACATGCTTCAACAACGTCATAAGTGACTGGACAATCAGCCTAACATTGCTGTCGGGACTCTGTTCTTATTGTTAATGAACAATGTAGTCCAATGAAATGGAAACGTGGCCGTGTGACTCAGCTCCATTCGGGTGCTGACAATATTTGTCGAGTTGTGACCCTTAAAACTGCATCGGGAGAATCCAAAAGACCAGTGGTCAAGCTTTGTGTTCTTTCTATGTCTACCCCAATCTCAAACACTGAGCCTGAATCGCAGGATTCAACTGCATCCCATTAGGATACAGTCATTTTATCGTGTCGTTAAATAGTTTAGTAGTTTTAAGTTAGTTTATTTAAGTTTTTATGTTTTTAGTTTTATTTTCGTTGTAAATACTATGTATTTTGGTGCGCGGAATGTTTAGTCTTGCCATAGTTTCACGTCACTACGGTCAATCGCCGTTAAACTCATAGCATCAAACTTAGTTTGACGCGTAACCGTCAATTCGAATAATTGACAGTTTTTCGCGGGATTCATGGTTCACTTCTCTTGTCGTTCGGTCGTGGAAGGGAAATATAATACCTCGAATAATTTAGTTATACATTTCGCAAAGACCACATAAGCTGTTCGCGACGTGTGACAGTGTATGAGGCGAGGACTTCATTATTCTTCGACGGATTTTGCCTGGTCAGAGGTAACTTGTCGGCGGTTACTTTGGTAAGTACAAACCTAGTTTCTCGCTGCAAGAAGCCTCTGGAGCACGCCGGCAATACGCAATACAATCCATTTGCACAAAGGTTGGTGAAGTTCTAATGCTTATTACAGTTGCCACACCAGCTTACAGTTTGTGTTATTGTGGTCAGATTTTTGTTTTCCGATCGTCAGTTTTTTTTTGTTATAAATACAGTCCGCTAAAACAAACATTAATCGTTCGTCGCATTCTTAATACGGGTGTTTATCGCGTATGTACCTTTTTTATTTGTTATCCTGACGTTTCGGCTCTGTTGCAACAGTCATGGTCTCGGGCTGACTGGAGTACTTGGAGCTACCGTCGGGAAGTGCGGGTAGCTGCAGCATCTACCCTCACTTGGTCTTCAGAATTAGAAATGTCCTCGTTCATATTACGACACACTACACTAACCGTATCTACGCACTGAGTCGACCGATTACGACGCGCACACCTAGCAATCACCGGGTTCCAAGACACTGAAGTCTATATAGACTAGTGATTGCTATGATGACTGTTGCAACACAGCCGAAACGTCGAGATAACAAATAAAAAAGGTACATACGCGATAAATACCCGTTTTAATCAATAATTAAATAAGAATACTATTTGAAAAAAAGCAACGTGACATCTCTTGTCAATGTACTAAACTGCAACGTTTGGCATTGAGCAGGTCAAAAAACTGTGTACGTTTTCCTGTAGATGGAGCTAACGGCACTTTAGTCGTTATCTAAATCATTTCAATAATTTCAACGTGACAAGAGCCTGGTAGCACAATTGGTGGTGTATCCTCGTATCAAGATCGGTTGCGGGTTCAAGTTCCGACTAGGGTTGGAAATTTTTAAGATGGTTTTAATAATTTTGGAATTTTCGGTAAGTGTTCAGTTAACACAATAAAAATACTATTTAATTCTTTTATTTATTTCTATCCATTGTATTTTCTTTCACTCTTCTTCTTCTTTTTAGCCCGGAATCACCCACTGCTGAGTATATATTATTAAGTAGGGGAAAAAGTTTCTTCGCATTTTTTAAGAAAATTCAAAACATTTTTAATATAGTTTATTTACATTTAACTAAAATATGTAGGTACCATTTTGTTTGATAACTTTTTGCCATCTTGTAGGTAGGGACATGATCCCATTGCTATAGAAATTTTGGGGCTTCTGATCAAAATACCGCGACAAGTAGTTTTGGCAGTCCTCTCGTGATGTTAACCTGACACTGCCTAAAGAATTCTGAAGAGACCGAAACAGGTGGAAATCTGTAAATGCAAGGTCAGGACTATACGGCGGATGCATTAATATCTCCCAGCCAAACTCTCTTAATTTTTGCTGGGTGGCTAAAGATGTGTGAGGTCTAGCGTTATCATGATCAAAAACCACACTCCTTCAGTTAATTAATTCTCATCAGTTGTTCGCAGTAGAGTTCAGAATCGATGGTCCTGCCACCACCAGGTAACAGCTCATAATGAACAATGCCCTTCCAATCCCACCACACACACAGCATCACCTTGTTGCGAGTTAACCCGGGTTTCGCCACAGTCTGTGAAGCCTGACCGTCCTTTGACCACGACCTTTTTTGCACGTTCTTGTCGTACGTGATCCACTTTTTATCACCAGTTATCAGCTTTTTCAAAAATTGTTCTGTTTCATTACGTCGTAATAAAAAATCACAAATGAGTACACGGTTCATTAGGTTTTTTTCAGTGAGCTCGTGGGGTACCCAAATATCGAACTTGTTTGTGTACCTAGTTTTTTTCAAATGCGCCAAAACTGTTTTGTAGTCAATTCCCAGTTCTTCAGCTACGTCGTAACTACTGATATGCCGATTTTTCAAAAAGGGCATCAATTTTATCCGTAATAGGGCGAAGTGCATCTTTGTCATCAAAATTTTCAGAATGAAAACGCTTAAACCTAATTTGTGCTACTCTCACAGACACTGCACTTAGTCCATAAACATCGCTAATTTTTTTTGCGGCCTGCGTTGCATTTTTACCTTTTTTGTTGTTAAATTTTAAAATGTATCGAATTTCTTCATTAGATTCACTCATCTTTACAAAACGAAAAACAAATAAAAATCATACATTTTCCTAATTTGAATTTGGAATTATCTTCTTTAAAATTTAAACTTTGAATGATATCAAAACCAGCCAGATACAAATAGTATAGCCAAAGAGATTTTATTACAAGTTCATACTATAATGCGAAAAGACTTTTTCCCCAACCCATTATATGCCTCAGAACTTATTAAATTTTTGCGAACTAACCGAACGCTAATATTACCCAAAAATCGTTTGAGAAGCCGTTGAGATAAAGAAATATCGCAATTTTAATCGTGAGGACGGTTTTAGATTATCTGCATCGAGGAATCTAGTTAAAGTTAGGTGTCCACTTTGCGATTTAGATCCACGCGTAACTCGATATACTGTTATCTAGTATTGTATGTCGAAACAGTGATACGTGCGATTCAGAAAACCAAGTGCGGGTAGTTGGTGACAACATTCGCGCTTCCCGGCAACGACACCCGCCTACTTTCAAAACATGAGTGATGAAAAATTTTTAAAAAAAAGTTTTGTCTTCCTCTCTGTCACAAATGTATCGGATGCAAGTTAGAATTCTAAGAAAACATAACTAGATCATGAATAAATAGTCTAATTATTTATTGAGCGAAGCGGAATTTCCAAATCTACTTGGGCAAATCGGCAGTGTGCTGTGTGGTCCCGGCGTAATAATAGGGCCACCCCTTCTCATCCCGCGGGAGCCGTGTGAGCCGGCAAAGGGAGTTGTTCCAAGGAATGGGCAGCAGCATTCTTCTGTGTACTAAACACCAACCACTGCGATCACCAAGCCGCCTGCCAAGCGTGGTGATTATGGCAAAACCCCCCCTATGACAGACACAACACACAAACGGCCCCCCGTCCCCGGCGGCTCCGTCATCCCTGGAAGTGGTAGCAACCAGGGCAGTGGCGGAGCAGGGGGTGCTAAGAATCCCCGGCAGCGATCCAGCTACCACCACCGACGACTGGACCTGGCAACGTACAACACACGAACGCTCAGGGCTGACGAGAAGATTGTCGAGCTGGAAGAAGAACTGAACAAGCTACGTTGGGACATCCTAGGATTGTCGGAAATCCGAAGACAGGGCCAGGACACGATGATCCTTAACTCCGGTAACTTGCTCTTCTACCGGGAGGGAGATCAACTATCCCAGGGTGGTGTCGGGTTTCTCGTCCGCAAGTCCCTCGTTAACAACGTGACAAAAGTCGATAGTGTGTCGAACAGGGTAGCATACCTTATACTCAGAATTACCGAAAGGTATTCGTTGAAGGTCATACAGGTATATGCGCCGACCTCGACACACCCAGACGATGAAGTGGAAGCCATGTATGAGGAGATCTCCGAGGCCATACATACTTCCAAGACTCATTTCACGGTTGTAATGGGGGACTTCAACGCAAAGCTAGGCACAAGGAAAGACGATGAGCTGAGAGTGGGGCCATTTGGATTCGGGCGGCGGAACCGAAGGGGCCAGAGACTGGCCGACTTCATGGAGAAGGAGGGCCTCTTCATGATGAACTCCTTCTATGAGAAGCGGCCAGCCAGAAAGTGGACGTGGATAAGCCCCGACGGGTTCACTAGAAATGAGATAGACTTCATTATGACGACCAACAAGCAAATATTTAATGATGTCTCTGTGATCAGCAGGGTGAAAACCGGGAGCGATCACCGCATTGTTAGAGGCACATTGAATATTGATGTTAAGCTTGAAAGGGCACGTCTGATGAAGTCTGCGCTCCGTCCAAATCCTGCCCAAATCCAAAACCCCGAGAGCTTTCAGCTAGAACTGCACAATCGCTTCCAGTGCCTAGCCAGCTGCAATGATATTGACGAGATAAACAACGGGTTGGTGGAAACTGTCCAAGCGGTGGGATCTAAGTTCTTTAAGGCCCCCCGCCGAACTAAGCACCAGAAACTCTCAGATGAAACCATTAAGCTAATGGAGGACCGGGATGAAATGAGATTGCAGTCTTCAGCTGATATGTTGGCATACGGCGTGCTTAATAGGCGAATCTCGAAATCTATGCGACACGATCTGCGTACCTTTAAAACATCTCGTATTAAGGTCGCAATAGAAAGGAACAAAGGTTCAAAAGTGTTTGCAAAGCATTCGTCTATAGGGCAAAGCCAAATGACTAAGCTGAAGACCGACAGCGGCACTATCATTTCGTCGAAACCGGAGATTCTGAGAGAGGTCGAAAAGTTCTATGGACAGATGTACACCTCAACACAAAACCCCGTTGGTCAGTTGGCTCAGGACACCAGAGCCAAACTAACCCGATACTATACCGAAGACATCCCGGACATCAGCCTGTACGAGATTAGGATCGCTCTGAAACAGCTTAAAAACAACAAGGCACCAGTGTTACCAGATGGAGTTACGACAGAACTTCTGAGAGCGGGTGGAAAACCGGTACTTCAAGTCCTCCAGAAGTTATTTAACTCCGTCGTCTTCGAAGGAACCACGCCAAAAGCGTGGGATAAGAGCGTGGTGGTGCTTTTCTTTAAAAAAGGTGATAAAACCCTATTAAAGAACTACAGGCCCATCTCGCTCTTGAGCCACGATTACAAGCTGTTTTCAAGAGTGATTACGAACCGTCTCGCACGCAGGTTCGATGACTTCCAGCCTCCCGAACAAGCCGGTTTCCGAAAAGGCTTTAGTACCATAGACCACATCCACACGCTACGCCAGATTATACAGAAGACCGAGGAGTATAATCGGCCGTTATGTCTAGCGTTTGTGGACTATGAAAAAGCCTTCGATTCAATCGAGACCTGGGCAGTACTGCAGTCTCTTCAGCGATGCCAAATCGACTGTAGGTATATCGAAGTGTTGAAGTGTTTGTATAGTAACGCCATGTCAGTCCGTCTACAGGACCAGAGTACGGAACCAATCCAGTTGCAGAGAGGCGTGAGACAGGGAGACGTAATTTCTCCGAAACTGTTCACGAACGCATTGGAGGACGTTTTCAAACTCTTGGTCTGGGACAGACTTGGCATCAATATCAATGGCGAATACATCACTCACCTTCGTTTTGCCGATGATATAGTCATTATGGCCGAATCGCTCGAGGAACTCGGTACCATGCTCAACGACCTCAGTAGGGTCTCCCAACAGGTGGGTCTTAAAATAAACATGGATAAGACGAAAATCATGTCAAATATCCATGTTGCGCCCGTACCGGTAGTTGTTGGGGGCGATACTCTCGAAGTTGTCGACGAATATGTATACCTAGGACAAATTGTCCAATTAGGTAAGTCCAACCTCGACAAAGAGATCGCACGAAGAATCCAACTCGGCTGGGCAGCGTTCGGGAAACTTCGCGATATCTTCTCGTCCAAAATTCCCCAGAGCCTGAAGACTAAAGTCTTCAACCAGTGTGTGTTGCCAGTGATGACCTATGGCACTGAAACGTGGTCCTTTACTCATGGCCTCATGACCAAGCTCAAGGTCGCTCAACGAACTATGGAGAGGGCTATGCTCGGGGTTTCTTTGCGTGACAAAATCCGCAATGAGGAAATCCGCAGAAGAACTAAAGTTGCCGACATAGCTCTCAAAATTAGCAAGTTGAAGTGGCAATGGGCAGGCCACATCGCTCGTAGAACCGATAACCGTTGGGGAAGAAAGGTTCTCGAGTGGAGACCACGGACTGGAAGACGCAGCGTAGGCCGGCCCCCCACAAGGTGGACCGACGATCGTGGGGAGCCGTTGGGCTCAAACGGCTACCAATCGCTCGTTGTGGCGATCTAAGGGGGAGGCCTATGTTCAGCAGTGGACGTCTTCCGGCTGATGATGATGATGATGAAATCGGCATTGTATGTATGTATGTTTGTTTGTCCGAGGATAACTTTAGAAGCATTGATCCGATCATCATGTGGTATATAGATAATAATGGCACAATCCTGGTGTGACTAAATGAGCTAAAATGTGGAGCGTTTGTTGATATATTGGGGCTGAAAAGTGGGAAAAATAAACAAAATGGGACTAACCAGTCAAATGAAACGTTTAATGGCGTATTCAATAGTACATTTTAACCCCGTTTTTATTTTTAGTTTAAAGCTTGTAGTTTTCAGTTATTATCCATAATAAAAACTGAACTTTAACGAAATTCACAGGGTACACCAGTGACCCCACAGTGCTGAAATTTAGTACGTGTGTAGTTTTAGTGACACAAATATAGGGAACGTCTGTAATACAGAATAACTGCAATTTCTTCCCCAAAAAAGTGTATAAACCAATTAACACGAACTCCCGTTCCCTATAATTTGAATAAAACTGTAGGTCAAGTAAATTGGGTATGTATTTCTAAGCATTATTTTGATAGTCAAATATTACAAATAATATTTTCTTTTTGTTTTTGAGGGAGACTCACGAGATCTCAGTTTGGGGCAAATGACTAAAAAACAAATCATAATACACCATTAAGTGTATCAGTTTAAAGGAAGTTTTATCAGCCTCTTAAAATATTACGTTTGATAAGTCATGATTACTTTTTGCATAGTAGTTAGTATTTTTACACATCATATTCTAATACTAACCCTATGGCAATTATTTTTGGTTCTAGGCCTGTTCATATCAGGTTCCCCATGTTTTTAAAACGTGTAAATGCACATACATTTTTCAAGTAGAAAAATCCACGTGTACACGGCCAGAATTCAAACCCACAACCTTTGAATCGCAAGGGGTGCATCCCACTGCGGCACACACACCCATTCGCAAAGAAAGTTAACAAGTTATTTTTCATAATAGAACTTCGGTGTATACTTAACCCTAGATCACTAACCATTCGTAAAAATTACGACGCGTACCTTGCACATTTTGTGTTTCAGTAAGATCCCCACCCCCGAGACCCCGCCCGCTTTCAGTACCTTCCTAGAGTCTGTCAAACGAAAGTAGGCACTCGCATTTTTTCATAACTTTTTACATGGCAATACTAATGTGTTTCCACCTACGGACGCTATGTTCTACAGCTGGGTAAATTTAAGGTGGTATAAAATAATAATTGCACTAGAAATAACTATAATAATAACGAATTGTAACCCACTCTTATAAACTGCAGGTTAATAATATTGAACTATTTTATAGGTTTTGTCATTCTGAACCGAAAAAAATTGGCAAAAAATGCCTTTTCCCGAAGATGTAGGCAGGAACCACAGATGACCATTTCCCATGAATCTGACTTATTTCTTTCGTCTTTTAATATTCTTCAAATAGGTCGTCGTTTAAGGTAGGTACTCTTGACTTTTTTTCAACAGATTAGGGAAAATGAGAATCGGAGTGTGGCATAATTATTATAAGTTATAATTAATGGGTTGCCACGCTGATATTTTTAGAATTTGCCGCGATTTTTCAGGGTCTACTTTCATTTGACAGACTATAGTTAGCTTCACTAGTGACCCGCACGCACTCACTCATTGCGGATGCACGGTACCTAATTTACGATATAACGCTTGATCGTCGTAAAAATTACTATATCAATTTTTGTCCAGTTTACCTAACCTAACCTTTTTTTTTTCGGGGAGGAAATCTGCAACCAGATACCCGTATTGCATGTAGGGCACAATACGGGTTATGTGGGGTTGTCGAACTCGACGACCCGCTAAAACCTCCCCGGTGGCCGGCCTCCATGCATGTCAAAGTGCTCTGGGACCTCACACGAAACGCACCAGAGCCCCCTCTCACGCATCGCCCATATAGAGCACGTCCCGGGGGCAGTTGCCCCAAGCACCCTCGCGGTGCACAGCTGCACATGCCACACTGTGCGGCTGCCCTCCCTGAGTCCGCTATCCGGATTGGCCAGAGCCCTCACTCCGACTACCCACGGACCCGAAAGGTCCCCTGTTTGGCAGGGGAAACCATTACTCTGCCCCTTTACGGGGCGGGCGGCACGGGGCGGCCGTTGCCTGCCCTCCGCCGCCGCCTTCTCCGAGCGGGATCGGCCCTCTCCCGATCTCGCTCAGCGGCCTCTCCGAACCAATACGGTCTCACAGAAAGAGGCCACGGCCTTCCAGCCTTCCTCGTCTGCCAACATAGCCGCTACTACGCTTGGCAGACGGAAGTCCTGCCCGATCCTGGTGATGAGGTTCCGCCTTTCCACGCACCACGCTGAGCATTCCTCGAGCGTATGCTGGGCGGAATACCAATCCCTCCCACAATGGTGGCATTGCGGTGTCCGTTCGCGTCCAATCCTATTCAGGTACTCACCGAAGCATCCATGCCCGGTGAGTACCTGAGTAAGTCGATAGGTGACATTTCCATACCCCCTCCCTAGCCAGGCTTCGAAGCTCGGCAGAATTGCGCCAAATATGCGCTGGCGCGAGTACCGCGGTTTGTCAAACCGTTCGCGCCATTCGACGAGCGCACGTTTTCGCTCCTCATGCCTCACCTCCACCGGCGTTGCTCCGTCCCCGTCATCCTGTCGAAGACGAACGTACACACGTGCGTCCATCGCCGCCAAGATGTCGAAGGGCGAAAACCGCGCCAAGAGAGTTGCCGCCTCATACGATATCGTACGGTATCCTCGCGCGATACGAATAGCTATAGTGCTCTGCAGATTATTGTACATAGTCTTGCAGCGCCTAACACCCGTCAGTCTACTAGACCACACGGGTGCTCCGTAGAGAGCCATCGATTGCGCGACCCCCGCGTAGAGTCGGCGAACCCCCTCCCTTGGTCCCCCGAGATTGGGCAGCAGTCTGTGCAGAGCACCCACCACCCTCTGGATCCGGGGAACCGCACGGCTGAAGTGCTCCTCAAATCCCCAGCGGCTGTCCAAGGTAAGGCCCAGGTACTTGAGGTACCGCCCCACCTGGACATCAACGTGAGATGTTGAGAGAGATGTCCCGCAGTGGAGAACTCTAATATTCTGATCCATTAAGAGGCCTCCATGGCCTCCTGGGGGGGCGGGGCTTTACCCGACTCAACGGTCTCCTTTGGTGGGGCCGTTTTGCTTCCCGGTGCTGGGTCTGGAGGAGGTTTCCTCTTTGCCTTAGAAGGAGTGCAACGCTTGCTACCCATCCTATGGTCAGCCTTACAGCCGTGGTCAGAGCACAGCAGAAACCTACGCGGACGCGTGCATTGGCTCGCCCGATGATCGGGCTCACCACACGCGTAGCTCAAGTTTGTGCGGTCCACCGTACTGCGACACATGGTGCGCGCGTGCCCGTACTCCAGGCACCGAAAGCATTGCAGCGGCCTTGAGATTAGGTAATCGACCCGAGCCGAAACCCACCCGACAGTAACGTGCTTTGCCGCGACTAGCTTGCGAATGCAGGCCAGTTGGCAACGGACCCACACTGTGCCCAAGGCAGTGGGAGAGCGACGTATGTCACCCACCCGCACATCGTCGGCCGAGCAGTCCCCGGCCCTAGCCACCGCGGCGGCCACCTCCTGCGAAGTGACACTGTCGTCCAGGTCTTTCAGCCGCAGCTCCCCCGTCTTGACGGGACGCGAAATGCGCACACCCATCTCGACGAGGGCCTCACGCAACCGACCAGCTAGCGCGTCTGACTTGGAGGTGCAGTCGGGACCTGGCACCTCCATGATTAGCCCCCCCGTTACAGCTCGCTTGATGCCGACCGTGTCCAACTCGACTTCGGACCGCTGAATCTGGGCCTTTGCTGCCGCCATTACCGCTTCGTAGGTGACATCCGAGCCCTCCGGAACTGTCACCGCAATCACCGCAGATGTCGGTAGCCGCATCGACATCGGCGGACGTCCTGCCTGAGAGCCAGCTTTTGGGCCAGCTTTTGGGGCAGGCCTCACTGGGGAGGAGAGTAACGCCTTTTTAGGAGACGAAGATTTTTTCGCCTTCTTCCTCGTGACGGTTGCCCACGTGTTCTCCGGTGCCAGCGGTGCCCGCGCCTCGGAAAGCCGCAACTGCACTGCAGACACAGGGACATCCGGTGCCGGCTGCAACTGCTTCCCCTTGCCCTCTTTCTTGCCCTTGGCTTTGCCCTTCTTGGAAGGGCCTGAAGCCACGGGGACCGCACTGACCTGAGAGGTCGAAGGCTGGACCTTAAAAGTCGTTGCCAACTTCCTGTCCATGAGCGCGCCAATGCGGTCCATGAACTGGCCCTCCCAGTCTTTCCCACCGGCAGCAGGTGATAATGCTGTCGGCTTTGCCACATTCACTACGCTGGCCTGGGAAGTGGTCTGCTCACGGATCGCATCCGTCAGCTGGTCCACTACAAAGCTGGACCAGCCAGAAAGGGCCGCCATCTGCGCACGCAGGTCGGCGTTCTCCTTTTCTAGGCGCTCCACGTTGGCGTCCGAAGACGTTCTCTGCGTCAACTCAAGGACGCCAGCCATCGCCTTCCTCACAGCCAAACGCAGACCGTGAACGTAGTCGCCCCTCAAATTCTTGAACTTGTCGGCGATCTTTTCGACCGTGTCCAAGTTGACCTTGATTGCGGCGACTACATCCTCAGTCGGCTGCACCTCCATCTCTCTCTCTAGGTCAGCTGGTTTTGGCAGCTTCCCTTTTGTCTTCGAGTTCAAGGGGAGGACGGACGGGTCGAAGACATCGTCCTCATCCGGCCCCTCCTTGTCCTTGAGGAACATGGCGCGCTTAGACCCTTGTGAATCTGATGCGCCATCTGCCTTCCTGCTACGCTTTCGAACAGCACGGGACATGTCTGACGCTGTCGACGCGTACGAGGAGACGGACATAATAGAGCAGTCCGACTCCTCCCCTCCATCACTCACCGCAACCGCCGCGCTCGCCACGCTCGCGGCACTTGCCACCCTCGTGGCGCTCGCCGCGTACGACCGAGTCCTCGGTTTCACGAAAGAACCCGCCGTCTTCCCCGAAAACAGCTCTTTCGCTACACCCGCATCACCTGCCTCTTTCGAAAATGAAGCAGCCGTCTTCCGCTCTGAAACGCGGGAGGTGACTGCTTCCGTTTACCTATCCACCTTACACGTCGACCGAGCCGAAGCATCGGAAGACCCACGTTCTTCAACTACAAGACGATCGGCCCCCCCCTCAGAATACGAATTGGGAGACAACGACGCAGCTGACGCTACGCCGCTACGGGATTCTCCAACTGCGGAGCAACAAATACCCGCCTGAGGTAGTGTTTTTCGATTCGTCATAATTTTCATAGTTTTTTCCTTTTTAAAGGGGTGAGGTCCCCTGTGTTGGGCGCCCTAGCGGCCGAGTTCCCCCCGACCATACTCCATGTGAGAGCCCAGACACGTACCGTAGCCACCCACAAACAACTGTAAAACGCGGTTGTGTATGAGCAGCAGCAACACACATCCGGACTCTCACACGCAGTACTCCCTTCGGCAGGCGCCGAAAGTTTGAGATTCGGTACCTACCTACCATTCCTCCGATCCTCAGACGACTCCTCGGATCCTCTATCTCAACCAGACTGCTCTTCGAGCACGTCCATGTCTTCCTCATGGCTGTACGCCAACCACACTGCCGGCAAAGCATCAGTCCACTCAGGATCCTGAAAGGAAGCTGACCCATACAGCTGACTCACGGAAACCCAAGCGAAAAGACGCTAAGCCAACAATGCCTCCCTCTATGACGGCTCCACTAGCCCGTCCTTGCTCCTTCCACTGCGCCCTCTGCTAATCAGAGGGACGCGCGGAGAAGCTTCCCCATCCTAACCCCTCCGACAAAGTGCCGGCGCCTGGTGGTTTCAGTTACGTCTATTTCTGATGGAAATAGACCAATAGCAGGCATCAACCGCGAGAAGGAACGACCCCACCAGACTTGCCTTGAGGATCTACACGACCTGCGCTCTCCCTCAAGACCAAACGCTTCCTTACTCGCTCCCAGAGCCGAGTAAGGAAGGCCTGGATTTATCCAAAACAACCAGCCGAAGCACGCAAGCTAGGCATAGCAACTACTAATGGATAAACCTAGACCCGCCCAACCTTTTGTTTTTTTTACCAGGGGAAATCCTTTATGGATTCCTTCCCACCGGGGGGCGGAAAAGATATGTCGGACTAAGCTTAAAGTGCCATACCGACTAAAACCACCTGGGTGTTCCTTCTCTCGCTTCCGGTCGGGGCCGCGGGTAAGTTACACACTCTTCCGTAGTCACCTCCCTTAGCGTCTGCCCTATTTGGCCCTTCTTCTAGGCTCAAAAGCCCTTCTTCACTCCGCTTAAGGCACCTTAGGAACACATAAGGTGTCTTCCAGCTCAGGACCTCAGCGCGAGCGACAGACCCCCCGATTCGTCGTCCGCAGGTCCTCGTTATGGCGGCATTCTAGCAATGTAGGCCAGACGCCGCCGGCCGTGCCGCCTGCGGCGAATAGGTAGAGAGTTCGGGTCTTCCTCCCGCTCCCGTTCCGCCGCTTCCTTCTGCGTCAGAATAGTTTCGCAGAAGGTTTCTACCGCACTCCGCGCCTCCTCGCTTTCGGCCATGGCCTTGACCAGGACCGCCAGTGATAGGTCTCCACCAACCGGTATATAGGAGTCTACATGCCCCTCCTGGGCCCCCTACATTAGGGAGTAATCTCCCGAGCGCTCGGGCAGCAGCCAAAAGTTTCGGGGCTAACCGCCGGAAGTGCTCGTCAAACTTCCAAGTGCCGTCGAGGACGATTCCTAGGTACTTCATCGTCGACTCGACGGCAATGGAAGTTCCCCCTACCATTGCCGAGGAAATGTGCGGTGGCGGATTCCGAGGCCCATGAAAAACTAGGGCCTCAGATTTACTAAGGGTCACCTCCAGTCTCAGAGCCCTGATCCTATGGACCATCTGGGCAACGCCTGCCGTAGCGAGGCGAGCCGCCTCCCGATGAGTCCTTCCGCGGGCCGTCACGAGCGTGTTACACCTCGCAACGCCCAGTCGTACCCGATGTTCCACAGGAGTGGTCCAAGGACCGACCCCTGTGGAACACCACACGACATCGCCTTTCTCCCCCAGCCGTCCTTCGTCGGGAATTCTACGACCCTGCCGTCAAAGTAATCTACCAGCACTTTCCGCATATACCCTGGTACGCCGTGATACTCGAGGGCCGCCTTAACCGTGTCCCAGGGCAGAGTGTTGAACGCGTTGGATATATCCAGAGATACTGCCCACAACACTCCACCCTCGGAAACCACCTCTTCTGCCAAGTCCCTGACCCGGGCGATCGCGCTCACCGTAGAACGGCCCCGGCGGAAGCCATATTGCGCATCATCGAGCCCTGGGTCCATGCTCTCGATGAGGCAAGCAGCGAGCACACGCTCGAAGAGCTTGCTTACCTCATCTAAAAGCACGGTGGGGTGATAGGCCGACGGCATTTCAGCCGGGCGCCCGTCCTTTCAAAGAAGTACGAGCTTTCCCGTCTTCCACGCCCTCCGAAATCTACCCTCGTTGAGGCACGCATTAAATAAGGCCCGCACCCACTCCCCCATCTCTCCAAGCGCGAGCACCAAGGCTCGGCCCGGTACGCCATCTGGTCCTGGGGCAGTGTTCTTCAGCCGAAGCTTCATAACAGCTACCCCAAACTCCACCTCAGATATTGGAGGTGCCGCCTCAGCGTCACTTTTGCGTCTCAACCCGGTGCCTATAGGTGGTGGCACCCACTCATCCCGTTGAGGGAAGAGAGTGCTTACCACTTGCTCCAGTAGTTGAGGCTCCAGACTCGTATTTAGCGGGGGGGCCCAAGGTCGCAGTTTTTTCCGTACAAAAAACTGCGGTACGGCCTCCCCCATGGATCACGGTCGAGTACCCTTAACCACTCTTCCCATGCTGCCTCCTTAGCTTGAGCGATGGCTATCTGCAGAGCTGTGCAGGTGGTCCTGTAAGCTTGGTAAATAGAGTCCTCTTGGCTCTGAATACGGACCCTTCTCCTTCTGTACCGCGTGTAGACACGGCGCGCGGCAACGCAGGCTCTGCGTAACTCGCCCAACTCCAGGCGCCACCAGTGCACTTCCCGCCGAGGTGGGAATGGTTTGGCCCTCGGCATGGCGGCATCGCAGACGCGGGTCAAAGCGCTCCGTAGCCGCTCCGCCGCATCATCCACCTTCTCAATAGGATCGGGCATAGTCCAGGACTCTACCAGAGCCGCCTCTATTGCTACATCCCGGTCCAAGCGCCGTAGCACCCAACGCGAGACGCCTCCAAGAGGAAGTCGAGAACCTACTCGTGGAGTGGTGGAGGATGTGGTCACCTCGTAGCGGATGTAGCGGTGATCCGATAGCGTCTCCACATCCTCCAACACTCTCCATCCCTAAATACGATTTACCAGGGAGGGGGACACAAACGTTAAGTCCACGATAAACCCCCCCTGCTGTCGCACGCATGTGTCAACCGACCCCGTATTAAGAATGGTGAGTCCCATGGACATCGCCCACACTTCCAGTGCCTCTCCCTTAGTGTCTGTTTCTGGGGATCCCCACGCGGTTGATTTCGCGTTGAAATCTCCAGCAACAAGCACGGGGTAGGAGGGTATCTACCCAATCAAGATCCCAACGTCTACAAGCATTTGCTCGAAGTCGGCGAGGCCTCGATTAGGCGAAAAATACACCCCCACAACCGCCACACCACCCACAACAGCCAATACGCACCCTCGACCTTTGAACACTCGATCAATAGACGGAGCGCCCGTGGCCGCCGGTGCTACGATAGCCACCAAGCCATCGCAGTCACCCACCCAGTCATTCCGGGGAGGGACCACATACGGTTCGGCGACCACAGCTACCTTTATCATGCACTCTGCCATGCTCTGAACCAAAATGTCCTGAGCCCTGGCAGAGTGCATGACGTTCGCCTGCAGGAATGGTAGCGCCATCTAAATTGCAGTGTCCATCTGCTCCGCCTCGCGCAGGGAGTTGCGCTCGGACGGCTGAGCGGCTTTGGATCCCTCATTCACTTTCCCCCTCCTTTTCTGTCCTCTGTGACTCGTTCGAAGTCCCTTTTGGGGCCTGGTTACGGTGTCGGGGCATTCCTTTCCACCAATTGGGTGCATTGCAGGCTTGCCGGTCGCTGCACATACAGCGCAGTTTGGCTCAGCCTGGCAGTCCCTCGCCTTATGGTCAGGCTTTCCACAGCGGTAACAAAGACCGCTGCGGTCCACCTCAGCCTTGCACATGCTCCCAACATGGCCGGCCTCGAGACAACGAAAGCATCTCATGGGCAAGCGGTCAAGCAGCACCACCCTTGCCGAGATCCAGCCCACTTTGAGCCGGCCAACTCCCGTCACCTTTTTAGCGGCCGCGACTGGGCAGCTCAGCCACAGTGAGCCGCGGGGGCCTATAACGCCAGCCTTTATGCTGTCGACAGAGCAGCCACCCTGTTCTGCTACGGCCAACGCTACCTCGTCTGGTGTCGCGGAGTCATCTAGCTCCGTGACTCTTATGTCTGCGCGCATCACCGGCCGCTGTACACGCACCACGTCCGCGCTTAAAACTTCCCTAAATTTCTCCGCCAGAGAATTGGCCTTTACAGCACCCGAGCGCCGTTTGCCCCCGTCCTGAAACGCATCTCCTCAATGCCGAGGCCCTTGTGGACAACGCGTTCCTTGGCTTCCCTTAGCAGCGCCTTATACGTCACTCCGCTTTCTATAGCACCTGGCAACAGGGTGAGCGTGATGGCCGTCGAGCGAGGTGGGCGGAGTTTTGCTTTGGGAGCAGACTCAGGAACGCCAACCACCTTTTTGCCAGCCTTTCTGGCCGTCTTCTTCGTGCCTATACGGGCTACGGTACTCCACGTCTCGCCTGTAGGCGGAGGCGCAGAGCTTTTTAAACGCGGCACACTTGCCGCAGCTGCTTCCTTAGCCGCCAGACTCACCTTTTTCCCTTTCTTCTGGGATGAAGTGGAGGCTTTCGGCACCACCGTCGGCACCTCACGCTCGGGCCCAGCTTCCGCTCTGCTTAGGCGGGTTTTGTCCGCAGCTAACGGTGGCCGCAGACGCACTTCCGCTAGAAGCCTACTCTCTAGAGCTTCCAGCCTAGCGTTCAACATGGTCCCTACCTGGACCATGATGGCGCGCGACAACCCCTCCACGTCCAGTTGCCGACTCCCATCCTGGAGCTCCGTTGCAGGTCCAGCCGGCCGCAGCTCCGCCCTTAACTCCGCAAACTCCTTTCGGAGTGCGGTGAGCTCAATTTGCAGGCGTGTGTTGTCGGCCTGCAACTTAGCCGTCTCGTCAGAGATGGAGCGCTTACTCAGCACCTCCACTGCCTCCACTATAAATTTAGTCGCCTCGTTGAGGGACTTTTGGAATGGGCCACTCAAGTGGCCAGACTTGCGGGACACCGTTTTGATGACGTCCTGCATGTTCAGGGACGTCGCACGTTGGTCATCAACCTCCCCTGCCAAAAGGCTTGCCATACGCGATGGGAGCGTCACTCTCACTTTCCGCGTCCGTTCCATCGCAACCGTCACCTCCTCGCTTGCGTCCAGAAGGAACTCTTCTCTTCTGGCCACCTTTTCCCTTGCCGTGGCCACAAACTTACCAGAACTGGTCTGGCGGCCGCTGCCTCTTCCCTTAATCGATTTCGTCACTTTAGGTGACGACACGTCTCCGGTTACCGTTACGTCTGAATCCGAATCAGAGCAAAGGCTCGGGCTCGCTGAGCCTGGCCTCTTTCGCCAAAATCTGGCGGGATCCAAAGCGGGTCCAGGCGAAACCATCACCATGCTCCTGTCAGATTCAGAATCCGACAGGCGCGTTACCACCACTCTCAAGTCCTTCATGCAGGGGTCGTTTGCTTCTGCGCACACCTTCGGGGTGCACGCTTCCGCCTCAGTGTCCTTATTCAGGCCATGGTCTGCGGTATCAGCACATGCCTTCGGGGCGCATGCTTCCACCTCCATCGCAACGTTGTCCAAATCGCTTGCGTTAACAGTGTCCAGTGTCAAGGTTTTGCCATAGTTGCGTTCACGGAGCCGGGCGGATTGCCTAGCTACGAAGCATTTGCTGCCCCCCCCCCAGAGTACGAGGGGCAGCCCTCTACCTCGTTAGAAGTAGAGGAGTGGGATCCCCTCTTTCGACGACCCACCTGGGGACCAAAATTACAACTGCTTGGGTCTATTATCTTAACTCCAATCCACATCGTCGTCTCTTTTTCTTCTAGGGGTGAGCTCCTCTGTAAGTTTGGAGTGAGCGCCCTGAAAAGGGCGTGCTCGCCTCCGCCACCAACGTGCCCTGAAAAGGGCGTGTCCACCAACATCATGCCGGCGAAGCATCGGTCAACTCAGGATCCCGCAAGGAAGCTGACCCATACAGCCGACTCACGGAAACCCTAGCGGAAAGACGCCAAGCTAACAATGCCTCCCTACTCTATAACGGCTCCACTAGCCTATCCCTGCTCCTTTCACGACGCCTTCTGCTAATCAGAGGGACGCGTGGAGAAGCTTCCCCATCCTACCCCGCCGACAGAGTGCCGGCGTCTGGTGGTTTCAGTTACGTCTATTTCTGATGGAAATATACCTAAAACGGGCAGCAACCGCGAGAAGGCCGACCCCACCAGACTTGTCTTGAGGATCTACACGACCTGCGCTCTCCCTCAAGACCATAACGCCTCCCTACTTGCTCCAAGAGCCGAGTAAGGAAGGCCTGGTTTTATCCAAATCAAGCGGCCGAAGCACGCAAGCTAGGCATAGCAACTACAAATAGATAAACCCAGACCCGCCCAACCTAACCTTTTTTTTTTTTTTTTAAGGGAGAAGCTAGCGACTCGTGTTGCTGGCCTTGTCAAGACCAGGGTACCTCTCTCGGCTTTCGACTCCGCACATCTCCGGTAAACCTTTGCCTGTACTTCAGCCTCTAGGTCCCATGGCGGCTATTGGCCAGCAGACACGCCCTCTCAAAAGACACGGTGCAATACGCCCGAGCAGCTCTTAATGCAATGGCCCGCTGCGGACGACGCAGCAAAGCCTTATAAAGGTTGCTCAGGGCATCCGCCCATATAGGCGCACCGTAGAGTGCCTTGGATTGGAGTACGCTAACGTAGAGGCGGTGGCACGCCACACTCGGACCTCCCAAGTTTGGAAGGAGCTTCCCGATCACTCCAGCAAAGGCGATTAGCTTTGGCGCTAGTCGCCGGAAATGCTCTGTGAATTTCCACTGACCATCTAGGACGATGCCCAAGTAACGGATCGTCGGTTTAATGGCAATCGAGGCTCCGCCAACCACAATTGTCGTCCCTTGCGGTGGAGCTTTTCGAGGCCCATGAAAGAATAAGGTCTCGGACTTATTAAGTGCTACTTCTAGACCCAGAGCCCGGATTCTCCGGACCACTTGAGCAACCCCCGCTGTAGCGAGAAGAGCCGCCTCTCTGTGTGTGCTTCCATGTGCCGTGACCAGGGTGTCATCGACGTAGCAAGTCACGTCCATTCCCCGGAGATTTTTGCCTCGGAGCACCCAGTCGTACCCGATGTTCCACAGGAGTGGTCCGAGGACAGACCTCTGTGGAACGCCGCACGACATAGTTTTCCTAATCCACCCGTTCTCAGTCGGGTACATAATGTTGCGATCAACAAAGTAGTCTGCGACCACTTTCCTCAAGTACCCCCTGTACTTGAGGAAAGTGGTCGCAGACCATGATATATCTGAGCGCCTCTTTTATGGTTTCCCAGGGCAAAGTGTTAAAAGCGTTAGCTATATCTAGCGAAACTGCCAACACTACCTCGCCCTGCGCAACCGCACTCTCAGCAAGGGCTCGCACCCTAAAGATGGCGTCGAAGGTTGAGCGGCCGCAACGGAAGCCAAACTGACCATCGTGCAGATCCGGTCCCACATCTCTCATATGCTTGACGAGATGAGCAGTGAGCACTCGCTCGAAAAGCTTACTCATTTCGTCGAGCAGGACGATAGGACGATAAGCAGACGGTGAATCCTCTGGGCGACCACTTTTCCTAAGCAGAACCAGTTTACCTGTCTTTCAAACACGTGGAAATCTACCCTGGGCTAAGCACTCTGTAAATAGTGCCCTTACCCCTTTACCCATTTGCTCCATGGCTATTACTACAGCGCATCCGGGTATTCCGTCTGGACCTGGCGCGGTTTTCTTCTTTTGAAGCTTTAATATGGCCAACCCTAGATTCCGTGACTTGTGGAACTTCTTCCTCCTAAAGGTCAGCCGATCTAGCCAGTGGCACCATGCTTGGAGGCTGCCATACTCCCCTTTCAGGAAAGAGAGTCGTCACGACCCGCTCTAGCAACTGTGGGTCCAGAGTTCTTGTTATTGGCGGGGTCCAGGGGCGTAGTTTTCCTGATACCACCTTGTAAGGCCGACCCCATGGGTCGAAGTTGAGGGTCTCCAGCCATTCTTCCCACGATGCCTCTTTGGCTTGTCGAATAGCCGTTTGCAGACTCGTGCATGCAGCTGTATTCAGCATACAGCTTCTGTTCGAGGTCTTCGTTCCAGATGCGTCTTCGTCTGCACCTGTGGTATTGGCGGCACGCTGCAACACTTGCCTTCCGCAATTGTTGGAGTTCTGCGTTCCACCAGTACACCTGACGTCGCGGTGATATCGCTTTTGCCCTTGGCATGGCTGCATCACAGACACGGGCTAGAGAACTGATCAGGCGTTCTGATGCAGTATCCACATCGTCTATCGTCACGGGATTATACCCATCACCTATCCAGGTCTCCACGATGGCCGCCTCGTTTGCG
Organism: Philereme vetulata; assembly: GCA_918857605.2. Taxonomy (NCBI): domain Eukaryota; kingdom Metazoa; phylum Arthropoda; class Insecta; order Lepidoptera; family Geometridae; genus Philereme; species Philereme vetulata. Next base: position 6,475,966 of record OU975476.1, read on the forward strand.
ACTTCTGCATCCAGCTGCCTCAGTGATCAACGAACACCTTCCTCAATAGGGGCCCTATTAACTCTTCCTGACGGTGATTGGAGCGTAGAGACATCATATCGGATATACCGATGTTCGGACAACGTCTCCACGTCCTTTTTCACTTCCCATCCCTGAACACGGCGCGCAAGGGTAGAATCTGCGAATGTGACATCCACAACAGACTCGCCCTGCGGCCGCACGCATGTGTTTACCGTTCCCCTATTAAGGATTTCCAATCCCATGGAGACCGCCCATTCCTCCAACGCCTCCCCTCGTGCGTCCGTCCGCGGGGATCCCCATGCCGTTGCTTTGGCGTTAAAATCTCCAGCAAGAATCACGGGGGTGGAGTGTGCTTGCCCAATGAGAGCTCCGACTTCCGCAAGCAAATGGCACAAGAGTCCTGTTTGGCGAGAAATACACCCCAATAACGGCAACGCCGCCAAAGACGGCTAAAACGCAACCCCGACCCTTCACTATCTTCCTGAAGGGTGGGGTGCCAGCGGCTCTAATAATGGCCACTGAGTCCTCATGGTCCCCCACCCAGTTATTCCGAGGGGAGACAAAGTAGGGCTCAGCGACTACAGATGTTTGGATCAACCACTCTGCCATGCTCTGGAGCAAAAGATCCTGAGCTCTGGCTGAGTGGTTGATGTTTGCCTGCAGAAATTTGGTCGCCATACTAAATATTGGTGTCCATGAGATCCTCCTCTTGCGTCGCTGGACGCTGAGTCAGCTGCGAGGGGGCCCTGGGGCCTTCACTAGCTGACTTTTCCCTCCTTTTACCCTTCTTATGGGGCCTAGCAAAACAAGCTTTACCACCGATACGGTGATTTGCCGCTTTGTTTGCCGCATCACACACAGGACATCCGCAGAGCATTGAGCCGCCTTGTGTCCTGGCTTACCACAGCAGAAGCACAAACTGCTTCGATCAACGCCAGTGGTGCACTTAGCACCCATGTGACCAAGCTCCAGGCACCGGAAGCATTTTAGTGGTCGGGGCTCGAGGACTCTAGCCTGAACTGAAACCCAGCCCACCAAAAGTCTTCCTTCTGAAACTTTCTTGGCTGCGGCAATTGGACATCGCAGCCAGATCATCGCAGCCTTAGGGATCTTCACGACTGATACGCTCTCCCCCAAGACCATTCGCCTCCCTACTCGCTCACTTCCCTGAGCTGAGTAAGGAAGGCCTGGATTTATCTAATACAAGCGACCAAAGCCGCAAGCTAAGCATAGCAACTACTAATGGATAAACCCAGACCCGCCCATCTAAACCTAACCTAACCTAACATAACATTTTTTTTTTTTTTTTACTAGGGGAAATACTCATGGATACCACTCTTGCGCGGGGGCGCTAGAGTGGTTATGCCGGACTCTTACCGGCTAAAACCACCACGGTGAGCAGTCATTCCGCCGAGGTGGGGCAAGGTGGGGTCGCGCTAACATTCACCACCCAGCCCCGGCGGTTAGTCCGGTTGCAGGCAACCAGACCCCGACATGGAGGGGGGCAGCCTTTCTCACAAAGACCCCCCCTCATTACGACGTGCGAAGTCGTGCAAGCCGGCTGTGAGTCCCCCGACTCGCAGCCAGTGACCCCGCTTATGAAGGAGGAGTGAGGAGGCGAGCAAACCGCCTCCTCGTTGCTCCTGTTCGTCTACGCCGGAGCGAGTCCGAAGCGGCGTTGTCCTCCCTGGCCCGCTCCGCGGTCTCCTTCTGCATCATAACTTCTTCGCAGAAGGAGACCATCACCTGCCACGATGCCTCATTGCCGAGCATGGCGTTCACCACGCTCGCCAGAGAGAGATTCCCTCCGATGCACGCTGAGAGTATGTGCCGCTGCGGGCCCCATGCAGCACACACTTCCAGCGTGTGCAGCGCCGTGTCTTCAGGTGCTCCGCACTCATGCCAGGTTGGGGTCATCTCCCTCTTTGCCATTCCATGCAGGTACTTTCCGAAACATCCGTGTCCGGAAAGCAACTGCACCATTCGGAAGGTCAGCGACCCAAACCGCCGCCTTACCCACCTACTGAGGACCGGCCTCACGGCATCCACCGTCCACTGTCCCGGCACTGGTGGCGCCAGGTCCTCCGTCCACCGCCGTAACAAGGTGGCCCCGCGACCTCGGCATGGCCGCGTCGCAAACGGCCGTCACCGCTTCCAGGAAACGGAAGGCAGCGACATCGACGTCTTGGTGCGTGGGAGCAGGAAGCCACGACTGGACGATCGCCGCTTCCTTTGCCAATTCGGCATCAAGACGGCTAACGGCCCAGCGCGGGAAATCCGCTTGAGCCACGCACTGATACCCTCCCGCGTTGTGGGAGGTGGATATCTCGAACCTTATTTATTTATGGTCTGAGAAAGTCTCCACCTCCTACATCACCCTCCAGGCTGGACACGTGCGGCGACAGATAGGGTGGCGAACGATAAGTCCACCACGGACCCCCCTTTGTGTCGCACGCAAGTGTGTACCGACCCTCTGTTGAGCAGGGTCAGTCCCGTGGCAACCGCCCACTCCCTGACAATCTCCCCGCGAGAGTCAGTTGAGGGGTTGCCAATCCCGGGCCTTGGCGTTCAGATCCCCCAAAAGGAGGATATGATATGGCGCCTGTCTCCTTACCGCTGCGGCCAAAAGGTCCGCAAATACCTCCAGTTCCGCAGTTGTTTTGTTGGGGGAGAAATATGTGCCCACTACAGAATACTCTCCCCACTGCGCCACCACGTATCCAGAACCCCTCTCTTTGACTAAGAGGGGTGAACCACCCGGTCGTCCCACAATGGCAACGGAGCCGTCCAGGTCCCAAGCCCAATAGAGATGGGAAGAGGGGACGTAATACGGCTCCGCCGCTACCGCCACATCTATTTGCCACTGCGCCAAGGCCTGCATGAACAGGTATTGGGCCTGGGCACAGTGGTTAAGGTTCGTCTGGAGGAAGTTGTGATGTCGGACTTGATCCATCAATCAGACATCACAATCTCCTCACTCAACACCGGGCGAGCGACTTCCGGCGCGACTTGGCTAACAGCCGCGGGATTGGCCTGGATTCTGGTGGCCTTGCCCTTCGTCTTCGGGGGAACGCAGCTGCGCCCCCCCCATTACATGGCCGGAAGGCTTCCCTGCCTCTGCGCATATTGCGCAGCGTGGGTTGGCCTTCTCACAGCTGGCCGACTTATGGCCCGTGCTTCCACATCGAAAGCACAGGTCCCCCCTATCGGCTGATGCTGGACACTGGGGGCGCGTGAGCCCCAACCCCATGCACCTGAAACAGCGCATGGGACGCGCCTCCAAGAGCACTACTCGCACCGAAGTCCATCCTACCAACAGCCTACCCTTTCCTGACAGCACTTTGGCTGCCGAGATCGGACAGGTCACAATGGTGGAGCCGGTGCCGCCAAAGCCGCGACGGATTTTGCCAATCTTTGTTGCAGCCAGATCGCAGTCCCCTGCCTTAGAAACAGCCGCTGCCACTTTCTCTTTCGTGGCTGCATCGTCCAGGCCTGTGATGCTGAAATCAGCAGATTTCAGCATCACAGGCCTGGCGGTGTTGGCCACCTCGGACAGGACACCACGGAGTTTCTCGGCGAGCCTGTCCGCCTTCTCTGAGTTTTGAGAGCCAGAGATTTGCAGTAGCCTGGCTCCCGTTGCCGTCTGGCTAAAGCGGAGCCGGTCAATCTCCAGCTCCTGAAAATCAACTTTATCCTGCGCCAGTTGAAGGACGGCACCGTATGTGACCCCCTTCTCTGCGGCTTCGGGCTGTAATGATAGCACAACAGCCGCACTCTTAGAACCCCTCAGTGCTGTCCTGGGCTTGGCAGTAGCCTTCGGCTTTGGTGCAGTGGTGGCGGGACAAGCCAAGGGGGTAGCTACCGAAGCAGAAGGTTTGCCCTTGCCTTTACCCTTCCCTTTTTTTTCCTGCTTACTGTGACCCACGGTTCTGCTTTGGGAACAGCGGGTTGGTCAGTCTCAGTAGCACTTTTGGTCCCCTCAAGATTGGAGGGACCCGCAACCGGTTCCACTGCGGGAGTGGCAGCCATCTTTGGGCGTTGACCAGCCCGCTTATCCGCCTTGGCCGCGGACTTACGTGGTGGCTCTGGTGTCGGCTTGGGTTTGGCGGCAGCTGCCGCCACTTTCTTGGCGTCCGCTCTTAATGGCGGACGAACTATCGGGGCTGGCAGAAGCCGGTCCTCGATCCCAGCAAGTCGAGCGTTGAGCATTTCCCCAAGCGTGCTGGTCAAGGACCGCCTTAGCTCTTCGATTAGCTCCTCTGCTCCCATCGCGGTCACGGTTGGTGCCCGCATCTCGGAAGTAGCCACAGCGCCAGCGTTGTTGGCCGCAACTGCCTCCGACTTGGCTTCGTTGAAGCCGCGACGCAGCGCCTTCACCTCCGCTTTGCGCGACTCGACTTCAAGTCGTAGGCGTGTGTTTTCCGCCCTCAGACGCCGCGTCTTCTCTGCCTCGCTTCTGCTCGCTAGAGCATCCACGACCTCCTTAAGGGCCGATGCGGACCTTTTCAGGCGAGCCACAAACTCGCCTTTTAGGTTGCCCGACTTCTTGGCCACCTCCAAAATGCCCGCGATCCCTTCGCCCGCGTGAGCCCTCAATTCTTGGGCGTTCAGCGTGCTTATATCATCAGCCCTCGCGATGACATCAGACTCATTGCCCGCGTCTGTCGCCAGGTCTGAACCAGCACCCGCCCCCGTCTTCTTTCTCTCGTACTTTCTGCGACACAGTACGACCTCCAGTTCGCCATCTAAGGGCACCGGAGCAGGCTTGAGGAAATCCGCTCGCAAAGATCTCGCTTTGGCGGTGTTTCCTCTTCCTCTCCTTGCCGAGTTTACCTTGGCAGCCGCCATACCCTCGGTCTCCGTGTCTGAGTCGAAACCTTCAGGCACGAAGAATGAAGAAGACGGCCGCTTTCGGCCACTCGTTTTCCCAATGGCGGCCTCAGTACCGCTGGACACGTCTTACTCAGACGCTCCGTCTGAAACGTCAGAATCACGCTGAGAAGAGCTTCTTGGTCGGCCCTGAGAAGGGCGTTTTATAAATTTGCCCTTCGCATCACGTAATGGATGCATTGCCACGTCAGACGCAAGCGTTTTTTCATTGTCACTATGCGCAGAAGCGCATTTTACCTCTCCTTCTTCACTATTCTCTACCGACCTTAACCTAGAGTTTTTTATATTTTCTTAATTCATAATTAGATCCCACGAGTAAGTGGGAAGGGTGGGTCGCCCCGGACAGTGCCCACTGTAACCGGGGAAGTCTAACGTAACCCGCTCAGGGGAACGACAATTCCCTGGCGGGGGACGCAGTAGCGACTGAAACTCCGTTCAGCCTTCCAGACCTCACGCCGCGCCGCCGCTTGCCATCGGGTAATTTTTTATAGAGGTGGTCTTCCTCGTAGCCCGGGCGACCAAGCCAAGGCCTATCGGTCCCGCTCAGACCACAAAAAATGACTGCGGCCACGTTGCGGGATTACGATTTTGAGCCGGTGGCAGGGAAGAAACTCCCACTGCCTGCCCGGCGGCAGGGTAAGTGCACGCCAAGGCCCGACTCCTCCTCTCCAGTTAGCCTTAAAGCTAAACTCCTCTCACCGCGGCAACACCGCCAGCAGAGTGCTGGCCAACCCGGGACGCCACGAGGAGACTGACCCATACAGCCGACCCACGGGAAACCAAGCCAAACGACACCACACCAGCAATGCCAGTTACAATCCTTGGATCCCTCAATAGACGGTTTGCCCATCCCATCCTCATCCACTACGCCCTCTGCTAATCAGAGGGACGTGCGGAGAAAATATCCTTCTACCTATCCATATTCCCCCCTTCATTCCAAACCCTATCCAACGGATAAGAAATTGGAATGTCCCAACTCAGTCCAAACCCCACAACACAGAATCCCAAGTCCACCCACCCTACCCCTCCGACAAAGTGCCGGTGCCTGGTGGTTTCAGTTACGTCTATTTCTTATAGAAATAGACCTAAAACGGGCAGCAACCGCGAGAAGGCCGACCCCACCAGACTTGCCTTGGGGATCTTCACGACTGATGCGCTCTCCCCCAAGACCATTCGCCTCCCTACTCGCTCACTTCCCTGAGCTGAGTAAGGAAGGCCTGGATTTATCCAATACAAGCGACGAAAGCCGCAAGCAAGGCATAGCAACTACTGATGGATAAACCCAGACCCGCCCAACCTAACCTAACCTAACCTTTTTTTTTTCCTGGGGAAATCCTCATTGATAGCATTCTAGCGCGGGGGCGCCAGAGTGGTTATGCCAGACTCTTACCGGCTAAAACCACCACGGTGAGCAGTCATTCCGCCGACGTGGGGCAAGGTGGGGTCGCGCTAACATTCACCACCCAGCCCCGGCGGTCGGTCCAGTTGCAAGCAACTAGACCCCAACATAGAGGGGGCGGCCTTTCTCACAAAGATCCCCCCTCAAGACGACGTGCGAGGTCGTGCAAGTCGGCTGTGAGTCCCCCGACTCGCAGCCAGTGACCCCGCTTAAGAAGGAGGAGTGAGGAGGCGAGCAAACCGCCTCCTCCTTGCTCCTATTCGTCTACGCCGAAGCGGGTCCGAAGAGGCGTCATCCTCCCTGGCCCGCTCCACGGTCTCCGTTTGCGTCATCACCTCTTCGCAGAAGGTGACCATTGGCTGCCACGATCCTTCACTGCCGAGCATGGCGTTCACTACACTCGGCAGAGAGAGATCCCCTCCGATGCACGCTGAAAGTGTGTGCCGCTGTGGGCCCCATGCAGCACACACTTCCAGCGTGTGGAGCGCTGTATCCTCTAGCTCTCCGCACTCACGGCAGGTTGGGGCCACCTCCTTCCTCGCGATTTGATGCAGGTACTTTCCGAAACATCCGTGTCCGGAAAACACTTGCACCGTTCGGAAGGTCAGCGTCCCAAACCGCCGCCCTACCCACCTACTGAGGACCGTCATAATGGCATCTATCGTCCACTGACCCGGGACTGGTGGCGCAAGGTCCTCCGTCCACCGCCGCAACAAGGTGGCCCGCGCCTGCCTCCGCATGCGCGCGACCTCCTCCCACATTGGAGGCTCCCCTCGGGATCTCCTTGCCGCCACGAAGTGGTAAACTTCGGCGAGGATCTCCGCTTGGAGCTCCCAGGGGGGATCTTCGGCCAACACGCACGCTGCCGTCCATGACACCGTCCGGTATCCGCGTATCGCCCTCGTTGCGATGACCCGCTGCGAACGTCGCAGCAGGGTCTTGTTTCGGCGATTGAGGGCGTCCACCCAGACGGGTGCTCCATACATGGCCATACTCCGGATCACTCCGGAGAACATCCGTCGGCAGTTGGCGCTCGGGCCACCCACGTTTAGCAGCAGCCTCCCCAAAGCGGCAGCAGCCCCAACGACTCTCGGGGCCCTGTAAAATGGGACCCAAATGTCCACCTCCCGTCTAGAATGAGACCCAGGTATTTCATCTGGGTCGCAACTGTAACCAAAACTCCATCCAGCAGTACCCGCGTACCTGGAGGGGGTCCTCCTCGAGGCCCATGAAACAGCAGGGCCTCGGTCTTGGAGAGGGCGACCTCCAGCCCCAGGATGCGTATGCGGTCGACCACGAGAGTTGTATCCACCGTGGCCAACCGCGTCACCTCCCCGAGGTCCCTTCCCTTGGCGACGACTAGGGTGTCATCCGCGTAGCATGCGACCTGCACACTTGCGGGAAGTGTGCCGCGGAGCACCCGGTCATAGCCCACGTTCCACAGGAGCGGTCCCAACACCGACCCTTGTGGAACCCCGCAAGAGACGCGACGGCGTCTCAAACCGTCGCGTCCCACCTCCAGGACCTCGCGGTCTTGGATGTAATCCTTCAACAGCCTCCGCAGATACAGGGGCACTCTGTGATAGCGGAGCGCTTCCTGTATCGTTTTGTATGGGAGGCTGTTGAAGGCGTTGGCTATATCATCACTTGGAGACGTTAACGACATGGTTGGCGTCTTTACCCAATCAATTGTTACTCTATTCGATCTACATGCACCTGTAAAGTCCGTAACCTTTAAAGCACACTCTTACCCCTGGATTACAGATACAGTAAAACTGATGATGAAGCTACGCAACAAAGCTTCTGCGGATTATCATAAAACCAAATCTGAAACTAAAAAAACGTACTATAAAAGTCTAAAGTCGATTGTAAACCAAGCACTATTCCAAGAGAAATCAGCATATTTTAAATTTAATATAAATAATAAGATGCATTGTCCTAAACAGCTATGGAAGAATATTAAAAATACTTTATTGCCTAAAAAAGATAATGAACTGCCTCCACATTTCCAAGATCCAAATGTAATTAACGATCAATTTATGAATATTCCCGGTTCATTTGCGACAAAAATTTCACTGCTTACGTTCTATGAATTCCATAACTATAATGATGCACTATTTTGTTTGGAACCAATAAGTCTAGATGGAATTACAAAAATAATTAGAAGTTTAAAATCAAATGCCATAGGTAATGACTCTATTAGTTTAGAAATGCTCATTTTGACGCTTCCAGACTCGTTGGAAACAATTCAAACTATAGTAAACACATCTATTAGTACATCGACATTTCCTGAAGCATGGAAGATGGCAATAGTCTGTCCTCTGCCAAAAATACCTAACCCTGTAGAGCTTAAAGACCTTCGTCCTATTAGTATTTTACCTTGCATGTCGAAAATCTTGGAAAAAGCAGTTTGCTTTCAGTTAACAGATTTTTTGGAAAGGAACCAAGTTCTACCAGACGTACAGTTAGGTTTCAGGAAGGGACGTAGCACGGTCACCGCTTTACTGGATGTAACCGATAACATTCTTTTCGCGCAAGATAGGGGCATGTGTACTCTGTTGGTGCTGCTAGATTTTACTAGAGCATTCGACTCTATAAACGTTAACCTGCTTATTTCAAAGCTGGCATATTATGGCTTCGATCATAATGCTCGAAAATGGTTCACCAGCTATCTTTGCAATCGTTGTCAGCACGATAAACTATCAAGCAGTAACGGAACGTCACGCTTTTCGCGCACAGTGCCAGTAAACAGAGGAGTGCCCCAGGGTTCTATTTTGGGCCCAATCCTCTTTATTTTATATTCAGCTGACATACGTTCCCATATTAAACACTGTCGGTTTCATATTTATGCCGACGATATACAGGTCTACATATCGTGTCATCCTTCCGAGATTAACAATGTAATTGATAAACTTAATACCGATCTCGCAAATATTGCGCTATGGTCTCAAAATAACAGTCTTATACTTAACCCTGATAAGATTAAATATATGATTTTTGGTAGCACACATCAACTGGCAAATATCGGCCCGAACGCAAGTGTTATACTCATGAATAAACCAATTGTATGAGTTTACAAAGTACGCAACTTAGGCCTGCAAATGGACTGTGACCTTCGATTTGAAGACCATATAGCTCACGTAGTTAAATCTTGTTTTTATAAGCTTAAAATGTTGTATAAAATGAGGCCGTACTTATCAGAAGAGTTGCGTATTCAATTAGTAGAGTCACTTGTCCTTTCAAAGTTAAACTACACAGACGTGGTTTTTGGTCCACGACTTTTGGAGAGGACGGCTCGATTGATACAACGAGTACAAAATTCTTGTACTCGTTTCTGCTTCTACGTTCCAAGAAGGGGACATGTTACTCCTTTCCTTAATGCACATTCATTATTGAAGATGAGACACAGACGTAAGCTTCATTTAGCATGTCTCCTCTTTGGTTTAATGAAGCACCATGCCCCTGGTTATCTCTACAGTAAGATAAGTGAACCGTCAAACTGGAGATCTTGCGATCGCCGACAATGTTCGATGCAGCTTTCAACACAGCGACATAGAACAGTAGCCTTTCGAGGCAGTTTTCGCTACGCTGCATCGAAATGTTGGAACAACATTCCACTGCCGATAAGGAACCTGCATACTATTCACAGTTTTAGACTAAAACTAAAAAAATAATTATTACAGTGGCAAAAAGAGCAGAAACTTAACAGATTTGATACAAGTGCAATATAACTCTATATACATTTACCTTTAACATTTACATTATGATTTTATGAATTGTTTTGATCATATTTAATACTTTTAAATATTTAACTAGTTTATATATATAATATGACTTTGTTTATTTTTTCTTGTTATTGTAAAACTTTTTCTGTTTGAAACTTCTTTTTGTTTTTGAGTGTTATTTTTTTTTAAGTTCTTTAAAATCGCGTCCGCTATGTATTTATTTTTAATTATTTGTCTCTCTTGGTCCTAAAGTTCTCAACGGAAGACCAGTGCAGGTTCTAACGTCCTGCACACGCTGAGTTGAGACCTTTTTTTTGCAACCAATTTGTGTACCTAGTTTTAAGTTTTTATGTTGTTTTTATTGATATACCGTTTTATTTTTTGTTGTTATTTTTGTATAATGTGTGTTGCAAAATAAAATATTTAAATTGATTTGATTTGATTTATATCAAGTGAGACAGCCAACGCCTTTTTCCCCTCACCGACCGCCATCTGCGTCCACTCTTTGAGCCAGAGCAGGGCATCCACTGTAGATCGCCCCGCTCTGAAACCGTACTGGGCCTCTGAGAGGCTAGGCCCAGTCCCTTCCAGGTGCTGGATGACACGAGAAGCCACCAATCTCTCAAACAGCTTGCTCGTGTCATCCAGCAGCACTATTGGCCTGTATGCGGAAGGCAAATCGACACTTCGCCCCTCCTTCCGCAACAGGCACAATTGTCCGTCCTTCCAGGGCTTCGGGAACCGCCCCGACGTGAGGCACGCACTGACGAGTTCCCGAGGCCATATATTCGTTTTCTTTAGGGCGAGTCCTAGGACCCGCCCTGGGATCCCGTCTGGGCCAGGCGCCATCTTCTTGCCCCGAACGATCGACCACTACCGCCATCCCCACCTCTGACACAGGCGGGATGGAGGCCGAGTCTAACTCCTCGGGGAAGGAGACGGCAATCGCCATCGGCGGAGGGGTATAGGTAGGATCTCTGTCGGGGAAGAGCCTGCCCAACACCCTGTCCAGGAGCTATGGCTCCATGGACTCCGCGACGGGGGGCGCCCGGCACCGGAACATTTTCCGAGCTGCCTTGTACGGACGCCCCCAAGGATCCCTGTCCAAGCTGGTCAGAGCTTTGCTAAACGCCTGTGACTTGACCCTGACAATAGCCAGCCTCATCTCACGCTTGGCGACGCGGTACGCCTCATGCAGCTGGCCTTCAGCCTCCAGCTCTTCGGCCGACAGCTGTTCGTCGGTCCGGCCATGACGCCGCCTCCTACAGTGGGTGTAGGAGCGCCGCGCCGCCGAGCAGGCAATCCGGAGCTCCATGATCTCTGAGCACCACCAGTATACTTCGCGGCGCTCGGGGTGGCCCCGTGACCTCGGCATCGCCGCGTCGCAAACGACCGTCATTGCTTCGCGGAAACGGCCTGCAGCGACATCAACGTCTGGGTGAGTGGGAGCAGGAAGCCACGACTGGACGATCGCCGCCTCTTTTGCCAATTCGGCATCGAGACGGTTCACGGCCCAGAATGCAGACCCTCCTGCATTTTGGGAGGTGGATATATCGAACCTTATATATTTATGGTCCGAGAGAGTCTCCACCTACGACATCACCCTCCAGGCCCGGACACGTGCGGCGACAGACGGGGTGGCGAACGATAAGTCCACCACGGACCCCCCGTTGTGTCGCACGTACGTGTGGACCGACCCTCTGTTGAGCAGGGTCAGTCCAGTGGCAACTGCCCACTCCCTGACAATCTCCCCGCGAGAGTCAGTTGAGGGGTTACCCCAATCCCGGGCCTTGGCGTTCAACCCCCTTGTAGGAGGATCTGACATGGCGCCTGTCTTCCTACCGCCGCGGCCAGGAGGTCTCCAAATACTTCCAGCTCCGCTACGGTTTTATTGGGGAAGAAGTATGCTCCCACTACAACATACTTCCCCCACTGCGCCACCACGTATCCGGAACCCCTCTCTTTGATTGAGAGGGGTGCACCACCCGATCGGCCCACAATGGCACAGGTCCCCCCTGTTAGCTAATGCTGGACACAGAGGGCGCGTGTGCCACAGCCCCATGCACTTGAAGCAGCGCAAAAGACGCTCCTCCAAGGCCACCACTCGCACCAAACTCCATCCGACTAAAAGCCTACCCGTTCTCGACAGCACTTTGACTGCCGAGATCGGACAGGTCACAATGGTGGAGCCAGTGCCGCCAAAGCCGCGGCGAATTTCGCCCACCTTTATTACAGCCAGGTCACAGCTACCGTTGAACAGTTGAACAGCCCGCTTATCCGTCTTGGCGGCGGACTTACGAGGCAGCTTAGGTGTCGGCTTGGGTTTGGCGGCAGTAGCTGCCGCCGCCTTTTTGGCGTCCGCTCTTAATGGCGGACGAACTATCGGGGCTGGCAGAAGCCGGTCCTCGATCCCAGCAAGTCGGGCGTTGAGCATTTGCCCAAGCGTGCTTGTCAAGGACCGCTTCAGCTCCTCGACTAGTTCCACCGCTCCAATCCCAGCCACGGGTGTAACCCGCATTCTAGGAGTGGCCACTGCGACGACGGTGTTGGCTGCAGCAACCTCCGACTTGGCTTAATTAAAGCCGCGACGCAGCGCCTTCACCTCTGCTTTGCACGACTCAACTTCGAGTCGCAGGCGGCTGTTTTCCGCCCTTAGGCGCCGCGTCTCCTCTGCCTCGCTACTGCTTGCCAGAGCGTCCACAACCTCCCTAAGGGCCAAGGCGGACCTTTTCAGGCGAGCCACAAACTCGCCTTTTAGGTTGCCCGACTTCTTGGCCACCTCCAAAATGCCAGCAAGCCCTTCGCCCGCGTGCGCCCTCAATTCTTGGGCGTTCAGCGTGCTGATATCATCAGCCCTCACGATGACATCGGACTCGATGCCCGTGTCTGTCGCGAGGTCTGAATCAGCACCCGCCCCTTTCTTTTTTCTCTCGTACTGCCTGCGACGCAGTACGTCCTCCAGTTCGCCATCTGGCGGCACCGGAGCAGGCTTGAGGAAATCCGCTCGCTTGAAGATCCCGCCTTGGCGGTGTTTCCTCTTCCCCTCCTTGCCGAGTTTACCTTGGCAGCCGCCGTACCCTCGGTCTCCGTGTCTGAGTCTAAACCTTCAGGCACGAAGAACGAAGAAGACGGCCGCTTCCGGCCACTCGTCTTCCCAATCGCGGTTTCTACGCCGCTCGTCACGTCCAATTCAGACGCTACGTCTGATACGTCAGTGTCGTGTTGCGAAGGGACTTTGGGACGGCCCTGAGAAGGGCGTTTTTTGAATTTACCCTTCGCATCACGCAATGGACGCATCGTCACGTCAGACGCCGTCCTATTATCGTCGCTATGCGCCGAAGCGCATTCTACCTCCTCTTCGTCTCCGCTCCCGACCGTCGTCCTTTACCTAAAGTTTTTTAAAGTTTCAGCATTCATAATAAGATCCCACGAGTAAGTGGGAAGGGTGGGTCGCCCCGGACAGTGCCCACTGTAACCGGGGAAGTCTAGCGTAACTCGCTCAGGGGAGCGACAATTCCCTGGCGGGGGACGCAGTAGCGACTGAAACTCCGTCCAGCCTTCCAGACCTCACGCCGCGCCGCCGCTTGCCATCGGGTAATTTTTTATAGAGGTTGTCTTCCTCGTAGCCCGGGCGACCAAGCCAAGGCCTATCGGTCCCGCGCAGACCACAAAACATGACTGCGGTCATATTGCGGGATTACGATTTTGAGCCGGTGGCAGGAAAGAAACTCCCACTGCCTGCCCGGCGGCAGGGAGAGTGCACGCCAAGGCCCCACTCCTCCTCTCCAGTTAGCTTTTAGGCTAAACACCTCTAACTGCGGCAACACCGCCAGCAGAGCGCCGGCTAACTCGAAACCCCGCGAGGAGACTGACCCATACAGCCGACTCACGGGAAACCAAGCCGAACGACACCGCACCAGCAATACTAGCCACAATCCTCGGACGAATCCTTGGATCCCCCCACAGACGGCTTGCCCGTCCCATCCTCATCCACTACGCCCTCTGCTACTCAGAGGGACGTGCGGAGAAGATATCTTCTTACCTATGACTATTCCCCCCTACATTCCATACCCTATCCAGCGGATAAGGAATTGGAATGTCCCAACTCAGTCCATACCCCACAACACAGAATCCCAAGCCCACCCAACCTACCCCACCGACAAAGAGCCGGCGCCTGGTGGTTTCAGTGACGTCTATTTCTGATGGTAATAGACCTAAAACGGGCAGCAACCGCGAGAAGGCCGACCCCACCAGACTTGCCTTGGGGATCTTCACGACTAATGCGCTCTCCCCCAAGACCATTCGCCTCCCTACTCGCTCACTTCCCTGAGCGGAGTAAGGAAGGCCTGGATTTATCTAATACAAGCGACCAAAGCTGCAATCTAAGCATAGCAACTACTAACGGATAAACCCAGACACGCCCAACCTAACCTAACCTAACCTAACCTTACCTTTTTTTTTTTTTTTCAGGCAAAATCTGCAACCAGATACCCTACTGCATAGAGGGTACAGTAGGATTATGTGAGGTTCACGGACTCGTGTACTCACTAAAACCCCCCCGTTGGCCATCCTCGACGCTTGTCGGGGGAGCTCCGGGATCTCCGAGGGAACGCACCGGTGCCCCCCTCACGCTGTGCCATTGCACGTCCAGGGGGAGGTTATCTAGCCACCCCCATACACCACGGTGTTCACAGCGGCACAGTGCCACAATGTGCCGCCGCCCTCCCGGGGCCCGTTTAACGGACAGCCGAAGCCCTCACTCCGACCACCCACGGATCCGAAAGGTCCCCTGTCTGGCAGGGGATACCACACAAATGCCCCTTTGGGGCAGGCGCAGCGGGGTGGCCACTGCCACCTCGCCGTCGCCTCCTTCTCCGAGCGGAATCAGCCCTCTCGCGATCTCGCTCGGCGGCCTCTTTCCGAACCATAACGGTCTCACAGAAAGAGGCCACCGCCTTCCACGCCGTCTCATCTACCAGCATAGATTCTACTACACCTGGTAGAGAGAGGTCCTGCCCAATCCTGGTGATCAGGGTCCGCCGCTCCTCGCACCACGCCGAGCATTCCTCAAGCGTGTGCTGGGCGGAATCCCGATCCCTCCCACAATGGTGGCATTGCGGTGTCGGTTCGCGTCCGATCCTATTCAGGTACTCACCGAAGCACCCGTGCCCGGTGAGTACCTGTGTAAGTCGATAGGTGACGTTACCCATTTCCCTCCCCAGCCAAGTTTCGAAGCTCGGCACAGTCGCGCCGACGGCGCGTTGGCGCATGTTCCACGGCTCCTCGAGCTGCTCGCGCCACATCCCGAGCGCACGTCAACGCTCTTGCACCCGCACTTCAGCCGGCGCGACTCTGCTCCCGTCATCACGGCGGAGGCGCACGTACACACGTGCGTCCATCTCCGCCAAGATGTCGAAGGGCGGAAACCGCGCCAGGAGAGTTGCCGCCTCGAAAGATATCGTCCGATATCCTCGTGCGATCCGGATGGCGACAATACGCTGCAGGCTATAGAATATAGTCCTGCTGCGTCGGAGCGCCAGTCGCTCCCACCAGACGGGCGCTCCGTAGAGTGCCATCGACCGCACGACTCCGGCGTAGAGGCGGCGAACTCCTTCCCTAGGTCCCCCGAGATTAGGTAGCAGTCTGTGCAGAGCACCCACCACCTTCTGGATCCGGGGGACGGAGCGACTGAAGTGTTTCTCGATACCCCAGCGACTATCTAAGATGAGGCCCAGGTATTTCAGGTACCGCCCCACTTGGATGTCAACGTCACCCACACAAACCGACAAGCTGGGTGTTTCCCTTCCCCTAGGGAACTTGTGGAACCACAGCGCCTCGGTCTTGTGCGGCGCTGTCCGCAGACCCAGCTCGTGGACCCTCCACGACACAAGCCACACCAAGCTCGGCGAGCTCCTTGGTCCCGTCGAAGGAGTCCCCGTTGGCTAACACAAGAGTGTCATCCGCGTAGCAGACGACGTGTACGCCGACGGGGAGATTGACACGCAAGACCGCGTCGTATGCGAGGTTCCACAGAAGCGGGCCCAACACAGAACCCTGAGGAACCCCGCAACTGACGTCCCTCTCATGCAAAGTACCGTCCCTGCCTACATACTGCACACATCTCTGCTGCAAGTAGGCGCCGACTATGCGCTGCAGGTAGGGCGGCACTCCGTGAAACATGAGCGCCTCCCTGATCGCCCTCCAGGGCAGGGAGTTGAATGCGTTAACGATGTCCAAGGACACCGCCATCGCCTTCCCGCCCTGGGACACCGCCTGGTTCGACAGCGTACGGACACGAAAAATCGCGTCCACTGTCAAACGAGCACGCTGGAAACCAAACTGGTCGTCCGACAAGTCGGGGCCTACCTGTCACAGGTGTGTGCATAGACGAGCCGCAATTATTCTTTCGAACAACTTGCCGGTCTCGTCCAGCAGGCAAATGGGACGGTACGCAGAGGGCGAGTCTGCGGACCTGCCATCCTTCTTCAAGAGGACCAACTTTGCCTCCTTCCAGCCCTTGGGGAACACCCCGCGGCGTAAACAACTGTCAAACAGTTTTCGCAGTCGGTCCCCCGGGCTGACGGATAGAGCCAGCACCCAAGCCCGACCAGGTATTCCGTCAGGGCCTGGTGCTTTTTTGCGAGCCCTGAGGCGCTTCACAGCGCGGACCAACTCCTCCTCGGTTACCCCCAGATCATTGGACCAGATGGTCGGTTCCGACGATAGCCCGGGGGGAGAGGGACTGTCCTGGACCCTAGGAAACAGTGTGTCAACCACACTCCCCACCAGATCAGGGTCCAGAGTTTCGGTCAAAAGAGGGACCCATGGGCGCAGCTTACCTAGTACCATCTTGTATGGGCGCCCCCACGGATCCCTATCCAGTCCCTCGAGGAGTTCACTCCAGGACTGAGCCTTCGCGTTGGCGATGGCCGCCTGTAGCATTGTCGTAGCGCTTCGGTATACCTCGTAGGCTCTATCCTTTACTTCGGCAGTAACTCGTCGCCTTCTCCTAGCTCTAGTGTACAGGCGTCTGGAGCGCAGGCATGTCTCCCGCAGTCGCGCTATCTCCTCTGACCACCAGTACACCGACCTACGCTTGGGTGGCCTGGCTCGGGGCACCGATAAGTCGCAGATTGACGTCATCGTTGCCCGGAACCAGGCCGCCTCCCTCTCAGGATCGGGCAGATCCTCTTCAGCATGGTCTTCTGGCCAGGCCGCGATAATGGCTGCAGCTTCGAGAAAGTCTCGATTAAGTCGCTTGAGGGCCCATCGTTGCGGCGGGCTGCCACTACGGCGGGCCACACGGCCGGGAGGGCGAAGAGCCACATCAAAAACAATGTGGCGATGGTCGGATAGCGTGACCATCTCTTCGGCAACTCTCCATCCCGACACCATGTGTGTGGCAGAAGGAGTCGTCCATGATAAATCCACGATCGACTCCTCCTGCCACCGCACACATGTGCTTACGGACCCCCGATTTAAGAGTCGGAGGTCATTACCTGCCGCCCATTCAACCCTAGTCTCCCCCCTGTGGTCATCTTGGAGACTCCCCCACGCACGAAAGTGAGCGTTAAAGTCGTCCAAGACAAGCACGGGACGGGGCAGGCATCTGCGGATGCAGTGTCCTACCCCGTCGAGGAACGCCTCGTAATCAGCGAGATGACAGTTGGGGGAGATGTAGCAGCCTACAACGGCTATTCGACCCCACTCAGTGGCCACGAAACCCGGTCCCTTTTCAATAAGGGCACAGGGAGGGTCACCTTTGCCACCACCCCAGTAAATAGCTACGGAGCCCACATCGTCCCCAAACCATCGTGGATGGTCCGGGACACGATAGGGCTCCCCTATTACGGCAAGAGCAATTGACCACTGCGCGAGGGTTTGCAAGAAAAGATCTTGCGCATCTCGGCAGTGGTTCAAGTTGCCCTGGATGACTCAAATGGTTTGATCCATCACGAGGCTTCCATGGCCTCCTGGGGCGGGCCATGGCCCGCTGGAATGGCCGCCACTGTTGAGGCCGTTCCGCTTCCCGGTGTCGGGGCTGGAGGAGAGGCCTTTCTGCCCTTCCTTTTACCCTTAGGTGGGGTGTACTGCTTGCTACCCATCCTATGGTCAGCCTTACAGCCTTTGTCAGAGCACAGTGGACATTTGCGCGGACGCGTGCATTGGCTCGCCCGATGATCGGGTTCACCACACGTGTAGCACAGGTTTGTGCGGTCCAATGTGCTCTGACACATGCTGCGTACGTGCCCGTACTCCAGACACCGGAAGCACTGCAGCGGCCTTGAGGTCAGGTAATCCATCCGAGCTGAGACCCACCCGATGACGACGCGCTTTGCCGCGGCAAGCTTGCGCACTGCTGCTAGTGGGCAACGCACCCACACCGTGCCCAGGGCAGTGGGCGAGCGATGGACTTCGCCTACTTTGACGTCATCAGCCGAGCAGTCCCCAGCCTTGGCGACCGCCTCCGCTACCTCCCGAGGTGTGACGGCCTCATCGAGGTCTTTGAGCCTCAATTCAGCCATCTTCATCGGGCGCGTAATGCGCACACCCAGATCTGCGAGAGCTACGCGCATGCGATCTGCCAACGCGTCAGCTTTCGGCGCACATTCCGGGCCCGACATATCTAAAATTAACCCCCCCGTTAATGCTCGTTTGGGGCGGACCGTGTCCAACCCAACGTCCGCCAGCCTAATACGTGCTTTTGCGGCCGCCATTACCGCAGCGTATGTGACGTCGGAACCCTCCGGAACCGTCACAGTGATCGCCGCAGTGGTAGGCAGCCGCATTGGCGTTCCCTTGAGGGCTGGCTTAGGCACAGCCTTGGTGCCGGCTTTGGGCGCAGCCCTGGAGCCAGCTTTGGGGCTCGGCACTGCCGGTGGCAACTCACTCGTTGCCTTGGGAGTCTTTTTCCTCTTCCCCTTTCCACCCCTGACCACCGTAACCCAAGATGTCGTCATTGGAGCCGACTGCACTTAATTTGCGGTGGGCTGCGACTGCACCGCTAGTGGGCTCACCATTGGTGTTGACGGCTGTTGGCGCTTCGCCTTCGTTTTCCCTGCCTGCCCTGGCGGTACTGTGGGAGCCGCGCTTCTTTGGAGTGGTGTTTGCTGTGGCTTAAGAGCCTCAGCCAACTTCCTGTCCATGAGAGCGCCTATGCGCTCCATGAACCTCCCCTCCCATTCCTTCCCATCAGCGACACATGGTGACACCGCCGCTTCGGCTGTGCTCCCAGCACTCGCCTGCCTACCTGCCTGCTGACTGACGCACTCAGTCAGCTTTTCTATCTTTACATATAAGTCAGCGATCTGTGCACGCAGCTCAGCATTTTCCTCTCAAGGCGCTTGACATTATCATCAGCAGTTGCCCGCTGGACGACCACCAATGAGGCCGCCTGCGCCTTCCTCGCGGACATCCGCAGGCCGTGACAATAGTCACCTTGCATGTTCTTGGACTTGTCGGCGATCTTCTCGACAGTCTCGAGGTTAGCTTTAATCACGGCACACAACTCCTCAGTTGGCCGCGCTTCCATTTCTCTCTCGAGGTCATCTGTCCTCGGCAACTTCCCCTTCGTCCTTGTGTTTAAAGGGAAAACGGACGAGTCGAAGACATCGTCCTCGTGCGAATTCCCCTTCCTCAAAAACGTAGCGCGCTTGGACTCCGGAAGGTCCGAGGCGTCATCCTCTGGCTTCCTCCCTCGCTTCCGCGCGGTGCGGGATACATCCGACGCCGTCAAAGCAAACGAGCAGACGGACATGCTGGAGCAGTCCGACTCTTCACCACCAACACTGGCCACACTAGACGACCTAGTGACTGGCTTCCTAAAGAAGCCCACTCCGGCAGCGGTTGTCGAAGGGGAAGACCCCTCGCCAACCGCTTTCGGAACAATCATCTTCCGCGCCGGAGCGCGGGAAGACCCCCTTACGTCTTGGCATTTCTTGCCCCCCTCAGATACGATGGAGCTGAGTGCCGTAGCACTGTGGGATTCTTCAGCGTCGGAGACGCTGATACCCACCTGAGGTATTTGTTTTTTTTGAGATGCCATCATTTTTATGTTCTTTTTTTAAGGGGTGAGGTCCCCTGTGTGGCGCCCTATCGCCCGGGTTCCCCCCGACCATACCGCGCATGTAAACCCGAAGCAGCACTAGCATAGAATGCAGCAGCGCAGGTCCGGATTTACACACGCAATACTCCCCTCGGCAGGCGCCGAAACCATATTTTGGGATTTGGCCCTCCACTGATCCCAACGAATCCATCACGTGGGCAGCTTAAAACAGGCCGCCCCACCTTCCCGGCGGAGTAGGAAACTCCTTTCCTCCGCCAGGTTTCATCCACTGCGCCCTATGCTAACTTCATAGAGACACGCGGAGAAGCCTCCCCTTTCCCTCCCCGAGGCCCCCAATCCGCCAGTGAAGCGCCGACCCACCCAGAATCCCGCAAGGAAGCTGACCCATACAGCCGACTCGCGGGAGACCAAGCAGGACGACGCCACACCAACAGTTCGGGAACCACCCCATTTCCCCCCCAGTGTTTGGTCCGCGCCGGTAAACCAGTAACTCTCATTTCTGGGAGCCGTTCCCCTATCCGCCGCCCGGGGACGCGTCGCGTTGGGGTACACCTCCCCACCCACTGGGACAACCCAGCAGGTCTGCGGAACCTAACCTAACCGAACCTAACCTAACCTAACCACCTGTTTTGTTGTCAGAACCATACGTTGGTTCTGAAAACGAACTTAAATCCGTAAACGGAGCTGACATTTACCAGTTTTCGGATGGTAATAGAGTCAAAGCTTGTATCTTAGTCAAATCAGGCTTTGGCTCAGTATTAGGAATGACCCAGTTCTCCTCTGCTAATCTTAGCGTGGTGAAATTGAGCGCCTGGATATATTTCTTAAGGCAACTCATAACTCCCACCGAATTGTAGGGGGAAATTTTAACGGATGGCACCCTCTCTGGGGCAGCGCGTCCACTAATCCCCGTGGGAGAGAGGTCATGGACATAGTATATGGAAACGACATGTACATCTGCAATGTCGGTAACACCCCGACGTTTGAGACGGTTACTCACGGACGAGAACGCACGTCGATTATTGATGTCACATTCACATCTGAGTCTATCTATGACAGGATCTCAGGTTGGAGAGTCAACATAGACTTTTGCACATCTTCTCAATACAATGCAATAGAATTCGAAATCAAGGCTAACTATTCCAGGCCAGCACATAACATAAACACCTCCACCTTCCTATACAAATCTAACAAGGCATGCTGGCCAGTTTTTAAAGACACTATTAACACGTGCATGTCTTCATCGGACGTACTTGATAGAGATATTGATGCTCTGGAGCCTTCAGCATTAGAAACACTATTAGATGACATTACAGGCATAATCCATCTAGCCTGTAGGGCATCTATGCATGTGAGGGGATCCAGTAAGGGACATGGAGGCAAGCCACCATGGTGGTCAGACAGCCTTAAAACAATGAAGCGCGATATAATTCACAACCACCACTGCTTACATCCAGCCAAACGACGAGGGGAACCTCTGGAAACTCTCCTTTAAGAACAAAAAGTCAGAAAGACCGCATATGCAAAAGAACTTCGCAAATAGTCGACCGCTAACTCCGCGAACTGTGCGAACTTCAAACCAAGGAAAATGTTTGGTCCCTCACGAACAGGTTGCTTAAGGAGTCGACTCCTCGACTTCCTCCAGCAACTCTCAAAGTGGGAAACACATTTACTTCTGGTGGTAGGGAAACGGCAGAAGCTCTGCTGAATTACTTCTACCCGGAGGACCTTCCAGACACTGAACCTCGTCGTCACAACCTAATGGCCATCCATTCCATCGACTCCGATGACGATTCTTATTTCACGGAGGAAGAAGTGCTAGAGTACTTGAAGTATATGAATCGCAAAAAGGCGCCGGGTCTAGACAACTTAACCTCAGATATATGTCTACAATTTAGTACTGCTTACCCAAAATTAATTACAGGCATTTTCAACAGGTGCCTAGCTCTCCAGCACTTCCCCCGGCAGTGGAAGAGAGCCTATTTAAAGATTATACCAAAGCCTTTTTCATTTTCATTTTCATGCAAGAGAAGCACGTAGATGGTTAAAGACAAAGTGCACCTAGATCTTAAAATCTAGTCTAGCTTAGCTTTCGCCATTGTCTTATTGTTGCAAGTAATAGTTAACAAAACTAATTGTAAACCCTTTACATAATAATAATGTTATTATTATATATAATATCTTATGTGTAATATATATATATATATATATATAAATCCTCATAAGTGTTAACAAAATAATCTAATAAATAAGCGCTAACACAAAATAAATGTGTTATCATATTAAACCCCGAAATTCAACAAAACATGTATCCAATAGCATGTTCTGTTAAATAATGTAAATAAACACAAGATATTGCGAGTAAATGTACATAAAAAGTCAAACGTGCACAAAAAAATCTGTCCCACTACGTGTCTTATTTGGTAATTAATGCGAAACATACAAAATAATTTAAAAAAAAAATTTTTTTTTTTGTTACCCAGGGAAATCCTTTATGGATACCACCTTCCCAAGGGGGGGTTGGTGGTTATGTGAGACTCTCCGCCAGAGTGGCGGCATACTCACTAAAACCTGGGGTGTTCCTCCAACACCAACTAAAAACAAGGGACGCGGGACCGCTTGCGCACTCCGCAGCCCTTATCGTCGCTGCCCGCCTTGCGGCAGGCCCACCTCGTGGGAGGTCTTCACAAGACTTCCCCACCTCGCGTGTGATGTCCCGGAACACACAGGGCATCTCCACCTTTCGCTCATCTTCCTCCCTCTGCGAGATGATTGTTTCACAAAAGGAGGCCACCGCCTCCCATGACCTCTGCTCATCGACCATTTTTGAGATAATGGTCGATAGAGAGAGATCAGTCCCTACCACCGCGACCAATAATTGCTGCGGTCCGGCTCCTCCCGGGCATACCTCCAGCGCATGCTGGGCCGTGTCCTCCGCGTGTCCGCACTGGTGGCAAGCCGGGGAGTCCTCCCTTCGGGTGACGCGATGTAGGTACCTCTCGAAACAACCATGTCCTGAGAGGACCTGCGTCAGGCGGAAGGAAAGACTTCCGTGCTTCCTGCGGACCCACTCCTCCAGTACCGGGCTGACCGCCTCTATGAGGCGTCTGGCACTCTGCCCCCTCTGCACCTGCCCCGCGAGGAGCTGCTCCCGCCACGTGGCGATGGCGGACGCCCTGGCCTGATCAGTGCGCCACCTCCTGCAGCGCCGGTCGCTCGTCCCGCTCTCGCGCCTGCGCTCTGCGCCAGTAGACCGAGGACAGAGCTTCGGCCTCAAGGTCCCACGGGAGCGAGCCGGCGAGCACGCATGCCACCTCGTGGGAGAGTGTGCGATAACCCCTGCACACCCTCACCGCTATCACCCGCTGGGCTCCAATTAGCACGGCAGTGGTCTGCCGATCGAGCTCTCCCGCCCATATCGGGGCGCCATACAAAGCCATCGGGCTTACCACCGCTGTATAGAGGCGGCAGCAGCTCCCCTCACAGCCGCCGATATTTGGCAGCAGGCGACTAAGTGCGCCGGCTGTCCCCAAGATTTTAGGGGCCAGCCGCCGCACGTGCGCCTTAAAATTCCATCTGCTGTCGAGGACGACACCAAGATATTTTAGTGTTGTCCCGACGTGGATGGAAATTCCACCCACCTCAATGGTGGAGTCTGCAGGTAGTTTCCACTGGGGGCCATGAAAACATATAGCCTCAGATTTATGGAGCGCTACCTGCAGACCCAGCATTCTGACGACCGTCGCGACTCCGGCAGTGGCCAGGATCGCAGCCTCCCTGTAGTCGTCTCCCCGGGTGGCGACCAGCGTGTCATCGGCGTAGCATAATACGCCGACGCCACGAGGGTTCGCACAACGAAGGACCCAATCGTACCCGACGTTCCACAGGAGTGGGCCAAGAACCGACCCCTGTGGAACGCCGCGCGTCATGGGACTACTACCTTCCCTGCGAGTCGTCGGCAAGATTACCTCTCTGTCTGAGAGATAGTCCCCGACGAGTCTTCGTAGATACTGAGGCACCTTGTGGTACCCCAGACCGGCGTGTATCGTGCTCCAGGGTAGCGTGTTGAATGCGTTAAAGATGTCCAACGATACGGCCACCAACACGCCACCACTGGAGCACGCGAGACATGGCGTCAATCGTCGAGCGACGTCTCCGAAAACCAAACTGGTCAGGCGCCAGATCCGGTCCCACAGTCTCGAGGTGCCTGACCAGGTGGGCAGCTACTATTCTCTCTAATAATTCGCTCGCCTCGTCAAGCAGCACTATCGGGGGCGATAGCCCGAGGGCTCATCCGCAGGACGACCCTCCTTCCTCAGGAGGACGAGTTTGCCCCTTCTCCATCGTCTGGGGAATTTTCCTTCTAAGAGGCACCTGTCGAACAGGTCCCTCAAGGTGGGTTCTAGGTGCTTCAAGGAGAGGGCCCATGCCCGACCCGATATGCCGTCAGGCCTAGGCGCTGTGTTCTTGGCTCTCATCCTGAGCACCGCTGCACCCAGCTTGCTCTCAGAGATAGGGGCAAACTCGCTCTCTTCTTCTTCGGCGAGATCGGCCGTTGCCAGGGGAGGCGCGAACTCGGCCCCCGGAGCACCGGGGAATAAGCCATCGACCACCCTTTGGAGCACCGCCGGTTGGAGTGAGGCTGTAATGGGGGGTGCCCAGTGTCGAAGCTTTTGCCTCGCCCATTTGTACGGGCGGCCCCATGGGTCGCGCTCAAGCCCCTCCAGCAACTCCTCCCAGGCTCGTCTCTTAGCCTCGGCTATCGCGATGCGAAGGGCCCCGGAAGCCTCTCTATAGGCAGCGTAAAGAGACTCGCTCTCCTCAGTCTCTCGCCGCCTTCGCCTCCGATACCGTTGGTATATCCGGCGCCTCGTCACGCATCTTCTCCGGAGTTCAGCAATCTCCTCCGTCCACCAATAGACTTGGCGTCTTGGCTGCGGGGTTGGCGCAGGTGGCATCGCAGAGTCGCAGACGCGCGTTAGTGCTTCGCACAGCCTGTCCGCCATCGCGTCCGGGCCTATCGGATCCGGCTCCTGAGAAGTGCTGTTCCACACTTCGACGAGGGCCGCCTCCTGCAGCACTTCAGCGTTGAGGCGCTTCAGGGCCCATCGCGGGCCTATCTCGCCACCTACCTCTCTCACCTCGTCCGTTTGGGTTGGGGAGACGCTGAACCGGATGTAACGGTGATCAGACAGCGTTACTAGGGCTGCTATTTATGTATCCGGAATAAAATAAAATAACTATCATTGACTGTTAAATATGGTTTTATTGCTTTTCAAAATATTCGCCATGATGATCAATGCACTTTTGTATTCGGTGAAACCAGTTTTCATAGCACTTTTTCCAATCGGAAGACGGTATCTCCAAAACATGATTTTTGAATGCCTCAACGGCTTCTTCTCGGGTTGAAAATCGTTGGCCACGTAATTTATTCTTCACGGTTGGGAATAAAAAGAAGTCGTTGGGTGCCAAATCAGGGCTATATGGCGGATGACCCGTTAATTCCACCGTTTCACCCTCCAAATATCGGGTCGTTTCACCCGAAGTGTGACAGCTTGCATTGTCGTGATGGAGAATGATTCTGCGTTGTGGATTATTCTTCCTGATTTCTGCAAAGACTTCTGGCAAACAAATGGTCGTGTACCACTCTGAATTAACAGATTTACCATTTTCTAGGGGTACAGTAGCCACGTGTCCATCTATTCCAAAAAAACAGGCGACCATTTGCTTCAAAGTGCTTTTCGCACGACCAACTTTTGTTGGGTTCGGCTCATGTTGGAAGACCCAAACTGTTGATTGTTGCTTAGTTTTGGGGTCATATGCATAAATCCAGGATTCATCACCTGTGTAGATATTATATACAGCTTTTGATGCACCAAGATTGTATTTTTGTATAATTTTTTTGCACCAATCGACACGAGCCTGTTTTTGATCTATTGTCAAGTTGTGCGGTATCCAACGCGAACAAACTTTTTTTGCAGCCAAGTGTTCGTGTAATATCTTATGTATACTCGTCATACTAATGCCCAAGATCGCCTCTATCTCTCGATATGTCACATGACAATCTTGCATTATTAGTTTACGCACTGCGTCGATGTTTCGTGGCACAACAACTGATTTAGGCCGACCATCTTTAATTTCGTCCGTGAGCATACGACGTCCACGATTAAACTCACTAAACCAGTGATACACAGTAGTCTTCGATGGTGCTTTATCCCCAAAAGTCGAACTGAGTTGATCGATACACTGCTGTTGAGTTAGACCACGTCGAAAATCATAAAAAAATCATCGCACGAAAATTTTCTCGAGATAAATCCATTGTGATAATGACACGCAATTTTTGAAATCGCGCCACACAATGAAAACAATTGACAGACGGACAAAATAACCTGCATTCTACAGCCAAAGAGTTCCATTTTCAAACGTGATAATTTCTTTTTAAATATTATTTATGCAGTGGCCAGTTCCGGATTCTTAAATAGCAGCCTATGTACCACCTCTACCAGTACCTGCCAGTCGCGAATGCGGCAAGCGATGTCTGGCGTGACGAGCGTCAAGTCGACGATCGACTCACCGTTTTGCCGGACGCAGGTGCCTACTGATCCGCGGTTCACGACGCAGAGGCCCACCTCGGCTATCCACTCCAGTACGACACCGCCCCGTGGGTTTGTCACCGGAGACCCCCATGCCGCTGATTTGACGTTGAGGTCCCCGACCACGAGGACGGGACGTGGGCGGGTCTGACCAATCAAGGTCCCCACCTCGCCGAGAAGAGTCTCTAGCTCGCGAACCGACCGATTCGGGGAGTGGTACACCCTCACGACAATGGCTTGGACAACACTAGCCGCCACAAAACCCCTGCCCCTCACCACGTCTTCGAGAGGGAGAGAGTGAGCCGGCGATTGCGTGGTGATTGCCACCAAGCCGTCGAGATCCCCAACCCAGTCAGATCTAGGTCGGACCGCATAGGGCTCGCTGACCACCGCCACTTGTATCAACCGCTCCGCCATGGACTGCAGGAGCAAGTCCTGAGCCCCGGCGCATCGGTTGATATTCGCCTGAAGGAAGGTTAGGGCCATACTAACTAACCTTCCTCCATGCTTACAGCTGGCCTTTTGTTGGGGCGAGGCGGACGCGGCTGGGCCGTAGTCCCAGCCGCATTAACCTTCCATCTGACCCCTGGCTTTGACGGGGACTTGGCGCATGCCTTGCTCCCGGAGAGGTGATCCGCCGGCTTCCCCACTGCTGCGCATAGGGTGCAGTGGGGTTCAGCGGTGCATTCTTTGGCCTTGTGGGCCTTTATACCGTAGCGGTAACACTCATCGCTGCGGTCAACTTCGGCCTTACACTTGGCCGCTACATGGCCTAGTTCGAGGCAGCGGTAGCAGCGAAAGGGTCTTGCATCTAAGATGCTGACTCGCGCCGCCACCCAGCCTACCAAAACGCGGCCTCCGCTGGCCATCACTTTCTTTGCGGCTGTGGTAGGGCAGCGCACGAGCACGGTACCCATCCCGGCTTGACCCCGGCGTATTGTGCCCACGGAATACGCCGTCAGAGGGCAATCACCCTTCCCTGCCAAGGCCTCCGCCAGCTCCTGCGGGGTGACCGAATCGTCCAGGCCGCTGTCACGAAGGTCTGTTTTTATGGTCGGCCTGGAGACTCGTACGCTCTCCTCGTCTCCGAACACCTCTCTGAGCTTTTCAGCAAGGACGTCCGCTTTGGCAGCGTTGTACACACCAGAAACCTCCAGCACTCGTGCCCCAGTGGCCGCTGCCCTGATCTTTAGCGGCGAGAACCCCAGCTCGCTCAGGTTGATCTTCGCCTTGGCCGCCTCCAGCACCTTGGCGTAGGTTACGCATTTCTCCACCGCTCTCTTCTGCAGCGTGATCACCACCGCTGCGGTCCTTGAAGGGCGGAGTTTAGCCGCACCCGCCTTGGGAGGATGTGGCTTCGGCCTAGGGACTTGGGCTGGAAGGGTAGGCCTTTTCTTCTCGGTGGGTGTTGCCCCTTCCGCTGCACGCGCCTTGTCACGTCTCTTGCCCTTTCCACGCCTCGTCACCACTTGCCAGTCTTCAGCTGGAGCCGCAGCGCTGGCATAGGTGGGAGTGGGCTTTGGTTTTGAAGCCGCTCTTGTTCCAGGCCTAACCTAACCTAACCTAATATAGTAGTTAGTATGTCACTTTTTGTCAAGGTTGTGCATTTGTTTATTTATCAATTTTTTTCAATAATTACTATAGGAACGTTTTATTTTTCTGTTTTAATAAGTCGTAATAATGACTGTAGATTATTATATAATCAATAGATTTCAATGTTTTTTGTAACTTTTTATGTTTTGTTGTTTTTATTTAGATATAAAATTGATCTTCTTTGTGTTATTCTTCTTTATGGATAATTGAGGAGTGATTTTTCAAAGGGACTTATATCCAAGATCACAAAAATTTCAATATTGCAAAAAAACCTATATGAGCAACAGTTAACAGGTATAATGTTATATTATTTCATCGTAAATTAAAAAGTATATCAATTTAATAAACTGCTTATTTCTATTTATTTTATTTTTTCATTAGTTTCTTAGTTAAAAATAAAAATAGAATGAAAAATAGAACTCTAGACAATAAGCCCTTTTGTAAAAACCCATTTTGGAAATAAGTCCCTTTGATATAAACATATTTGGAAGTAAGCCCTTTTTTACAGAACCTATCTACTTATGAATATAATAAGTTAAATGAAACAATAATTTTGTTGTTTAATTGAATTTTATTTTCTTTTTCCAACCATTATTTCGTCACAGTTCATTTCTACACAATCACATTCTTCACTAGCTTCCTCTAGCCTTCTCGCTTGATGGTCCTCGATTATAGTTTTACACCATGCAAGTTCTTCTAGTGTTCGCCAATCATCACCAAACTGCTTTTTTAATAGGTTTTCAACATCTTGGTTGACTTACAATAGTATTTTAGTACATGCTATTAGTAGGGATTTCCAAAGGAATTCGCTTATTGTGTTTCAGTAGAGAAACATTTTCTTCATTCCAAACTCAAATCGAAATTTTCATATTTTGTTATTAGACAGTTCAAAACTGTGTTTGTTCCCTGCTTAATTTTCTTTGTAATGTGAATCCTTTTGAAGGATTGCATATTCTCTATTTTTTTAAAGATATTTGTTGAGCTTTTACTATCTTTTATGTTCCATGTCGATTAATTATCCCAAAATATTCTTCTTTTGTTGTTATTATGTTGTTGTCTTTTGTTGTTAATGATGGGATAGTGTTGTCATAAAAAAACAAAGGTTGCCATGCACCCAAATGGGCCAAATTGCAAAAAAAAAAAAAAAATGCGGAAATAAGTACCATTTGTTTCGAAACATATAAATTAAACTTCATACTAGAATGGAAATGTGTTCTTTTGTTTCAAACTCTAAAAAGGTATCATTGAAAGCCCGTGCAAATACGTCGTTTTGTATGAATCCGTCATAATTAACTCGTAATTTCTTGAGGTTATATGCCTATTTTGTTAGGTTTTATTAGCAAAGGATATGTATTTCAACATTTTAAAAAAGATGGCATTCAAGGTTTTTTTTTTCAAAAGTGGAAATACGTCCGTTTGAAAAATCATTCCTCATTTGGTTTACTTCGGTTCCACTAGCAGAAGAATTGTTAAAACTACCATATGGATAATTCCTTTATTGCACACCATTAACCCTTAACCACTGACATACGTCTGTCAGACGTAGGTGCGATCTTTAAACCATTGTATTGTTTTGCATAGTAACTGCACGAATGCATGCCCCTCTCTGTACCTTCGCGCCTCTAACAGGTAAATATTAACCTTAATTGAGAACATATATCAGAAAAAAACAATTCTAAATAATAGGTACATAATAATCTCACAGTGGTAGGTACTTTACGAAGCAATGAGCGATAAATCCCCAAAGAAATGATGAATACTAGAACTAGACCAGTAGGTTCTTCGGTGTTCGGTTTCGACAAAGAATTGACGTTGGTGTCATATAAACCGAAGTCAAATAAGGTTGTTTACCTTCTTTCTACCACACATGATCAACCTGCCATCAATATAGACTCAAAGAAACCAGAAATTATTGATTTTTATAATTCTACAAAAGGTGCGGTTTATACAGTGGACCAGATGTGCTCGATTATGAGTACCAGCCGCAAGTCCAATCGATGGCCGCTGTGCTTGTTTTACGACATCCTAAATCTGTCTTTAGTAAATGCATATGTCATCTACGTCTTCAATGCGATCAGAAATGAAAAAAAAAACAATGAAAAGAAGGCTTTTTGCATTACACATGGCAGACGACATGATGGAGCCTTGGCTGAGAGAAAGATATCAGACTGTCACTTTGCCACGAAATTAGAAGCATAGCATCGCGGAGATCTTGAAGGTTAATAACCCTCTGGATAGTTCTAGTCAAGACGTTCACAAAACTGGAAAAACTTGCAGCTACTGCCCTGCAAGAAAACGTCGTATGACGACGACCTTCTGCAAGGGCTGCAAAAAAGCAATTTGCAGGGAGCATATTATTGCTATGTGCAATCATTGTTCAATGTAGGTTATTTCATAAACATTTATTGTTATTTTGATTATAAGAAAACGAAGACTGCTAATTAAGGTCATTTAAAGTCATAAATAAAGTTGATTATTTAAATATTGAAGTTTAAATCCGTCATAAAATTTACGAATGGTTAGTGATAACGTTACTCGAAATTAAGGTTAGTGAGCCAGGGTTAAAACCGCGTTGACATGATCAAAGTACGCTTTGTCAAAGTAGTTTTGATGATTACTTCAATGCTAATTTGATCGTGGCAATATTGATCAAAGCGCACTTGGATGACGTCCAATAAAGTTGACCTGGTCCGCGATCTACTTTTCATAGCTACTTGGATGGCTAAATAAAACGTAATGGCGTCAAGTGCAAAAACTATGTTGACTGCTCGCAAAATAAAGAAAATTATCCATAAATAAGATAGTGGCAACCTAAAGCTATTTTGTAAAATCTACTCTGACAAAGCTTTTACAAGATTTTTAAAAATCATCTCATAAATTTCAAGCCTAGACGGGACTTGAACCCGCGACCTTCCTTAGGTAGTGCATCCTCGTATCAAGAGGAAGGTCGCGGTTTCAAGTCCCGTCTAGGCTTGAAATTTTTGAGATCTATTTAAAAAATCTTGGAATTTTCCGCATGTGTTCGGATAACACTATAAATAAAAATACTATTTGAAATAAGCAACGCGACATCTCTTGTCAATGTACTGAACTGCAACGTTCGGCATTGAGCAGGTACAAAGAACTATATAAGTTTTCCTGTAGATGGAGCTAACGGCGCTTTAGTAGTAATTCTGAATGATCTCACTAGTTTCGACCTAGACGAGAATTGCCTTGTAGCACAGATGGTAGTGCATCCTCGTATCAAGAGGAAGGTCGCGGGTTCAAGTCCCGTCTAGGCTTGAAATTTTGGAGATGATTTTAAAAAAATCATGGAATTTTCCGCATGTGTTCGGATAACACCATAAATAAAAATACTATTTGAAAGATTTTACATTTTATTTAAACACGGTCAGCAATTATTACTTGGTGTTATTTATTTATTTGTATAATTATTTGAAACGAACCTAATATGAGCTCAATACGGTACAGACAAAACGAATTAAATTCATAATCACTTTTGAATTTGGAACTCT
This sequence comes from Philereme vetulata, assembly GCA_918857605.2. Taxonomy (NCBI): domain Eukaryota; kingdom Metazoa; phylum Arthropoda; class Insecta; order Lepidoptera; family Geometridae; genus Philereme; species Philereme vetulata. The sequence goes on from OU975476.1 coordinate 6,507,768, forward strand.
GTTAATAAGTTTAGTAAAGTCCCGCAGGACTCGTGTCACCTCCAGTTATAGTAACGAGTATTTAGAGTGGGAGAAATAGGATTTGTTCACACTGATGTGAAAGATTTCGCTTTTATTTCTATACGCCTACCAAAAACGGCAAGTGAAATTGGGATTATTATTATAAATACGGGATTTATCACGTACCGTCTTATCGGTGTTTCGACCGATAACGTCTCGCCTCACACGCGAGGCGAGACGTTATTCGGAGCGGATCGCACTCACCCTGATGAAGGTTCACGAATTGAACCGAAACATTGTCGGTCGAAACACCGATAAGACGGTACGTGATAAATCCCGTATTTATAAAAATGATTGAAATCAATCACGAAAGTTTTCTAAGTGAAATTGGGATTGTGAAAACGATTTCATACTAATATCTTGAACGAAGACCTTGTACAAAAATAAAAACTTACATAAAGATATGTTGATGGCCGTGAATTGATTTTAGATACTGATTCGGGAACCTATGGGTTCAATAAGAAATTTACATCTGTATGTCAATAAAAGCATTTTTTTCTTTTAAATTTTTCTTTTCATCCACAGGTTGCTGGGGCGATGACGACCTACGTGGCGCAGTGGGCGAATAGCCGACTGAGATGCAGGAGGTAGCGAGTTCGATTCCCGCCGCGGAACAAATGTTTCCATGATCTACAGATATTTTTTTTCGGGTCCGGTTGTTTCTCTTTATATTTTAAGTAAGTATTTACAAAAAAAAATGTATGTAAGTATGCCATCAGTAATCTTGTTCCCATAGTACAAGTTCTGCTTACTTTGGGGCTAGATAGCGCTGTGTGAAATCTCCATCAATATTTATTTATTTATAAAGTCGGGTTAGTTACACCATTTATAACTTTGGAACGGCTGAACCGACTTTAATAATATTTAATTTGATGGATTTGTTTATATATAAAAAAAAAATCACGCAAAAAAAGCGAAGAAAATTCATTTTCTCATTTAAAGATGCAGCTAATGATTGCCGATTGACAATTCTACCGGTGACGTATTGGCAGCTCGCGAAATATGCATTTCAAGGCGGTTGGCCGAGTCAACTAGTATGTTATAGAATAGAATATATTTACTTTACACACAAAGGAACAGAGAACGGACAACAAACAGGAAAAACCGAACGAAGAAAGGAATTTACTATTATTTAACCTATATTTTCCCACTGCTGGGCAAAGGTCTCCCCCCTGTTTCTCAACATCTCACGATCACTCGCCACGTCCCACCCGCCATCTTGGAATGCATCGAGGTCGTCACGCCAACGCTTCCTCGGCCTGCCCCGGCTTTGACGACCATCTGCAGAAAGGAATGAGACAATTAAATTATAACTACTACATAGGTACTACTTTCCAACCAGTAGGTATGTTCACATTGTTTCTTTGATCGAAGATGTTCAACATTGGACGTCCTTTGACAACAATGATGACATATAAAAACGTTTAAGGTCAGACCGCATTAGAGCGGCGCTGCGCGGTGCTGCAAGCCGCGCCACAAAGTGTCAAAATATTGTTTTAATCATTTTGAATGGCGCGTGTCGCACTAGAGCGGCGCTGCAGTAGACGTGGCTGCGCGGCGCGGCATAGTTGCCATCAAAAGAATACTGTGACGTGCAGCGACGCGCCGCCTGCACCGCGCGGTACAGCGACGCTCAATGCGACATAGCAAGCGGCGCGTCGCGTCAGTCTGCGTACTGCGCTCGGTGGAGAGAAAAGAAAGTGCCGTGCAGTGCTGCGCCGCTCTTAAACCTGTAGTGCGATAGGTGACGTGAAGTGATGTGCAGCGCTGCGCTGCGCAGCGCCGCTTTAATGCGGTCTTGCCTTTACTGATACCAACGCGATGTAGCTAAAAGAGAAAATGTAACTGGTCGGGACTTGTGAACTTTATACATGAAATCAACCCCCAATTACGTCACCGCCCGAGCCAAACCAAACCTCTACTTCAGGTTTAATTACGCACCGTACATGCAGCACGTTTAATTCGAAACAAATGGAAATGTTACCAGGATGGCATGCAAATTTATTCAATTAATCCGCCCGCCAGTCTGTATTGGGTGTCGCAAAGCCGTGATTGGCGTTAAGTCGTTCACCCGCGCGAAAGTGGTTTGCCGTTTACAGAATAGGGACGGGTGCATGCGAAATTATGTTTGCTTATTAGTTTTAGATGGATTGGACGCGGTGCCTTCGCAAAGGACTTTGTTGAGGTGAACTATGATTGTGATCACGAAATTTGCAGAGTTTTCTAGCTGATGGCGGCGGTTTGGTTTGACCTGAATGAATGAACAAAGGTTAGCTGCAGATTATGCGGCCGAGTGTGTGCCACTAATGCGCAAACGTAGCATTCATCTGGGCAAACACATTCTTAGCGCGAAGGAGCTAACAGATAGCACCCCTAAGAATATCCTACAGTTTTTAACAGCTGTAGGGCTAAGTGGTGAACTTTGAACAGCCCTATAACCTAGGGGCGCTATAAACACAAGTGGTGATCACAATAGGCCTCGTGGACACAGGGATATGAAAGCTGCGAAACTAATTAAAAAAAAATTTGGTTACCTTTAAGAAACTGCTAATTAGCTATAAGTTTGCTTATGATTTTTTTTATTATTTCAATAAATAATTTGCTAATTTAATAGAATGAATAAATAAATTAAAATTCCTTTTTTCACATAACTTATACAATTAAATGAGGAAATAGATATAATATAATGGGCGGTCCTATCGCTAAAAAAGGTGATTTCTTCCAGAGAACTTTTGGCTAAAGTTGGATATGAGGAAATTGAAGAATAACATATTTACGTATCTCGCAATAGATTTTCCGTAGTTATTGCTATCAGTTTATATTCATCTTATATATTGGTGACTAGTTGACCGATCCGCAGCTTTGCACGCGTAGTTTTTCAATTAAAACATTACCCTCCTGCTGCGCAGTCAGGTAAAAAGTAACTTATGCTACTCCGGGATAATGTAGCATTCTAATGGTGAAATAATTTTTGAAATCGGACCTCTAGTTTTTGAGTTTATTTGTTACAAACTTACAAAATTACAAATCTTTCCTCTTTATAATACTAGAATAGATTATCTGTTAAGCAGTCTCTCGTGACCACGGCCGATGTAACTTGGCCGAAACGTCGAGGTTAGTCAAAATTGTAATTTTGATATAAATCTGTGTGCGAAAAGACCCGTTTTGTCTTAAAAACATTAGAATATATTGTTAAAAAAAATCAAGCAATACTTTACAAACCTAGTACTTATTAGTAATGACATGATTCCTGCTTTAACGATTTTTGTATTAATAATATAAAAATATTTTTATATCTTCTACCATACACTTCAGGATATTCAAAATATAATGGAAAAGCTTTCCTAGATTTCAGCAGTAAATCCTGATGAAGTTTTAAAGAAACGACATCTCATCTGCAGAGCGAAATCCTTCTTTTTTCAGCTTGCGGAAGTTCCACGAAGAATTTTCAAGAAATGTGGCTCTAATAAACTAAAAGCGTCATATTTCAGTCCAAATATTTGAACCTGTGATACGCGAGTCGGAAGCTATGCTTGACAAACGCTCATCTTTTCTGGGACTGTTAAATCACTTAATTCACCTCTACGCTGCACGCTATGAAACAGAGGAAGGGGATCAGGTTAGAAGATGAAGCTTCTAAATGTATTATTTCAAAATGATGAAATTGGTCTTTTAGGCATTGTACAATTTTATATGTTCGCACACAATAATTTAACCAGGTGGTTCGCTCGGAAATGAGATATCGCGAGTCACGCATAAAAAAATGTATAATATTTGACTATTAAATATTTGCAGCGTCAACGTTCCAGCCGTTCTCGAACCGAACGGTTTAATACTTGACGATGGTAAGCGGCCTGACGATATGGCTCTTGTACCTTGGGAGAAGGGCAGGCCTTTGGTGTGGGACGCCAAGTGCGTCGATAGCTTTGCGCCATCTGTCTGGTGTCGCAGTTGGGGCCATTGCGGCGGCAAATTCAGCCAAAGATCTCAAGCGGCGCAAATATGGAAGTCTTGACAGAGCTTACATATTTGAGCCATTTGGAGTCAAAACTCTGAGTCCATGGTGTACGGGGTAATTATTTTTGTTCTGGTCAAAGCGACGTGTCAACAGAGAGCTGATGCTTATCTGGGTCAATGCATTGCAATTCAGCGGGGCAATGCAGCCAGTGTCTTGGGGACACGTCCGTCTGGTGGTGATCTGGAGCAGTTGAGCTGTTTGCAATGATCTGTAGATGATTCAACTGTTTCTTCTGTAATTGTAAATATTTATTGTATGTTCTTTCTGTTATTAAAGGCATTAAAATAGTGCAGCGTAAAGTATCCAACAAATGAACATCCACGCACTTTGACCCATAATTTCATTCAAATTACAAGTAACGGGAGTTCATGTTTAATGGTTATTGTTTTTTTGAGTATAAACTGTAGTTATACGTTATTTTATTTTAAAATGAAAACCGACAGTTAAGGGAAGTTCTTAAGATTAATTATTTAATGGCGCTGTAAGCCGTACAACAAACATTTCATTAATATAATACCTGACGTGTAGTGTACGTATTTTTGTTTGTCCGATGATAACTTTCGAAGCGGTGATCCAATCATCGTGAAATTTAGTACATAGGTAGGTATTGATAGCACAACTCTGATGTGAATGAGCCAACAATGTTGGGTGTTTGTTGAGGTATTGGGGCTTAAGAGAGGTAAACATAGGGATACGTCTGAATTATGAATGAATAAGATGAGGAGCTAGTTTTTCAAAAGGATGATGGACAATTGGAATTAAAAATACGAATGAACAGACAACTATTAGAAAAATAAAACTAGAAGTTCATAAAACAAAATACACACATACTTTAGAAAAAAAAATATGGTTGGACCGTTCACACAGTGCTATCTAGCCCCAAACTAAGCAGAGCTTGTACTATGCGTACCAGATAACTGATAGAATACTTATATGCTTTTTTTTTGTAAATATATACTTATAATATATAGGGAAACAACCAGACACGAAACAAATATCTGTAGATCATACAAACATTTGTTACGCGGCGGGAATCGAACCCGCTACCTCCTGCGTCTCAGCCGGCTATTCGCCCACTGTACCACGGAGGTCGTCGTAATTTTACATAGATACATACACATACATCATTATATTTTAAGTTATACGAGTAGACCATAATGAGACAAAAATTATTTCATCAGTTCAAGTCGCTTACTCCTATAACTTGAGTAGGCCCTGAAAACTCAGACGTCTGTGCAATTTATGACGTCTAACTCAGAGACGGACCTGTCCTTTTGTGGTGCGTACACAGCTCGGAATATTCAAGTTTATGCATTATTACTATTCCAATTTATATCTCGTGGGTGCTGCTACTAAATGTTCCAGTGTTTATTAGAAAGGAAATTGTAATAGTTAGTTTATATTTATAATAAGTTATAATCTTTATGTTAGTGTTCTGAATGGTGTGTCCTGTATAAGTCAGATACATGTATTTTCTTTTTTCTAATGGTGCCTATAAGAAAGTATTTTCAAGATTACAAGCTACCGCATGTGACGTTGCATTCGTGGTTACTCAATAAAAATTAGTCTATGCCTCAATCCAGGTCAAAATGTATCTATAAACTAAATTTCATTAAAATCGGTCCCGCCGTTACGACGAGAAAGCGTAGCAAACAAACAAATAAATAAAGGAGGCATTCCTCGTAGCGCACCCAGATAAAGCGCACTAAAGTACTTCCACATAACGCACCCGTTTTGGTGCGCTTCATTCAGTAGGTATAAATGTTAAGTTTTTATTCCTCGTTGCGCACCAGTGACACTGTAGGGTTTAGTGATGGGTTAATAATGTGTCAATATCACTGATGAAACTATAATTATATTACTTTTAATTACCTTAATCCTAATTTTATTTATTTATATTAGATTTTTATGAAAACTTACAGGTAGGTACACAAAACATAATTAATTATAAATTTCCACTTATAGGTTAATAATTAGATAAAAACAATCCCATCACTAGACCCTACATTGTTATTGGTGCGCAACGAGGAATAAAAACTTAACATTCATACCTACTGAATGAAGCGCACCGAATCGGGTGCGCTATGTGGAAGTACTTTGGTGCGCTTCATCTGGCTGCGTTACGAGGCATGCCTTAAATAAAGAACTCTTTTGCGTATTTCTTAATAATCTTATCTTATATAAAATCCAGTATTATTACTGTTCGTATTTCTTCGTAACGGCTTGACTGATTTTGATGATTTTTTGAACTAAACATAGGCCTGCCCCATTTCCAGAGCGACCGATATTGTGCGGCCTGCACCCAAAGGCAACCTTTACCAGGTCGTCGTTCTATCTAGTGGGGGGCCGTCTTACGCTGCTGGTTCCAGTGCGTGGTCTTCACTCGAGAACCTTTCTACCCCAACGGCCGTAAGTTCTTTGAGCTGTGCCATGCCCACTGCCACTTCAGCTTGCTAATCCTTTGTGTTATGCCGATGACTTTAATTCGTCTACGAAACTCCTCATTTGTGATTCGATCTCGTAGAGAAACACCAAGCATAGCCCTCTTCATAGCACGCTGAGCGACCTTGAGCCTTCTTATGAGGCCATTAATGAAATACCTTTTTCTTTGATTCAAAAACATATTGTGTTGATCACTTTAGACAAGAATCTCGTTTTTAATTTAAAAATATTTAAACATGTTGTAGAATTTGTTCTAAATCACTCTACAGAGGTAACTTTGAGTTCCAGTACATAATAGGTTGATATGTTACTCACCGAAGCAAACTCTCAGTTGAATCTAGTTTCCATGTTCCAGTTTCAAAATAGTTCTCAATGGCTTTTATATGAGTTTGAATAATAAAGTCTGCTACGACAAAGCATAGGTGCTATCTACATAGGCACATTTACTACAGGACAGTGTCTGTATGCAAATTTGGAGTGCATTGTGTACCAGTGTCGCCTCTACCGAACAAATAACGTAGCCAGATTTGGACTTTATATGGATACAAATAGCGATGAAAATGGTGAGGTGTTTTCTTGTCGGATCCTGTACAATAGACGGGAGATTTGTTCGGAAACAATTGTATAGATTCGCAAGTTAAATTGTGTTCGCACATAGACTTTACACACCGATTCGTGGCTCGGCGGTAAATTAAAAAGTCAGGATGTGAGTGTAATAAACAAGGTGCGGAGTCGGATGTTTTGATTTGGAGAGAGCTGTTGTGAAGTTCAACATAGAACATATTATGATTACAAAAGGTCTAAGCGTAGCACATCATTGTTACAGAGATGGAGTTAGGAGATTTGAAGGACGCATATTGCAAAATTATGTATGCTGCGCTGTTGATTTCCTTATTTAAAATGTATGTGCTATCTTTTAATACTTTCTGTAACAGCGTTGAAGTTATAAATCTCTATTTTTATTGCTACTTTTACATTAATTTAATTAAATATATTATATTTATCATGGCCTCATGACCAAGCTCAAGGTCACTCAACGAGCTATGGAGAGGGCTATGCTCGGGGTTTCTTTGCGTGACAAAATCCGCAATGAGGAAATCCGCAGAAGAACTAAAGTTGCCGACATAGCTCTCAAAATTAGCAAATTGAAGTGGCAATGGGCAGGCCACATCGCTCGTAGAACCGATAACCGTTGGGGAAGAAAGGTTCTCGAGTGGAGACCACGGACTGGAAGATGCAGCGTAGGCCGGCCCCCCACAAGGTGGACCGACGATCTAGTAAGAATCGCGGGGAGCCGTTGGGCGCAAACGGCTACCAACCGCTCGTTGTGGCGATCTAAGGGGGAGGCCTATGTTCAGCAGTGGACGTCTTCCGGCTGATGATGATGATGGTGATATTTATCTGCGTTAGCTGTGTTTGATTTCGCAGAATGAGCACAAAGAGTGGGTCTATTGTAATTTAATTTAATAGTTTTCATTGGGAATCCTTAATAAATAAATAAAATTATAATGCATTTATTCATCATCATCATCCACAGCCTGACTTCACCCACTGCTGGGTATAGGCCTCACCAAGTTTGTGGCATCCGCCACGATCCTGCCCTAGTCTCGGCCATTGACGGCCCGCGACTCTAACCCATCTCACCCATCTCGCTGCCAGATGTCCAACCGTTCTACAGCCATTCCTCGACCACCATTCAGTTGCTACTCTGCTCCACCTGTCATCACCACGTCTTGCCAAGTGTCCCGCCCAATACCATTTGAGCTCTATGCATTTATTACATCGGCAAATAATTTTAATGACTTTCCCTTTTGATATTGATGCCTGTGACATTTTGGCTAGTAAGATCACCAGGAGAATTACCGAATAGTGTCTACCCGCCAGCGTCTTCGCATGCATGGTAAAAAAAATTGTGTTTGTAATTCTTCTCCTAAACGGCTTGATCGGTTTTAATGATTGTTTACCTACTAATGGGGTCACCTGGATAGTTTTTATCGATAGCTCAAAATTATGTCGACAACATCTACCAGGTCAAACTATAGCTAAGAATCATCCAGGTGATTCCATAACTACACAAATAAATGTAATCAAAATCAGTGCAGCCGTCTAGTAGGGTGAGAAAATACACGTATACCGGTATTTCATATATATGAAATGCCGGTGTGCGTGTGTTTTATATATAGAATATAGGATAAATATTCTATTGTATAAAGATATATATTTTTTGAAGAATTGTTACCTGAAACCAATGATCCATTCGTATACGCCCTCCGTGGTGAAGTGGGCGAATAGCTGGCTGAAACGCAGGAGGTTACGGGATCGTTTATCGCCGCTGAACAATTGTTTGCTTGATCTAAATATGTTTGTTTCGGGTTTGGTTGTTTCTTAATACATTGTAACTTGTAAGAATGTATTTGCAAAAAAAAAATACGTATTCTATCGGTTATCTGGTTCCCATAGTACAAGCTTTGCTTAGTTTGGGGCTAGATGGCGCTGTATGAAATCTCCAGTATTATAATTATTGTTTTCTTAGTAGAATGTTCTAATACTAATAATTCATTCAATGTTGCCTTGCTTAAAGAAAAACAAACTCAATTTAGCAAAGTACTACCTCCATACATCGGATACTTGCTGGTACGGAAGACTTGCCCCGCACCCTAGGGGTTAAGAATGCAACTGGTGTGTTCCGCAAAGATCCCTTGTTTTTTAATAAAAAAAAAAACAGTTTTTGTAAAGAATAAAATTGACAAGTAGGACTCCAGCTCGAGCACTGAGGGTTCAGTAAAATATTTTATTCATGTAATATAACTAAAAGTTAACGATTTTCAGATTTTTTCCTATACTTGTGCTGTGAGACCTTGCTTCTTCCCAAAAATCATTATTTTAGATCAACGGGAAGTACCGTATAGGTTTATATTTATAAAAAAAAATATGCGGCAATAATAGCTGTATTTTTTTATTAAACTTGATTTGTTACCGCTTCAAGGACCGTTGAAGACCGTATTTCATTTTAATTTCAACTTGATACCTCCATGCACTCCTTAGAAAAAGAGTCTTGAAAACGGACAGACAGACCCGGATTGAGACATAGGCTACTTTTTATTAACAAACCACGCGTTCGAATCCGGGGGCAGTAGCTATATATACTTTACTTTGAGTCGAGTAGGTATTGAGTGTTATTGAGAGAGAGAGATATAGATATAGAGAGAGTAGATATTGAGGATTTGGGATTAAATCACGCTAATTATAGTGTTCAAACCGAATAATTTAATGAAATTGTTGCTGTTAAATTGTATGGGAATAAACAGTAAAAATATTACAGCACGCACTTACTCGTAGCAACTTCAGTTAAAGTAACTGTCGACCTTTTGCAAGTTTGTTTCGTTATGATATCATCGCAACTCGCAACCAGAGTTGCTGCGTCTGTGCAATTGCAAAATTATATAAAATATACGTCATACTTAAACAACTAGTTGTTAGTTGTCGCAACAAGTTGATGTGACTGCGCAGCGTCTAATTGGATGAAGAATGAAAATGAAAAATGATTTGTTAGGTTAAACAAGAGTATTACCCGTGCGCGATAAGTTGGGACCTGAGCGCGGTGACGTCATATTGGCGTGTTTGTACCGCCCGCAAAAAAGCGAACATTACAAGCAGCCGCCCGCGGCTTCGTCTTTGTTTTTTTTAACCTAATTTATTATGTTACTCAGGGAGGACGCTGCTTTTTATCTAATCTTTTTTACACTATTTGAATAAAATAAAAATACAATGTTTAAGTTTATACATTAATTTATCTATTATTTACATTATCTCATCTTCGTCACTACTTAGTGGATGTATGCCTTCTAGAGGTTGTTCTTTGTCCTCAGTCTCACTATAATCACTTGACGAAGACGTATCCGATAAATTTACAATTAATTGCGATTCATTCGTCTCTTGTAAGAGGTCATCGTCCCAATACTTTTGTCGAAGCCTGTCCACATGGTTGTCTTCTTTTTTCCAGACAACAAAACAATAACACAAACGAAAACTAAAAGAATTCTAGAGCACGTCGTTACGTGATGTAGGCCAGTACGAGAATAAAAACCCTAGTAAAAAATAGTGATGCGAACGGTACAATACGGGCGCCATCGGGGAAGTGCATGGAAAGCGGTCGGGGAGTCGCATTCCTAGCAGGTCCCAAGTTATCGCGCACGAGTAATAAATACATAGTTGAACACAGTTCTTTTTATGTGTAAAATAATTATCTTAGTATCAATAACAAAACAAGTTGATGGTTTCTGAAGTAAGTACCTGTTGTATTCACCTATCTTGGAGTAGGTGCTCAGGTAGTCCATGGAATAAAACACAGGTAGAGTTTATCATTGTTGGGTACGCGCACGTCGTCTGTGGGGTCGTAGCCGAGTGATTAGACTTTTTTTTCTTTTTTTCGAAAGGACTTATCTTGCTGTTGGCCTCTGAGGCCGTTGCGGTTTAAAGCGCTAAGACCTTGAGGGAATGGTCATATCTACTGTTTCAGCCCCGAACCAAGCGCACCTTCCGCCACACGCATCTAACCGACCAGCAAATAGGTGAGTGCGAGGCAGACGATCACAACCCTCCCGTACGAAAGTCAGCGGTACACTGCCACCCGTCACCCACGTAACCACCTTCTAAGGATACGCCCGCTAATTATTTTGAAAAATTGAAAACAATTAATTGCCACGTGAAAGACCGTCGCAGCACAGCATCATATGTTTAACTTGAAGGTATAGTCTTTGCCCACATTTAAGTGAAAGAAAACATACAAAATGTTACGTCATTTAGAGGTTGAATCAAATTGAAATTCGAAAACAGCTACATTTTGTTATTTTTTTTTCTCATAGTAAATAAACAGGTAGAACTTTTTTGTATGTTCACTTTGCAGATAAAAAGTCAATGAATGACATATATTTTTTGAGCACACAAAACTGATTCCTCCCTAAGGAGAAAGCCTCCAAATAAGACCAATCAGCTACTATATTCGCCTTAACCGAACTTTTGGCGAGCGCAGAAGGCGCCTAGCCCTGTAAGTTTTTGATGAGGTAACTAGCGTAAGGGAACCACTTAGGTACGAACCTCGGCTTGGGCTGTTGCCAGAATGGGGATAGGAGAGAAACGCCCGGGTAGGTGCTTGTACCTTGTATAGGCGGCGACTGAAGGGACTCGTCGACCTCGCCGGTGAGGTCGGTATATCTGTGAAGTGTTTGCTCTGTCTAATGTAGATGACTCAGAGATCACTTCCGTGTTAGCGGAGGTGATTTCGTCATCCGGGTCTCGGGCGACGGAGGGTTTTGTTTGCGGCCGGATCTATCGGATAGTCCGGAATGGTATGTACCAAAGGATTCGAATTATGGGTTGCAAGTTCATAATGTCGCTTGGAAGCAAGCTTCATGAACTTGGCTATTGACTCTGTTTTCATATCGCAGTGTAGATCGTTATTGCGAAAATACAAAGGCAAGCCTGTTGCTCTTCGCAAGAAGCGATTTTGTACTATCTGAATAGCACCAATTTGACGAGAGCGGGCGAATACTACAGAGGAGTATGTAATGATGGGGCGAGTGACTAGCGGTAAGCGTGGCTCGCGTATTTATACCAAAACATTGATTCAAAACATCACAGTAGGTACTTCAGTTCTATCCGTTTAATGGTGTGTCAAGAGCTGGACTAGATTTTATGTGTCCCGGTTTTTGACGTCTTCCATTGGACAAACGAAGCTTAGCTTAAAATAACTACTGACTTGCTTATGCTTATTCAAATACTGGGCTTTGGTCTGTTCGTCCATGAAGTAAACATAAAGTATTTTTTTGATATCAGTCACTACTTCATCTTTATTCCAACTTGAGCTCCAAGCGGAAAACACTCTCCCACCATCTACCAGATTAAACCGTGATTAAATGCGTTTTAGAAAAGCTGCAGGTGTCCCCGCAAAATTCTTTTGTACCAGGGATTTTTGTCAATCTGCTAGTCGATATAACTTAGGTTTCATTCGTAAAAGGATGAAAGTTTTTGAAAATGTTATTGGATTTAAATAAATAATTACTAGATATTTAAGATTCTTCATAAATCGTTATTTAAAAGTCAACAATATGAAAAGTGTTGTCTTTCTAAAAGTTAAGTTCGTCTCACATAAGCATCAAAATCATATATATTTTTTTAAAAACTTAGCGTACTCCTGCAATAATTGTTTGCAAGAAAATTAATAAAGCTATATTATTTGTTATTTCTACACTTTGAAAGCTGGTGAGCCATTTTGTTATTAATTAAACTCATAACAAGCTATTAGTACCAAGCTTTTAGTATTAGCTCTACCACGAATATTGAAAAACAAACGAAGGATTAGTATTGGGTGATGTTGATAAAACCTTTTCGAGATAACTCCTAAAAAAAACATTGACAAACAAGATCGTAATGGAGTTAGAAAGATGATCTGGGTCAAGTGTCTTTCGAAAGAAATGCTACACTTAAGTCAGTTTTTTTATCATTAGATTTACTCAGCTTAAAAATTTATTAATACATAGTTTTTGGTCCAAAATATGTATTTTATTATTGAAATAACTATTACAGAAAAGAGTAGAGTAGAATTCGTTGTGAAAGGGCCAGCCCGGGAAGTACTTACTATACGTATTTCTCCCGCCAAGCAACATAGCTGTGTTTTTGTATGAAGGGTATGATTTTCGGTGAAAGTACAGGCACATGAGGCTTTTTGATCGACGCAAACCAGTGCATCGTAGGGTACGTTTGTAAGATTCGTGACCTACGAGGCAATACTTTGCTATAGGCGATGGTTACCACATAACATCAAGTTGGCCATATGCTTGTTACATCTCAAGATAGTATAAAAATGCATTGTGAGGAGTTATAACCGTGCGGTATATTTACAATGTTTTTTTGTATATACTAAAAATATTATTTTTTGTATATCTTCTAGATCATTTTTCAAGATTTTATAAACATGGCTATTTATTGAACGTGTGACGATACAAATATGAATACACCGATTAATAATAGTAAGAATACGAAAGTGTCGATAAAATTGTCCCAAACGATCTTTATGAAACTATGCTAGAGTGTAAAATTATAAGTTGCTTCATGTTTGAAAAGGCAATTTCCCGTAGTAAAAGTTGATGAAATCCTATTAACCTCTAGCCAGCAACCGTCTCCTGACGCTCGTTACAATGATAACAAAGACCTTTTAGCTACATCGTAGTCTGAACCCAAGAGAATAGGCTTTGATTGTGATCTTCACACCTTTTAAATGCTCGTTCTCCTTTAATTTATTTCTCAGATCATTGTTTCAGAAGTTCGTTATGTATTAGTATGTGTATTTATGGTATAAAATTATATCTAATATATATAAATTTAATTTATAACAGATATAAATTTAAATTTGTTCTTTAATATCTGATTTACGCCGCCATCCTTATTTGTTCACATAGATCCTGTCCATCCAAAGGTTGCCTGTAAGAGATCGCTTTTAGCGATAAGGCCACCCATTGTAACTATTATTTAAAAGTGTGTTTTCTGTTATATGTTTATATTTAATGGTGTGCAATAAAGAAATTATCTATCTATCTATCTGAAATGTAAGCTTATAGTTAGTATAGTAGCCAATACTTTATTATTTCATAGCATCAAAACAGTTCTATTCATTAATAGTATATTATGATACAAGTGAGCTAAGTTGCTCATTACACACGAGGCTGTGGTTTGCAGCCAGAGCCGTAGGCGAGGGCGTAAATATGCCGAGTGTCTAGTGAGCAAGTTGCTCACGAGTTTCATGCGCTCTTTTTCAACACACTTGCGAGGAAAAAACAAACATGTATTGCATAAATCGTTTAATTATTAAAACAATTGATGAAAGTACAATTTTCAAAACGATATTGGATTGTTTTTGATGGCGATTTCACAGTTTTTCTTACATTAGTACTTGCCACTTCTTTAGTATCTTCATTTACTTCTTGTGTAAATGTCGGCGAAGAAGGGAAATCATACAAATTACTGGTAGGAGAAGGCACCAAATAACTCATGCTACGAGATGTGCCTACCTACATGGTTGTGGGTTACAGTACGTTTTGATATCAACACAATGTTTGAGCTTAACTATGCTTCTTAACATGGAATAGATGCACCACAGGAAGCTGGGTTTGTATGTATTGACGAGTTCAGAGAAATATGCCAAAACACATTTTCAGAAAATGACTGGGTGTTTTGTTGCTTTTCCATTGTATGAAACTATCGTAAGCAGCTAAGTACTTTTCTCTAGATTTTGCAGGCTTTCATTTGCATTTTGTGCTGCATTTAGTATTTCTGACGGGGTTAAATCTATCAATTGTTAATCTTTTGTACTAAAACTTGACATTTTTACAATTATTTACCACACAGCAACAAATGCGATACAAACACAAAGATGAGAAATGGCGCGCAAGTTTTTTTTTGCACGCGCCCAATGTAAGTTGATTGATTAGGTACATATACAGCCTACTTCAAAATTATAATTTTAGTGATAAAATGCAAATATTTTGTAACAAATTATTGTGAATTATAAGTAATTTGATAATAATAAATGTTTTTCGTCTTAATTAGGGATACATTTATTTATTCCAAAAATGTAATAGGATTTTCAGCGGTATAAAACCTTTTTGTTGTTAAAAAAACTGTATTACCCGGTTAAATTGAAAATGCTCTGTTTACTCACATATAATTTGCAGTTAGGTACTAACTTAACTTTGTAGGGATAATTCTATTATGCACTAGTGTGTTATATTATTACGCACGCGTGTGTTATAGTTCGGTTTAAGGCCCTAAAACGATGTACTATGGCTCATTTAACGAGCAAGTGTGTTGAAAAATAAAACATATTGGCGTCACGGCAGATCTGAAATCTCTAAATTGATGGTTAATGAAACAATTTCTGATTAAAGTGATCGTTTATAATCATTATGCTTATCGTACCGAATGTATATACGCATGACGAGTATTTTTTTGGCAATTATTGATACACGACATCTTACACCCAAGGCGCGCCTAAGATATGCGTGACGGCGTGACGTCACACACCGTGACGGTAACGAGGCGGCCAAACTTCTTTCCATTTTTCTACACTTTTAGGGTATTACAAGGGGCAGTACTTGTGCTGCTGTGTTCCGGTTAGATGGTAATGGTATGTTCCTGTAATTACTGGCACATAGGCATAACAGCTAAGTCCTATAGTATGGCAACGTATCCACATAGAGATCAAGACAACATAATAGCTTGTTTTGAATTCTATGTGGATATCCATGGGCTGCAGTAGCCACTTAACATCTGGTGGACTGCATGCTCGTTTGCCATATAAGTAGTATAAGAATAAAAAAACAAAGTTTTTAGACTGCCTTAAAATGTCAGCTGTTTTTATTTATTTATTTATTTGTAGGAAAACCAACAGCTGATAAACTTATACAAATAACAGGTTGTTTAACAGATAGCCAATTACAGGTTTTCACGTTTATACAACATTATAGAAACAGAAAAATGTGAACAACCATTCAACGTCTCATGTTACAGATGCAATGAAGAATTAGTATACCTATACTATTATCATATTCAATATACTATTATTAATCACTAAAGAATTCACGATTCAACCGCTGTAGAATCGAATTGACGCTCATGCAGAAAAGGTCACAGTCCGTGCGCTTACACAGCTTAATGAAATTGTCACTTGCTCGCCACAAAAATGAGTTATAGTTATATGAGTTTTATTTTACTTAGCAGGCTTCCTCGACCTGCCTTACAAATTACCGTACAAAATAAACAGTTTTTTTAAAGAAATTAACCAATTTTTATTAAGTGATTCTTCAATTAAAAACATTGAATTTCAGTTCTCCTAAGTGAGGTCAAATACAACCCTTTAAATGGCTATTCGACACGCCATTTGCTGCTATAAATCATCTTCTAAATTAACTTTAGGGAATCCTCAACAAATTACTTCAAAAACCGTTATCAAATCCTCTGACAGTCCAAAATCTCAGAACTATCCGATGCCTCCTCGAAAAGCAAATAAATGAAACTGAAAAGCTCTTAGGAATTCAATAAAGCAAGCTACCTGCAATGTCTTCGCATCGTGGAATGTAAGGTATGCGATTCATTACTGCCTCTGCACATCTACCCATCCAACTTGTTACCTCACCAATTTCTACGAGTTCGGACTGTTACCCTATTTCTGGGAATGTCCCGGCGATTTATATGAAATTTCTTCAGGAGTTTGCTGGTGCCGATAATAGGAGGTAGTTTAATAGATTGTTCTTAATGAAAATTCTGGAAATTTGTAATTGAGAGGGATCTAAATCTTCAGTTTAATATTATTTGAATATGATTGCTTTAACATTCTTTTCTTCATAACTAGTGGACCCGCCGAACTTCGTACCGCCTTGACATGCATATAACGTGGGCTGTCAATATACGTCTCCCTGGTAGAATTGTCAATTGTTGACCCCGGCTATCATTCTACAACCATACTTAACCATAGACACTAGCATACCGGCAAACCATAAGCAAGTCGTCGCCTACGTTGACGTCTGGTTGACAACGAGGCGAAAGGCGAAACCGTGCCGATCCCTTTCCGAGTTAATATGTCTGCTATGACCTTAAGGGCCGGTATCCACCAAAGCAAAGACGAGAGAGAGAGAGAGAGAAGAGTGGTCTAAAATCACGTTAAAATGGTATGACGTCATCTACGTGGCGTTAATATTACATGACTTTACTCATCTCCTCTCCGCTCCGCCTTCATGGAAACCGACCCTTAATCGGTCAGGCACAACAATGATACAAAAATGTATAGTTACCAATGCCTACAACAATTGTTTTCAAATCAAATCAAAGCATTTATTGATTTTAAACAACTTAGATTACAGTAGATTGCAATAAAAAACAGATACTTTTACAGTTTCATAGCGTGTAAGTCGATTATATTCATGTTTATATACTTAGCTTTTTAGCGGATAACTTATAACCTCACGGGTTTCCAACTATGAATTTCCCTATATGCTATTGCATTATGGACGTCACCCTGAATTAATGAATGAATTATTCGCAAAAAAGAGTGTACAGTAGTTGTAATACAAGTATTTGTTGTTCTACTAATTCAATAAATATTGGTAATATACCTAGTCAGGTAATAAGTATTCTCACACAGTAAAATCTTTTCTTTTAGAATGCTGGCCACAAAAAAGTTTATAGAATTCGAATTTCAAATTGTTCATGAAAATAAAAATGTATACTTTTTAGAATTTTACTCATTTTTAAATATGGAGTGGACGCTTAAAGAAGACCGTGTTGCAGTTATTGCGTTGCATCGTTGCGGTTACGCGCCAATTCAAATTTTTTACATACTGAAAAATTTGAATATAACCAAAAGATTCGTTTATCGCACCATCAAACCATACAATGAAGACTCTAGTGTAGATGACAGGTCAAAAAGTGGTCGCCCTCGGTCTGTTAGGACTCCAGCAGTGATAAAGCTGTGAAGGCGCGAATTCAAAGAAATCCCAAACGTAAGCAGAAACTGTTGGCCCTTCAGATGGGGTTAAGCAGAACCACGGTGAAAAGGGTGTTAAATGAAGACTTAGGGCTTCGGGCATATCGAAGAAAAACAGGACATCGTTTGAATGCTCGTCTAATGGACCTGAGACTGAAGAGATGCCGCGCTTTGTTGAAGCGGTACGCGGGAAAAAAATATCGGGAAATTCTATTTCGGATGAAAAAATTTTTACCGTAGAAGAGAGCTACAACAAACAAAATGATAAGGTGTACGCACACAGTAGTGAAGAAGCGAGCAACCGTATTCCCCGTGTCCACCGAGGTCATTTTCCATCCTCGCTCATGGTATGGTTGGGAGTTTCTTATTGGGGCTTGACAAAGGTACATTTTTGTGAGAAAGGTGTAAAAACGAATGCAGTTGTGTATCAAAATACAGTCCTGACGAACCTTGTGGAACCTGTTTCTCATACCATGTTCAATAACAAGCACTGGGTATTCCAACAAGATTCAGCGCCAGTTCATAGAGCGAAGAGCACACAAGACTGGCTGGCGGCGCGTGAAATCGACTTCATCCGGCACGAAGACTGGCCCTCCTCCAGTCCAGATTTGAATCCGTTAGTTAACAAGATATGGCAACACTTGGAGCAAAAGGCGTGCACAAAGCCTCATCCCAATTCGGAGTCACTCAAGACATCCTTGATTAAGGCAGCCGCCGATATTGACATGGACCTCGTTCGTGCTGCGATAGACGACTGGCCGCGCAGATTGAAGGCCTGTATTCAAAATCACGGAGGTCATTTTGAATAAACTTTAGTGTCATAAGAATCTATGTTTTGTAAAGTTCATTTTGGTATATAAATGGTTACATAATGAATAAACTTGTTTCAATTATTTTATATTAAACATGTGACAGAATTTATGACCTGACTAGGTAAATATGCGTAAATAAATCTAGTTATCAATAAATAGTTTAATAATAATTCAGGTGTGTGGGCGTGTCAAACTCGGAGAAAACATTAGTTTGTATTAATAAAGAATGTCAGCTAAAAACGACACAAATTGTACCCAAATGTCAAACACATAAAACAAAAAAAAACATTTAGGAACGTCAATCAATGTCAAATCGAATTCACTGTTTACGTCGTCGTGACTATTGTTTATTATTCCATTTCTAAAAACTCACTAACTTAATTGAGACACTTCAATAAAGGCCATCCTGAGACGAATGGGTGAGAGTCGTACGTGCACAGATACCCATACACTTCAAACTGCAAGCAATGCACACTCTTTGATATATTTGAAAATCTAAATCTATATTCTTACTGAGCTGAGAGTTCGGAATAAAATAAAAGAAAATGAATCTAATAAAAATAACACTTTTATTCAACACTAAAATGATAAAAACACGATTTTAATCACAACACACTAATTCAAACCACTGTTGCACATTAAACCACTAAAAGTCACCAAAATATTCGCGCGTATAGCCAAATCCAGACTGACTCATTGTTTTTTTCGAATGGACTAATCTCGCTGTTGGCCTATGAGGCCGTTGCAGCTTAACCGAACTTTTGGCGAGCGCAAAAGGCGCTCAGCCCTGTAAGTTTTTGATGAGGCATCTAGCGCAAGGGCACCACTTAGGAACGAACCTCGGCTTGGGCTGTTGCCAGGATGGGGGTAGGAGAGAAACGCCCGGGTACGTGCTTGTTCCTCGTATAGGCGGCGACTGAAGGGACCGACCTCGCCGGCGAGGTCGGTGTATCTGTGAAGTGTTTGCTCTGTCTAATGTAGATGATTCAGAAATCTCTTCCGCATTAGCGGAGGTGATTTCGTGATCCGGGTCTCCGAAAACGTGTCTCGGACGACGGAGGGTTTTGTTCGCGAGCAGATCTATCGGATAGACTGACTCTTCGGGTGTATCTACGCACTATTTATACCACGCATAGTACATATCTCTTGAATGTTCTCGATGGTTCCACTGGTAACTAGAAACGAATAGGTATTTCAAGTAACTACTATTTCTTATTCTGTACAACTGTAGGTAAAAACGAAGTATGAAGGTATATTCCACACCAAGTATTACCTATTCTGTGACACAGAAGGTATAACTTCGAGAAGTCGACTATTACTTGTTCTGTAACAGCCTCGGCGTAACATTATTTTCAAGGATAACTTTGTAACCTCAAATTTACCGCCTATTTGCTAATGTTTTTGCTACTAAGTATTACAGTTTTTTAAATGACCCAATTAACACATTTTAAATACAACTCTTCTAATAAGTAACGAATACATTTATTGTTAGCGGAATAACTTGAAATATCACGCACGCAGTAAACACACAGTGTATCACATAAAGCCCATTCTTTAGAGTTCCGAACCTAAAGTGTGAAACGGGACCCTATACTTAAGACTCCACTGTCTGTCTGTCTGTCCGTCTGTCACCAGCCTGTATATCATGAACCGTGATAGTTAGACTGTTGAAATTTTCACAGATGATGTATTTCTGTTGCCGCTACAACAACAAATACTAACACAGAATAAAATATATATTTAAGGGGGGCTCCAATACAACAAACGTGATTTTTGCTCGTTTTTGCTCGATATTGATAACGGCAACAGGTAGACGCTTGAAATATTCACAGAATATTGAGTTATATTATTCACTTTAAAAATAAATAATTAAAATAAAATAAAACAAATGACATGATTTTTTTTGCCGTTTTTATAGATATTGGTACGGATTCCTTCGTGCGCGAGTCCGACTCGCACTTGGCTGGCTTTATTTATTTTTTCACATTATTGACTAGCGTCTGAACAGGATCTCGCCTGATGGTAAGCGATGATGCAGTCTACGATGGTTTACGCTTGCCTAGAAGAAACCTATTCACTCGCGACTTGAAGAAACCCAGGTTGAGTTAACGTCCTGCAAAAAATAATTCACAAAACATAGACTGATATTATGAACCCATTTATTTTCTATGTAAAAAGTCCGACATTTTGAAAGAGCTTGTAATAATTTGAATTTGACTTTTCTAATTATGTCTTTGTCGCTTTTCTGAGTTTAAAATCGAATCACGTTTAAGTTTTATGGAATGTGTTTATGTTTTTCTGACGACCTCCGTAGCGCAGTGGCGAATAGCCGGCTGAGATGCAGGAGGTAGCGGGTTCGATTCTCGCCGCGGAACAAATGTTTCCATGATCTACAGATATTTGTTCCTGGTCTGGTTGTTTCTCTATATATTATTTGTATGTATTTAGGAAACAAAAACGTATGTTAGTATTCTATCAGTTATCTGGTTCCCATAGTACAAGCTCTGCTTATTTTGTGGCTAGATAGCGCTGTGTGAAATGTCCATCAATATTTATTTATTTATTTCTTGTGAAAAACCCCGTGGGGGTTATTGAAAATCCTACATATATAATATTATAAACGCGAAAGTTTGTATGTATGGATGTATGGATGTTTGTTACTCTTTCACGCCGGAACGGCTGAACCGATTGCGATGAAATTTGGTATTTACGTAGATCATAACCTGGATTAACACAATGGCTACTTTTTATTGGCAAACCGTGCGTGCGAAGCCGCTGGCAACAGCTAGTAAAACACAACGTGGCAATTTCCACTGAGCGCTTCTGTGATTTCTAGAAGGGAAAGTTTCTAGACTATGAAAGTTGACAATGGTGATTATGTTGTCTACATTGTTGGCGATTCCGTTGTCAGCAATAGGAAAGGGAACACCAATTTTTTAACTATTTCGCAATCACGTTAGTTTAACTAAAATTTCTTAATTAAAAATGACATGTTAATTTAGTATTTAACGTGATTGAAATAAGAACGTACAACTAGTCAGTAAACAACACATTCTCCACCAGTGTTAGTTGTTAAGAAGCCGGCGAACCCCGAGCGCAACTTCAATTCGGCCGCGACAAAAACTTCGGCCTGAATATCGCTATCCCTGTTTAGTGACGACGTTTAGCCACGCAGAGCGACAGTGATAGCAATAGAACGATTATAAATTTGATAAGATTTTGACCGAGTCACGTAATACCAAAAATGATGACTGAAAACTAATTGTATTTTTCTCATTGTGTTGTTGTTCTGTAACTAGACGATATAATCTATGTTCCCATGACTAGGAAACGTAAGATGTTGTTGTTTTTAGTACGAAACAATTAGGTTGAAAACAGGTCTTTTATGACGTAAAGACATGCAGAATGCGATACGCTTCTATTTCATTTTAGGTAAGTATTTTGGTTTAATATATGGTTGGGAACCTAGATAAATACTATTAAAATTAAAATAATACTTTATTAAGGTAGAAATGCTCAAATTAGAAATGATCTTGGTAGTACGTGTTGTATGGGCGGATTGCCCTCCGGTCTCCCCTTAAAGGCTTGCGGCGTCCTAAAACTTCAACAAGAAGGCCAACCATTAGTTAATACAAACTCTTTGATAGATAGATAGATAATTCTTTATTGTTACACCAAATAACAATAGTTTAATGACGACCTCCGTAGCGCAGTGGACGTATAGCCGGCTGAGATGCAGGAGGTAGCGGGTTCGATTCCCGCCGCGGAACAACTGTCGCATGATCTACAGATAGATTCCGTGTCTGGGTGTTTTTTTATATATTATAAGTATGTATTTACAAAAAAAGTATATTAGTATTCTATCAGTTATCTGGTTCCCATAGTAGTTTGAAGCTAGATAGCGCTGTGTGGAATGTCCAGCAATATATATTTATTTAATCTAGAAAACTTAAACTAATACATAAAATGGATGGCCTTATCGCTAAAAGCGATCTCTTCCAGGCAACTTTTGGATGGACTGGATTGAAAAAAACGTGGGAGGAGGCGGTTTTACAATAAATACCTATATATGTAGGATAAAAATAAATTCTTAAACCTAAAAAAATCTTTCTTAAACTTACATAAATAAATATAAAATATAGACTTTAACAATATATATCGAAAGGAAATAGAATGTTTACTGTAAAGAAGCCGCTAAGTACAGTTTTTAGACCTCACTTTTAAAAATAGCTAAAGATTTAGCATGACTGATGGAAACGGACAAGTCATTCCATAATCGTACAGCTCGTACCGTAAACGAGTTACCTACTAAAGAAGTTGGAATTATGGGTTGGAGTTTTCAACTGGATAGTAGTGGAAGATCGCAGTTTGCGGGGATTGGATAAACTTAGGAATTCAAAGCATTGTTTGAGATACGGCGGAGAAGAAGAAATAAATGTATTATACATTATATGAATAATATAATATATATATACATATATACATTTTCATTAAATGACTGATTGCGATTTGCTTTAACAGCCAAAAGAAATCTATGAATGTATGAAATACTCTTTATTGCACACCAAACAAAAATACAGTAACAAAGAAAATCACACTAATATTATAAATGTGAAAGTTTGCTTTTTTGTTTGTTTGTTACTCAATCACGCCGTTACGGTTGAATCGATTTCGATGAAGTTTTGTATGTACGTAGATTATAATCTGGATCACCACGTAGACTACTATATATCCCATAAATCAGTTCCCATGGGATAAAAAGCCGCTGGAAACAACTAGTAAACCATAAATAACGGTACAATGGGCGGTCTTATCGCTAAAAGCAATCTCTTCCAGACAGCTTTTGGATATACAGGATATACGAAACTCAAAAGACGGCGGTGTAAACCTTTAAATTACATAAACAAAACCCATAAAATACAATATACCTATTACAATATACCTATTGTAATAGGTATATTGTATTTTATGGGTTTTGTTAAAATACAATATACCTATTACAATATACCTATTGTAATAGGTATATTGTATTTTATGGGTTTTGTTAAAATACAATATACCTATTACAATATACCTATTGTAATAGGTATATTGTATTTTATGGGTTTTGTTTATGTAATTTAAAGGTACTCTTACACCGCCGTCTTTTGAGTTTCGTATATCCTGTATAAATATATTAATATTGGTGGACATTTCACACAGCGCTATCTAGCCCCAAACTAAGCAGAGCTTGTACTATGGAACTAGATAACTGATAGAATACTTATATAATTATTTTTTGTAAATACATACTTATAATTATATAGAAAAACATCCAGACATGGAACAAATATTTGTAAATCATGCAAACATTTGTTCCGCGGCGGGAATCGAACCCGCTAACTCCTGCGTCTCAGCCGGCTATACGCCCACTGCGCCACGGAAGTCGTCAAAATATAACATATATAAACATAAACTTAAATACATACAAATAATATATTAATAAATTACACTACTTATGGTGGATAAATAACATAAACACTAACTAGCAGTTACAAGACAAAGGTAATGGTTGACTTTGAAAATAATGCTATGTTGCTTTTATACATTTTCATTAAATTGATTGATCGCAATTTGATTACATAGCCAAAAAAAACAATGTCGCTTACTTAGAAATGTTTATCCTGCAAAGTACGAGTAATAAATACAATTATTACATAAGTTATTGCAAAAAAAATGAATTTAAGCATTTTATTGCTGAAACATAGTCACATACAAGCAATTACTCATAACGACGGAGAATGAAGTCGTCAAAGTAACGAAAATTGCTCAACGGCACAAACAACACGGCAATAAAGATTTATTGCTGAGATTTTTTACGAAGTCTCAATAAGACCTAAGGCATGAGAATCCAACGAGTATGTTGTCGATAAACAAATTCAATTCAGTTCTTTATTTCAGACTAGCACTAATACAACATTGATATACTCGGCAGGTACATAGTCCATATTAAAAGTACAATCATAATATATAAAATTTTCGTGTCACATTTTTTGTAACAAAACTCCTCTGAAGCGGCTTGTAAAGTATTTTTCACCATCCAACCCCCCCTCCCCCCTCTACCATTTTTTTATCGACATTATTGTTTTTTTTGTACGTCGTCTATTGACGTGGAGTCATTCACATGACGTGTCGCGTTACTTTGACCATTCATTCTGCGTTTGATTTCTTTGATAATTTTATGGGAGAACAACGTTTGCGGAGTCAGTTAGTCCCACTATAATATTATAAATGCAAAGGTTTGTATGTATGGATGTTTGTTACTCTTTCACGCCGGAACGGCTGAACCGATTGCTATGAAATTTGGTATGTATGTAGATCATAACCTGGATTAACACATAGGCTACTTTTTATTGGCAAACCACGCGTGCGAAGCGCGTATTACAGCAAATACAATAAATTAGTAAATAGGTAATACACAAAAATAACATAATAACATTAAATAATCTGCCAGGTCGACGACATTGGACTAGGAGACACTAAACGTGCACAGTGTACGCTCTCGTACACACAGCTACATATCAAGCTATACATTTCCAGTATAAACTGACCTCGCATTGTGTAGGCTTTAATAGAATAAGTGGTCAGCTTATACTGGAAATGTATATCTTGGTGTGTAGCCGTGTGTACAGTGTTCCATGAAGTGACCGTCAAAGTCTAGCCTCCCCTGCAATGTTGCAGGTAGCTGTTGGGACTGCCTGCCGCGCAACATCAGGGACGTTCTCTTGTGCAGTTCTCTTGTGTCCCTTGTGAACCCATCTAATCGCATCTTCATGAACATTCCCGATGCGCATTTTTCATACAGAAGTGCGGCAGCCCCAACAACGCCCTGAACGTATTATTGTATTGTACGCGCAGTGTGTTAAAAGCCTTAAAGCGAATGGGCGTAGCTATTGTTTTGGCCCCGCACTTTCCGCCACACGCATCTCACCGACCAGCAAAAAGGTGAGCGCGAGGCAGACGAGCACAACCGTCCGTACGAAAGTCACGCCGCCAGTTGCCCACGCAACCACCTTCTAAGGATACGCTCGGTAATTATTCGGAAAAACTGAAAATAATTAGTTGCCACGTGAAAGACCGTCGCAGAATAGCATCATTAGTTCAAATTGAAGGTATAGTCTCTGCCCAAATTTAGGTGAAAGAAAAATTACAAAATTTCACGTCGTTTAGAGATTGAATCAAATTGAAAGTCGAAAACAGCTACATTTTGTTATTTTTTTCTCATAGTAAATAAACAGGTAGAACTTTTTTGTATGTTCACTTTGCAGTTAAAAGTTCAATGTATGACATATATTTTTTTGAGCGTATAAAAGTGATTCCTCCTTGAGGAGAAAGCTTCCAAATAAGTCCAATCAGCTACTATATTCGCTTTAAAGCGTATGACCTATAAGCTGCACGGTTATAACAATTTGCAGTGCGGTCTGAACAGTGTTGTTTTGACCTGCGTACTGCAAAAGATTGTTAAAACAAAATCCACGAGTAAAATAAGTATAATTTTTTGTAATTTTCTAGAATCGAATAAACTCAAATAACTTAATATTAAATAATGTAAAATGTTAATAAGAAATTGCCTTCCATTCGGTCATGGTTTTAGCTAATGTGGGCGTCGAAGTTATTAAGTTATTTATAACATTTAAATTAAATGTACGTTAAAAAGTAGTTAAACTCACCGCAATCCCCATTACCGCGCTCGACTTCACCCTGATGAAGGTTCAAGAATTGAACCGAAACATT
This sequence comes from Philereme vetulata, assembly GCA_918857605.2. Lineage (NCBI taxonomy): Eukaryota > Metazoa > Arthropoda > Insecta > Lepidoptera > Geometridae > Philereme > Philereme vetulata. The sequence continues at coordinate 6,534,409 of OU975476.1, forward strand.
GTCAGTCAAAACACCGATAAAAGGGTACGTAATAAATCCCGTATTTACGAGTATGATGAATGATTGAATATGATGATGAAATGTAATGATTGAAATCAATCACAAAATTTTTCAAAAACGTTAAACTTTAAATTAAATAAAGAAGAATCCTATCGCTAGTTATCAAAAAAATGCGCAACGCTTATAACTTGGATCCAAATATATTTCCCGCAAAAAAGTTAATGAACTGACGAGAGATGGCGCAGGCGTCGTCATGGTGATAATTTGGCGGCACAGATTGTGAAAAATCTCGCGTTTGGGTGGGGTGAAACTGAAGAAAATATTTTAAGATTAATTTACTGTAAAACATTTTTTCGTCGTGTTTTGCTGTCTTTATTAGGTACTTAAATTTTTGTTTGAGGTTGAAGTGATAAATGGCAGATATTACGAGTATCTTAATACTTTTCTAAACTTAATGAGGCATTTCATAATATTTACCCTTGATACCTATTTTCTGTGATACCACGCATGGAACATTTTTACTGCGAAAACAAGAATAACAAAGCATAGCTTGAAATCCACACTAAATTTTAATTATTTTTGATGGACCTTGCGTACTAAATCTCATAGACTAATAAAGTTCGAACTTAATTTTCCATCGACGACCTCACAAAAAATCCGTTTTAACCTTCATGTTTTTATCGTAATTTTACAGATTTTCCTCTAAAATCTTTTACAAAGAATTTTCTCTCCAAACTTTCAGCTGTAACCCGTATCAGAAATCGTAAACCAATATTACGCCGGCACGCGCGTACGTGAGTAATCTATTGAAAGATACGTCTTGTAGATACAAGTTTTTGGTTTCAACGTGATGTGAGAAATTTATTTTATCACTGAACGGAAGCGTTGAAAAATGTTAGTTTCTTTTTTGGGAAAAAGGGTTGTAAAACAAGGTTTGATTATCTATTATTGAAGCGGTTCGTTTTGTATAATCGGATATTTGATTTAACTGATGTAAAACATAGACTTTCCTCATAGATTTCCAAAGCGACTGATACGGTTTCTAACTAATAACGCGAAACAATCATAGTGTACTAGACTTATCGATGTTGTATTCAATGTGTCTTTAAAAATTCAAAACAAATACTTCCTTTACCTAAGGACCGTCGCCAACGGTCTTCAAAACAATTTACTAATTTTCTGAACTTAACAACTCCAGGCGGAAGTGTTAGCATGACACTGACTGCATTGGTTAATAGCAATGTTTATGCGTTGACCCAGTTATGTGCAAGCTTGTACACACCTTGCTAACTAGATGCCTATTTACTTTACCAATTTCTGTGAAATAAATAACAAATACATCACCGGCATAAATTTAATTTGTTATTTCCTTCGACACGGGTCCAAATTAAGGTGCCTCGTTGTTTCAATTATGCCTAACAGATTCTCTCTGTTACAATACAAAACTTTTCCATTCGTTAAAAGTTTATGTTCAATGTGAATATGATTTATTCAGAATCGTTTTGTTTCTCTCACTAAGGAGAGTTTCCTGAAAATGTGAATTGGAATTATTGATCAATGTAGACTTTGAGAGTTTATCAACTGATTATTGGAATGCTTTTGTCAATTACGTTCTATTGCAATAAGTACAGTTAAATAATTAATATGATACTTACTTAAAACTTAGGTACATATCTACCTGATTTTTTAAACTTTTTAAATGTACGCAGAGGCTGGGGTCGACTCTTTTAATGCGATCCAAAGAAAGAGGATTGCCTCCTTCATGTCCAGAATCGACATGTGTAGAAACACAATCACCAAGAGTCTGGCGGACAGACTGATGCTGACGGCAGCGTATCGCCGCTGGGTGGAAATAGCCACCTAAGTAGACTGAACATAATTTTTAGTGCTTTTTAAATTTTTAATAATTTTTACTGTTACTTGTTTTACTGTTTTATTGTTAGCTCTCGGATCAGTCGTTATTTCGACCAGATGCCCAGAAAGAATTTAGAAAACGCGATGGGCCCCGGTAACCCATGGACCCATGGTCTCGACCCCAAATGGCTCAAATACGTAAGCTCTGTTGAGACTTCTATTATTTGCGCCGCTTGAGATCTTTGGCAGAATTTGCCACCACACCGGCCCCTATTGATGTACCAGACAGATGAGATGGCACAAGGGTATAGACCTACACCAAAGGCTTACCCTTCTCCCAAGGTACAAGAGTCATACCGGTTGTCGAGAACGGCTGGAACGTTGACGCTGAAATCTACAGACCTTTGAAACCTTTATTGGAATGCCTGAGGTTCTGTGAGGCAAACAAATGTATATTTTTTTAATATGATTTGTTTGATTGTAATACTGCTACTCTTGGGTGCTTGGAAATGTTTTTTTTTAATACACTGAATGCATTCATATGTCCTAAGATTCTCTACATAGATAAGAATTTGTTTTTTTGTACATGCAGAGCGGGGTCTGGTAATATAGGTTTCTATAAACCTTCGTCAGGTACTAGTCTATGACAAGGTAAGTAAATAACAAATTATGTTAATTTTGTTCTCGTTCCAGACTAGTATAGTCATTCTGTTTTTTGTATCAACAAAACAGACCAGATCATTAGGGTGAGAGCCCCAGTATTTGGCACGTTCCGTTGGCATCACGTCGGCAGTTGGCAGTTAAAACGTAGTTCATGGCAATTTGGCATCTTGGACAGTTCGAGGCTATTAACTGAATGCTGATGCAACGCGTAAACATAGTGTGAATTTGGCGTTCAGTGAACACTGAACTGTATTGGTTATTTTCTTATATTATCTTAAATATACCTAAATAGCCCGCTGGATCCCACTGCTGGGCAAAGTCCAGGTCACCGCGCATTCGACAAACGTGTCCCGCCCAGTACCATCACAGCTAAATTGAACTGTATTTTGCGTGACTTTGGCGTTTTTTGTCTTAGAGCGCAGTATGATGTTTTTATGCGGTCTGTGAGTCTAACTCCCAATATACTACGCTCCATCGCCCACTGGCAGACCACAAGTTTGGACTTTTGAAGTGCCGTCAAATACCAGTATTGTGCACCTTATGTAAGAATAGGAAAAATGCATATACATGAGCTGTTGTTTGAGGCAGAGGGGAAGGCTTCATTAAGCCCTTCAGTGCGACGAACCACTTCGTATTAAATATACCTATATTATTTTAATTATTTATTACCTTTTTTTATTCTAAACCGGTTTATATTTAAAAGCAAATACGCAACATACGGTAAAATAAAAAATAAATAAATCTTTATTTATTTTTCATTAGGGATTAATAACTACTTATAGGTTAGATTTTATACATTGCCTGGACTAGGAAAACCTGTTTCTCAGGCAAAAAAGGCTGGACTGGCGTATCTTATGAATACTCAAATTAACAAAACTTAGGATCTATTTACATAATGAAGAAAATTAAAAATAACTAAATAAACTAAGTGCAAACATGGAAGGTATGAGTTCACGTACTATAGAATCTTTAAAAACTTACTTTATTACGGTTAGTAATTCCTTAGTTTCCTCGTAAGATAGATTGGATAGAGCAGTCTGTAAGGCTCTTTACAGATTGAAAAGTTCATTGAGTGGATGCTCAATTTACGATTTAGCCTGTTGTACAGCAATGGTCCTAGGAACATTATAAATCTGGATGCAAAAGCATGCTTAACTGGGGTGTTGTTAGTGGGGACGATATCTTTTCGTATTTTGTTAGTACTTTCAGTGCTCTAGGGAAGTGCTCTGTGTTGTCTTACAACTATATTTAGTATAAATAGCTGCCTTACTGTTAGAACTTTACACGACTTATATAATAAGTTGGTTGGATAGAGAAAGGGACGAAGAGTCAATACCACAAGGATTGCTCTTTGTGCCCTTTCTGCGGCTAATAAAAAGGTTTTACACGCTCCTTCCCAAGACGTTATACAGTAGGGACGTTCCCCAGACGTTAAAATGCACAGACCGTGCGGATGCAATACATAAAAGTAAAGAGTATAACTGCTCTTGTATAAGCTTGGTGGATTATTGCAGAATACATGATGATAAAATAAACGTTCATGCTAATTGTAACTCAGAATTATCCCTTATCATACAAATGCCCTTGTATTGTGGTCATAATTCTATAATACCATTTAAACACCCTTCATCTTTACAACACAGACCCCTTGTGAGGGGTTTAGGTAAAGACTTAGGCGCTCAAAACACTGCCACGCACCACCCTGCATGTTGCGTGAATGCGTGTTCTAACGTTGCTTGTTAGTATCTCCGTTTGTATAGAAGACACGCACACTCCAACACACAGAAAATGCATCCACGCGCGTTCATGCAGATCACGCGCTCAAGCGCGGAGAAACCCGCGCGGAGGTGCGGGGCGAGACGCAAGGTATAGCACACCGAGTCCCGCAGTGCCGTGCGTGATTTTGGAACTGCACTAGCGAACAGCTTTGAATGAAATGAGTTAGAGCGGCCGTCAATCCACAAAACGCATTTACGCGCGTGATTGCGTAAAAAACCCGTGGTGCGTGGCAGTGTGTCAGCCGCCTTAGAAGTAGGAATTACCATAAATGTACCTTCAGGCTTATTGTAGTTACAAATCGTTGAAATATTGTATTGCTTGTGTATTAAAGCGAGCAAGTTTAGTTAAAATAGTTTCTTTTTCACAAATTATCACGAGTCATCTAATTGAACCGTTTATTACACATGTCAACTCTGGACAGATTATACTAAGAAGTCGCACAGCGGTATACGAGTGGCTTACAATAACGTCTTCAGACACATGATGGGTCTGAGGCGCTATTATAGCGCTTCGGAAATGTACGAAGAGGCTGGGGTTGACTCTTTTTTATTTTATTTTATATATATTATAGGCTTGCGTTTGACCACGATCTCGCCTGATGGTGAGCGATGATGCAGTCTACGATGGTACACGCTTGCCTAGAAGAAACCTATTCACTCGCGACTTAAAGATACCCAGGTTGTAGCTATCTGGAAACACAGACTCTGGCAAGTCGTTCCACTCTTTGGCGGTACGCATAATAAAGGTCGAAGAAAACCGCTTTGTGCGAATGGGAGGTATTGCTTCCATATAGCGGTGGCGCACCACAGAGCGTCTGGTTGTCCGTTGATAGAAAGGAGATGGTGGAATCAGGTTGAGAAGTTCCGCCGCACACTCCCCGAAATGTACTCGATAAAAAACCGAGAGGCTAGCAACCTTTCGTCGATGCTCCAGGCTGAAGAGCCTTGCATCAACTAGCTCATCGTTGCCTATGAGCTTTTTGGCTCTTCTCTCAATTGATTCCAGAGCTTCAAGTTGGTACTTCGCTGATCCATCCCAGAGGTGAGAACAGTACTCCAAACACGAACGGACTTGTGCTTGGTACAAGTTGAGCAACTATCCCGGTGTGAAGTAGTGCCTCACCTTTGCGAGTATACCAAGCTTTTTAGCAGCCAACTGGGGTTTCAACTCAATGTAGGAGCCGAAATTGAGAGTCGGAGTTAATGTGATACCAAGAATATGATATCTATATATATACCTTTACCATGCTGCAACATGGTAAAGCCCCAGGCATTGATGGTCTAGATAACTCTTTACTGAAGCACATAAGAGTTGGTGTAGTGGCACCGCTGATACATATTTTAAATTTGAGCCGATAATATCGAAAATAGCGACCGGGGTTTTCCCCTCTAAGTGGAAACTTGCCTCTGTTTGTCCGATACACAAGGGTGGCCCCAAAGATTTGCTTAACAACTATAGGCCTATCTCTCTATTGGGAGTGCTCTCAAAATTACTGGAAAAAATCGTCAATAAGAGGCTGGTCGTTTATTTAGAGTCACGGAATCTGACTTCCGAAAGGCAATTTGGCTTCCGTAGAGGTAAGAGCACAGAGGATGCCGTGACACTGCTAACGTCCGAGGTGTCGTCACAACTTGACAATGGGCAATGCTGCGTGGGAATCTTTTTAGATTTAGCTAAGGCTTTTGACACTGTCTCCATTTCTATACTTTCGAAGAAACTGGACAGCATGGGAATCCGAGGTGTTGCTGGAGAATGGTTCAAAAGTTACTTGTCAGAAAAGAGACAGTGTCTAAAGATCTCGCAGGTAATCAGTAAGCCCCAATCGGTCTCTTTTGGAGTACCACAAGTACTCAAGTTTTGGAGTACTGGGACCTACTCTGTTTAATATGTACATAAATGATATCCATGATCTCACCATTGATAATGCCCTAGTTATATGCTATGCTGATGACACCGCGGTGATTTTTCACGGACCTAACTGGCCAAAAGTGTCATCATTTGTTGAAACTGGTTTGTCACATATTAGTAGATGGCTTCGTGAGAATCTTCTAATCCTAAACACGGAAAAAACAAAGTATCTGTGCTTCCATAAGACCTCTGCTTCTGCTCCTCCGATAAATAATCTGAATATTAAAATACACAATTTTGCCTGTTTTGACAACTCCTGTTGTAGTTGTAATTGTATAAATAGAACAAATTTTATTAAATACTTGGGAATTTTTATAGACGAAAAACTAAACTTTAAAAAACATATTGAGGGTCTATCGGCACGTGTTAGAAAAGTAATAAATATAATGCACAATTTACGAAACGTCGCATGCAGGGAACTGCTCCAAACCGTATACCTTGCGATGTGCCAGTCCCTTATATCATATTGCATCACGTGTTGGGGAAGTGCCGCTAAAACTTGCCTTATTCAAGTCGAACGAGCGCAACGCTCCGTACTCAAAGTCATGCTTATGAAACCTTATAGATATCCAACTACAGAATTGTACAAAGAAAGTGGTGTTCTAAGTGTCCGGCAACTTTTTATCTTAAAATCATCGGTATCAGCGCATAAGCATTTACTTTCATCAGAAAATTACTTGGAGCTGATAAGCAAACGAGTCTTTAAAATTCCTACCCCGCCAATCAATACATCCTTTGCGCAACGTTTTGGTCAGAATGTAAGAGCGTGTGTTTATAATAATGTTCTAAAATCTTGCGATCTAAAAAATAAATCTGTAAGACAAGCAAAACAGTTAATACAAAAGTGGCTAACTACTCTGACGTACGATGATACTGAGACTATTCTGAGTGTTACAACTTAAAAGTCCCAAATATTTATCCAATGCATTTACATTATATTACTTATATATATTTAAATATATTATATACATATTTATATTCAATTCTTTATTAGAAGTTGTATATATATTTATTTATGCATTATAAATTTAGGTTATATTAGTACATAGGTTTTCAATTGTTATTTTAAACTGTTTTATATATATATTTCAAACATTGTTAATTTAATTTATTAGTACGAGGTGTAAACAACTGAATAATCTATATAAGAATTTCAAGGTCTTCACGATACAGGCTTGGCCTAGTGTGAAGACCACCGACTAAACCGTTTAGTTATTAAGCTCTCTCAACAATAAGTTAATTTAAAAATTATCTGTTTTAAACATATTAGTCATAAGGTGTGCTTTTTGTTGCTAAATAAAATATTTATCTTTTTTTTTTAAGAAGCTCGAGATGGTCAGATATCGGCACGGGTACATTTCGGAAAGTAGGAGTCCGATTAAATTGACTTCGTTTTGCGGAGAACAGACATGCCTGGGTCTTATTCGCATTGAACTTGACCAGATTGGCATCACCCCAGGACAAGTTTAAGAGCTTGACCATGGCCTCCCTGAGTGACTTAATCTGCGTTCTACTAGTTCGTGCACTAGATGTATAGCTTTTCACAACTGTGCTATCGTCTGCATACCCAAAGGTACCGGGTATTAGCAGATCGTTGATATGCAGCAAGAACAGAGTTGCGGAAAGTACTGACCCTTGTGGGACCCCGGCATTAATCGCCAATTGATTGGACGAGCAGCCTTCAACGACAACTCGTATTGAACAGGAAGTCCAGACCAGTGGGCAGACCGTATGATGGAAGCTTGCTAAGAAGGCTATCATGCCAAACCCTATCAAAGGCCTTTGAGAGGTCAAGAGAAACAGCCAGCGCTTCTCCATGTTTCTCTACGGAAAGCCATATTGTCGATCACTGAGGAGGTTATGCGTTTCTAGGTGTGCCAGGAGCCTGTTGTTCAGTACACGTTCCATAATCTTAGAGATGACGGACGTGACCGAGATGGGCCTGTAGTTAGAGCGGTCGGCACGACTACCTTTTTTAGGCACGGGCTGCACGTTTGCAAGCTTCCAGGATTTCGACACTTGTCCAGACTTCACAGAGCGGCGAAAGAAGCGTGTCAGTACAGGAGCGAGCTCAGGCGCGCTGAATTTAAGAACAACTGCCGGAATACCGTCAGGGCCACTGGCTTTGTTCACGTCCAGATTCTGCATCGTTTTTCGAACCTCGGTCTGATGTATGCAGATTTCCGGCATATATACCCCACCATGCGGTAGACTCGGAGGTGTCCCGGTTGCAGCATCTAGACGAGCAGATTCCGCAAAAAGATTGGCGAACAGATTCGCTTTCTCTTCAGCAGTATGGGCCAGAGTACCGTCAGGTTTCAGCAGTGGAGGTAGTGAGGGGCGACAGAAGTTCGACTGAACCGCTTTAGCCAGGGACCAAAACGCCTTACCGCCCGATGGGTACGACAACAATTTGTTCCCTATTCGGTCTATGTGGTCAAATCGAGCCTTCCGTAAAGCCTTCTTGCAGGACTTGGCAGCTTTGTTATAAGCTGTCTTCTTCTTAGATAGGTCCTTGGTTTTGCGGTTTAGAGCATCAACCCATGCCAGGTATGCCTCATGTTTCTGCATTTCAGCGCGTCTACATTCGGCTCCGAACCAAGGTTGAGCTTTGCCTGACACTGTTACATCAGAGAATGGGATAAAATATTCCATCCCTTGACACAGCACATCTGTCACGGCATCCGCGCAATGTGAAGGATTATCCGAGGAGAAACAGACTTGCTGCCAAGGATATGATGCGAAGAATGCACGCATTTCATCCCAATCTGCTGACTTGTACTGTCATACTCTTCGCTTGCCTCTAGGGCTAAAATCGGGCGGGGAGGAGACAGACACAGATTTCACCAGACAATGGTCGGAACTACCCAAAGGTGATGAAACCGACACGGAGTAGCGGTCTGGATCAGTTATCAGTAGAAGGTCCAAGCAATTGGCTGTTTGGTCGTCAACATCAGGAACCCACGTTGCTCCTTGGACCAGCTGAGTGAGATTAAACGATAAAGTTATTTTTCGCGCTTCTCTCCCTGCGTGGTCAGTGCTTTGGTATGGAAAGAGCCAGTCTTGGTGGTGAGCGTTGAAGTCCCCCAACAGCACCAATTGAGCATATGGGTACTTTTGTTGGCCGGCGTCCGCCGCCTCACTGAGGTAAGTCATGAGCTTGGTCGTCTCCTGGTCTACACTATGCGAACGGTAAACACGTCTTTCAATGCGATCCAAAGAAAGAGGATCGCCTACTTCATGTCCAGAGTCGACATGTGTAAAAACACAATCATGAAGAGTCTGGCGGATAGACTGATGCTGACGGGAGCTTATCGACTTTGGGTAGAAATAGCCACCTAACCTAAGTACCTAATTTTTAAATATTTTTTTTATTGTATTTTTATTATTATGTAATTGTTTTAATTTGCTTTTTTTAATTTTAGTTTAGTGTAGATTATAAAATATGGATCACTGTGTCTGAAATAAAGAATTAATATTATTATTATTTTTCCGATCTAAAAGCAAATTGTAATTTAAACTCTTTGAATCTGATCACTTTTTTTATGAAATTGCTTAGCCAAAACTAGCAAAAATCCTTTTTCGTTGTGTTATTGTAAATATCTTATTGACCGAGCAAGCGAAGCGTCTGTTTCGAGACTGGCCAAAAATGCTTTTGACCGTCGGTCTATCTGTTCTCGCCTGCAGGTCGCATTTCTCAATCGATTTTGACTAAAACTGACCAGTTCCTTGATTTATTTAAATTTTTGAGTCAATCGTGATTTTTGATGGGGGGATAAAAGGGGAAAGTTTGCTGTAGTGTTATTCAATTATTAATTATTTTTTTTTATTTTTTTTTTCAAACATATTTATTTTAAAACTCGTTTTTGACTATAACGTATCTTAAAAAAACATTATAGTAAAAATACATTTATATAAACGGTAAACCACCGACCGCGAAGTAAGGCCCACGCGATCGGTGACTAGGGCTGCAGAAAGAGGAACCTCCTGACTATGCGTGCCGAGTCCAGGAGTACCACCTGCTGTATCTGGCCCTTGACCCAACTTCCTAGCGAAAGCGTCTTAAGGTATTGCTCGAGGCTCTTCGTTATCAGTCTGTTGACCGACACAACTATCGGAACGATAAACGTTGATTCCACATCCTATTATTACTAGTCTACTATTTTATTAGTCAAATATTTTTAGTTTTATGGGAGACTTGCGAGATCTCAGTTTGGGGCAAACCACTAGTTTAACCCTTTTGGTGGCATTTAGTTAGTGAAAGAAAACTACGCAACCGCTCTAGGGCCTGGGACATCCTTTAGCTTACTCAACCAAACATGGTCAATACGTGCAGAGCTAACTAAGCCAATCTACATTAACGAATCATAATCATCATCATAATCATCATATCAGCCGTAGGACGTCCACTGCTGGACAAAGGCCTCCCTCATTGATCTCCAGGAACTGCGGTTGGAAGCGGCCTGCATCCAACGCCGACCTGCGGTTCTTATCAAGTCGTCTGCCCATCTTGTAGGTGGACGTCCTACGCTGCGATTGCCGGTCCGTGGCCTCCACTTGAGAACCTTCCAGCCCCATCGGTCATCTGTTCTGGGCGCTATATGGCCCGCCCATTGCCACTTCATCAACATTAACGATTACAAAAAAATAATTGGTTGGTTCACATTGCCCGCCCGTGCACCATTAGTGTTGTCCGGCCCTATTGACCATGTCTAGTTTAGTAAGCCGATGTCAGTAAACATTTCTGTGAAATGTAATATTGCTTTGAAAGACATCATCATTATCATCATATCAGCAAACAAGGACATCCACTGCCCCCTGAATAGCCCCCTCATAGATTTCCAGACCGACCGATCTTGTGTGGCCTGCACCCAACGGCTCCCAGAAACCTTTATCAGGTCTTCGTTCCATCCGTCCTACGCTGCGCTTTCCAGTGCGTCATCTTTCTGCTCCAACGACCGTCAGTTTTTTGAGCTATATGCCCTGCCCATTGCTACTTCAGCTTGCTAATTCTTCGTGCTATGTCGGTGACATTGGTTCGTCTACGAATCTCCTCATTTATGATTCGACTACGTAGAAAAACATCAAGCATAGCACGTTGAGGGATTTGATTCTTCTTATGAAGCCCATACTGCTCCAACGACCGTCAGTTCTTAGAGCTATCTGCCCTGCCCATTGCCACTTCAGCTTGCTAATCCTTTGTGCTATGTTGGTGACTTTGGTTCGTCTATGAATCTCCTTATTTATGATTCGATAACGTAGAGAAACATTAAGCATATCACGTTGAGGGACTTGTGCCTTCCTATGAGGCTCATGTGAGACTTATTCACAAAATATAATACAAAAAGCCTTAGAATATTATCTGATATTTACATACACATACCGTAAGCAAATTACGCTCGCATTTATTCACATTTATTCACCCTTCTGAATTGGTGCTAATACCCACAGCGGTATCGAACCCTAACCCAGCATAAAACTCTACAATCAGTAGAGAAACTTTAGTATGAGTTAGATTTTCTCAAACATAAGAAAAGAATAGAAAACGCTTTATTGTATACCACACCTAAATTAACAAATCATATTTAAAACACTTAAGACTAGACATGTAATAGTACAATTGGCGGTCTTATCGCTAAAAGCTATTCCAGATAACCTTTGGATGGACTGTATTATACGAGAACATTAAAAGACGGTAGCTTTATAACTTAATCTTTTTATTTAACTGTGTACTTACACAAGCAAAATAAAATAAATAGATACCAGGGTAGGTAATAATATTTTAATATAAATGTAATGCATAAACATTCTTTAATATTAAAATACTTATCTATACTATTACTATATAATATTATAAAGAGGAAAGATTTGTATTTTTGTGTGTATGTTTGTAATGAATAAACTGAAAAACTACTGGACCAATTTCAAAAATTATTACTCCATTGGAAAGTTGCTTTCACCTTGAGTAACATTAACTACTTACCTTACTGCGCAGAAGGAGAGTAATGTTTTTATTGAACAACTACGCGTGCGAAGCTGCAGTTTGGTCAGCTAGTAATAAATAAAATACAATTGTGAAACAGCTGTAATACAAACAATAACAATGACAGATGTTTTAACAGAATAAGATGACTCAGCTCTCTGATGCAGACAAATAGTGCATATACAAGCTGCGGTTTTGTCAGCTAGTAATAAATAAAATACAATTGTAAAACAGCTTTAATACAAACAATAACAATGACAGATATATTAACAGCATAAGATGACTCAGCTTTCTGATGCAGACAAATAGTGCATATACAAGCTGCGGTTTGGTCAGCTAGTAATAAATAAAATACAACTGTGAAACAGCTATAATACAAACAATAACAATGACAGATGTATTAACACAATAAGATGACTCAGCTCTCTGATGCAGACAAATAGTGCATATACAAGCAGCGGTTTGGTCAGCTAGCAATAAATAAAATACAATTGTAAAACAGCTGTAATACAAACAATAACAAAGACAGATATATTAACAGAATAAGATGACTCAGCTTTCTGATGCAGGCAAATAGTGCATATACAAGCTGCGGCTTGGTCAGCTAGTAATAAATAAAATACAATTGTGAAACAGCTGTAATGCAAACAATAACAACGACAGATATATTAACAGAATAAGATGACTCAGCTCTCTGATGCAGACAAATAGTGTACATACAAGCTGCGGTTTGGTCAACTAGTAATAAATAAAATTCAATTGTGAAACAGCTGTAATACAAACAATAACAACGACAAATATATTAACAGAATAAGATGACTCAGCTCTCTGATGCAGACAAATAGTGCATATACAAGCTGCGGTTTGGTCAGCTAGTAATAAATAAAATACAATTGTGAAACAGCTGTAATACAAACAATAACAACGACAGATATATTAACAGAATAAGATGACTCAGCTCTCTGATGCAGACAAATAGTGCACATACAAACTGCGGTTTGGTCAGCTAGCAATAAATAAAATACAATTGTAAAACAGCTGTAATACAAACAATAACAAAGACAGATATATTAACAGAATAAGATGACTCAGCTTTCTGATGCAGACAAATAGTGCATATACAAGCTGCGGCTTGGTCAGCTAGTAATAAAAAAAATACAATTGTGAAACAGCTGTAATACAAACAATAACAACGACAGATATATTAACAGAATAAGATGACTCAGCTCTCTGATGCAGACAAATAGTGCACATACAAGCTGCGGTTTGGTCAGCTAGTAATAACTAAATACAATTGTGAAACAGCTGTAATACAAACAATAACAACGACAGATATATTAATAGAATAAGATGACTCAGCTCTCTGATGCAGACTAATAGTGCATATACAAGCAGCGGTTTGGTCAGCTAGCAATAAATAAAATACAATTGTAAAACAGCTGTAATACAAACAATAACAAAGACAGATATATTAACAGAATAAGATGACTCAGCTTTCTGATGCAGACAAATAGTGCATATACAAGCTGCGGCTTGGTCAGCTAGTAATAAATAAAATACAATTGTGAAACAGCTGTAATACAAACAATAACAACGACAGATATATTAACAGAATAAGATGACTCAGCTTTCTGATGCAGACAAATAGTGCATATACAAGCTGCGGTTTGGTCAGCTAGTAATAAATAAAATACAATTGTAAAACAGCTGTAATACAAACAATAACAACGACAGATATATTAACAGAATAAGATGACTCAGCTCTCTGATGCAGACAAATAGTGCATATACAAGCTGCGGTTTGGTCAGCTAGTAATAAATAAAATACAATTGTGAAACAGCTGTAATACAAACAATAACAATGACAGATGTATTAACAGAATAAGATGACTCAGCTCTCTGATGCAGACAAATAGTGCATATACAAGCTGCGGTTTGGTCAGCTAGTAATAAATAAAATACAATTGTAAAACAGCTGTAATACAAACAATAACAACGACAGATATATTAACAGAATAAGATGACTCAGCTTTCTGATGCAGACAAATAGTGCATATACAAGCTGCGGTTTGGTCAACTAGTAATAAATAAAATACAATTGTGAAACAGCTGTAATACAAACAATAACAACGACAGATATATTAACAGAATAAGATGACTCAGCTTTCTGATGCAGACAAATAGTGCATATACAAGCTGCGGTTTGGTCAGCTAGTAATAAATAAAATACAATTGTGAAACAGCTGTAATACAAACAATAACAACGACAGATATATTAACAGAATAAGATGACTCAGCTCTCTGATGCAGACAAATAGTGCATATACAAGCTGCGGTTTGGTCAGCTAGTAATAAATAAAATACAATTGTGAAACAGCTGTAATACAAACAATAACAATGACAGATGTATTAACAGAATAAGATGACTCAGCTCTCTGATGCAGACAAATAGTGCATATACAAGCTGCGGTTTGGTCAGCTAGTAATAAATAAAATACAATTGTAAAACAGCTGTAATACAAACGATAACAACGACAGATATATTAACAGAATAAGATGACTCAGCTTTCTGATGCAGACAGATAGTGCATATACAAGCTGCGGTTTGGTCAACTAGTAATAAATAAAATACAATTGTGAAACAGTTGTAATACAAACAATAACAACGACAGATATATTAACAGAATAAGATGACTCAGCTCTCTGATGCAGACAAATAGTGCATATACAAGCTGCGGTTTGGTCAGCTAGTAATAAATAAAATACAATTGTGAAACAGCTGTAATACAAACAATAACTACGACCGATATATTAACAGAATAAGATGACTCAGCTCTCTGATGCAGACAAATAGTGCACACACAAGCTGCGGTTTGGTCAGCTAGTAATAAATAAAATACAATTGTGAAACAGCTGTAATACAAACAATAACAATGACAGACGTATTAACAGAATAAGATGACTCAGCTGTCTGATGCAGACAAATAGTGCATATACAAGCTGTGGTTTGGTCAGCTAGTAATAAATAAAATACAATTGTAAAACAGCTGTAATACAAAAAATAACAACGACAGATATATTAACAGAATAAGATGACTCAGCTTTCTGATGCAGACAAATAGTGCATATACAAGCTGCGGTTTGGTCAACTAGTAATAAATAAAATACAATTGTGAAACAGCTGTAATACAAACAATAACAACAACAGATATATTAACAGAATAAGATGACTCAGCTCTCTGATGCAGACAAATAGTGCATATACAAGCTGCGGTTTGGTCAGCTAGTAATAAATAAAATACAATTGTGAAACAGCTGTAATACAAACAATAACAACGACAGATATATTAACAGAATAAGATGACTCAGCTCTCTGATGCAGACAAATAGTGCATATACAAGCAGCGGTTTGGTCAGCTAGCAATAAATAAAATACAATTGTAAAACAGCTGTAATACAAACAATAACAAAGACAGATATATTAACAGAATAAGATGACTCAGCTTTCTGATGCAGACAAATAGTGCATATACAAGCTGCGGCTTGGTCAGCTAGTAATAAATAAAATACAATTGTGAAACAGCTGTAATACAAACAATAACAATGACAGATGTTTTAACAGAATAAGATGACTCAGCTCTCTGATGCAGACAAATAGTGCATATACAAGCTGCGGTTTTGTCAGCTAGTAATAAATAAAATACAATTGTAAAACAGCTCTAATACAAACAATAACAATGACAGATATATTAACAGCATAAGATGACTCAGCTTTCTGATGCAGACAAATAGTGCATATACAAGCTGCGGTTTGGTCAGCTAGTAATAAATAAAATACAACTGTGAAACAGCTATAATACAAACAATAACAATGACAGATGTATTAACACAATAAGATGACTCAGCTCTCTGATGCAGACAAATAGTGCATATACAAGCAGCGGTTTGGTCAGCTAGCAATAAATAAAATACAATTGTAAAACAGCTGTAATACAAACAATAACAAAGACAGATATATTAACAGAATAAGATGACTCAGCTTTCTGATGCAGGCAAATAGTGCATATACAAGCTGCGGCTAGGTCAGCTAGTATTAAATAAAATACAATTGTGAAACAGCTGTAATGCAAACAATAACAACGACAGATATATTAACAGAATAAGATGACTCAGCTCTCTGATGCAGACAAATAGTGTACATACAAGATGCGGTTTGGTCAGCTAGTAATAAAGAAAATACAATTGTGAAACAGCTGTAATACAAACAATAACAATGACAGATATATTAACAGAATAAGATGACTCAGCTCTCTGATGCAGACAAATAGTGCACATACAAACTGCGGTTTGGTCAGCTAGTAATAAATAAAATACAATTGTAGAACAGCTGTAATACAAACAATAACATCAACAGATATATTAACAGAATAAGATGACTCAGCTTTCTGATGCAGACAAATAGTGCATATACAAGCTGCGGTTTGGTCAGCTAGTAATAAATAAAATACAATTGTGAAACAGCTGTAATACAAACAATAACAATGACAGATGTATTAACAGAATAAGATGACTCAGCTCTCTGATGCAGACAAATAGTGCATATACAAGCTGTGGTTTGGTCAGCTAGTAATAAATAAAATACAATTGTAAAACAGCTGTAATACAAACAATAACAACGACAGATATATTAACAGAATAAGATGACTCAGCTTTCTGATGCAGACAAATAGTGCATATACAAGCTGCGGTTTGGTCAGCTAGTAATAAATAAAATACAATTGTAAAACAGCTGTAATACAAACAATAACTACGACAGATATATTAACAGAATAAGATGACTCAGCTCTCTGATGCAGACAAATAGTGCACATACAAGCTGCGGTTTGGTCAGCTAGTAATAAATAAAATACAATTGTGAAACAGCTGTAATACAAACAATAACAATGACAGACGTATTAACAGAATAAGATGACTCAGCTCTCTGATGCAGACAAATAGTGCATATACAAGCTGTGGTTTGGTCAGCTAGTAATAAATAAAATACAATTGTAAAACAGCTGTAATACAAACAATAACAACGACAGATATATTAACAGAATAAGATGACTCAGCTTTCTGATGCAGACAAATAGTGCATATACAAGCTGCGGTTTGGTCAACTAGTAATAAATAAAATACAATTGTGAAACAGCTGTAATACAAACAATAACAACGACAAATATATTAACAGAATAAGATGACTCAGCTCTCTGATGCAGACAAATAGTGCATATACAAGCTGCGGTTTGGTCAGCTAGTAATAAATAAAATACAATTGTGAAACAGCTGTAATACAAACAATAACAATGACAGATATATTAACAGAAAAAGATGACTCAGCTCTCTGATGCAGACAAATATTGCACATACAAACTGCGGTTTGGTCAGCTAGTAATAAATAAAATACAATTGTAGAACAGCTGTAATACAAACAATAACAACAACAGATATATTAACAGAATAAGATGACTCAGCTTTCTGATGCAGACAAATAGTGCATATACAAGCTGCGGTTTGGTCAGCTAGTAATAAATAAAATACAATTGTGAAACAGCTGTAATACAAACAATAACAATGACAGATGTATTAACAGAATAAAATGACTCAGCTCTCTGATGCAGACAAATAGTGCATATACAAGCTGTGGATTGGTCAGCTAGTAATAAATAAAATACAATTGTAAAACAGCTGTAATACAAACAATAACAACGACAGATATATTAACAGAATAAGATGACTCAGCTTTCTGATGCAGACAAATAGTGCATATACAAGCTGCGGTTTGGTCAGCTAGTAATAAATAAAATACATTTGTGAAACAGCTGTATTACAAACAATAACTACGACAGATATATTAACAGAATAAGATGACTCAGCTCTCTGATGCAGACAAATAGTGCACATAAAAGCTGCGGTTTGGTCAGCTAGTAATAAATAAAATACAATTGTGAAACAGCTGTAATACAAACAATAACAATGACAGACGTATTAACAGAATAAGATGACTCAGCTCTCTGATGCAGACAAATAGTGCATATACAAGCTGTGGTTTGGTCAGCTAGTAATAAATAAAATACAATTGTAAAACAGCTGTAATACAAACAATAACAACGACAGATATATTAACAGAATAAGATGACTCAGCTTTCTGATGCAGACAAATAGTGCATATACAAGCTGCGGTTTGGTCAACTAGTAATAAATAAAATACAATTGTGAAACAGCTGTAATACAAACAATAACAACGACAAATATATTAACAGAATAAGATGACTCAGCTCTCTGATGCAGACAAATAGTGCATATACAAGCTGCGGTTTGGTCAGCTAGTAATAAATAAAATACAATTGTGAAACAGCTGTAATACAAACAATAACAACGACAGATATATTAACAGAATAAGATGACTCAGCTCTCTGATGCAGACAAATAGTGCATATACAAGCAGCGGTTTGGTCAGCTAGCAATAAATAAAATACAATTGTAAAACAGCTGTAATACAAACAATAACAAAGACAGATATATTAACAGAATAAGATGACTCAGCTTTCTGATGCAGACAAATAGTGCATATACAAGCTGCGGCTTGGTCAGCTAGTAATAAATAAAATACAATTGTGAAACAGCTGTAATACAAACAATAACAACGACAGATATATTAACAGAATAAGATGACTCAGCTCTCTGATGCAGACAAATAGTGCACATACAAGCTACGGTTTGGTCAGCTAGTAATAACTAAATACAATTGTGAAACAGCTGTAATACAAACAATAACAACGACAGATATATTAATAGAATAAGATGACTCAGCTCTCTGATGCAGACAAATAGTGCATATACAAGCAGCGGTTTGGTCAGCTAGCAATAAATAAAATACAATTGTAAAACAGCTGTAATACAAACAATAACAAAGACAGATGTATTAACAGAATAAGATGACTCAGCTCTCTGATGCAGACAAATAGTGCATATACAAGCTGCGGTTTGGTCAGCTAGTAATAAATAAAATACAATTGTAAAACAGCTGTAATACAAACAATAACAACGACAAATATATTAACAGAATAAGATGACTCAGCTCTCTGATGCAGACAAATAGTGCATATACAAGCTGCGGTTTGGTCAGCTAGTAATAAATAAAATACAATTGTGAAACAGCTGTAATACAAACAATAACAACGACAGATATATTAACAGAATAAGATGACTCAGCTCTCTGATGCAGACAAATAGTGCATATACAAGCAGCGGTTTGGTCAGCTAGCAATAAATAAAATACAATTGTAAAACAGCTGTAATACAAACAATAACAAAGACAGATATATTAACAGAATAAGATGACTCAGCTTTCTGATGCAGACAAATAGTGCATATACAAGCTGCGGCTTGGTCAGCTAGTAATAAATAAAATACAATTGTGAAACAGCTGTAATACAAACAATAACAACGACAGATATATTAACAGAATAAGATGACTCAGCTTTCTGATGCAGACAAATAGTGCATATACAAGCTGCGGTTTGGTCAGCTAGTAATAAATAAAATACAATTGTAAAACAGCTGTAATACAAACAATAACAACGACAGATATATTAACAGAATAAGATGACTCAGCTCTCTGATGCAGACAAATAGTGCACATACAAGCTGCGGTTTGGTCAGCTAGTAATAAATAAAATACAATTGTGAAACAGCTGTTATACAAACAATAACAATGACAGATGTATTAACAGAATAAGATGACTCAGCTCTCTGATGCAGACAAATAGTGCATATACAAGCTGCGGTTTGGTCAGCTAGTAATAAATAAAATACAATTGTAAAACAGCTGTAATACAAACAATAACAACGACAGATATATTAACAGAATAAGATGACTCAGCTTTCTGATGCAAACAAATAGTGCATATACAAGCTGCGGTTTGGTAAACTAGTAATAAATAAAATACAATTGTGAAACAGCTGTAATACAAACAATAACAACGACAGATATATTAACAGAATAAGATGACTCAGCTTTCTGATGCAGACAAATAGTGCATATACAAGCTGCGGTTTGGTAAACTAGTAATAAATAAAATACAATTGTGAAACAGCTGTAATACAAACAATAACAACGACAGATATATTAAAAGAATAAGATGACTCAGCTCTCTGATGCAGACAAATAGTGCATATACAAGCTGCGGTTTGCTTAGCTAGTAATAAATAAAATACAATTGTGAAACAGCTGTAATACAAACAATAACAATGACAGATGTATTAACAGAATAAGATGACTCAGCTCTCTGATGCAGACAAATAGTGCATATACAAGCTGCGGTTTGGTCAGCTAGTAATAAATAAAATACAATTGTAAAACAGCTGTAATACAAACAATAACAACGACAGATATATTAACAGAATAGGATGACTCAGCTTTCTGATGCAGACAGATAGTGCATATACAAGCTGCGGTTTGGTCAACTAGTAATAAATAAAATACAATTGTGAAACAGTTGTAATACAAACAATAACAACGACAGATATATTAACAGAATAAGATGACTCAGCTCTCTGATGCAGACAAATAGTGCACATACAAGCTGCGGTTTGGTCAGCTAGTAATAAATAAAATACAATTGTGAAACAGCTGTAATACAAACAATAACTACGACAGATATATTAACAGAATAAGATGACTCAGCTCTCTGATGCAGACAAATAGTGCACATACAAGCTGCGGTTTGGTCAGCTAGTAATAAATAAAAACAATTGTGAAACAGCTGTAATACAAACAATAACAATGACAGACGTATTAACAGAATAAGATGACTCAGCTCTCTGATGCAGACAAATAGTGCATATACAAGCTGTGGTTTGGTCAGCTAGTAATAAATAAAATACAATTGTAAAACAGCTGTAATACAAACAATAACAACGACAGACGTATTAACAGAATAAGATGACTCAGCTCTCTGATGCAGACAAATAGTGCATATACAAGCTGCGGTTTGGTAAACTAGTAATAAATAAAATACAATTGTGAAACAGCTGTAATACAAACAATAACAACGACAGATATATTAACAGAATAAGATGACTCAGCTTTCTGATGCAGACAAATAGTGCATATACAAGCTGCGGTTTGGTAAACTAGTAATAAATAAAATACAATTGTGAAACAGCTGTAATACAAACAATAACAACGACAGATATATTAACAGAATAAGATGACTCAGCTCTCTGATGCAGACAAATAGTGCATATACAAGCTGCGGTTTGGTCAGCTAGTAATAAATAAAATACAATTGTGAAACAGCTGTAATACAAACAATAACAATGACAGATGTATTAACAGAATAAGATGACTCAGCTCTCTGATGCAGACAAATAGTGCATATACAAGCTGCGGTTTGGTCAGCTAGTAATAAATAAAATACAATTGTGAAACAGCTGTAATACAAACAATAACAACGACAGATATATTAACAGAATAGGATGACTCAGCTTTCTGATGCAGACAGATAGTGCATATACAAGCTGCGGTTTGGTCAACTAGTAATAAATAAAATACAATTGTGAAACAGTTGTAATACAAACAATAACAACGACAGATATATTAACAGAATAAGATGACTCAGCTCTCTGATGCAGACAAATAGTGCATATACAAGCTGCGGTTTGGTCAGCTAGTAATAAATAAAATACAATTGTGAAACAGCTGTAATACAAACAATAACTACGACAGATATATTAACAGAATAAGATGACTCAGCTCTCTGATGCAGACAAACAGTGCACATACAAGCTGCGGTTTGGTCAGCTAGTAATAAATAAAATACAATTGTGAAACAGCTGTAATACAAACAATAACAATGACAGACGTATTAACAGAATAAGATGACTCAGCTCTCTGATGCAGACAAATAGTGCATATACAAGCTGTGGTTTGGTCAGCTAGTAATAAATAAAATACAATTGTAAAACAGCTGTAATACAAACAATAACAACGACAGATATATTAACAGAATAAGATGACTCAGCTTTCTGATGCAGACAAATAGTGCATATACAAGCTGCGGTTTGGTAAACTAGTAATAAATAAAATACAATTGTGAAACAGCTGTAATACAAACAATAACAACGACAGATATATTAACAGAATAAGATGACTCAGCTCTCTGATGCAGACAAATAGTGCATATACAAGCTGCGGTTTGGTCAGCTAGTAATAAATAAAATACAATTGTAAAACAGCTGTAATACAAACAGTAACAACGACAGATATATTAACAGAATAAGATGACTCAGCTCTCTGATGCAGACAAATAGTGCACATACAAGCTGCGGTTTGGTCAGCTAGTAATAAATAAAATACAATTGTAGAACAGCTGTAATACAAACAATAACAACAACAGATATATTAACAGAATAAGATGACTCAGCTTTCTGATGCAGACAAATAGTGCATATACAAGCTGCGGTTTGGTCAGCTAGTAATAAATAAAATACAATTGTGAAACAGCTGTAATACAAACAATAACTACGACAGATATATTAACAGAATAAGATGACTCAGCTCTCTGATGCAGACAAATAGTGCATATACAAGCTGCGGTTTTGTCAGCTAGTAATAAATAAAATACAATTGTAAAACAGCTCTAATACAAACAATAACAATGACAGATATATTAACAGCATAAGATGACTCAGCTTTCTGATGCAGACAAATAGTGCATATACAAGCTGCGGTTTGGTCAGCTAGTAATAAATAAAATACAACTGTGAAACAGCTATAATACAAACAATAACAATGACAGATGTATTAACACAATAAGATGACTCAGCTCTCTGATGCAGACAAATAGTGCATATACAAGCAGCGGTTTGGTCAGCTAGCAATAAATAAAATACAATTGTAAAACAGCTGTAATACAAACAATAACAAAGACAGATATATTAACAGAATAAGATGACTCAGCTTTCTGATGCAGGCAAATAGTGCATATACAAGCTGCGGCTAGGTCAGCTAGTATTAAATAAAATACAATTGTGAAACAGCTGTAATGCAAACAATAACAACGACAGATATATTAACAGAATAAGATGACTCAGCTCTCTGATGCAGACAAATAGTGTACATACAAGATGCGGTTTGGTCAGCTAGTAATAAAGAAAATACAATTGTGAAACAGCTGTAATACAAACAATAACAATGACAGATATATTAACAGAATAAGATGACTCAGCTCTCTGATGCAGACAAATAGTGCACATACAAACTGCGGTTTGGTCAGCTAGTAATAAATAAAATACAATTGTAGAACAGCTGTAATACAAACAATAACAACAACAGATATATTAACAGAATAAGATGACTCAGCTTTCTGATGCAGACAAATAGTGCATATACAAGCTGCGGTTTGGTCAGCTAGTAATAAATAAAATACAATTGTGAAACAGCTGTAATACAAACAATAACAATGACAGATGTATTAACAGAATAAGATGACTCAGCTCTCTGATGCAGACAAATAGTGCATATACAAGCTGTGGTTTGGTCAGCTAGTAATAAATAAAATACAATTGTAAAACAGCTGTAATACAAACAATAACAACGACAGATATATTAACAGAATAAGATGACTCAGCTTTCTGATGCAGACAAATAGTGCATATACAAGCTGCGGTTTGGTCAGCTAGTAATAAATAAAATACAATTGTAAAACAGCTGTAATACAAACAATAACTACGACAGATATATTAACAGAATAAGATGACTCAGCTCTCTGATGCAGACAAATAGTGCACATACAAGCTGCGGTTTGGTCAGCTAGTAATAAATAAAATACAATTGTGAAACAGCTGTAATACAAACAATAACAATGACAGACGTATTAACAGAATAAGATGACTCAGCTCTCTGATGCAGACAAATAGTGCATATACAAGCTGCGGTTTGGTCAGCTAGTAATAAATAAAATACAATTGTAAAACAGCTGTAATACAAACAATAACAACGACAGATATATTAACAGAATAAGATGACTCAGCTTTCTGATGCAGACAAATAGTGCATATACAAGCTGCGGTTTGGTCAACTAGTAATAAATAAAATACAATTGTGAAACAGCTGTAATACAAACAATAACAACGACAAATATATTAACAGAATAAGATGACTCAGCTCTCTGATGCAGACAAATAGTGCATATACAAGCTGCGGTTTGGTCAGCTAGTAATAAATAAAATACAATTGTGAAACAGCTGTAATACAAACAATAACAATGACAGATATATTAACAGAAAAAGATGACTCAGCTCTCTGATGCAGACAAATATTGCACATACAAACTGCGGTTTGGTCAGCTAGTAATAAATAAAATACAATTGTAGAACAGCTGTAATACAAACAATAACAACAACAGATATATTAACAGAATAAGATGACTCAGCTTTCTGATGCAGACAAATAGTGCATATACAAGCTGCGGTTTGGTCAGCTAGTAATAAATAAAATACAATTGTGAAACAGCTGTAATACAAACAATAACAATGACAGATGTATTAACAGAATAAAATGACTCAGCTCTCTGATGCAGACAAATAGTGCATATACAAGCTGTGAATTGGTCAGCTAGTAATAAATAAAATACAATTGTAAAACAGCTGTAATACAAACAATAACAACGACAGATATATTAACAGAATAAGATGACTCAGCTTTCTGATGCAGACAAATAGTGCATATACAAGCTGCGGTTTGGTCAGCTAGTAATAAATAAAATACATTTGTGAAACAGCTGTATTACAAACAATAACTACGACAGATATATTAACAGAATAAGATGACTCAGCTCTCTGATGCAGACAAATAGTGCACATAAAAGCTGCGGTTTGGTCAGCTAGTAATAAATAAAATACAATTGTGAAACAGCTGTAATACAAACAATAACAATGACAGACGTATTAACAGAATAAGATGACTCAGCTCTCTGATGCAGACAAATAGTGCATATACAAGCTGTGGTTTGGTCAGCTAGTAATAAATAAAATACAATTGTAAAACAGCTGTAATACAAACAATAACAACGACAGATATATTAACAGAATAAGATGACTCAGCTTTCTGATGCAGACAAATAGTGCATATACAAGCTGCGGTTTGGTCAACTAGTAATAAATAAAATACAATTGTGAAACAGCTGTAATACAAACAATAACAACGACAGATATATTAACAGAATAAGATGACTCAGCTCTCTGATGCAGACAAATAGTGCATATACAAGCTGCGGTTTGGTCAGCTAGTAATAAATAAAATACAATTGTGAAACAGCTGTAATACAAACAATAACAACGACAGATATATTAACAGAATAAGATGACTCAGCTCTCTGATGCAGACAAATAGTGCATATACAAGCAGCGGTTTGGTCAGCTAGCAATAAATAAAATACAATTGTAAAACAGCTGTAATACAAACAATAACAAAGACAGATATATTAACAGAATAAGATGACTCAGCTTTCTGATGCAGACAAATAGTGCATATACAAGCTGCGGTTTGGTCAGCTAGTAATAAATAAAATACAATTGTGAAACAGCTGTAATACAAACAATAACAACGACAGATATATTAACAGAATAAGATGACTCAGCTCTCTGATGCAGACAAATAGTGCACATACAAGCTACGGTTTGGTCAGCTAGTAATAACTAAATACAATTGTGAAACAGCTGTAATACAAACAATAACAACGACAGATATATTAATAGAATAAGATGACTCAGCTCTCTGATGCAGACAAATAGTGCATATACAAGCAGCGGTTTGGTCAGCTAGCAATAAATAAAATACAATTGTAAAACAGCTGTAATACAAACAATAACAAAGACAGATGTATTAACAGAATAAGATGACTCAGCTCTCTGATGCAGACAAATAGTGCATATACAAGCTGCGGTTTGGTCAGCTAGTAATAAATAAAATACAATTGTAAAACAGCTGTAATACAAACAATAACAACGACAAATATATTAACAGAATAAGATGACTCAGCTCTCTGATGCAGACAAATAGTGCATATACAAGCTGCGGTTTGGTCAGCTAGTAATAAATAAAATACAATTGTGAAACAGCTGTAATACAAACAATAACAACGACAGATATATTAACAGAATAAGATGACTCAGCTCTCTGATGCAGACAAATAGTGCATATACAAGCAGCGGTTTGGTCAGCTAGCAATAAATAAAATACAATTGTAAAACAGCTGTAATACAAACAATACCAAAGACAGATATATTAACAGAATAAGATGACTCAGCTTTCTGATGCAGACAAATAGTGCATATACAAGCTGCGGCTTGGTCAGCTAGTAATAAATAAAATACAATTGTGAAACAGCTGTAATACAAACAATAACAACGACAGATATATTAACAGAATAAGATGACTCAGCTTTCTGATGCAGACAAATAGTGCATATACAAGCTGCGGTTTGGTCAGCTAGTAATAAATAAAATACAATTGTAAAACAGCTGTAATACAAACAATAACAACGACAGATATATTAACAGAATAAGATGACTCAGCTCTCTGATGCAGACAAATAGTGCACATACAAGCTGCGGTTTGGTCAGCTAGTAATAAATAAAATACAACTGTGAAACAGCTATAATACAAACAATAACAATGACAAATGTATTAACACAATAAGATGACTCAGCTCTCTGATGCAGACAAATAGTGCATATACAAGCAGCGGTTTGGTCAGCTAGCAATAAATAAAATACAATTGTGAAACAGCTGTAATACAAACAATAACTACGACAGATATATTAACAGAATAAGATGACTCAGCTCTCTGATGCAGACAAATAGTGCACATACAAGCTGCGGTTTGGTCAGCTAGTAATAAATAAAATACAATTGTGAAACAGCTGTAATACAAACAATAACAATGACAGACGTATTAACAGAATAAGATGACTCAGCTCTCTGATGCAGACAAATAGTGCATATACAAGCTGCGGTTTGGTAAACTAGTAATAAATAAAATACAATTGTGAAACAGCTGTAATACAAACAATAACAACGACAGATATATTAAAAGAATAAGATGACTCAGCTCTCTGATGCAGACAAATAGTGCATATACAAGCTGCGGTTTGCTTAGCTAGTAATAAATAAAATACAATTGTGAAACAGCTGTAATACAAACAATAACAATGACAGATGTATTAACAGAATAAGATGACTCAGCTCTCTGATGCAGACAAATAGTGCATATACAAGCTGCGGTTTGGTCAGCTAGTAATAAATAAAATACAATTGTAAAACAGCTGTAATACAAACAATAACAACGACAGATATATTAACAGAATAGGATGACTCAGCTTTCTGATGCAGACAGATAGTGCATATACAAGCTGCGGTTTGGTCAACTAGTAATAAATAAAATACAATTGTGAAACAGTTGTAATACAAACAATAACAACGACAGATATATTAACAGAATAAGATGACTCAGCTCTCTGATGCAGACAAATAGTGCACATACAAGCTGCGGTTTGGTCAGCTAGTAATAAATAAAATACAATTGTGAAACAGCTGTAATACAAACAATAACTACGACAGATATATTAACAGAATAAGATGACTCAGCTCTCTGATGCAGACAAATAGTGCACATACAAGCTGCGGTTTGGTCAGCTAGTAATAAATAAAAACAATTGTGAAACAGCTGTAATACAAACAATAACAATGACAGACGTATTAACAGAATAAGATGACTCAGCTCTCTGATGCAGACAAATAGTGCATATACAAGCTGTGGTTTGGTCAGCTAGTAATAAATAAAATACAATTGTAAAACAGCTGTAATACAAACAATAACAACGACAGACGTATTAACAGAATAAGATGACTCAGCTCTCTGATGCAGACAAATAGTGCATATACAAGCTGCGGTTTGGTAAACTAGTAATAAATAAAATACAATTGTGAAACAGCTGTAATACAAACAATAACAACGACAGATACATTAACAGAATAAGATGACTCAGCTTTCTGATGCAGACAAATAGTGCATATACAAGCTGCGGTTTGGTAAACTAGTAATAAATAAAATACAATTGTGAAACAGCTGTAATACAAACAATAACAACGACAGATATATTAACAGAATAAGATGACTCAGCTCTCTGATGCAGACAAATAGTGCATATACAAGCTGCGGTTTGGTCAGCTAGTAATAAATAAAATACAATTGTGAAACAGCTGTAATACAAACAATAACAATGACAGATGTATTAACAGAATAAGATGACTCAGCTCTCTGATGCAGACAAATAGTGCATATACAAGCTGCGGTTTGGTCAGCTAGTAATAAATAAAATACAATTGTAAAACAGCTGTAATACAAACAATAACAACGACAGATATATTAACAGAATAGGATGACTCAGCTTTCTGATGCAGACAGATAGTGCATATACAAGCTGCGGTTTGGTCAACTAGTAATAAATAAAATACAATTGTGAAACAGTTGTAATACAAACAATAACAACGACAGATATATTAACAGAATAAGATGACTCAGCTCTCTGATGCAGACAAATAGTGCATATACAAGCTGCGGTTTGGTCAGCTAGTAATAAATAAAATACAATTGTGAAACAGCTGTAATACAAACAATAACTACGACAGATATATTAACAGAATAAGATGACTCAGCTCTCTGATGCAGACAAATAGTGCACATACAAGCTGCGGTTTGGTCAGCTAGTAATAAATAAAATACAATTGTGAAACAGCTGTAATACAAACAATAACAATGACAGACGTATTAACAGAATAAGATGACTCAGCTCTCTGATGCAGACAAATAGTGCATATACAAGCTGTGGTTTGGTCAGCTAGTAATAAATAAAATACAATTGTAAAACTGCTGTAATACAAACAATAACAACGACAGATATATTAACAGAATAAGATGACTCAGCTTTCTGATGCAGACAAATAGTGCATATACAAGCTGCGGTTTGGTAAACTAGTAATAAATAAAATACAATTGTGAAACAGCTGTAATACAAACAATAACAACGACAGATATATTAACAGAATAAGATGACTCAGCTCTCTGATGCAGACAAATAGTGCATATACAAGCTGCGGTTTGGTCAGCTAGTAATAAATAAAATACAATTGTAAAACAGCTGTAATACAAACAGTAACAACGACAGATATATTAACAGAATAAGATGACTCAGCTCTCTGATGCAGACAAATAGTGCACATACAAGCTGCGGTTTGGTCAGCTAGTAATAAATAAAATACAATTGTAGAACAGCTGTAATACAAACAATAACAACAACAGATATATTAACAGAATAAGATGACTCAGCTTTCTGATGCAGACAAATAGTGCATATACAAGCTGCGGTTTGGTCAGCTAGTAATAAATAAAATACAATTGTGAAACAGCTGTAATACAAACAATAACTACGACAGATATATTAACAGAATAAGATGACTCAGCTCTCTGATGCAGACAAATAGTGCATATACAAGCTGCGGTTTTGTCAGCTAGTAATAAATAAAATACAACTGTGAAACAGCTATAATACAAACAATAACAATGACAAATGTATTAACACAATAAGATGACTCAGCTCTCTGATGCAGACAAATAGTGCATATACAAGCAGCGGTTTGGTCAGCTAGCAATAAATAAAATACAATTGTGAAACAGCTGTAATACAAACAATAACTACGACAGATATATTAACAGAATAAGATGACTCAGCTCTCTGATGCAGACAAATAGTGCACATACAAGCTGCGGTTTGGTCAGCTAGTAATAAATAAAATACAATTGTGAAACAGCTGTAATACAAACAATAACAATGACAGACGTATTAACAGAATAAGATGACTCAGCTCTCTGATGCAGACAAATAGTGCATATACAAGCTGCGGTTTGGTCAGCTAGTAATAAAGAAAATACAATTGTGAAACAGCTGTAATACAAACAATAACAATGACAGATACATTAACAGAATAAGATGACTCAGCTCTCTGATGCAGACAAATAGTGCACATTCAAACTGCGGTTTGGTCAGCTAGTAATAAATAAAATACAATTGTAGAACAGCTGTAATACAAACAATAACAACAACAGATATATTAACAGAATAAGATGACTCAGCTTTCTGATGCAGACAAATAGTGCATATACAAGCTGCGGTTTGGTCAGCTAGTAATAAATAAAATACAATTGTGAAACAGCTGTAATACAAACAATAACAATGACAGATGTATTAACAGAATAAGATGACTCAGCTCTCTGATGCAGACAAATAGTGCATGTACAAGCTGTGGTTTGGTCAGCTAGTAATAAATAAAATACAATTGTAAAACAGCTGTAATACAAACAATAACAACGACAGATATATTAACAGAATAAGATGACTCAGCTTTCTGATGCAGACAAATAGTGCATATACAAGCTGCGGTTTGGTCAGCTAGTAATAAATAAAATACAATTGTGAAACAGCTGTAATACAAACAATAACTACGACAGATAATTTAACAGAATAAGATGACTCAGCTCTCTGATGCAGACAAATAGTGCACATACAAGCTGCGGTTTGGTCAGCTAGTAATAAATAAAATACAATTTTGAAACAGCTGTTATACAAACAATAACAATGACAGATGTATTAACAGAATAAGATGACTCAGCTCTCTGATGCAGACAAATAGTGCATATACAAGCTGCGGTTTGGTCAGCTAGTAATAAATAAAATACAATTGTAAAACAGCTGTAATACAAACAATAACAACGACAGATATATTAACAGAATAAGATGACTCAGCTTTCTAATGCAGACAGATAGTGCATATACAAGCTGCGGTTTGGTCAACTAGTAATAAATAAAATACAATTGTGAAACAGTTGTAATACAAACAATAACAACGACAGATATATTAACAGAATAAGATGACTCAGCTCTCTGATGCAGACAAATAGTGCATATACAAGCTGCGGTTTGGTCAGCTAGTAATAAATAAAATACAATTGTGAAACAGCTGTAATACAAACAATAACTACGACAGATATATTAACAGAATAAGATGACTCAGCTCTCTGATGCAGACAAATAGTGCACATACAAGCTGCGGTTTGGTCAGCTAGTAATAAATAAAATACAATTGTGAAACAGCTGTAATACAAACAATAACAATGACAGACGTATTAACAGAATAAGATGACTCAGCTCTCTGATGCAGACAAATAGTGCATATACAAGCTGTGGTTTGGTCAGCTAGTAATAAATAAAATACAATTGTAAAACAGCTGTAATACAAACAATAACAACGACAGATATATTAACAGAATAAGATGACTCAGCTTTCTGATGCAGACAAATAGTGCATATACAAGCTGCGGTTTGGTCAACTAGTAATAAATAAAATACAATTGTGAAACAGCTGTAATACAAACAATAACAACGACAAATATATTAACAGAATAAGATGACTCAGCTCTCTGATGCAGACAAATAGTGCATATACAAGCTGCGGTTTGGTCAGCTAGTAATAAATAAAATACAATTGTGAAACAGCTGTTATACAAACAATAACAACGACAGATATATTAACAGAATAAGATGACTCAGCTCTCTGATGCAGACAAATAGTGCATATACAAGCAGCGGTTTGGTCAGCTAGCAATAAATAAAATACAATTGTAAAACAGCTGTAATACAAACAATAACAAAGACAGATATATTAACAGAATAAGATAACTCAGCTTTCTGATGCAGACAAATAGTGCATATACAAGCTGCGGCTTGGTCAGCTAGTAATAAATAAAATACAATTGTGAAACAGCTGTAATACAAACAATAACAACGACAGATATATTAACAGAATAAGATGACTCAGCTCTCTGATGCAGACAAATAGTGCACATACAAGCTGCGGTTTGGTCAGCTAGTAATAACTAAATACAATTGTGAAACAGCTGTAATACAAACAATAACAACGACAGATATATTAATAGAATAAAATGACTCAGACCTCTGATGCAGACAAATAGTGCATATACAAGCAGCGGTTTGGTCAGCTAGCAATAAATGAAATACAATTGTAAAACAGCTGTAATACAAACAATAACAAAGACAGATATATTAACAGAATAAGATGACTCAGCTTTCTGATGCAGACAAATAGTGCATATACAAGCTGCGGCTTGGTCAGCTAGTATTAAATAAAACACAATTGTGAAACAGCTGTAATACAAACAATAACAACGACAGATATATTAACAGAATAAGATGACTCAGCTTTCTGATGCAGAAAAATAGTGCATATACAAGCTGCGGTTTGGTCAGCTAGTAATAAATAAAATACAATTGTAAAACAGCTGTAATACAAACAGTAACAACGACAGATATATTAACAGAATAAGATGACTCAGCTCTCTGATGCAGACAAATAGTGCACATACAAGCTGCGGTTTGGTCAGCTAGTAATAAATAAAATACAATTGTAGAACAGCTGTAATACAAACAAAAACAACAACAGATATATTAACAGAATAAGATGACTCAGCTTTCTGATGCAGACAAATAGTGCATATACAAGCTGCGGTTTGGTCAGCTAGTAATAAATAAAATACAATTGTGAAACAGCTGTAATACAAACAATAACAATGACAGATGTATTAACAGAATAAGATGACTCAGCTCTCTGATGCAGACAAATAGTGCATATACAAGCTGTGGTTTGGTCAGCTAGTAATAAATAAAATACAATTGTAAAACAGCTGTAATACAAACAATAACAACGACAGATATATTAACAGAATAAGATGACTCAGCTTTCTGATGCAGACAAATAGTGCATATACAAGCTGCGGTTTGGTCAGCTAGTAATAAATAAAATACAATTGTGAAACAGCTGTAATACAAACAATAACTACGACAGATATATTAACAGAATAAGATGACTCAGCTCTCTGATGCAGACAAATAGTGCACATACAAGCTGCGGTTTGGTCAGCTAGTAATAAATAAAATACAATTGTGAAACAGCTGTAATACAAACAATAACAATGACAGACGTATTAACAGAATAAGATGACTCAGCTCTCTGATGCAGACAAATAGTGCATATACAAGCTGCGGTTTGGTCAGCTAGTAATAAATAAAATACAATTGTAAAACAGCTGTAATACAAACAATAACAACGACAGATATATTAACAGAATAAGATGACTCAGCTTTCTGATGCAGACAAATAGTGCATATACAAGCTGCGGTTTGGTCAACTAGTAATAAATAAAATACAATTGTGAAACAGCTGTAATACAAACAATAACAACGACAGATATATTAACAGAATAAGATGACTCAGCTCTCTGATGCAGACAAATAGTGCATATACAAGCTGCGGTTTGGTCAGCTAGTAATAAATAAAATACAATTGTGAAACAGCTGTAATACAAACAATAACAACGACAGATATATTAACAGAATAAGATGACTCAGCTCTCTGATGCAGACAAATAGTGCATATACAAGCTGCAGTTTGGTCAGCTAGTAATAAATAAAATACAATTGTGAAACAGCTGTAATACAAACAATAACAATTACAGATGTATTAACAGAATAAGATGACTCAGCTCTCTGATGCAGACAAATAGTGCATATACAAGCTGCGGTTTGGTCAGCTAGTAATAAATAAAATACAATTGTAAAACAGCTGTAATACAAACAATAACAACAACAGATATATTAACAGAATAAGATGACTCAGCTTTCTGATGCAGACAGATAGTGCATATACAAGCTGCGGTTTGGTCAACTAGTAATAAATAAAATACAATTGTGAAACAGTTGTAATACAAACAATAACAACGACAGATATATTAACAGAATAAGATGACTCAGCTCTCTGATGCAGACAAATAGTGCATATACAAGCTGCGGTTTGGTCAGCTAAAAATAAATAAAATACAATTGTGAAACAGCTGTAATACAAACAATAACAACGACAGATATATTAACAGAATAAGATGACTCAGCTCTCTGATGCAGACAAATAGTGCATATACAAGCTGCGGTTTGGTCAGCTAGTAATAAATAAAATACAATTGTGAAACAGCTGTAATACAAACAATAACAATTACAGATGTATTAACAGAATAAGATGACTCAGCTCTCTGATGCAGACAAATAGTGCATATACAAGCTGCGGTTTGGTCAGCTAGTAATAAATAAAATACAATTGTAAAACAGCTGTAATACAAACAATAACAACGACAGATATATTAACAGAATAAGATGACTCAGCTTTCTGATGCAGACAAATAGTGCATATACAAGCTGCGGCTTGGTCAGCTAGTAATAAATAAAATACAATTGTGAAACAGCTGTAATACAAACAATAACAACGACAGATATATTAACAGAATAAGATGACTCAGCTTTCTGATGCAGACAAATAGTGCATATACAAGCTGCGGTTTGGTCAGCTAGTAATAAATAAAATACAATTGTAAAACAGCTGTAATACAAACAATAACAACGACAGATATATTAACAGAATAAGATGACTCAGCTCTCTGATGCAGACAAATAGTGCACATACAAGCTGCGGTTTGGTCAGCTAGTAATAAATAAAATACAACTGTGAAACAGCTATAATACAAACAATAACAATGACAAATGTATTAACACAATAAGATGACTCAGCTCTCTGATGCAGACAAATAGTGCATATACAAGCAGCGGTTTGGTCAGCTAGCAATAAATAAAATACAATTGTGAAACAGCTGTAATACAAACAATAACTACGACAGATATATTAACAGAATAAGATGACTCAGCTCTCTGATGCAGACAAATAGTGCACATACAAGCTGCGGTTTGGTCAGCTAGTAATAAATAAAATACAATTGTGAAACAGCTGTAATACAAACAATAACAATGACAGACGTATTAACAGAATAAGATGACTCAGCTCTCTGATGCAGACAAATAGTGCATATACAAGCTGCGGTTTGGTAAACTAGTAATAAATAAAATACAATTGTGAAACAGCTGTAATACAAACAATAACAACGACAGATATATTAAAAGAATAAGATGACTCAGCTCTCTGATGCAGACAAATAGTGCATATACAAGCTGCGGTTTGCTTAGCTAGTAATAAATAAAATACAATTGTGAAACAGCTGTAATACAAACAATAACTACGACAGATTTATTAACAGAATAAGATGACTCAGCTCTCTGATGCAGACAAATAGTGCATATACAAGCTGCGGTTTGGTCAGCTAGTAATAAATAAAATACAATTGTAAAACAGCTGTAATACAAACAATAACAACGACAGATATATTAACAGAATAGGATGACTCAGCTTTCTGATGCAGACAGATAGTGCATATACAAGCTGCGGTTTGGTCAACTAGTAATAAATAAAATACAATTGTGAAACAGTTGTAATACAAACAATAACAACGACAGATATATTAACAGAATAAGATGACTCAGCTCTCTGATGCAGACAAATAGTGCACATACAAGCTGCGGTTTGGTCAGCTAGTAATAAATAAAATACAATTGTGAAACAGCTGTAATACAAACAATAACTACGACAGATATATTAACAGAATAAGATGACTCAGCTCTCTGATGCAGACAAATAGTGCACATACAAGCTGCGGTTTGGTCAGCTAGTAATAAATAAAAACAATTGTGAAACAGCTGTAATACAAACAATAACAATGACAGACGTATTAACAGAATAAGATGACTCAGCTCTCTGATGCAGACAAATAGTGCATATACAAGCTGTG
Organism: Philereme vetulata; assembly: GCA_918857605.2. Lineage (NCBI taxonomy): Eukaryota > Metazoa > Arthropoda > Insecta > Lepidoptera > Geometridae > Philereme > Philereme vetulata. The sequence continues at coordinate 6,570,499 of OU975476.1, forward strand.
GTTTGGTCAGCTAGTAATAAATAAAATACAATTGTAAAACAGCTGTAATACAAACAATAACAACGACAGACGTATTAACAGAATAAGATGACTCAGCTCTCTGATGCAGACAAATAGTGCATATACAAGCTGCGGTTTGGTAAACTAGTAATAAATAAAATACAATTGTGAAACAGCTGTAATACAAACAATAACAACGACAGATACATTAACAGAATAAGATGACTCAGCTTTCTGATGCAGACAAATAGTGCATATACAAGCTGCGGTTTGGTAAACTAGTAATAAATAAAATACAATTGTGAAACAGCTGTAATACAAACAATAACAACGACAGATATATTAACAGAATAAGATGACTCAGCTCTCTGATGCAGACAAATAGTGCATATACAAGCTGCGGTTTGGTCAGCTAGTAATAAATAAAATACAATTGTGAAACAGCTGTAATACAAACAATAACAATGACAGATGTATTAACAGAATAAGATGACTCAGCTCTCTGATGCAGACAAATAGTGCATATACAAGCTGCGGTTTGGTCAGCTAGTAATAAATAAAATACAATTGTAAAACAGCTGTAATACAAACAATAACAACGACAGATATATTAACAGAATAGGATGACTCAGCTTTCTGATGCAGACAGATAGTGCATATACAAGCTGCGGTTTGGTCAACTAGTAATAAATAAAATACAATTGTGAAACAGTTGTAATACAAACAATAACAACGACAGATATATTAACAGAATAAGATGACTCAGCTCTCTGATGCAGACAAATAGTGCATATACAAGCTGCGGTTTGGTCAGCTAGTAATAAATAAAATACAATTGTGAAACAGCTGTAATACAAACAATAACTACGACAGATATATTAACAGAATAAGATGACTCAGCTCTCTGATGCAGACAAATAGTGCATATACAAGCTGCGGTTTGGTCAGCTAGTAATAAATAAAATACAATTGTGAAACAGCTGTAATACAAACAATAACAATGACAGACGTATTAACAGAATAAGATGACTCAGCTCTCTGATGCAGACAAATAGTGCATATACAAGCTGTGGTTTGGTCAGCTAGTAATAAATAAAATACAATTGTAAAACAGCTGTAATACAAACAATAACAACGACAGATATATTAACAGAATAAGATGACTCAGCTTTCTGATGCAGACAAATAGTGCATATACAAGCTGCGGTTTGGTAAACTAGTAATAAATAAAATACAATTGTGAAACAGCCGTAATACAAACAATAACAACGACAGATATATTAACAGAATAAGATGACTCAGCTCTCTGATGCAGACAAATAGTGCATATACAAGCTGCGGTTTGGTCAGCTAGTAATAAATAAAATACAATTGTAAAACAGCTGTAATACAAACAGTAACAACGACAGATATATTAACAGAATAAGATGACTCAGCTCTCTGATGCAGACAAATAGTGCACATACAAGCTGCGGTTTGGTCAGCTAGTAATAAATAAAATACAATTGTAGAACAGCTGTAATACAAACAATAACAACAACAGATATATTAACAGAATAAGATGACTCAGCTTTCTGATGCAGACAAATAGTGCATATACAAGCTGCGGTTTGGTCAGCTAGTAATAAATAAAATACAATTGTGAAACAGCTGTAATACAAACAATAACTACGACAGATATAATAACAGAATAAGATGACTCAGCTCTCTGATGCAGACAAATAGTGCATATACAAGCTGCGGTTTTGTCAGCTAGTAATAAATAAAATACAACTGTGAAACAGCTATAATACAAACAATAACAATGACAAATGTATTAACACAATAAGATGACTCAGCTCTCTGATGCAGACAAATAGTGCATATACAAGCAGCGGTTTGGTCAGCTAGCAATAAATAAAATACAATTGTAAAACAGCTGTAATACAAACAATAACTACGACAGATATATTAACAGAATAAGATGACTCAGCTCTCTGATGCAGACAAATAGTGCACATACAAGCTGCGGTTTGGTCAGCTAGTAATAAATAAAATACAATTGTGAAACAGCTGTAATACAAACAATAACAATGACAGACGTATTAACAGAATAAGATGACTCAGCTCTCTGATGCAGACAAATAGTGCATATACAAGCTGCGGTTTGGTCAGCTAGTAATAAAGAAAATACAATTGTGAAACAGCTGTAATACAAACAATAACAATGACAGATACATTAACAGAATAAGATGACTCAGCTCTCTGATGCAGACAAATAGTGCACATTCAAACTGCGGTTTGGTCAGCTAGTAATAAATAAAATACAATTGTAGAACAGCTGTAATACAAACAATAACAACAACAGATATATTAACAGAATAAGATGACTCAGCTTTCTGATGCAGACAAATAGTGCATATACAAGCTGCGGTTTGGTCAGCTAGTAATAAATAAAATACAATTGTGAAACAGCTGTAATACAAACAATAACAATGACAGATGTATTAACAGAATAAGATGACTCAGCTCTCTGATGCAGACAAATAGTGCATGTACAAGCTGTGGTTTGGTCAGCTAGTAATAAATAAAATACAATTGTAAAACAGCTGTAATACAAACAATAACAACGACAGATATATTAACAGAATAAGATGACTCAGCTTTCTGATGCAGACAAATAGTGCATATACAAGCTGCGGTTTGGTCAGCTAGTAATAAATAAAATACAATTGTGAAACAGCTGTAATACAAACAATAACTACGACAGATATTTTAACAGAATAAGATGACTCAGCTCTCTGATGCAGACAAATAGTGCACATACAAGCTGCGGTTTGGTCAGCTAGTAATAAATAAAATACAATTTTGAAACAGCTGTTATACAAACAATAACAATGACAGATGTATTAACAGAATAAGATGACTCAGCTCTCTGATGCAGACAAATAGTGCATATACAAGCTGCGGTTTGGTCAGCTAGTAATAAATAAAATACAATTGTAAAACAGCTGTAATACAAACAATAACAACGACAGATATATTAACAGAATAAGATGACTCAGCTTTCTAATGCAGACAGATAGTGCATATACAAGCTGCGGTTTGGTCAACTAGTAATAAATAAAATACAATTGTGAAACAGTTGTAATACAAACAATAACAACGACAGATATATTAACAGAATAAGATGACTCAGCTCTCTGATGCAGACAAATAGTGCATATACAAGCTGCGGTTTGGTCAGCTAGTAATAAATAAAATACAATTGTGAAACAGCTGTAATACAAACAATAACTACGACAGATATATTAACAGAATAAGATGACTCAGCTCTCTGATGCAGACAAATAGTGCACATACAAGCTGCGGTTTGGTCAGCTAGTAATAAATAAAATACAATTGTGAAACAGCTGTAATACAAACAATAACAATGACAGACGTATTAACAGAATAAGATGACTCAGCTCTCTGATGCAGACAAATAGTGCATATACAAGCTGTGGTTTGGTCAGCTAGTAATAAATAAAATACAATTGTAAAACAGCTGTAATACAAACAATAACAACGACAGATATATTAACAGAATAAGATGACTCAGCTTTCTGATGCAGACAAATAGTGCATATACAAGCTGCGGTTTGGTCAACTAGTAATAAATAAAATACAATTGTGAAACAGCTGTAATACAAACAATAACAACGACAAATATATTAACAGAATAAGATGACTCAGCTCTCTGATGCAGACAAATAGTGCATATACAAGCTGCGGTTTGGTCAGCTAGTAATAAATAAAATACAATTGTGAAACAGCTGTTATACAAACAATAACAACGACAGATATATTAACAGAATAAGATGACTCAGCTCTCTGATGCAGACAAATAGTGCATATACAAGCAGCGGTTTGGTCAGCTAGCAATAAATAAAATACAATTGTAAAACAGCTGTAATACAAACAATAACAAAGACAGATATATTAACAGAATAAGATAACTCAGCTTTCTGATGCAGACAAATAGTGCATATACAAGCTGCGGCTTGGTCAGCTAGTAATAAATAAAATACAATTGTGAAACAGCTGTAATACAAACAATAACAACGACAGATATATTAACAGAATAAGATGACTCAGCTCTCTGATGCAGACAAATAGTGCACATACAAGCTGCGGTTTGGTCAGCTAGTAATAACTAAATACAATTGTGAAACAGCTGTAATACAAACAATAACAACGACAGATATATTAATAGAATAAAATGACTCAGACCTCTGATGCAGACAAATAGTGCATATACAAGCAGCGGTTTGGTCAGCTAGCAATAAATGAAATACAATTGTAAAACAGCTGTAATACAAACAATAACAAAGACAGATATATTAACAGAATAAGATGACTCAGCTTTCTGATGCAGACAAATAGTGCATATACAAGCTGCGGCTTGGTCAGCTAGTATTAAATAAAACACAATTGTGAAACAGCTGTAATACAAACAATAACAACGACAGATATATTAACAGAATAAGATGACTCAGCTTTCTGATGCAGACAAATAGTGCATATACAAGCTGCGGTTTGGTCAGCTAGTAATAAATAAAATACAATTGTAAAACAGCTGTAATACAAACAGTAACAACGACAGATATATTAACAGAATAAGATGACTCAGCTCTCTGATGCAGACAAATAGTGCACATACAAGCTGCGGTTTGGTCAGCTAGTAATAAATAAAATACAATTGTAGAACAGCTGTAATACAAACAAAAACAACAACAGATATATTAACAGAATAAGATGACTCAGCTTTCTGATGCAGACAAATAGTGCATATACAAGCTGCGGTTTGGTCAGCTAGTAATAAATAAAATACAATTGTGAAACAGCTGTAATACAAACAATAACAATGACAGATGTATTAACAGAATAAGATGACTCAGCTCTCTGATGCAGACAAATAGTGCATATACAAGCTGTGGTTTGGTCAGCTAGTAATAAATAAAATACAATTGTAAAACAGCTGTAATACAAACAATAACAACGACAGATATATTAACAGAATAAGATGACTCAGCTTTCTGATGCAGACAAATAGTGCATATACAAGCTGCGGTTTGGTCAGCTAGTAATAAATAAAATACAATTGTGAAACAGCTGTAATACAAACAATAACTACGACAGATATATTAACAGAATAAGATGACTCAGCTCTCTGATGCAGACAAATAGTGCACATACAAGCTGCGGTTTGGTCAGCTAGTAATAAATAAAATACAATTGTGAAACAGCTGTAATACAAACAATAACAATGACAGACGTATTAACAGAATAAGATGACTCAGCTCTCTGATGCAGACAAATAGTGCATATACAAGCTGCGGTTTGGTCAGCTAGTAATAAATAAAATACAATTGTAAAACAGCTGTAATACAAACAATAACAACGACAGATATATTAACAGAATAAGATGACTCAGCTTTCTGATGCAGACAAATAGTGCATATACAAGCTGCGGTTTGGTCAACTAGTAATAAATAAAATACAATTGTGAAACAGCTGTAATACAAACAATAACAACGACAGATATATTAACAGAATAAGATGACTCAGCTCTCTGATGCAGACAAATAGTGCATATACAAGCTGCGGTTTGGTCAGCTAGTAATAAATAAAATACAATTGTGAAACAGCTGTAATACAAACAATAACAACGACAGATATATTAACAGAATAAGATGACTCAGCTCTCTGATGCAGACAAATAGTGCATATACAAGCTGCAGTTTGGTCAGCTAGTAATAAATAAAATACAATTGTGAAACAGCTGTAATACAAACAATAACAATTACAGATGTATTAACAGAATAAGATGACTCAGCTCTCTGATGCAGACAAATAGTGCATATACAAGCTGCGGTTTGGTCAGCTAGTAATAAATAAAATACAATTGTAAAACAGCTGTAATACAAACAATAACAACAACAGATATATTAACAGAATAAGATGACTCAGCTTTCTGATGCAGACAGATAGTGCATATACAAGCTGCGGTTTGGTCAACTAGTAATAAATAAAATACAATTGTGAAACAGTTGTAATACAAACAATAACAACGACAGATATATTAACAGAATAAGATGACTCAGCTCTCTGATGCAGACAAATAGTGCATATACAAGCTGCGGTTTGGTCAGCTAGTAATAAATAAAATACAATTGTGAAACAGCTGTAATACAAACAATAACAACGACAGATATATTAACAGAATAAGATGACTCAGCTCTCTGATGCAGACAAATAGTGCATATACAAGCTGCGGTTTGGTCAGCTAGTAATAAATAAAATACAATTGTGAAACAGCTGTAATACAAACAATAACAATTACAGATGTATTAACAGAATAAGATGACTCAGCTCTCTGATGCAGACAAATAGTGCATATACAAGCTGCGGTTTGGTCAGCTAGTAATAAATAAAATACAATTGTAAAACAGCTGTAATACAAACAATAACAACGACAGATATATTAACAGAATAAGATGACTCAGCTTTCTGATGCAGACAGATAGTGCATATACAAGCTGCGGTTTGGTCAACTAGTAATAAATAAAATACAATTGTGAAACAGTTGTAATACAAACAATAACAACGACAGATATATTAACAGAATAAGATGACTCAGCTTTCTGATGCAGACAAATAGTGCATATACAAGCTGCGGTTTGGTCAGCTAGTAATAAATAAAATACAATTGTAAAACAGCTGTAATACAAACAGTAACAACGACAGATATATTAACAGAATAAGATGACTCAGCTCTCTGATGCAGACAAATAGTGCACATACAAGCTGCGGTTTGGTCAGCTAGTAATAAATAAAATACAATTGTAGAACAGCTGTAATACAAACAAAAACAACAACAGATATATTAACAGAATAAGATGACTCAGCTTTCTGATGCAGACAAATAGTGCATATACAAGCTGCGGTTTGGTCAGCTAGTAATAAATAAAATACAATTGTGAAACAGCTGTAATACAAACAATAACAATGACAGATGTATTAACAGAATAAGATGACTCAGCTCTCTGATGCAGACAAATAGTGCATATACAAGCTGTGGTTTGGTCAGCTAGTAATAAATAAAATACAATTGTAAAACAGCTGTAATACAAACAATAACAACGACAGATATATTAACAGAATAAGATGACTCAGCTTTCTGATGCAGACAAATAGTGCATATACAAGCTGCGGTTTGGTCAGCTAGTAATAAATAAAATACAATTGTGAAACAGCTGTAATACAAACAATAACTACGACAGATATATTAACAGAATAAGATGACTCAGCTCTCTGATGCAGACAAATAGTGCACATACAAGCTGCGGTTTGGTCAGCTAGTAATAAATAAAATACAATTGTGAAACAGCTGTAATACAAACAATAACAATGACAGACGTATTAACAGAATAAGATGACTCAGCTCTCTGATGCAGACAAATAGTGCATATACAAGCTGCGGTTTGGTCAGCTAGTAATAAATAAAATACAATTGTAAAACAGCTGTAATACAAACAATAACAACGACAGATATATTAACAGAATAAGATGACTCAGCTTTCTGATGCAGACAAATAGTGCATATACAAGCTGCGGTTTGGTCAACTAGTAATAAATAAAATACAATTGTGAAACAGCTGTAATACAAACAATAACAACGACAGATATATTAACAGAATAAGATGACTCAGCTTTCTGATGCAGACAGATAGTGCATATACAAGCTGCGGTTTGGTCAACTAGTAATAAATAAAATACAATTGTGAAACAGTTGCAATACAAACAATAACAACGACAGATATATTAACAGAATAAGATGACTCAGCTCTCTGATGCAGACAAATAGTGCATATACAAGCAGCGGTTTGGTCAGCTAGCAATAAATAAAATACAATTGTAAAACAGCTGTAATACAAACAATAACAAAGACAGATATATTAACAGAATAAGATGACTCAGCTTTCTGATGCAGACAAATAGTGCATATACAAGCTGCGGCTTGGTCAGCTAGTAATAAATAAAATACAATTGTGAAACAGCTGTAATACAAACAATAACAACGACAGATATATTAACAGAATAAGATGACTCAGCTTTCTGATGCAGACAAATAGTGCATATACAAGCTGCGGTTTGGTCAGCTAGTAATAAATAAAATACAATTGTAAAACAGCTGTAATACAAACAGTAACAACGACAGATATATTAACAGAATAAGATGACTCAGCTCTCTGATGCAGACAAATAGTGCATATACAAGCTGCGGTTTGGTCAGCTAGTAATAAATAAAATACAATTGTGAAACAGCTGTAATACAAACAATAACAACGACAGATATATTAACAGAATAAGATGACTCAGCTCTCTGATGCAGACAAATAGTGCATATACAAGCTGCGGTTTGGTCAGCTAGTAATAAATAAAATACAATTGTGAAACAGCTGTAATACAAACAATAACTACGACAGATATATTAACAGAATAAGATGACTCAGCTCTCTGATGCAGACAAATAGTGCATATACAAGCTGCGGTATGGTCAGCTAGTAATAAATAAAATACAATTGTAAATCAGCTGTAATACAAACAATAACAACGACAGATATATTAACAGAATAAGATGACTCAGCTTTCTGATGCAGACAGATAGTGCATATACAAGCTGCGGTTTGGTCAACTAGTACTAAATAAAATACAATTGTGAAACAGTTGTAATACAAACAATAACAACGACAGATATATTAACAGAATAAGATGACTCAGCTCTCTGATGCAGACAAATAGTGCATATACAAGCTGCGGTTTGGTCAGCTAGTAATAAATAAAATACAATTGTGAAACAGCTGTAATACAAACAATAACTACGACAGATATATTAACAGAATAAGATGACTCAGCTCTCTGATGCAGACAAATAGTGCACATACAAGCTGCGGTTTGGTCAGCTAGTAATAAATAAAATACAATTGTGAAACAGCTGTAATACAAACAATAACAATGACAGACGTATTAACAGAATAAGATGACTCAGCTCTCTGATGCAGACAAATAGTGCATATACAAGCTGCGGTTTGGTCAGCTAGTAATAAATAAAATACAATTGTAAAACAGCTGTAATACAAACAATAACAACGACAGATATATTAACAGAATAAGATGACTCAGCTTTCTGATGCAGACAAATAGTGCATATACAAGCTGCGGTTTGGTCAACTAGTAATAAATAAAATACAATTGTGAAACAGCTGTAATACAAACAATAACAACGACAGATATATTAACAGAATAAGATGACTCAGCTCTCTGATGCAGACAAATAGTGCATATACAAGCTGGGGTTTGGTCAGCTAGTAATAAATAAAATACAATTGTGAAACAGCTGTAATACAAACAATAACAACGACAGATATATTAACAGAATAAGATGACTCAGCTCTCTGATGCAGACAAATAGTGCATATACAAGCTGCGGTTTGGTCAGCTAGTAATAAATAAAATACAATTGTGAAACAGCTGTAATACAAACAATAACAATTACAGATGTATTAACAGAATAAGATGACTCAGCTCTCTGATGCAGACAAATAGTGCATATACAAGCTGCGGTTTGGTCAGCTAGTAATAAATAAAATACAATTGTAAAACAGCTGTAATACAAACAATAACAACGACAGATATATTAACAGAATAAGATGACTCAGCTTTCTGATGCAGACAGATAGTGCATATACAAGCTGCGGTTTGGTCAACTAGTAATAAATAAAATACAATTGTGAAACAGTTGCAATACAAACAATAACAACGACAGATATATTAACAGAATAAGATGACTCAGCTCTCTGATGCAGACAAATAGTGCATATACAAGCAGCGGTTTGGTCAGCTAGCAATAAATAAAATACAATTGTAAAACAGCTGTAATACAAACAATAACAAAGACAGATATATTAACAGAATAAGATGACTCAGCTTTCTGATGCAGACAAATAGTGCATATACAAGCTGCGGCTTGGTCAGCTAGTAATAAATAAAATACAATTGTGAAACAGCTGTAATACAAACAATAACAACGACAGATATATTAACAGAATAAGATGACTCAGCTTTCTGATGCAGACAAATAGTGCATATACAAGCTGCGGTTTGGTCAGCTAGTAATAAATAAAATACAATTGTAAAACAGCTGTAATACAAACAGTAACAACGACAGATATATTAACAGAATAAGATGACTCAGCTCTCTGATGCAGACAAATAGTGCACATACAAGCTGCGGTTTGGTCAGCTAGTAATAAATAAAATACAATTGTAGAACAGCTGTAATACAAACAATAACAACAACAGATATATTAACAGAATAAGATGACTCAGCTTTCTGATGCAGACAAATAGTGCATATACAAGCTGCGGTTTGGTCAGCTAGTAATAAATAAAATACAATTGTGAAACAGCTGTAATACAAACAATAACAATGACAGATGTATTAACAGAATAAGATGACTCAGCTCTCTGATGCAGACAAATAGTGCATATACAAGCTGTGGTTTGGTCAGCTAGTAATAAATAAAATACAATTGTAAAACAGCTGTAATACAAACAATAACAACGACAGATATATTAACAGAATAAGATGACTCAGCTTTCTGATACAGACAAATAGTGCATATACAAGCTGCGGTTTGGTCAGCTAGTAATAAATAAAATACAATTGTGAAACAGCTGTAATACAAACAATAACTACGACAGATATATTAACAGAATAAGATGACTCAGCTCTCTGATGCAGACAAATAGTGCACATACAAGCTGCGGTTTGGTCAGCTAGTAATAAATAAAATACAATTGTGAAACAGCTGTAATACAAACAATAACAACGACAGATATATTAACAGAATAAGATGACTCAGCTTTCTGATGCAGACAAATAGTGCATATACAAGCTGCGGTTTGGTCAGCTAGTAATAAATAAAATACAATTGTAAAACAGCTGTAATACAAACAATAACAAAGACAGATATATTAACAGAATAAGATGACTCAGCTTTCTGATGCAGACAAATAGTGCATATACAAGCTGCGGCTTGGTCAGCTAGTAATAAATAAAATACAATTGTGAAACAGCTGTAATACAAACAATAACAACGACAGATATATTAACAGAATAAGATGACTCAGCTTTCTGATGCAGACAAATAGTGCATATACAAGCTGCGGTTTGGTCAGCTAGTAATAAATAAAATACAATTGTAAAACAGCTGTAATACAAACAGTAACAACGACAGATATATTAACAGAATAAGATGACTCAGCTATCTGATGCAGACAAATAGTGCACATACAAGCTGCGGTTTGGTCAGCTAGTAATAAATAAAATACAATTGTAGAACAGCTGTTATACAAACAATAACAACAACAGATATATTAACAGAATAAGATGACTCAGCTTTCTGATGCAGACAAATAGTGCATATACAAGCTGCGGTTTGGTCAGCTAGTAATAAATAAAATACAATTGTGAAACAGCTGTAATACAAACAATAACAATGACAGATGTATTAACAGAATAAAATGACTCAGCTCTCTGATGCAGACAAATAGTGCATATACAAGCTGTGGTTTGGTCAGCTAGTAATAAATAAAATACAATTGTAAAACAGCTGTAATACAAACAATAACAACGACAGATATATTAACAGAATAAGATGACTCAGCTTTCTGATACAGACAAATAGTGCATATACAAGCTGCGGTTTGGTCAGCTAGTAATAAATAAAATACAATTGTGAAACAGCTGTAATACAAACAATAACTACGACAGATATATTAACAGAATAAGATGACTCAGCTCTCTGATGCAGACAAATAGTGCACATACAAGCTGCGGTTTGGTCAGCTAGTAATAAATAAAATACAATTGTGAAAGAGCTGTAATACAAACAATAACAACGACAGATATATTAACAGAATAAGATGACTCAGCTTTCTGATGCAGACAAATAGTGCATATACAAGCTGCGGTTTGGTCAGCTAGTAATAAATAAAATACAATTGTAAAACAGCTGTAATACAAACAATAACAACGACAGATATATTAACAGAATAAGATGACTCAGCTTTCTGATGCAGACAAATAGTGCATATACAAGCTGCGGTTTGGTCAGCTAGTAATAAATAAAATACAATTGTGAAACAGCTGTAATACAAACAATAACTACGACAGATATATTAACAGAATAAGATGACTCAGCTCTCTGATGCAGACAAATAGTGCACATACAAGCTGCGGTTTGGTCAGCTAGTAATAAATAAAATACAATTGTGAAACAGCTGTAATACAAACAATAACAATGACAGACGTATTAACAGAATAAGATGACTCAGCTCTCTGATGCAGACAAATAGTGCCTATACAAGCTGCGGTTTGGTCAGCTAGTAATAAATAAAATACAATTGTAAAACAGCTGTAATACAAACAATAACAACGACAGATATATTAACAGAATAAGATGACTCAGCTTTCTGATGCAGACAAATAGTGCATATACAAGCTGCGGTTTGGTCAACTAGTAATAAATAAAATACAATTGTGAAACAGCTGTAATACAAACAATAACAACGACAGATATATTAACAGAATAAGATGACTCAGCTCTCTGATGCAGACAAATAGTGCATATACAAGCTGCGGTTTGGTCAGCTAGTAATAAATAAAATACAATTGTGAAACAGCTGTAATACAAACAATAACAACGACAGATATATTAACAGAATAAGATGACTCAGCTCTCTGATGCAGACAAATAGTGCATATACAAGCTGCAGTTTGGTCAGCTAGTAATAAATAAAATACAATTGTGAAACAGCTGTAATACAAACAATAACAATTACAGATGTATTAACAGAATAAGATGACTCAGCTCTCTGATGCAGACAAATAGTGCATATACAAGCTGCGGTTTGGTCAGCTAGTAATAAATAAAATACAATTGTAAAACAGCTGTAATACAAACAATAACAACAACAGATATATTAACAGAATAAGATGACTCAGCTTTCTGATGCAGACAGATAGTGCATATACAAGCTGCGGTTTGGTCAACTAGTAATAAATAAAATACAATTGTGAAACAGTTGTAATACAAACAATAACAACGACAGATATATTAACAGAATAAGATGACTCAGCTCTCTGATGCAGACAAATAGTGCATATACAAGCTGCGGTTTGGTCAGCTAGTAATAAATAAAATACAATTGTGAAACAGCTGTAATACAAACAATAACAACGACAGATATATTAACAGAATAAGATGACTCAGCTCTCTGATGCAGACAAATAGTGCATATACAAGCTGCGGTTTGGTCAGCTAGTAATAAATAAAATACAATTGTGAAACAGCTGTAATACAAACAATAACAACGACAGATATATTAAAAGAATAAGATGACTCAGCTCTCTGATGCAGACAAATAGTGCATATACAAGCTGCGGTTTGCTTAGCTAGTAATAAATAAAATACAATTGTGAAACAGCTGTAATACAAACAATAACAATGACAGATGTATTAACAGAATAAGATGACTCAGCTCTCTGATGCAGACAAATAGTGCATATACAAGCTGCGGTTTGGTCAGCTAGTAATAAATAAAATACAATTGTAAAACAGCTGTAATACAAACAATAACAACGACAGATATATTAACAGAATAGGATGACTCAGCTTTCTGATGCAGACAGATAGTGCATATACAAGCTGCGGTTTGGTCAACTAGTAATAAATAAAATACAATTGTGAAACAGTTGTAATACAAACAATAACAACGACAGATATATTAACAGAATAAGATGACTCAGCTCTCTGATGCAGACAAATAGTGCACATACAAGCTGCGGTTTGGTCAGCTAGTAATAAATAAAATACAATTGTGAAACAGCTGTAATACAAACAATAACTACGACAGATATATTAACAGAATAAGATGACTCAGCTCTTTGATGCAGACAAATAGTGCACATACAAGCTGCGGTTTGGTCAGCTAGTAATAAATAAAAACAATTGTGAAACAGCTGTAATACAAACAATAACAATGACAGACGTATTAACAGAATAAGATGACTCAGCTCTCTGATGCAGACAAATAGTGCATATACAAGCTGTGGTTTGGTCAGCTAGTAATAAATAAAATACAATTGTAAAACAGCTGTAATACAAACAATAACAACGACAGACGTATTAACAGAATAAGATGACTCAGCTCTCTGATGCAGACAAATAGTGCATATACAAGCTGCGGTTTGGTAAACTAGTAATAAATAAAATACAATTGTGAAACAGCTGTAATACAAACAATAACAACGACAGATACATTAACAGAATAAGATGACTCAGCTTTCTGATGCAGACAAATAGTGCATATACAAGCTGCGGTTTGGTAAACTAGTAATAAATAAAATACAATTGTGAAACAGCTGTAATACAAACAATAACAACGACAGATATATTAACAGAATAAGATGACTCAGCTCTCTGATGCAGACAAATAGTGCATATACAAGCTGCGGTTTGGTCAGCTAGTAATAAATAAAATACAATTGTGAAACAGCTGTAATACAAACAATAACAATGACAGATGTATTAACAGAATAAGATGACTCAGCTCTCTGATGCAGACAAATAGTGCATATACAAGCTGCGGTTTGGTCAGCTAGTAATAAATAAAATACAATTGTAAAACAGCTGTAATACAAACAATAACAACGACAGATATATTAACAGAATAGGATGACTCAGCTTTCTGATGCAGACAGATAGTGCATATACAAGCTGCGGTTTGGTCAACTAGTAATAAATAAAATACAATTGTGAAACAGTTGTAATACAAACAATAACAACGACAGATATATTAACAGAATAAGATGACTCAGCTCTCTGATGCAGACAAATAGTGCATATACAAGCTGCGGTTTGGTCAGCTAGTAATAAATAAAATACAATTGTGAAACAGCTGTAATACAAACAATAACTACGACAGATATATTAACAGAATAAGATGACTCAGCTCTCTGATGCAGACAAACAGTGCACATACAAGCTGCGGTTTGGTCAGCTAGTAATAAATAAAATACAATTGTGAAACAGCTGTAATACAAACAATAACAATGACAGACGTATTAACAGAATAAGATGACTCAGCTCTCTGATGCAGACAAATAGTGCATATACAAGCTGTGGTTTGGTCAGCTAGTAATAAATAAAATACAATTGTAAAACAGCTGTAATACAAACAATAACAACGACAGATATATTAACAGAATAAGATGACTCAGCTTTCTGATGCAGACAAATAGTGCATATACAAGCTGCGGTTTGGTAAACTAGTAATAAATAAAATACAATTGTGAAACAGCTGTAATACAAACAATAACAACGACAGATATATTAACAGAATAAGATGACTCAGCTCTCTGATGCAGACAAATAGTGCATATACAAGCTGCGGTTTGGTCAGCTAGTAATAAATAAAATACAATTGTAAAACAGCTGTAATACAAACAGTAACAACGACAGATATATTAACAGAATAAGATGACTCAGCTCTCTGATGCAGACAAATAGTGCACATACAAGCTGCGGTTTGGTCAGCTAGTAATAAATAAAATACAATTGTAGAACAGCTGTAATACAAACAATAACAACAACAGATATATTAACAGAATAAGATGACTCAGCTTTCTGATGCAGACAAATAGTGCATATACAAGCTGCGGTTTGGTCAGCTAGTAATAAATTAAATACAATTGTGAAACAGCTGTAATACAAACAATAACTACGACAGATATATTAACAGAATAAGATGACTCAGCTCTCTGATGCAGACAAATAGTGCATATACAAGCTGCGGTTTTGTCAGCTAGTAATAAATAAAATACAATTGTAAAACAGCTCTAATACAAACAATAACAATGACAGATATATTAACAGCATAAGATGACTCAGCTTTCTGATGCAGACAAATAGTGCATATACAAGCTGCGGTTTGGTCAGCTAGTAATAAATAAAATACAACTGTGAAACAGCTATAATACAAACAATAACAATGACAGATGTATTAACACAATAAGATGACTCAGCTCTCTGATGCAGACAAATAGTGCATATACAAGCAGCGGTTTGGTCAGCTAGCAATAAATAAAATACAATTGTAAAACAGCTGTAATACAAACAATAACAAAGACAGATATATTAACAGAATAAGATGACTCAGCTTTCTGATGCAGGCAAATAGTGCATATACAAGCTGCGGCTAGGTCAGCTAGTATTAAATAAAATACAATTGTGAAACAGCTGTAATGCAAACAATAACAACGACAGATATATTAACAGAATAAGATGACTCAGCTCTCTGATGCAGACAAATAGTGTACATACAAGATGCGGTTTGGTCAGCTAGTAATAAAGAAAATACAATTGTGAAACAGCTGTAATACAAACAATAACAATGACAGATATATTAACAGAATAAGATGACTCAGCTCTCTGATGCAGACAAATAGTGCACATACAAACTGCGGTTTGGTCAGCTAGTAATAAATAAAATACAATTGTAGAACAGCTGTAATACAAACAATAACAACAACAGATATATTAACAGAATAAGATGACTCAGCTTTCTGATGCAGACAAATAGTGCATATACAAGCTGCGGTTTGGTCAGCTAGTAATAAATAAAATACAATTGTGAAACAGCTGTAATACAAACAATAACAATGACAGATGTATTAACAGAATAAGATGACTCAGCTCTCTGATGCAGACAAATAGTGCATATACAAGCTGTGGTTTGGTCAGCTAGTAATAAATAAAATACAATTGTAAAACAGCTGTAATACAAACAATAACAACGACAGATATATTAACAGAATAAGATGACTCAGCTTTCTGATGCAGACAAATAGTGCATATACAAGCTGCGGTTTGGTCAGCTAGTAATAAATAAAATACAATTGTAAAACAGCTGTAATACAAACAATAACTACGACAGATATATTAACAGAATAAGATGACTCAGCTCTCTGATGCAGACAAATAGTGCACATACAAGCTGCGGTTTGGTCAGCTAGTAATAAATAAAATACAATTGTGAAACAGCTGTAATACAAACAATAACAATGACAGACGTATTAACAGAATAAGATGACTCAGCTCTCTGATGCAGACAAATAGTGCATATACAAGCTGCGGTTTGGTCAGCTAGTAATAAATAAAATACAATTGTAAAACAGCTGTAATACAAACAATAACAACGACAGATATATTAACAGAATAAGATGACTCAGCTTTCTGATGCAGACAAATAGTGCATATACAAGCTGCGGTTTGGTCAACTAGTAATAAATAAAATACAATTGTGAAACAGCTGTAATACAAACAATAACAACGACAAATATATTAACAGAATAAGATGACTCAGCTCTCTGATGCAGACAAATAGTGCATATACAAGCTGCGGTTTGGTCAGCTAGTAATAAATAAAATACAATTGTGAAACAGCTGTAATACAAACAATAACAATGACAGATATATTAACAGAAAAAGATGACTCAGCTCTCTGATGCAGACAAATATTGCACATACAAACTGCGGTTTGGTCAGCTAGTAATAAATAAAATACAATTGTAGAACAGCTGTAATACAAACAATAACAACAACAGATATATTAACAGAATAAGATGACTCAGCTTTCTGATGCAGACAAATAGTGCATATACAAGCTGCGGTTTGGTCAGCTAGTAATAAATAAAATACAATTGTGAAACAGCTGTAATACAAACAATAACAATGACAGATGTATTAACAGAATAAAATGACTCAGCTCTCTGATGCAGACAAATAGTGCATATACAAGCTGTGAATTGGTCAGCTAGTAATAAATAAAATACAATTGTAAAACAGCTGTAATACAAACAATAACAACGACAGATATATTAACAGAATAAGATGACTCAGCTTTCTGATGCAGACAAATAGTGCATATACAAGCTGCGGTTTGGTCAGCTAGTAATAAATAAAATACATTTGTGAAACAGCTGTATTACAAACAATAACTACGACAGATATATTAACAGAATAAGATGACTCAGCTCTCTGATGCAGACAAATAGTGCACATAAAAGCTGCGGTTTGGTCAGCTAGTAATAAATAAAATACAATTGTGAAACAGCTGTAATACAAACAATAACAATGACAGACGTATTAACAGAATAAGATGACTCAGCTCTCTGATGCAGACAAATAGTGCATATACAAGCTGTGGTTTGGTCAGCTAGTAATAAATAAAATACAATTGTAAAACAGCTGTAATACAAACAATAACAACGACAGATATATTAACAGAATAAGATGACTCAGCTTTCTGATGCAGACAAATAGTGCATATACAAGCTGCGGTTTGGTCAACTAGTAATAAATAAAATACAATTGTGAAACAGCTGTAATACAAACAATAACAACGACAGATATATTAACAGAATAAGATGACTCAGCTCTCTGATGCAGACAAATAGTGCATATACAAGCTGCGGTTTGGTCAGCTAGTAATAAATAAAATACAATTGTGAAACAGCTGTAATACAAACAATAACAACGACAGATATATTAACAGAATAAGATGACTCAGCTCTCTGATGCAGACAAATAGTGCATATACAAGCAGCGGTTTGGTCAGCTAGCAATAAATAAAATACAATTGTAAAACAGCTGTAATACAAACAATAACAAAGACAGATATATTAACAGAATAAGATGACTCAGCTTTCTGATGCAGACAAATAGTGCATATACAAGCTGCGGCTTGGTCAGCTAGTAATAAATAAAATACAATTGTGAAACAGCTGTAATACAAACAATAACAACGACAGATATATTAACAGAATAAGATGACTCAGCTCTCTGATGCAGACAAATAGTGCACATACAAGCTACGGTTTGGTCAGCTAGTAATAACTAAATACAATTGTGAAACAGCTGTAATACAAACAATAACAACGACAGATATATTAATAGAATAAGATGACTCAGCTCTCTGATGCAGACAAATAGTGCATATACAAGCAGCGGTTTGGTCAGCTAGCAATAAATAAAATACAATTGTAAAACAGCTGTAATACAAACAATAACAAAGACAGATGTATTAACAGAATAAGATGACTCAGCTCTCTGATGCAGACAAATAGTGCATATACAAGCTGCGGTTTGGTCAGCTAGTAATAAATAAAATACAATTGTAAAACAGCTGTAATACAAACAATAACAACGACAAATATATTAACAGAATAAGATGACTCAGCTCTCTGATGCAGACAAATAGTGCATATACAAGCTGCGGTTTGGTCAGCTAGTAATAAATAAAATACAATTGTGAAACAGCTGTAATACAAACAATAACAACGACAGATATATTAACAGAATAAGATGACTCAGCTCTCTGATGCAGACAAATAGTGCATATACAAGCAGCGGTTTGGTCAGCTAGCAATAAATAAAATACAATTGTAAAACAGCTGTAATACAAACAATACCAAAGACAGATATATTAACAGAATAAGATGACTCAGCTTTCTGATGCAGACAAATAGTGCATATACAAGCTGCGGCTTGGTCAGCTAGTAATAAATAAAATACAATTGTGAAACAGCTGTAATACAAACAATAACAACGACAGATATATTAACAGAATAAGATGACTCAGCTTTCTGATGCAGACAAATAGTGCATATACAAGCTGCGGTTTGGTCAGCTAGTAATAAATAAAATACAATTGTAAAACAGCTGTAATACAAACAATAACAACGACAGATATATTAACAGAATAAGATGACTCAGCTCTCTGATGCAGACAAATAGTGCACATACAAGCTGCGGTTTGGTCAGCTAGTAATAAATAAAATACAACTGTGAAACAGCTATAATACAAACAATAACAATGACAAATGTATTAACACAATAAGATGACTCAGCTCTCTGATGCAGACAAATAGTGCATATACAAGCAGCGGTTTGGTCAGCTAGCAATAAATAAAATACAATTGTGAAACAGCTGTAATACAAACAATAACTACGACAGATATATTAACAGAATAAGATGACTCAGCTCTCTGATGCAGACAAATAGTGCACATACAAGCTGCGGTTTGGTCAGCTAGTAATAAATAAAATACAATTGTGAAACAGCTGTAATACAAACAATAACAATGACAGACGTATTAACAGAATAAGATGACTCAGCTCTCTGATGCAGACAAATAGTGCATATACAAGCTGCGGTTTGGTAAACTAGTAATAAATAAAATACAATTGTGAAACAGCTGTAATACAAACAATAACAACGACAGATATATTAAAAGAATAAGATGACTCAGCTCTCTGATGCAGACAAATAGTGCATATATAAGCTGCGGTTTGCTTAGCTAGTAATAAATAAAATACAATTGTGAAACAGCTGTAATACAAACAATAACAATGACAGATGTATTAACAGAATAAGATGACTCAGCTCTCTGATGCAGACAAATAGTGCATATACAAGCTGCGGTTTGGTCAGCTAGTAATAAATAAAATACAATTGTAAAACAGCTGTAATACAAACAATAACAACGACAGATATATTAACAGAATAGGATGACTCAGCTTTCTGATGCAGACAGATAGTGCATATACAAGCTGCGGTTTGGTCAACTAGTAATAAATAAAATACAATTGTGAAACAGTTGTAATACAAACAATAACAACGACAGATATATTAACAGAATAAGATGACTCAGCTCTCTGATGCAGACAAATAGTGCACATACAAGCTGCGGTTTGGTCAGCTAGTAATAAATAAAATACAATTGTGAAACAGCTGTAATACAAACAATAACTACGACAGATATATTAACAGAATAAGATGACTCAGCTCTCTGATGCAGACAAATAGTGCACATACAAGCTGCGGTTTGGTCAGCTAGTAATAAATAAAAACAATTGTGAAACAGCTGTAATACAAACAATAACAATGACAGACGTATTAACAGAATAAGATGACTCAGCTCTCTGATGCAGACAAATAGTGCATATACAAGCTGTGGTTTGGTCAGCTAGTAATAAATAAAATACAATTGTAAAACAGCTGTAATACAAACAATAACAACGACAGACGTATTAACAGAATAAGATGACTCAGCTCTCTGATGCAGACAAATAGTGCATATACAAGCTGCGGTTTGGTAAACTAGTAATAAATAAAATACAATTGTGAAACAGCTGTAATACAAACAATAACAACGACAGATACATTAACAGAATAAGATGACTCAGCTTTCTGATGCAGACAAATAGTGCATATACAAGCTTCGGTTTGGTAAACTAGTAATAAATAAAATACAATTGTGAAACAGCTGTAATACAAACAATAACAACGACAGATATATTAACAGAATAAGATGACTCAGCTCTCTGATGCAGACAAATAGTGCATATACAAGCTGCGGTTTGGTCAGCTAGTAATAAATAAAATACAATTGTGAAACAGCTGTAATACAAACAATAACAATGACAGATGTATTAACAGAATAAGATGACTCAGCTCTCTGATGCAGACAAATAGTGCATATACAAGCTGCGGTTTGGTCAGCTAGTAATAAATAAAATACAATTGTAAAACAGCTGTAATACAAACAATAACAACGACAGATATATTAACAGAATAGGATGACTCAGCTTTCTGATGCAGACATATAGTGCATATACAAGCTGCGGTTTGGTCAACTAGTAATAAATAAAATACAATTGTGAAACAGTTGTAATACAAACAATAACAACGACAGATATATTAACAGAATAAGATGACTCAGCTCTCTGATGCAGACAAATAGTGCATATACAAGCTGCGGTTTGGTCAGCTAGTAATAAATAAAATACAATTGTGAAACAGCTGTAATACAAACAATAACTACGACAGATATATTAACAGAATAAGATGACTCAGCTCTCTGATGCAGACAAATAGTGCACATACAAGCTGCGGTTTGGTCAGCTAGTAATAAATAAAATACAATTGTGAAACAGCTGTAATACAAACAATAACAATGACAGACGTATTAACAGAATAAGATGACTCAGCTCTCTGATGCAGACAAATAGTGCATATACAAGCTGTGGTTTGGTCAGCTAGTAATAAATAAAATACAATTGTAAAACAGCTGTAATACAAACAATAACAACGACAGATATATTAACAGAATAAGATGACTCAGCTTTCTGATGCAGACAAATAGTGCATATACAAGCTGCGGTTTGGTAAACTAGTAATAAATAAAATACAATTGTGAAACAGCTGTAATACAAACAATAACAACGACAGATATATTAACAGAATAAGATGACTCAGCTCTCTGATGCAGACAAATAGTGCATATACAAGCTGCGGTTTGGTCAGCTAGTAATAAATAAAATACAATTGTAAAACAGCTGTAATACAAACAGTAACAACGACAGATATATTAACAGAATAAGATGACTCAGCTCTCTGATGCAGACAAATAGTGCACATACAAGCTGCGGTTTGGTCAGCTAGTAATAAATAAAATACAATTGTAGAACAGCTGTAATACAAACAATAACAACAACAGATATATTAACAGAATAAGATGACTCAGCTTTCTGATGCAGACAAATAGTGCATATACAAGCTGCGGTTTGGTCAGCTAGTAATAAATAAAATACAATTGTGAAACAGCTGTAATACAAACAATAACTACGACAGATATATTAACAGAATAAGATGACTCAGCTCTCTGATGCAGACAAATAGTGCATATACAAGCTGCGGTTTTGTCAGCTAGTAATAAATAAAATACAACTGTGAAACAGCTATAATACAAACAATAACAATGACAAATGTATTAACACAATAAGATGACTCAGCTCTCTGATGCAGACAAATAGTGCATATACAAGCAGCGGTTTGGTCAGCTAGCAATAAATAAAATACAATTGTGAAACAGCTGTAATACAAACAATAACTACGACAGATATATTAACAGAATAAGATGACTCAGCTCTCTGATGCAGACAAATAGTGCACATACAAGCTGCGGTTTGGTCAGCTAGTAATAAATAAAATACAATTGTGAAACAGCTGTAATACAAACAATAACAATGACAGACGTATTAACAGAATAAGATGACTCAGCTCTCTGATGCAGACAAATAGTGCATATACAAGCTGCGGTTTGGTCAGCTAGTAATAAAGAAAATACAATTGTGAAACAGCTGTAATACAAACAATAACAATGACAGATACATTAACAGAATAAGATGACTCAGCTCTCTGATGCAGACAAATAGTGCACATTCAAACTGCGGTTTGGTCAGCTAGTAATAAATAAAATACAATTGTAGAACAGCTGTAATACAAACAATAACAACAACAGATATATTAACAGAATAAGATGACTCAGCTTTCTGATGCAGACAAATAGTGCATATACAAGCTGCGGTTTGGTCAGCTAGTAATAAATAAAATACAATTGTGAAACAGCTGTAATACAAACAATAACAATGACAGATGTATTAACAGAATAAGATGACTCAGCTCTCTGATGCAGACAAATAGTGCATGTACAAGCTGTGGTTTGGTCAGCTAGTAATAAATAAAATACAATTGTAAAACAGCTGTAATACAAACAATAACAACGACAGATATATTAACAGAATAAGATGACTCAGCTTTCTGATGCAGACAAATAGTGCATATACAAGCTGCGGTTTGGTCAGCTAGTAATAAATAAAATACAATTGTGAAACAGCTGTAATACAAACAATAACTACGACAGATAATTTAACAGAATAAGATGACTCAGCTCTCTGATGCAGACAAATAGTGCACATACAAGCTGCGGTTTGGTCAGCTAGTAATAAATAAAATACAATTTTGAAACAGCTGTTATACAAACAATAACAATGACAGATGTATTAACAGAATAAGATGACTCAGCTCTCTGATGCAGACAAATAGTGCATATACAAGCTGCGGTTTGGTCAGCTAGTAATAAATAAAATACAATTGTAAAACAGCTGTAATACAAACAATAACAACGACAGATATATTAACAGAATAAGATGACTCAGCTTTCTAATGCAGACAGATAGTGCATATACAAGCTGCGGTTTGGTCAACTAGTAATAAATAAAATACAATTGTGAAACAGTTGTAATACAAACAATAACAACGACAGATATATTAACAGAATAAGATGACTCAGCTCTCTGATGCAGACAAATAGTGCATATACAAGCTGCGGTTTGGTCAGCTAGTAATAAATAAAATACAATTGTGAAACAGCTGTAATACAAACAATAACTACGACAGATATATTAACAGAATAAGATGACTCAGCTCTCTGATGCAGACAAATAGTGCACATACAAGCTGCGGTTTGGTCAGCTAGTAATAAATAAAATACAATTGTGAAACAGCTGTAATACAAACAATAACAATGACAGACGTATTAACAGAATAAGATGACTCAGCTCTCTGATGCAGACAAATAGTGCATATACAAGCTGTGGTTTGGTCAGCTAGTAATAAATAAAATACAATTGTAAAACAGCTGTAATACAAACAATAACAACGACAGATATATTAACAGAATAAGATGACTCAGCTTTCTGATGCAGACAAATAGTGCATATACAAGCTGCGGTTTGGTCAACTAGTAATAAATAAAATACAATTGTGAAACAGCTGTAATACAAACAATAACAACGACAAATATATTAACAGAATAAGATGACTCAGCTCTCTGATGCAGACAAATAGTGCATATACAAGCTGCGGTTTGGTCAGCTAGTAATAAATAAAATACAATTGTGAAACAGCTGTTATACAAACAATAACAACGACAGATATATTAACAGAATAAGATGACTCAGCTCTCTGATGCAGACAAATAGTGCATATACAAGCAGCGGTTTGGTCAGCTAGCAATAAATAAAATACAATTGTAAAACAGCTGTAATACAAACAATAACAAAGACAGATATATTAACAGAATAAGATAACTCAGCTTTCTGATGCAGACAAATAGTGCATATACAAGCTGCGGCTTGGTCAGCTAGTAATAAATAAAATACAATTGTGAAACAGCTGTAATACAAACAATAACAACGACAGATATATTAACAGAATAAGATGACTCAGCTCTCTGATGCAGACAAATAGTGCACATACAAGCTGCGGTTTGGTCAGCTAGTAATAACTAAATACAATTGTGAAACAGCTGTAATACAAACAATAACAACGACAGATATATTAATAGAATAAAATGACTCAGACCTCTGATGCAGACAAATAGTGCATATACAAGCAGCGGTTTGGTCAGCTAGCAATAAATGAAATACAATTGTAAAACAGCTGTAATACAAACAATAACAAAGACAGATATATTAACAGAATAAGATGACTCAGCTTTCTGATGCAGACAAATAGTGCATATACAAGCTGCGGCTTGGTCAGCTAGTATTAAATAAAACACAATTGTGAAACAGCTGTAATACAAACAATAACAACGACAGATATATTAACAGAATAAGATGACTCAGCTTTCTGATGCAGACAAATAGTGCATATACAAGCTGCGGTTTGGTCAGCTAGTAATAAATAAAATACAATTGTAAAACAGCTGTAATACAAACAGTAACAACGACAGATATATTAACAGAATAAGATGACTCAGCTCTCTGATGCAGACAAATAGTGCACATACAAGCTGCGGTTTGGTCAGCTAGTAATAAATAAAATACAATTGTAGAACAGCTGTAATACAAACAAAAACAACAACAGATATATTAACAGAATAAGATGACTCAGCTTTCTGATGCAGACAAATAGTGCATATACAAGCTGCGGTTTGGTCAGCTAGTAATAAATAAAATACAATTGTGAAACAGCTGTAATACAAACAATAACAATGACAGATGTATTAACAGAATAAGATGACTCAGCTCTCTGATGCAGACAAATAGTGCATATACAAGCTGTGGTTTGGTCAGCTAGTAATAAATAAAATACAATTGTAAAACAGCTGTAATACAAACAATAACAACGACAGATATATTAACAGAATAAGATGACTCAGCTTTCTGATGCAGACAAATAGTGCATATACAAGCTGCGGTTTGGTCAGCTAGTAATAAATAAAATACAATTGTGAAACAGCTGTAATACAAACAATAACTACGACAGATATATTAACAGAATAAGATGACTCAGCTCTCTGATGCAGACAAATAGTGCACATACAAGCTGCGGTTTGGTCAGCTAGTAATAAATAAAATACAATTGTGAAACAGCTGTAATACAAACAATAACAATGACAGACGTATTAACAGAATAAGATGACTCAGCTCTCTGATGCAGACAAATAGTGCATATACAAGCTGCGGTTTGGTCAGCTAGTAATAAATAAAATACAATTGTAAAACAGCTGTAATACAAACAATAACAACGACAGATATATTAACAGAATAAGATGACTCAGCTTTCTGATGCAGACAAATAGTGCATATACAAGCTGCGGTTTGGTCAACTAGTAATAAATAAAATACAATTGTGAAACAGCTGTAATACAAACAATAACAACGACAGATATATTAACAGAATAAGATGACTCAGCTCTCTGATGCAGACAAATAGTGCATATACAAGCTGCGGTTTGGTCAGCTAGTAATAAATAAAATACAATTGTAAAACAGCTGTAATACAAACAATAACAACGACAGATATATTAACAGAATAAGATGACTCAGCTCTCTGATGCAGACAAATAGTGCATATACAAGCTGCAGTTTGGTCAGCTAGTAATAAATAAAATACAATTGTGAAACAGCTGTAATACAAACAATAACAATTACAGATGTATTAACAGAATAAGATGACTCAGCTCTCTGATGCAGACAAATAGTGCATATACAAGCTGCGGTTTGGTCAGCTAGTAATAAATAAAATACAATTGTAAAACAGCTGTAATACAAACAATAACAACAACAGATATATTAACAGAATAAGATGACTCAGCTTTCTGATGCAGACAGATAGTGCATATACAAGCTGCGGTTTGGTCAACTAGTAATAAATAAAATACAATTGTGAAACAGTTGTAATACAAACAATAACAACGACAGATATATTAACAGAATAAGATGACTCAGCTCTCTGATGCAGACAAATAGTGCATATACAAGCTGCGGTTTGGTCAGCTAGTAATAAATAAAATACAATTGTGAAACAGCTGTAATACAAACAATAACAACGACAGATATATTAACAGAATAAGATGACTCAGCTCTCTGATGCAGACAAATAGTGCATATACAAGCTGCGGTTTGGTCAGCTAGTAATAAATAAAATACAATTGTGAAACAGCTGTAATACAAACAATAACAATTACAGATGTATTAACGGAATAAGATGACTCAGCTCTCTGATGCAGACAAATAGTGCATATACAAGCTGCGGTTTGGTCAGCTAGTAATAAATAAAATACAATTGTAAAACAGCTGTAATACAAACAATAACAACGACAGATATATTAACAGAATAAGATGACTCAGCTTTCTGATGCAGACAAATAGTGCATATACAAGCTGCGGCTTGGTCAGCTAGTAATAAATAAAATACAATTGTGAAACAGCTGTAATACAAACAATAACAACGACAGATATATTAACAGAATAAGATGACTCAGCTTTCTGATGCAGACAAATAGTGCATATACAAGCTGCGGTTTGGTCAGCTAGTAATAAATAAAATACAATTGTAAAACAGCTGTAATACAAACAATAACAACGACAGATATATTAACAGAATAAGATGACTCAGCTCTCTGATGCAGACAAATAGTGCACATACAAACTGCGGTTTGGTCAGCTAGTAATAAATAAAATACAACTGTGAAACAGCTATAATACAAACAATAACAATGACAAATGTATTAACACAATAAGATGACTCAGCTCTCTGATGCAGACAAATAGTGCATATACAAGCAGCGGTTTGGTCAGCTAGCAATAAATAAAATACAATTGTGAAACAGCTGTAATACAAACAATAACTACGACAGATATATTAACAGAATAAGATGACTCAGCTCTCTGATGCAGACAAATAGTGCACATACAAGCTGCGGTTTGGTCAGCTAGTAATAAATAAAATACAATTGTGAAACAGCTGTAATACAAACAATAACAATGACAGACGTATTAACAGAATAAGATGACTCAGCTCTCTGATGCAGACAAATAGTGCATATACAAGCTGCGGTTTGGTAAACTAGTAATAAATAAAATACAATTGTGAAACAGCTGTAATACAAACAATAACAACGACAGATATATTAAAAGAATAAGATGACTCAGCTCTCTGATGCAGACAAATAGTGCATATACAAGCTGCGGTTTGCTTAGCTAGTAATAAATAAAATACAATTGTGAAACAGCTGTAATACAAACAATAACAATGACAGATGTATTAACAGAATAAGATGACTCAGCTCTCTGATGCAGACAAATAGTGCATATACAAGCTGCGGTTTGGTCAGCTAGTAATAAATAAAATACAATTGTAAAACAGCTGTAATACAAACAATAACAACGACAGATATATTAACAGAATAGGATGACTCAGCTTTCTGATGCAGACAGATAGTGCATATACAAGCTGCGGTTTGGTCAACTAGTAATAAATAAAATACAATTGTGAAACAGTTGTAATACAAACAATAACAACGACAGATATATTAACAGAATAAGATGACTCAGCTCTCTGATGCAGACAAATAGTGCACATACAAGCTGCGGTTTGGTCAGCTAGTAATAAATAAAATACAATTGTGAAACAGCTGTAATACAAACAATAACTACGACAGATATATTAACAGAATAAGATGACTCAGCTCTCTGATGCAGACAAATAGTGCACATACAAGCTGCGGTTTGGTCAGCTAGTAATAAATAAAAACAATTGTGAAACAGCTGTAATACAAACAATAACAATGACAGACGTATTAACAGAATAAGATGACTCAGCTCTCTGATGCAGACAAATAGTGCATATACAAGCTGTGGTTTGGTCAGCTAGTAATAAATAAAATACAATTGTAAAACAGCTGTAATACAAACAATAACAACGACAGACGTATTAACAGAATAAGATGACTCAGCTCTCTGATGCAGACAAATAGTGCATATACAAGCTGCGGTTTGGTAAACTAGTAATAAATAAAATACAATTGTGAAACAGCTGTAATACAAACAATAACAACGACAGATATATTAACAGAATAAGATGACTCAGCTTTCTGATGCAGACAAATAGTGCATATACAAGCTGCGGTTTGGTAAACTAGTAATAAATAAAATACAATTGTGAAACAGCTGTAATACAAACAATAACAACGACAGATATATTAACAGAATAAGATGACTCAGCTCTCTGATGCAGACAAATAGTGCATATACAAGCTGCGGTTTGGTCAGCTAGTAATAAATAAAATACAATTGTGAAACAGCTGTAATACAAACAATAACAATGACAGATGTATTAACAGAATAAGATGACTCAGCTCTCTGATGCAGACAAATAGTGCATATACAAGCTGCGGTTTGGTCAGCTAGTAATAAATAAAATACAATTGTAAAACAGCTGTAATACAAACAATAACAACGACAGATATATTAACAGAATAGGATGACTCAGCTTTCTGATGCAGACAGATAGTGCATATACAAGCTGCGGTTTGGTCAACTAGTAATAAATAAAATACAATTGTGAAACAGTTGTAATACAAACAATAACAACGACAGATATATTAACAGAATAAGATGACTCAGCTCTCTGATGCAGACAAATAGTGCATATACAAGCTGCGGTTTGGTCAGCTAGTAATAAATAAAATACAATTGTGAAACAGCTGTAATACAAACAATAACTACGACAGATATATTAACAGAATAAGATGACTCAGCTCTCTGATGCAGACAAATAGTGCACATACAAGCTGCGGTTTGGTCAGCTAGTAATAAATAAAATACAATTGTGAAACAGCTGTAATACAAACAATAACAATGACAGATTTATTAACAGAATAAGATGACTCAGCTCTCTGATGCAGACAAATAGTGCATATACAAGCTGTGGTTTGGTCAGCTAGTAATAAATAAAATACAATTGTAAAACAGCTGTAATACAAACAATAACAACGACAGATATATTAACAGAATAAGATGACTCAGCTCTCTGATGCAGACAAATAGTGCATATACAAGCTGCGGTTTGGTAAACTAGTAATAAATAAAATACAATTGTGAAACAGCTGTAATACAAACAATAACAACGACAGATATATTAACAGAATAAGATGACTCAGCTCTCTGATGCAGACAAATAGTGCATATACAAGCTGCGGTTTGGTCAGCTAGTAATAAATAAAATACAATTGTAAAACAGCTGTAATACAAACAGTAACAACGACAGATATATTAACAGAATAAGATGACTCAGCTCTCTGATGCAGACAAATAGTGCACATACAAGCTGCGGTTTGGTCAGCTAGTAATAAATAAAATACAATTGTAGAACAGCTGTAATACAAACAATAACAACAACAGATATATTAACAGAATAAGATGACTCAGCTTTCTGATGCAGACAAATAGTGCATATACAAGCTGCGGTTTGGTCAGCTAGTAATAAATAAAATACAATTGTGAAACAGCTGTAATACAAACAATAACTACGACAGATATAATAACAGAATAAGATGACTCAGCTCTCTGATGCAGACAAATAGTGCATATACAAGCTGCGGTTTTGTCAGCTAGTAATAAATAAAATACAACTGTGAAACAGCTATAATACAAACAATAACAATGACAAATGTAT
Organism: Philereme vetulata; assembly: GCA_918857605.2. Taxonomy (NCBI): domain Eukaryota; kingdom Metazoa; phylum Arthropoda; class Insecta; order Lepidoptera; family Geometridae; genus Philereme; species Philereme vetulata. The sequence goes on from OU975476.1 coordinate 6,601,522, forward strand.
TAACACAATAAGATGACTCAGCTCTCTGATGCAGACAAATAGTGCATATACAAGCAGCGGTTTGGTCAGCTAGCAATAAATAAAATACAATTGTAAAACAGCTGTAATACAAACAATAACTACGACAGATATATTAACAGAATAAGATGACTCAGCTCTCTGATGCAGACAAATAGTGCACATACAAGCTGCGGTTTGGTCAGCTAGTAATAAATAAAATACAATTGTGAAACAGCTGTAATACAAACAATAACAATGACAGACGTATTAACAGAATAAGATGACTCAGCTCTCTGATGCAGACAAATAGTGCATATACAAGCTGCGGTTTGGTCAGCTAGTAATAAAGAAAATACAATTGTGAAACAGCTATAATACAAACAATAACAATGACAGATACATTAACAGAATAAGATGACTCAGCTCTCTGATGCAGACAAATAGTGCACATTCAAACTGCGGTTTGGTCAGCTAGTAATAAATAAAATACAATTGTAGAACAGCTGTAATACAAACAATAACAACAACAGATATATTAACAGAATAAGATGACTCAGCTTTCTGATGCAGACAAATAGTGCATATACAAGCTGCGGTTTGGTCAGCTAGTAATAAATAAAATACAATTGTGAAACAGCTGTAATACAAACAATAACAATGACAGATGTATTAACAGAATAAGATGACTCAGCTCTCTGATGCAGACAAATAGTGCATGTACAAGCTGTGGTTTGGTCAGCTAGTAATAAATAAAATACAATTGTAAAACAGCTGTAATACAAACAATAACAACGACAGATATATTAACAGAATAAGATGACTCAGCTTTCTGATGCAGACAAATAGTGCATATACAAGCTGCGGTTTGGTCAGCTAGTAATAAATAAAATACAATTGTGAAACAGCTGTAATACAAACAATAACTACGACAGATATTTTAACAGAATAAGATGACTCAGCTCTCTGATGCAGACAAATAGTGCACATACAAGCTGCGGTTTGGTCAGCTAGTAATAAATAAAATACAATTTTGAAACAGCTGTTATACAAACAATAACAATGACAGATGTATTAACAGAATAAGATGACTCAGCTCTCTGATGCAGACAAATAGTGCATATACAAGCTGCGGTTTGGTCAGCTAGTAATAAATAAAATACAATTGTAAAACAGCTGTAATACAAACAATAACAACGACAGATATATTAACAGAATAAGATGACTCAGCTTTCTAATGCAGACAGATAGTGCATATACAAGCTGCGGTTTGGTCAACTAGTAATAAATAAAATACAATTGTGAAACAGTTGTAATACAAACAATAACAACGACAGATATATTAACAGAATAAGATGACTCAGCTCTCTGATGCAGACAAATAGTGCATATACAAGCTGCGGTTTGGTCAGCTAGTAATAAATAAAATACAATTGTGAAACAGCTGTAATACAAACAATAACTACGACAGATATATTAACAGAATAAGATGACTCAGCTCTCTGATGCAGACAAATAGTGCACATACAAGCTGCGGTTTGGTCAGCTAGTAATAAATAAAATACAATTGTGAAACAGCTGTAATACAAACAATAACAATGACAGACGTATTAACAGAATAAGATGACTCAGCTCTCTGATGCAGACAAATAGTGCATATACAAGCTGTGGTTTGGTCAGCTAGTAATAAATAAAATACAATTGTAAAACAGCTGTAATACAAACAATAACAACGACAGATATATTAACAGAATAAGATGACTCAGCTTTCTGATGCAGACAAATAGTGCATATACAAGCTGCGGTTTGGTCAACTAGTAATAAATAAAATACAATTGTGAAACAGCTGTAATACAAACAATAACAACGACAAATATATTAACAGAATAAGATGACTCAGCTCTCTGATGCAGACAAATAGTGCATATACAAGCTGCGGTTTGGTCAGCTAGTAATAAATAAAATACAATTGTGAAACAGCTGTTATACAAACAATAACAACGACAGATATATTAACAGAATAAGATGACTCAGCTCTCTGATGCAGACAAATAGTGCATATACAAGCTGCGGTTTGGTCAGCTAGCAATAAATAAAATACAATTGTAAAACAGCTGTAATACAAACAATAACAAAGACAGATATATTAACAGAATAAGATAACTCAGCTTTCTGATGCAGACAAATAGTGCATATACAAGCTGCGGCTTGGTCAGCTAGTAATAAATAAAATACAATTGTGAAACAGCTGTAATACAAACAATAACAACGACAGATATATTAACAGAATAAGATGACTCAGCTCTCTGATGCAGACAAATAGTGCACATACAAGCTGCGGTTTGGTCAGCTAGTAATAACTAAATACAATTGTGAAACAGCTGTAATACAAACAATAACAACGACAGATATATTAATAGAATAAAATGACTCAGACCTCTGATGCAGACAAATAGTGCATATACAAGCAGCGGTTTGGTCAGCTAGCAATAAATGAAATACAATTGTAAAACAGCTGTAATACAAACAATAACAAAGACAGATATATTAACAGAATAAGATGACTCAGCTTTCTGATGCAGACAAATAGTGCATATACAAGCTGCGGCTTGGTCAGCTAGTATTAAATAAAACACAATTGTGAAACAGCTGTAATACAAACAATAACAACGACAGATATATTAACAGAATAAGATGACTCAGCTTTCTGATGCAGACAAATAGTGCATATACAAGCTGCGGTTTGGTCAGCTAGTAATAAATAAAATACAATTGTAAAACAGCTGTAATACAAACAATAACAACGACAGATATATTAACAGAATAAGATGACTCAGCTCTCTGATGCAGACAAATAGTGCACATACAAGCTGCGGTTTGGTCAGCTAGTAATAAATAAAATACAATTGTAGAACAGCTGTAATACAAACAAAAACAACAACAGATATATTAACAGAATAAGATGACTCAGCTTTCTGATGCAGACAAATAGTGCATATACAAGCTGCGGTTTGGTCAGCTAGTAATAAATAAAATACAATTGTGAAACAGCTGTAATACAAACAATAACAATGACAGATGTATTAACAGAATAAGATGACTCAGCTCTCTGATGCAGACAAATAGTGCATATACAAGCTGTGGTTTGGTCAGCTAGTAATAAATAAAATACAATTGTAAAACAGCTGTAATACAAACAATAACAACGACAGATATATTAACAGAATAAGATGACTCAGCTTTCTGATGCAGACAAATAGTGCATACACAAGCTGCGGTTTGGTCAGCTAGTAATAAATAAAATACAATTGTGAAACAGCTGTAATACAAACAATAACTACGACAGATATATTAACAGAATAAGATGACTCAGCTCTCTGATGCAGACAAATAGTGCACATACAAGCTGCGGTTTGGTCAGCTAGTAATAAATAAAATACAATTGTGAAACAGCTGTAATACAAACAATAACAATGACAGACGTATTAACAGAATAAGATGACTCAGCTCTCTGATGCAGACAAATAGTGCATATACAAGCTGCGGTTTGGTCAGCTAGTAATAAATAAAATACAATTGTAAAACAGCTGTAATACAAACAATAACAACGACAGATATATTAACAGAATAAGATGACTCAGCTTTCTGATGCAGACAAATAGTGCATATACAAGCTGCGGTTTGGTCAACTAGTAATAAATAAAATACAATTGTGAAACAGCTGTAATACAAACAATAACAACGACAGATATATTAACAGAATAAGATGACTCAGCTCTCTGATGCAGACAAATAGTGCATATACAAGCTGCGGTTTGGTCAGCTAGTAATAAATAAAATACAATTGTGAAACAGCTGTAATACAAACAATAACAACGACAGATATATTAACAGAATAAGATGACTCAGCTCTCTGATGCAGACAAATAGTGCATATACAAGCTGCAGTTTGGTCAGCTAGTAATAAATAAAATACAATTGTGAAACAGCTGTAATACAAACAATAACAATTACAGATGTATTAACAGAATAAGATGACTCAGCTCTCTGATGCAGACAAATAGTGCATATACAAGCTGCGGTTTGGTCAGCTAGTAATAAATAAAATACAATTGTAAAACAGCTGTAATACAAACAATAACAACAACAGATATATTAACAGAATAAGATGACTCAGCTTTCTGATGCAGACAGATAGTGCATATACAAGCTGCGGTTTGGTCAACTAGTAATAAATAAAATACAATTGTGAAACAGTTGTAATACAAACAATAACAACGACAGATATATTAACAGAATAAGATGACTCAGCTCTCTGATGCAGACAAATAGTGCATATACAAGCTGCGGTTTGGTCAGCTAGTAATAAATAAAATACAATTGTGAAACAGCTGTAATACAAACAATAACAACGACAGATATATTAACAGAATAAGATGACTCAGCTCTCTGATGCAGACAAATAGTGCACATACAAGCTGCGGTTTGGTCAGCTAGTAATAAATAAAATACAATTGTAGAACAGCTGTAATACAAACAAAAACAACAACAGATATATTAACAGAATAAGATGACTCAGCTTTCTGATGCAGACAAATAGTGCATATACAAGCTGCGGTTTGGTCAGCTAGTAATAAATAAAATACAATTGTGAAACAGCTGTAATACAAACAATAACAATGACAGATGTATTAACAGAATAAGATGACTCAGCTCTCTGATGCAGACAAATAGTGCATATACAAGCTGTGGTTTGGTCAGCTAGTAATAAATAAAATACAATTGTAAAACAGCTGTAATACAAACAATAACAACGACAGATATATTAACAGAATAAGATGACTCAGCTTTCTGATGCAGACAAATAGTGCATATACAAGCTGCGGTTTGGTCAGCTAGTAATAAATAAAATACAATTGTGAAACAGCTGTAATACAAACAATAACTACGACAGATATATTAACAGAATAAGATGACTCAGCTCTCTGATGCAGACAAATAGTGCACATACAAGCTGCGGTTTGGTCAGCTAGTAATAAATAAAATACAATTGTGAAACAGCTGTAATACAAACAATAACAATGACAGACGTATTAACAGAATAAGATGACTCAGCTCTCTGATGCAGACAAATAGTGCATATACAAGCTGCGGTTTGGTCAGCTAGTAATAAATAAAATACAATTGTAAAACAGCTGTAATACAAACAATAACAACGACAGATATATTAACAGAATAAGATGACTCAGCTTTCTGATGCAGACAAATAGTGCATATACAAGCTGCGGTTTGGTCAACTAGTAATAAATAAAATACAATTGTGAAACAGCTGTAATACAAACAATAACAACGACAGATATATTAACAGAATAAGATGACTCAGCTCTCTGATGCAGACAAATAGTGCATATACAAGCTGCGGTTTGGTCAGCTAGTAATAAATAAAATACAATTGTGAAACAGCTGTAATACAAACAATAACAACGACAGATATATTAACAGAATAAGATGACTCAGCTCTCTGATGCAGACAAATAGTGCATATACAAGCTGCAGTTTGGTCAGCTAGTAATAAATAAAATACAATTGTGAAACAGCTGTAATACAAACAATAACAATTACAGATGTATTAACAGAATAAGATGACTCAGCTCTCTGATGCAGACAAATAGTGCATATACAAGCTGCGGTTTGGTCAGCTAGTAATAAATAAAATACAATTGTAAAACAGCTGTAATACAAACAATAACAACAACAGATATATTAACAGAATAAGATGACTCAGCTTTCTGATGCAGACAGATAGTGCATATACAAGCTGCGGTTTGGTCAACTAGTAATAAATAAAATACAATTGTGAAACAGTTGTAATACAAACAATAACAACGACAGATATATTAACAGAATAAGATGACTCAGCTCTCTGATGCAGACAAATAGTGCATATACAAGCTGCGGTTTGGTCAGCTAGTAATAAATAAAATACAATTGTGAAACAGCTGTAATACAAACAATAACAACGACAGATATATTAACAGAATAAGATGACTCAGCTCTCTGATGCAGACAAATATTGCATATACAAGCTGCGGTTTGGTCAGCTAGTAATAAATAAAATACAATTGTGAAACAGCTGTAATACAAACAATAACAATTACAGATGTATTAACAGAATAAGATGACTCAGCTCTCTGATGCAGACAAATAGTGCATATACAAGCTGCGGTATGGTCAGCTAGTAATAAATAAAATACAATTGTAAATCAGCTGTAATACAAACAATAACAACGACAGATATATTAACAGAATAAGATGACTCAGCTTTCTGATGCAGACAGATAGTGCATATACAAGCTGCGGTTTGGTCAACTAGTACTAAATAAAATACAATTGTGAAACAGTTGTAATACAAACAATAACAACGACAGATATATTAACAGAATAAGATGACTCAGCTCTCTGATGCAGACAAATAGTGCATATACAAGCTGCGGTTTGGTCAGCTAGTAATAAATAAAATACAATTGTGAAACAGCTGTAATACAAACAATAACTACGACAGATATATTAACAGAATAAGATGACTCAGCTCTCTGATGCAGACAAATAGTGCACATACAAGCTGCGGTTTGGTCAGCTAGTAATAAATAAAATACAATTGTGAAACAGCTGTAATACAAACAATAACAATGACAGACGTATTAACAGAATAAGATGACTCAGCTCTCTGATGCAGACAAATAGTGCATATACAAGCTGCGGTTTGGTCAGCTAGTAATAAATAAAATACAATTGTAAAACAGCTGTAATACAAACAATAACAACGACAGATATATTAACAGAATAAGATGACTCAGCTTTCTGATGCAGACAAATAGTGCATATACAAGCTGCGGTTTGGTCAACTAGTAATAAATAAAATACAATTGTGAAACAGCTGTAATACAAACAATAACAACGACAGATATATTAACAGAATAAGATGACTCAGCTCTCTGATGCAGACAAATAGTGCATATACAAGCTGGGGTTTGGTCAGCTAGTAATAAATAAAATACAATTGTGAAACAGCTGTAATACAAACAATAACAACGACAGATATATTAACAGAATAAGATGACTCAGCTCTCTGATGCAGACAAATAGTGCATATACAAGCTGCGGTTTGGTCAGCTAGTAATAAATAAAATACAATTGTGAAACAGCTGTAATACAAACAATAACAATTACAGATGTATTAACAGAATAAGATGACTCAGCTCTCTGATGCAGACAAATAGTGCATATACAAGCTGCGGTTTGGTAAGCTAGTAATAAATAAAATACAATTGTAAAACAGCTGTAATACAAACAATAACAACGACAGATATATTAACAGAATAAGATGACTCAGCTTTCTGATGCAGACAGATAGTGCATATACAAGCTGCGGTTTGGTCAACTAGTAATAAATAAAATACAATTGTGAAACAGTTGCAATACAAACAATAACAACGACAGATATATTAACAGAATAAGATGACTCAGCTTTCTGATGCAGACAAATAGTGCATATACAAGCAGCGGTTTGGTCAGCTAGCAATAAATAAAATACAATTGTAAAACAGCTGTAATACAAACAATAACAAAGACAGATATATTAACAGAATAAGATGACTCAGCTTTCTGATGCAGACAAATAGTGCATATACAAGCTGCGGCTTGGTCAGCTAGTAATAAATAAAATACAATTGTGAAACAGCTGTAATACAAACAATAACAACGACAGATATATTAACAGAATAAGATGACTCAGCTTTCTGATGCAGACAAATAGTGCATATACAAGCTGCGGTTTGGTCAGCTAGTAATAAATAAAATACAATTGTAAAACAGCTGTAATACAAACAGTAACAACGACAGATATATTAACAGAATAAGATGACTCAGCTCTCTGATGCAGACAAATAGTGCACATACAAGCTGCGGTTTGGTCAGCTAGTAATAAATAAAATACAATTGTAGAACAGCTGTAATACAAACAATAACAACAACAGATATATTAACAGAATAAGATGACTCAGCTTTCTGATGCAGACAAATAGTGCATATACAAGCTGCGGTTTGGTCAGCTAGTAATAAATAAAATACAATTGTGAAACAGCTGTAATACAAACAATAACAATGACAGATGTATTAACAGAATAAGATTACTCAGCTCTCTGATGCAGACAAATAGTGCATATACAAGCTGTGGTTTGGTCAGCTAGTAATAAATAAAATACAATTGTAAAACAGCTGTAATACAAACAATAACAACGACAGATATATTAACAGAATAAGATGACTCAGCTTTCTGATACAGACAAATAGTGCATATACAAGCTGCGGTTTGGTCAGCTAGTAATAAATAAAATACAATTGTGAAACAGCTGTAATACAAACAATAACTACGACAGATATATTAACAGAATAAGATGACTCAGCTCTCTGATGCAGACAAATAGTGCACATACAAGCTGCGGTTTGGTCAGCTAGTAATAAATAAAATACAATTGTGAAACAGCTGTAATACAAACAATAACAACGACAGATATATTAACAGAATAAGATGACTCAGCTTTCTGATGCAGACAAATAGTGCATATACAAGCTGCGGTTTGGTCAGCTAGTAATAAATAAAATACAATTGTAAAACAGCTGTAATACAAACAATAACAAAGACAGATATATTAACAGAATAAGATGACTCAGCTTTCTGATGCAGACAAATAGTGCATATACAAGCTGCGGCTTGGTCAGCTAGTAATAAATAAAATACAATTGTGAAACAGCTGTAATACAAACAATAACAACGACAGATATATTAACAGAATAAGATGACTCAGCTTTCTGATGCAGACAAATAGTGCATATACAAGCTGCGGTTTGGTCAGCTAGTAATATATAAAATACAATTGTAAAACAGCTGTAATACAAACAGTAACAACGACAGATATATTAACAGAATAAGATGACTCAGCTATCTGATGCAGACAAATAGTGCACATACAAGCTGCGGTTTGGTCAGCTAGTAATAAATAAAATACAATTGTAGAACAGCTGTTATACAAACAATAACAACAACAGATATATTAACAGAATAAGATGACTCAGCTTTCTGATGCAGACAAATAGTGCATATACAAGCTGCGGTTTGGTCAGCTAGTAATAAATAAAATACAATTGTGAAACAGCTGTAATACAAACAATAACAATGACAGATGTATTAACAGAATAAAATGACTCAGCTCTCTGATGCAGACAAATAGTGCATATACAAGCTGTGGTTTGGTCAGCTAGTAATAAATAAAATACAATTGTAAAACAGCTGTAATACAAACAATAACAACGACAGATATATTAACAGAATAAGATGACTCAGCTTTCTGATACAGACAAATAGTGCATATACAAGCTGCGGTTTGGTCAGCTAGTAATAAATAAAATACAATTGTGAAACAGCTGTAATACAAACAATAACAACGACAGATATATTAACAGAATAAGATGACTCAGCTCTCTGATGCAGACAAATAGTGCACATACAAGCTGCGGTTTGGTCAGCTAGTAATAAATAAAATACAATTGTGAAACAGCTGTAATACAAACAATAACAACGACAGATATATTAACAGAATAAGATGACTCAGCTCTCTGATGCAGACAAATAGTGCATATACAAGCTGCGGTTTGGTCAGCTAGTAATAAATAAAATACAATTGTAAAACAGCTGTAATACAAACAATAACAACGACAGATATATTAACAGAATAAGATGACTCAGCTTTCTGATGCAGACAAATAGTGCATATACAAGCTGCGGTTTGGTCAGCTAGTAATAAATAAAATACAATTGTGAAACAGCTGTAATACAAACAATAACTACGACAGATATATTAACAGAATAAGATGACTCAGCTCTCTGATGCAGACAAATAGTGCACATACAAGCTGCGGTTTGGTCAGCTAGTAATAAATAAAATACAATTGTGAAACAGCTGTAATACAAACAATAACAATGACAGACGTATTAACAGAATAAGATGACTCAGCTCTCTGATGCAGACAAATAGTGCATATACAAGCTGCGGTTTGGTCAGCTAGTAATAAATAAAATACAATTGTAAAACAGCTGTAATACAAACAATAACAACGACAGATATATTAACAGAATAAGATGACTCAGCTTTCTGATGCAGACAAATAGTGCATATACAAGCTGCGGTTTGGTCAACTAGTAATAAATAAAATACAATTGTGAAACAGCTGTAATACAAACAATAACAACGACAGATATATTAACAGAATAAGATGACTCAGCTCTCTGATGCAGACAAATAGTGCATATACAAGCTGCGGTTTGGTCAGCTAGTAATAAATAAAATACAATTGTGAAACAGCTGTAATACAAACAATAACAACGACAGATATATTAACAGAATAAGATGACTCAGCTCTCTGATGCAGACAAATAGTGCATATACAAGCTGCAGTTTGGTCAGCTAGTAATAAATAAAATACAATTGTGAAACAGCTGTAATACAAACAATAACAATTACAGATGTATTAACAGAATAAGATGACTCAGCTCTCTGATGCAGACAAATAGTGCATATACAAGCTGCGGTTTGGTCAGCTAGTAATAAATAAAATACAATTGTGAAACAGCTGTAATACAAACAATAACTACGACAGATATATTAACAGAATAAGATGACTCAGCTCTCTGATGCAGACAAATAGTGCACATACAAGCTGCGGTTTGGTCAGCTAGTAATAAATAAAATACAATTGTGAAACAGCTGTAATACAAACAATAACAACGACAGATATATTAACAGAATAAGATGACTCAGCTTTCTGATGCAGACAAATAGTGCATATACAAGCTGCGGTTTGGTCAGCTAGTAATAAATAAAATACAATTGTAAAACAGCTGTAATACAAACAATAACAACGACAGATATATTAACAGAATAAGATGACTCAGCTTTCTGATGCAGACAAATAGTGCATATACAAGCTGCGGTTTGGTCAACTAGTAATAAATAAAATACAATTGTGAAACAGCTGTAATACAAACAATAACAATGACAGACGTATTAACAGAATAAGATGACTCAGCTCTCTGATGCAGACAAATAGTGCATATACAAGCTGCGGTTTGGTCAGCTAGTAATAAATAAAATACAATTGTAAAACAGCTGTAATACAAACAATAACAACGACAGATATATTAACAGAATAAGATGACTCAGCTTTCTGATGCAGACAAATAGTGCATATACAAGCTGCGGTTTGGTCAACTAGTAATAAATAAAATACAATTGTAAAACAGCTGTAATACAAACAATAACAACGACAGATATATTAACAGAATAAGATGACTCAGCTTTCTGATGCAGACAAATAGTGCATATACAAGCTGCGGTTTGGTCAGCTAGTAATAAATAAAATACAATTGTGAAACAGCTGTAATACAAACAATAACTACGACAGATATATTAACAGAATAAGATGACTCAGCTCTCTGATGCAGACAAATAGTGCACATACAAGCTGCGGTTTGGTCAGCTAGTAATAAATAAAATACAATTGTGAAACAGCTGTAATACAAACAATAACAATGACAGACGTATTAACAGAATAAGATGACTCAGCTCTCTGATGCAGACAAATAGTGCATATACAAGCTGCGGTTTGGTCAGCTAGTAATAAATAAAATACAATTGTAAAACAGCTGTAATACAAACAATAACAACGACAGATATATTAACAGAATAAGATGACTCAGCTTTCTGATGCAGACAAATAGTGCATATACAAGCTGCGGTTTGGTCAACTAGTAATAAATAAAATACAATTGTGAAACAGCTGTAATACAAACAATAACAACGACAGATATATTAACAGAATAAGATGACTCAGCTCTCTGATGCAGACAAATAGTGCATATACAAGCTGCGGTTTGGTCAGCTAGTAATAAATAAAATACAATTGTGAAACAGCTGTAATACAAACAATAACAACGACAGATATATTAACAGAATAAGATGACTCAGCTCTCTGATGCAGACAAATAGTGCATATACAAGCTGCGGTTTGGTTAGCTAGTAATAAATAAAATACAATTATGAAACAGCTGTAATACAAACAATAACAATTACAGATGTATTAACAGAATAAGATGACTCAGCTCTCTGATGCAGACAAATAGTGCATATACAAGCTGCGGTTTGGTCAGCTAGTAATAAATAAAATACAATTGTAAAACAGCTGTAATACAAACAATAACAACGACAGATATATTAACAGAATAAGATGACTCAGCTTTCTGATGCAGACAGATAGTGCATATACAAGCTGCGGTTTGGTCAACTAGTAATAAATAAAATACAATTGTGAAACAGTTGTAATACAAACAATAACAACGACAGACATATTAACAGAATAAGATGACTCAGCTCTCTGATGCAGACAAATAGTGCATATACAAGCTGCGGTTTGGTCAACTAGTAATAAATAAAATACAATTGTGAAACAGCTGTAATACAAACAATAACAACGACAGATATATTAACAGAATAAGATGACTCAGCTCTCTGATGCAGACAAATAGTGCATATACAAGCTGCGGTTTGGTCAGCTAGTAATAAATAAAATACAATTGTGAAACAGCTGTAATACAAACAATAACAACGACAGATATATTAACAGAATAAGATGACTCAGCTTTCTGATGCAGACAGATAGTGCATATACAAGCTGCGGTTTGGTCAACTAGTAATAAATAAAATACAATTGTGAAACAGTTGTAATACAAACAATAACAACGACAGATATATTAACAGAATAAGATGACTCAGCTCTCTGATGCAGACAAATAGTGCATATACAAGCAGCGGTTTGGTCAGCTAGCAATAAATAAAATACAATTGTAAAACAGCTGTAATACAAACAATAATAAAGACAGATATATTAACAGAATAAGATGACTCAGCTTTCTGATGCAGACAAATAGTGCATATACAAGCTGCGGCTTGGTCAGCTAGTAATAAATAAAATACAATTGTGAAACAGCTGTAATACAAACAATAACAACGACAGATATATTAACAGAATAAGATGACTCAGCTTTCTGATGCAGACAAATAGTGCATATACAAGCTGCGGTTTGGTCAGCTAGTAATAAATAAAATACAATTGTGAAACAGCTGTAATACAAACAGTAACAACGACAGATATATTAACAGAATAAGATGACTCAGCTCTCTGATGCAGACAAATAGTGCACATACAAGCTGCGGTTTGGTCAGCTAGTAATAAATAAAATACAATTGTAGAACAGCTGTAATACAAACAATAACAACAACAGATATATTAACAGAATAAGATGACTCAGCTTTCTGATGCAGACAAATAGTGCATATACAAGCTGCGGTTTGGTCAGCTAGTAATAAATAAAATACAATTGTGAAACAGCTGTAATACAAACAATAACTACGACAGATATATTAACAGAATAAGATGACTCAGCTCTCTGATGCAGACAAATAGTGCACATACAAGCTGCGGTTTGGTCAGCTAGTAATAAATAAAATACAATAATGAAACAGCTGTAATACAAACAATAACAACGACAGATATATTAACAGAATAAGATGACTCAGCTTTCTGATGCAGACAAATAGTGCATATACAAGCTGCGGTTTGGTCAGCTAGTAATAAATAAAATACAATTGTAAAACAGCTGTAATACAAACAATAACAACGACAGATATATTAACAGAATAAGATGACTCAGCTTTCTGATGCAGACAAATAGTGCATATACAAGCTGCGGTGTGGTCAACTAGTAATAAATAAAATACAATTGTGAAACAGCTGTAATACAAACAATAACAACGACAGATATATTAACAGAATAAGATGACTCAGCTCTCTGATGCAGACAAATAGTGCATATACAAGCTGCGGTTTGGTCAGCTAGTAATAAATAAAATACAATTGTGAAACAGCTGTAATACAAACAATAACAACGACAGATATATTAACAGAATAAGATGACTCAGCTCTCTGATGCAGACAAATAGTGCATATACAAGCAGCGGTTTGGTCAGCTAGCAATAAATAAAATACAATTGTAAAACAGCTGTAATACAAACAATAACAAAGACAGATATATTAACAGAATAAGATGACTCAGCTTTCTGATGCAGACAAATAGTGCATATACAAGCTGCGGCTTGGTCAGCTAGTAATAAATAAAATACAATTGTGAAACAGCTGTAATACAAACAATAACAACGACAGATATATTAACAGAATAAGATGACTCAGCTCTCTGATGCAGACAAATAGTGCACATACAAGCTGCGGTTTGGTCAGCTAGTAATAACTAAATACAATTGTGAAACAGCTGTAATACAAACAATAACAACGACAGATATATTAATAGAATAAGATGACTCAGCTCTCTGATGCAGACAAATAGTGCATATACAAGCAGCGGTTTGGTCAGCTAGCAATAAATAAAATACAATTGTAAAACAGCTGTAATACAAACAATAACAAAGACAGATATATTAACAGAATAAGATGACTCAGCTTTCTGATGCAGACAAATAGTGCATATACAAGCTGCGGCTTGGTCAGCTAGTATTAAATAAAATACAATTGTGAAACAGCTGTAATACAAACAATAACAACGACAGATATATTAACAGAATAAGATGACTCAGCTTTCTGATGCAGACAAATAGTGTATATACAAGCTGCGGTTTGGTCAGCTAGTAATAAATAAAATACAATTGTAAAACAGCTGTAATACAAACAGTAACAACGACAGATATATTAACAGAATAAGATGACTCAGCTCTCTGATGCAGACAAATAGTGCACATACAAGCTGCGGTTTGGTCAGCTAGTAATAAATAAAATACAATTGTAGAACAGCTGTAATACAAACAATAACAACAACAGATATATTAACAGAATAAGATGACTCAGCTTTCTGATGCAGACAAATAGTGCATATACAAGCTGCGGTTTGGTCAGCTAGTAATAAATAAAATACAATTGTGAAACAGCTGTAATACAAACAATAACAATGACAGATGTATTAACAGAATAAGATGACTCAGCTCTCTGATGCAGACAAATAGTGCATATACAAGCTGTGGTTTGGTCAGCTAGTAATAAATAAAATACAATTGTAAAACAGCTGTAATACAAACAATAACAACGACAGATATATTAACAGAATAAGATGACTCAGCTTTCTGATGCAGACAAATAGTGCATATACAAGCTGCGGTTTGGTCAGCTAGTAATAAATAAAATACAATTGTGAAACAGCTGTAATACAAACAATAACTACGACAGATATATTAACAGAATAAGATGACTCAGCTCTCTGATGCAGACAAATAGTGCACATACAAGCTGCGGTTTGGTCAGCTAGTAATAAATAAAATACAATTGTGAAACAGCTGTAATACAAACAATAACAATGACAGATGTATTAACAGAATAAGATGACTCAGCTCTCTGATGCAGACAAATAGTGCATATACAAGCTGCGGTTTGGTCAGCTAGTAATAAATAAAATACAATTGTAAAACAGCTGTAATACAAACAATAACAACGACAGATATATTAACAGAATAAGATGACTCAGCTTTCTGATGCAGACAAATAGTGCATATACAAGCTGCGGTTTGGTAAACTAGTAATAAATAAAATACAATTGTGAAACAGCTGTAATACAAACAATAACAACGACAGATATATTAACAGAATAAGATGACTCAGCTCTCTGATGCAGACAAATAGTGCATATACAAGCTGCGGTTTGGTCAGCTAGTAATAAATAAAATACAATTGTGAAACAGCTGTAATACAAACAATAACAACGACAGATATATTAACAGAATAAGATGACTCAGCTCTCTGATGCAGACAAATAGTGCATATACAAGCTGCGGTTTGGTTAGCTAGTAATAAATAAAATACAATTATGAAACAGCTGTAATACAAACAATAACAATTACAGATGTATTAACAGAATAAGATGACTCAGCTCTCTGATGCAGACAAATAGTGCATATACAAGCTGCGGTTTGGTCAGCTAGTAATAAATAAAATACAATTGTAAAACAGCTGTAATACAAACAATAACAACGACAGATATATTAACAGAATAAGATGACTCAGCTTTCTGATGCAGACAGATAGTGCATATACAAGCTGCGGTTTGGTCAACTAGTAATAAATAAAATACAATTGTGAAACAGTTGTAATACAAACAATAACAACGACAGATATATTAACAGAATAAGATGACTCAGCTCTCTGATGCAGACAAATAGTGCATATACAAGCAGCGGTTTGGTCAGCTAGCAATAAATAAAATACAATTGTAAAACAGCTGTAATACAAACAATAACAAAGACAGATATATTAACAGAATAAGATGACTCAGCTTTCTGATGCAGACAAATAGTGCATATACAAGCTGCGGCTTGGTCAGCTAGTAATAAATAAAATACAATTGTGAAACAGCTGTAATACAAACAATAACAACGACAGATATATTAACAGAATAAGATGACTCAGCTTTCTGATGCAGACAAATAGTGCATATACAAGCTGCGGTTTGGTCAGCTAGTAATAAATAAAATACAATTGTAAAACAGCTGTAATACAAACAGTAACAACGACAGATATATTAACAGAATAAGATGACTCAGCTCTCTGATGCAGACAAATAGTGCACATACAAGCTGCGGTTTGGTCAGCTAGTAATAAATAAAATACAATTGTAGAACAGCTGTAATACAAACAATAACAACGACAGATATATTAACAGAATAAGATGACTCAGCTCTCTGATGCAGACAAATAGTGCACATACAAGCTGCGGTTTGGTCAGCTAGTAATAAATAAAATACAATTGTAGAACAGCTGTAATACAAACAATAACAACAACAGATATATTAACAGAATAAGATGACTCAGCTTTCTGATGCAGACAAATAGTGCATATACAAGCTGCGGTTTGGTCAGCTAGTAATAAATAAAATACAATTGTGAAACAGCTGTAATACAAACAATAACTACGACAGATATATTAACAGAATAAGATGACTCAGCTCTCTGATGCAGACAAATAGTGCACATACAAGCTGCGGTTTGGTCAGCTAGTAATAAATAAAATACAATAATGAAACAGCTGTAATACAAACAATAACAACGACAGATATATTAACAGAATAAGATGACTCAGCTTTCTGATGCAGACAAATAGTGCATATACAAGCTGCGGTTTGGTCAGCTAGTAATAAATAAAATACAATTGTAAAACAGCTGTAATACAAACAATAACAACGACAGATATATTAACAGAATAAGATGACTCAGCTTTCTGATGCAGACAAATAGTGCATATACAAGCTGCGGTGTGGTCAACTAGTAATAAATAAAATACAATTGTGAAACAGCTGTAATACAAACAATAACAACGACAGATATATTAACAGAATAAGATGACTCAGCTCTCTGATGCAGACAAATAGTGCATATACAAGCTGCGGTTTGGTCAGCTAGTAATAAATAAAATACAATTGTGAAACAGCTGTAATACAAACAATAACAACGACAGATATATTAACAGAATAAGATGACTCAGCTCTCTGATGCAGACAAATAGTGCATATACAAGCAGCGGTTTGGTCAGCTAGCAATAAATAAAATACAATTGTAAAACAGCTGTAATACAAACAATAACAAAGACAGATATATTAACAGAATAAGATGACTCAGCTTTCTGATGCAGACAAATAGTGCATATACAAGCTGCGGCTTGGTCAGCTAGTAATAAATAAAATACAATTGTGAAACAGCTGTAATACAAACAATAACAACGACAGATATATTAACAGAATAAGATGACTCAGCTCTCTGATGCAGACAAATAGTGCACATACAAGCTGCGGTTTGGTCAGCTAGTAATAACTAAATACAATTGTGAAACAGCTGTAATACAAACAATAACAACGACAGATATATTAATAGAATAAGATGACTCAGCTCTCTGATGCAGACAAATAGTGCATATACAAGCAGCGGTTTGGTCAGCTAGCAATAAATAAAATACAATTGTAAAACAGCTGTAATACAAACAATAACAAAGACAGATATATTAACAGAATAAGATGACTCAGCTTTCTGATGCAGACAAATAGTGCATATACAAGCTGCGGCTTGGTCAGCTAGTATTAAATAAAATACAATTGTGAAACAGCTGTAATACAAACAATAACAACGACAGATATATTAACAGAATAAGATGACTCAGCTTTCTGATGCAGACAAATAGTGTATATACAAGCTGCGGTTTGGTCAGCTAGTAATAAATAAAATACAATTGTAAAACAGCTGTAATACAAACAGTAACAACGACAGATATATTAACAGAATAAGATGACTCAGCTCTCTGATGCAGACAAATAGTGCACATACAAGCTGCGGTTTGGTCAGCTAGTAATAAATAAAATACAATTGTAGAACAGCTGTAATACAAACAATAACAACAACAGATATATTAACAGAATAAGATGACTCAGCTTTCTGATGCAGACAAATAGTGCATATACAAGCTGCGGTTTGGTCAGCTAGTAATAAATAAAATACAATTGTAAAACAGCTGTAATACAAACAATAACAATGACAGACGTATTAACAGAATAAGATGACTCAGCTCTCTGATGCAGACAAATAGTGCATATACAAGCTGTGGTTTGGTCAGCTAGTAATAAATAAAATACAATTGTAAAACAGCTGTAATACAAACAATAACAACGACAGATATATTAACAGAATAAGATGACTCAGCTTTCTGATGCAGACAAATAGTGCATATACAAGCTGCGGTTTGGTCAGCTAGTAATAAATAAAATACAATTGTGAAACAGCTGTAATACAAACAATAACTACGACAGATATATTAACAGAATAAGATGACTCAGCTCTCTGATGCAGACAAATAGTGCACATACAAGCTGCGGTTTGGTCAGCTAGTAATAAATAAAATACAATTGTGAAACAGCTGTAATACAAACAATAACAATGACAGACGTATTAACAGAATAAGATGACTCAGCTCTCTGATGCAGACAAATAGTGCATATACAAGCTGCGGTTTGGTCAGCTAGTAATAAATAAAATACAATTGTAAAACAGCTGTAATACAAACAATAACAACGACAGATATATTAACAGAATAAGATGACTCAGCTTTCTGATGCAGACAAATAGTGCATATACAAGCTGCGGTTTGGTCAACTAGTAATAAATAAAATACAATTGTGAAACAGCTGTAATACAAACAATAACAACGACAGATATATTAACAGAATAAGATGACTCAGCTCTCTGATGCAGACAAATAGTGCATATACAAGCTGCGGTTTGGTCAGCTAGTAATAAATAAAATACAATTGTGAAACAGCTGTAATACAAACAATAACAACGACAGATATATTAACAGAATAAGATGACTCAGCTCTCTGATGCAGACAAATAGTGCATATACAAGCTGCGGTTTGGTTAGCTAGTAATAAATAAAATACAATTATGAAACAGCTGTAATACAAACAATAACAATTACAGATGTATTAACAGAATAAGATGACTCAGCTCTCTGATGCAGACAAATAGTGCATATACAAGCTGCGGTTTGGTCAGCTAGTAATAAATAAAATACAATTGTAAAACAGCTGTAATACAAACAATAACAACGACAGATATATTAACAGAATAAGATGACTCAGCTTTCTGATGCAGACAGATAGTGCATATACAAGCTGCGGTTTGGTCAACTAGTAATAAATAAAATACAATTGTGAAACAGTTGTAATACAAACAATAACAACGACAGATATATTAACAGAATAAGATGACTCAGCTCTCTGATGCAGACAAATAGTGCATATACAAGCAGCGGTTTGGTCAGCTAGCAATAAATAAAATACAATTGTAAAACAGCTGTAATACAAACAATAACAAAGACAGATATATTAACAGAATAAGATGACTCAGCTTTCTGATGCAGACAAATAGTGCATATACAAGCTGCGGCTTGGTCAGCTAGTAATAAATAAAATACAATTGTGAAACAGCTGTAATACAAACAATAACAACGACAGATATATTAACAGAATAAGATGACTCAGCTTTCTGATGCAGACAAATAGTGCATATACAAGCTGCGGTTTGGTCAGCTAGTAATAAATAAAATACAATTGTAAAACAGCTGTAATACAAACAGTAACAACGACAGATATATTAACAGAATAAGATGACTCAGCTCTCTGATGCAGACAAATAGTGCACATACAAGCTGCGGTTTGGTCAGCTAGTAATAAATAAAATACAATTGTAGAACAGCTGTAATACAAACAATAACAACAACAGATATATTAACAGAATAAGATGACTCAGCTTTCTGATGCAGACAAATAGTGCATATACAAGCTGCGGTTTGGTCGGCTAGTAATAAATAAAATACAATTGTGAAACAGCTGTAATACAAACAATAACAATGACAGATGTATTAACAGAATAAGATGACTCAGCTCTCTGATGCAGACAAATAGTGCATATACAAGCTGTGGTTTGGTCAGCTAGTAATAAATAAAATACAATTGTAAAACAGCTGTAATACAAACAATAACAACGACAGATATATTAACAGAATAAGATGACTCAGCTTTCTGATGCAGACAAATAGTGCATATACAAGCTGCGGTTTGGTCAGCTAGTAATAAATAAAATACAATTGTGAAACAGCTGTAATACAAACAATAACTACGACAGATATATTAACAGAATAAGATGACTCAGCTCTCTGATGCAGACAAATAGTGCACATACAAGCTGCGGTTTGGTCAGCTAGTAATAAATAAAATACAATTGTGAAACAGCTGTAATACAAACAATAACAATGACAGACGTATTAACAGAATAAGATGACTCAGCTCTCTGATGCAGACAAATAGTGCATATACAAGCTGCGGTTTGGTCAGCTAGTAATAAATAAAATACAATTGTAAAACAGCTGTAATACAAACAATAACAACGACAGATATATTAACAGAATAAGATGACTCAGCTTTCTGATGCAGACAAATAGTGCATATACAAGCTGCGGTTTGGTCAACTAGTAATAAATAAAATACAATTGTGAAACAGCTGTAATACAAACAATAACAACGACAGATATATTAACAGAATAAGATGACTCAGCTCTCTGATGCAGACAAATAGTGCATATACAAGCTGCGGTTTGGTCAGCTAGTAATAAATAAAATACAATTGTGAAACAGCTGTAATACAAACAATAACAACGACAGATATATTAACAGAATAAGATGACTCAGCTCTCTGATGCAGACAAATAGTGCATATACAAGCTGCGGTTTGGTCAGCTAGTAATAAATAAAATACAATTGTGAAACAGCTGTAATACAAACAATAACAATTACAGATGTATTAACAGAATAAGATGACTCAGCTCTCTGATGCAGACAAATAGTGCATATACAAGCTGTGGTTTGGTCAGCTAGTAATAAATAAAATACAATTGTAAAACAGCTGTAATACAAACAATAACAACGACAGATATATTAACAGAATAAGATGACTCAGCTTTCTGATGCAGACAAATAGTGCATATACAAGCTGCGGTTTGGTCAACTAGTAATAAATAAAATACAATTGTGAAACAGTTGTAATACAAACAATAACAACGACAGATATATTAACAGAATAAGATGACTCAGCTCTCTGATGCAGACAAATAGTGCATATACAAGCTGCGGTTTGGTCAGCTAGTAATAAATAAAATACAATTGTGAAACAGCTGTAATACAAACAATAACTACGACAGATATATTAACAGAATAAGATGACTCAGCTCTCTGATGCAGACAAATAGTGCACATACAAGCTGCGGTTTGGTCAGCTAGTAATAAATAAAATACAATTGTGAAACAGCTGTAATACAAACAATAACAACGACAGATATATTAACAGAATAAGATGACTCAGCTCTCTGATGCAGACAAATAGTGCATATACAAGCTGCGGTTTGGTCAGCTAGTAATAAATAAAATACAATTGTGAAACAGCTGTAATACAAACAATAACAATGACAGATGTATTAACAGAATAAGATGACTCAGCTCTCTTATGCAGACAAATAGTGCATATAAAAGCTGCGGTTTGGTCAGCTGGTAATAAATAAAATACAATTGTGAAACAGCTGTAATACAAACAATAACAACGACAGATATATTAACAGAATAAGATGACTCAGCTCTCTGATGCAGACAAATAGTGCTTAAACAATAGCGTTTTAACGATAAGTAGGTATTGATCCAATGAAAGAGAGAAGAGAGTTCCATAAACGGATAGCTTGTACAGTAAATGACTTGTCATATAAGTTAGAAGAGTGGATAGGAGTTTTAAATTTCAAGGACTTAGAAGAGCGCAACGCACGAGGACTAGATAGATGGAGATATTCAAAGAGTTCTCTGAGATAAGAAGGACTAGAAGGGTTAAGCATAATACTGTACAAGAGAGAAAGGATATGAGTATTAAACATTAGTCATTATCATCCTATTGCTGAACTTCTTTATTACACCTTACAAAATAATGAGATATATAAGTAAATAGATGGATAGTCGTAACGAGTACTTAATCGGTAAAGCGTCGCGTCAATCTCTTATCTAAACATGAGCATTCAGTTCGAAGCCATTTAAAGAGATCCCTTTTATGACCGTGCACAATTTTCGTAACAGATCCAAAGTGCTCCAAAAATACAATGATATTAATGATAAAAACCGGCCAAGCGCGAGTCGGACTCGCGCACGATGGATTCCGTACCATTATCTATAGAATCAAGCAAAAAAATCACGTTTGTTGTACAGCATCCCCTCTTAAATATTTGTTTTATTTTAATTTAATTATTTATCATTAAAATAAATATATAACTAAATATTGTGTGAATTTTTCAAGCGTCCACCTGTTGTCGTTATCAATATTGAACAAAAACGAGCAAAAAAAAATACGATTGTTGTATCGGAGCCCCCCTTAAATATTTATTTTATTCTCTTTTTAGTATTTGTTGTTATAGTGGAAATAGAAATACATCATGTGTGAAAATTTCAATTGTCTAACAATCACGATTCATGAGATACAGTCTGGTGACAGACGGAAAAATAGACAGACAGCGGAGTTTTAGTAATAGGGTCCCGTTTGACCCTTTAGGTATCGAACCTTAAAAATAGAATGGATTGCTGTATTAATTGACATTAAACATTTAACTCATTGATAGTTTCCTCCATTAAAATTACTTTATAACTATCCGGATAATTTTGCGATAGAAATATGCATTTTTTTATTGCCTATACTATATGTTAAAGTTATTTATACCGTGTCCCTGTTCTGTGACATGGGACGTCTATTGAAAAACGTGTTACAGCCAGTTTTCAAAAGGAGACATTTCCATGCCAGACATGATGGACGACGCCGGGATTAAGAATTTTTTTAATGTGTAAAATGGAAGCTTATTTTAACCAAAATTTTACGCGAAAAACCCAAGTCATTCAATTTAAAATCTCTTGCACTTGTATGTTCCAGTCTAAGTAAAAAATTTATCATTTTCTGTTGTTTATTAACTAGTTTGAACAGCAATATGAAAACAGAATACACATAACACATTTTTTTTAATAACGCTCGACATTTTACATACTATGGGTAATGTTCTGAGGAGCTATTAGATCTCATCCCGTCGTCGAGATTTTACCACCGCACTTCTCGACAACGTAATAAAGCTTACCCACATATCATCGACAATTGGGTATCGCGCACCACACGCTTCACGTGATCTTTTCTACCCCATACTTGTAAGATGTGGAATGAGCTACCATCTGAGGTTTTCCCATTAGGCTACAACATGGCACCCTTCAAGAGAAATGTAAAGAGGTTTCTACAGTGTAGGGAACGCATCGACAATACCCCGGGTGTTGCCGGTGTCAATAGGCGACGGTGACCGCTTACCATCAGGTGGGCCGTAAGCCGGTTTACGCACAAATAATATAGAAAACCTGATAATACCTGGATAATATACTTTTATTATTTGTTAAACTAACAATTGGTTAAACGACAAACAGTTGAAGACACTGCAATTTAATTGCGCGACAACTATGTTATAAATCTAACATGACAAACTTTGTTGTCTACAAAATCTAACATTATTTGTGACTTACTCGTACAAACCAGCACTTTTATCAACTACCGATTAAAAAAGAAAACAATTTGTCCACCGCCTGCAGCGACAATCCCGCAATTGCCATAAAAAATCCACTGAAAATCCCTCCGACGTCCAACTAGGCACGCCTTCAAAATTAAGCCTTTTCTTTCATCCCTTCCAACCAAAACTCTCACATATTACAAGACGTAAAAGCTCAGAATCGCGCAACAAACTATAACAATATCGTTGTTTTAAAATCCTGTTTACGATGTCATGGCATTTTATGTTGTAGGGCTTAATAGCTGACGTGTGTTTGGTTCCTCCTCTCGCCGCTAGCTGCATCCTTTTCTGTGGTCATCGCATTCAATCCGACTTCCTTATAATCCAATACTGGACTGGACAGGCGGGATTTGTAAGAGTCGAAGATATTTTTCGCTCAGAAAATATTGTGGGGATATCATACGTCTGCTCATCTGAGCGGAGCTTACGGAAAATTGGAGGAACGGATTAGGAATCTTGAATTTTATATTGGCCGTTTAAAATTCTTATTTATTGCATATATAAATTTGGAATAGTGGAGGATTATGAGTCATATTTCAGGAAGATATTTAAGTTAGAATTTGAAATTGAACTAAACCTAATATCTCAGGCTAAAGTATATACAGCTACGTAAAAATTTAGTTTGTTTTACTATTAGCTTTTCGTGCTATTTTTTTTCGTAGCGCCTACTACGATTAATGCTACGCCGTAGCATTGCTACATATTTTGTAATCTTGTGTATGTGTAATGGTTATTTGTATCTCTCTTCTCTTTAGCTAGAGGAACTTTATACGGGGAAGGCTTGAACGTGACGTGACGCATATAAAATTGTTGCCTTGGTACAATATAAATGCGTATTATCTAGTATGTACGTAATTAGAAGCTATCCTGCTAACGTCTATCGCTGTCTAACTACGGTACAGTGCGCAGTGATCCTGTCAATGGTTGTCGCGCCATGCCTGGATTACTGGACGCGTGACGTTCCAATCTGCCTCAAGTTATGAGCGTTGTTCCTCGTTACTCGTTACAAGACCTGGCTACCAAACTCTTTGACTGACAATAATAAAGTTCCTATTATAGAAAAGAAATCTTAGCGTAGCTCAGCCGTTTGAAATAGAACAGTGTTCAACGATGTATTTTTCTCGGTATCAAATTAAATAGCTGAATAAATTTTGAGTTAGGAAACACTCAGATTGAAAATGTCATGTCAAATAAATATCTAAAGTGTTCATTTTCAACTTAATTTACAGTACTGCCGGTAAACTGAATTTGGTAAAAAAATATATGTGTATTTCATCTTCAAAAATTAAAAATTAATTTTAGTGAACCATATTTCTTACCAACCGTTCGGCAAGCTGGACGACATCCTTAAGTCGCCTAAAACTCCATAGAGTCTGAAGACCGGCTTATTTATCCAATGTGTTCTGCCAATCATGACTTGCGGTGCCGAGACATTGACGCTCACGTAGGAGGCTGTATACAGGTTAAGAGTTGCACAGAGAGTCATCGAGCGTACCATGCTCGGCATCAAACTCTTGGATTGAGTTCCAAACGTCGAGATCCGAGAGAAGTGCTAAGGTTCATGACGTTGGGAATCGAGTTATGGAGCTCAAATGGTCTTGGGCGGGACACTTGGCAAGATGTGGTGATGACAGGTGGAGCAGGGTAGCAACTAAATGGTGGCAGAGGAATGGATCACAAGGGTAGGACGTCCGGCAGCGAGATGGGTGGACGACATCGTTAGAGTCGCGGGCCGTCAGTGGGTGAGACTAGCGCTAGATCGTGGCGGATTGCACAAACTTGGGGAGGCCTATACCCAGCAGTGGGTGAAGTCGGGCCATATTTTTTAAGGTTAGTAAAAAATGGGTGCAGTATTGTAAGCCCGCGGCGAATTTGTAACTTAACTCCCTTATTACGATGTCCAATGCTAGTTTGATTGATTTATTACTGTGTTTGGCTAACAATGCGCGCAATGAACAGCGAATATTATACCACCGAAGATCAAACCGTTATTGTTTGCACGCGATATTGGAATTAGGAGCGCAATCAACAATGCTTTTGGTACATTCATTCTGTTTTGAACCAAACTAATTAAGTAATTTCAGCATTCCTGAAGAAATAACTGAGTTCTTACCCTATATTAGGTTGCTTTATAAACATTTTTATATCAGCCACTACTGAACATATACTTTGTTAGTTTTTCAAGGTTAAAAAAAGTTGGTCGTCACGGGACGCGCGGCAGATGTAAGACATCAACGTTGGTCAAAAGCGGTGTAGGGTTTAAGGGATCGGCAACGCCTTAAAATCTGGACCAAACAACCGGATAGAACTTCAGGACACCAAAATCCTCTCCACCGACCGCCAATATTACCCATGAATCGTCCGAGAAAGAAATATTGCAATTTTAATCGTGAAGACGGCTTTAGATTATCTGCATCGTGGAATCCAGTTATAGTTAGGTGTTCACGTCGCGATTTAGATCCACGCGTAACTTCAGATACTGTTAGTATTGTATGTCGAAACAGTGATACGTGCGATTCAGAAAACCAAGTGCGGGTAGTTGGTGACAACATTCGCGCTGCCCGGCAATAACACCCGCCCGCTTTCAGTCTCTCGTGACCACGGCCGATGTAAACGTTGAGGTTAGTCAAAGTTATAATTTTGATATAAATCTGTGCGCGAAAAGACCCGTTTTGTCTTAAAAACATGAACAATCTAAAACTTTTAGCACTGCTAAAAAACTGCTGCTTTTGTATTACAAACGTCTGTAGGCTACGGTAACTACTTATGATCAGGTGGGTACGCTTGCCTGTTACCTTAATGGTATAAAAAACCATTAGCAATAATATTATTAGGTATCATGAAAAGTGAATAATTTTTAATGCTCCTGTGGAAAACTTCGCAAATTTATTTTAACAGCCCCCGTGTTTAACAATGTAGTCGTTTTACCGAGCTTAAACTTTATAAAAACTAAACTTCAATTGTATTTAAACAAAGCAATAGCCATTACGCATATCATTGCGGTTCCGAGCTTAAGAGTTAATTTGGAGAGCATCCAAATTGTGCTCTTTACTTTATATAAAACTGGAAATATATTTAGGGGACTGAGCGTTTGGTTGAGCTGTTATTCTGAATGCACATTTTATATCTAAACTTTTCTAAATTTCCCAAGTTCCTGAAGCTATCATTTTTGAACTGATTTAATTAGTAGCTGTAATACAAAAGGTTTGGGAGTTATAAGTGCATAATCCATATATAATATTACTAGCTGACCAATCCGCAGCTTCGCACGCCTAGTTCTTTAATTCTACGCGTAATTCTAAAAAACATTACTCTCCTTTGAACAGTTGGGTAAAAAGTAGCTTATGTTACTCAGGGTGAATGTAGATTTCCAATAATGAAAGAGTTTTTGAAATCGAACCAGTAGTTTTTGAGTTTATTCATTACAAACATACACACAAATCTTTCCTCTTTATAATATAAGTATAGATATAGATTAGTATAGATAGATTGAAAAGTAATCCTGTCTCTCTCTTCCTGTCTGTTTGAAATGATTGAATGGATTAAAATTCATTATTATACTAAACAAGCGAGATACTTACAAAAAATGAGACACAGTTTAATGCATAATAAGCAGTCTTATCGCTTATTACGTTTTATCGGTTTTTACATTTACACAACTAAACGACCGATCTTGATGATTTTTTTTATCTATTTAGATCCGAGTGGATCCCAAAAGACAGACCACGTGGCAGACCGCGACGCCGATGGAAAGACGAACTCGACTCGTATATGGAAGACTGGACACGCGCATGATAGAGTGGAGTGGAAGGAAGGAAGGGAGGCCTTTGCCCTGCAGTGGGAGAGTACAGGCTCCAAATAATAATAATAATATCAATAGATACCTGGATTGAGATATAGGCTACTTTTAATTGACGACCTGTGCAAGCAAAGCCACGAGCAGAAGCCTGTTATCAATATTATAAATCGAAATCCTAGAAACTTCTCATTGAGATTAGTGAGGATCGCATATCAAATTTCAGAATAAAATTTTATTTATTAGGACCAACTTTATAAA
The DNA here is from genome assembly GCA_918857605.2 of Philereme vetulata. Lineage (NCBI taxonomy): Eukaryota > Metazoa > Arthropoda > Insecta > Lepidoptera > Geometridae > Philereme > Philereme vetulata. The sequence goes on from OU975476.1 coordinate 6,629,973, forward strand.
TTCCATATAATAATTTTTCTTTCTTATTTTTTGAATATAATATGCAAACAGAAATAAAAAAGACAGCAGCTCACATAATTAAAAAATCACTTCAACGGAATTTCCACTGCATTGAATAACAATTCAAGGAGCAATTTTTCAATGCACCCGAAAATTTTCGCAAAAAACCTTGCTACAAAGGATCAGCCCAGAGTGCAGTGCAAATAAAATGCACAGTATTACGAGTGGATTCGGAATAATCCCCTTAGCTTTATTGGCCAGAACCGCTAGATTTGTGATTATATTTTATCCTGGAGCTGAAGTATGGGTTTTCTGAAAACCGGTGATTGTGATGAAGACGGCCGTCATAAATCAGACTACTCGATGTTAGATCTTGCATCTCAGTGATGATATTATATAGGAATACTCAAGGTATTTCTATTGTTCATTATTGTAGATAGATAGATAATTCATTGTACATAATTTAATTTAATTTAATTTGATATAATTTATTGTGATTGTGATAATGGATTATGATTATCTGAAATAAATTAATACAATACAATTATTGTTACACGAAATTACAATAACTTAACCTAGAAAACTAAAAGACTAATACATGGTGGTACAATAGGTGGCTTTATCGCTTAATGCGATCTCTTCCAGGAAACTTTTGGATATACTGGATTGAAAAGACGTGAGTGGAGGCGGTGTTACAATATTATTATTTTTTTTAGTTTGATAGAAATTCGTTTGACCACAGTCTCACCTGATGGTAAGCGATGATGTGGTCTAAGATAAAGCACAAAGGTCTAGAAGAAACTCATTTACTCTTACCTTAAAGATGCTCGGATTGTATTCACTAGGAAAAACAGATGACAGTAAGGTATTCCATACCTTAGCTGCACGCATCAAGAACGTAGAACCAAATGCGGTGCGTGCGAATGGGTGGTATATCAACTAGGTACGGATGATACTGAGCCGTACGCCGTCTTGTCCTAAGATGGAATGGAGATGGCGGGATCAGATCGTATAGTTCCTGGCCACATTCCCAAAAATGTATTCTGTAAAAGATCGATATGCTTCCAACTTTACAGCGGTGTTCGAAACTTTGGCTCTTAGTCTCCACCATATATTGCTCAACTATAAGCCTAAAAGCTCTACGTTCTATCGAGTCTAAGATATATTAAGACATAAAGAAAGAAAGAAAGAAAGAAACAAAGAAAGAAAGAAAGAAAGAAAGAAAGAAAGAAAGAAAGAAAGAAAGAAAGAAAGAAAGAAAGAAAGAAAGAAAGAAAATACATTTATTTGACACACACACAGGACAGACCAATCAGAACAGAACAAATAAAAAAAACATACCTACTTATCTAAAGAATATAATAGTGAAAAGAAAAATTATTTAAGTACAGAATTAAAGTATACATAGGTAGGTACAGATAATATGGTCTTCCGTGCTGTGTGGGCCAAACAGGTCCCATCTCAGCGTATTGTTGCCCACTTGCCTACTGGAAGATAAGCGGCGCTGGTTTTCAGATGGGACCCATGGGTAGCCTCACGAGCGCAGAAAAATAAATGATTAAACATATACATAGACATACATGGATACACATACGTAAATAATAAAATAAATTTTAATGAATAAAAAAGTTATATATAGGCGTACGGAAGGCGAACAGGAGTGAACATTCAAGAAAAATATACTGGAGGCAACAGCCAGGACCAGAAGACGAGTGAGCAAAGAGTGTGGAGTAGTGTTTGTGGGCAGTGCAACAAGAAGGAGAAAAATACTACCTACACAGTTTCCTGTGTGACTGAAAGGCCAGCGCTCTATGCCCACGTAAAGTAAGGTAAGCTATGAGCGCTTTTGTAGCGTTAGAAGTTCTTTATTCAGTGCAAATTTAAAAGAAGTTACTGTTTTCAGGGCACGTAAAGGTCGTTCCAGCACTGAGAATCTGCAAACCTAAATGCCCACGAAATGCGACAGATTTGTAGCGAGCTACAAATCTGTTCGCTTTTGGTAGCGAGACCATTCTTGAACCCATTTGAGCTTATCGTAAAGGTAAACAGTTGTTTTATTAGAAACAATACCAAAGAGCAGAGATGCGAGGTGCAAGCCTGGGGGCTTTCATTTTTAGCATGTTTGAAGAATTTAGGTAAGGAGTGACATGTGTGCGGGGTTTTAGTATAGTAGTAGTAGTATTAAAGAAACTATTTATGTATTTATAATAATGTTTGAGCTTAATCACGAAGTTTTCTTACAAATAACATGAATTGGTGGGCCTCTCTTCCATGTCATAAACAATTTAACAAAGTCAAAGCGAATAACAAACCAGGTAACAGAAGTGCATTTTATTCCGTCCACGTGTTTTGCTAGTGGAAGCGAGGTAGGCGGTTGTGAGCATCGCCAATCAAACCTTGATAAGACTGGTTCACGATCTTAGTGGAGATGGCACAATCAGAGAGGCCTATTCTCAAAGAGGGTAAAGTCAGGCTGAGGATAACGATGATGATATTCTCGCATTTCTAAACACCAGTATCCGTATTACGACCGGCAAATAACTTTCACCGCAATTTAGAAAACTGGAGTTTTATTGCTAGAACGGCTAGATTTGCGACTATATTTTATCTGGAACTTAACGAGGGACGATATTATTTTGCGCTCCGAAATTTTAATGTAGGGATGATACTGTTATTTGTATAAACTGCTAATAAAGTTGTACTTTTCAGAAATTGCATATTTTTGTTTTATTTTTGTGAGACGCGGTGTAATTTGAAAGACTTTTCTGATAATATTGTTTATGTTATAAAAACATCATGAAAAAGACTTGAGTAAAAAAGAGAATATAAATTATTCAGTATGTTTATTACTAAGCATTACAAATAGAAAGATCGTTTAAAATCTATTTATAAATACGTTTTTTTTTGTAAATTATAGGCTAGCGCTTGACCACGATCTCGCCTGATGGTAAGCGATGATGCAGTCTACGATAGTACACGCTTGCCTAGAAGAAATCTATTCACTCGCGGCTTGAATACCTCTAGGTTGAAGTTATCACGAAACACAGACTCAGGAAAGGCGTTCCACTCCTTGGCGGTGCGCATAATAAAGGTGAAAGAGTACCGTTTTGTGCGTATGGAAGGTATGTCTATCATTTAGCAGTGGCACACCGCGGAGCATCTAGTTGTCCGATAAAAGAATGGGGATGGTGGTATCAGGTTGAAAATCTCCGCAGCACACTCTCAGAAATGTATCCGATAAAAAAACGAGAGGCTTGCAACCTCAACGTAAACAAAATATATAAAAGTATGTGATAGTATTCAAATAATCTCTACCGTACAACATTTGGATGCTGTATTGCTTTAGTAAACTTTGACAATTTAGGTTTAAAATAAGTTAAAGACAAGTTAAAAATAAGTCTTTCGGAATTTTATATTTTTGGTAAGAAGGACAAACCAGTTAAATGAACCAAATAATTTTAATTTAAAATAAACTCACGTTAGTTTAAATGAAAAAGTGTATAATTAGCAAGCAACTATTACAAACTGTGCCTTAATTTATTAAATTCGCTACAAATTAATGACAAATTATATGAATTGGGAGAAACGGATTCGGTGACAGCGTTTGGGGTACGTCGCTGGTGACAGCGGGTCATCAGTCAGATCAGCGACAAAATAGATTAAACAATTGTAAATTATAAATACTAACAACAAACCGTGAACCTAATTCTACAAAAGCAATCACTTCACTATGACAAATTGTCGCAAAATCGCCTCCATAGATACCTTTTGATACTAACACAATATTTTTTCAACGACCGCCGTTGCTAAGACAACACCATTGAAAATTTGGTAGTTTATGACAGGAACAACAATCATAATCATTAATCAAATCAAATCATTTATTTTTCAAATCAAGCATTATAAGAATACAGCAATATAGAATACAATTTTTACAATGGCTTGTTGTTGTTGAATATTGGCGTGCAGTACCTACACTAAGTACGGGACTTGTGTTGTGGGCACTGATAATAGCTCCATAATCGGTTTTCTAATAAATTGGCAGAATTAGGCCCCGAATCTAATTGATCGAGTGAAGCGAGATCTCTAAATCAACTTGGACAAATCAGCGTTATATGTATGTATGTTGTTTGAGGATAACTTTCGAAGCGTTTATCTGATCATAGATATAGGTAGTGATGGCACAATTTTGGTGTGCCTAAATGAGCTAAAAATTGGGGGGAGGGGGGGGGGGGGGGGGGGTTGAAATGTTGGGGTTCATGAGAGGTAAAAAAAAAAGAAAATGAGATTATCATGTCAAATGGCAGGTCTAATAAAAGGTCTTTATGAGTTCGATTGGACCCCGTTTTTATTTTTAGTTTATAATACACACCAGTAACCCAACAATGCTAAAATTTGGTATGTGTAGTACACAAATATAGGGAAAAGTATGAAATTTAAAATAACTGCTATTTCTACCCCAAAAAAATAGATCCAATTAACAAGAACTCCTGTTACATGTTATTTGAATGAAATTGTAGGTCAAGTATGTTGGTTATTTATTTCGTGGCACTATTTTGATAATCAAAGATTAAATACAAATAATATTTTTTTGTTTTTATTGGAGACTAGCGAGATCTTAGTTCGGGGCGAACCATTAGCTTATAGACAATCTAACTTCCGAACTCATGCATTTCATCGGTTGCGTCATTTAACTGTGTGAAGGTCGCAAGTGCTTGTTCGACATTTGAAAATTCGATTTTAAAATCACAAGATTTTATCAACGTATGTTGCCGAGTGCACTCAGGGTTATTTGTAAATTACACAAAAAGTATTGGTACGAATTGGTATAGTACATTTTTATACAAGGGCTCTAAGCGATCTAATTAACACCAGACATATTTTGGCGTACGAGCGAGTGAATGCGAGTGAGAAAACTAATCGAGGGTGTTATTGATTGCTTACAATAAACACATAACTTTCAACCACCAATGCGAGGAAACTAAAATAGAAAAAATGTGTTATCGGTATTTGTTTTTAATTATTTTTCACTACTAGACTACGGGTTTATTAATTTTTACATATAAATAAGGATTTGTTATGGAGGTTGTATTTCATTACAGAATATTAAGAATGTGGCCTCTTTCGTTTTTTAATAGAAATAAGTATTTGCAACGGAGAATTTTAATTTTAATTTTGATTTTTATGACTGCAATGTGCCTCATTCTATTTTAAAATATACTTTAGACCGTAAATTAGATTTACGGAGCCGTTATCGAGTTTGACCAACTTTCAGACCATGAGTGATGAAAAATAACTTTGCATCATTTTTATTACAAAAATACTTGGATAGCAATGTTTGTTTATTTTTGAGAAACTCGTAGAGAAGATAAAGGGAAACGTTAAAACTAAAAATCAAATAATAAAAAAAAAATTAATAGGCAAATCCGCATTATATAACCGTTTATTATTAGAAAATATTGTATATATTGTAGTGATCGCAAAAGTTCAAAAAATATTACCGTAAAAATCATCTTCAATAGTTTAAAGGAAAGTATTTGACAACCTTGCACACTGGGAACACTCTGGCACAGTAAGCGAATAACTGTATGAGACGCAGGAGGTTGCGGGTTCGATTCCCGCTGCGGGACAAATATTTGCATGGTCTACAGATATTTGTTCCGATATTTTTCTATCACACTAATATTATAAATGCGAAAGTTTGTTTGGATGTTTGTTTGTTTGTTACTCCATCACGCCGTAACGGCTAAACCGATTACAATTAAATTTGGTATATACGTAGATTATAACCTGGTTCACCAAATAGACTACCATTTATCCCATAGATCAGTTCCCATGAGATACAAATAGGGTGTTAAGTCAAGTTGCAACAGCGAGTTTAGCTTTATTTCTACGTTACCTACACATTTAGGGTGGATTCTACCAAACTTGCATTTACTCTCGAGTAACTATACCAGGGTTAGATCTATTCCACTTTCTTATTCTCGAGTAAGTCAAAAGTCGTTTTACCATGCTATCGGAAGTATAACTACTCCTGGAATTACTATACGCGAATAGCAAAACGAACGTCCATAAACCATCCTATTTTATGCCGGACAGGCAGGTAATAATCTATTGGTAGGTACAGGCAGGTATTTATTAAAGTTTCGAGTTACTGGCCTACATAATACCTACATAATACTTATTCTTTATTCTTTATTGTACACAAATAGATTTACAGATAAAAATAGCTTACAAAATGGACATGTACAAAGGCGAGCTTAACCCTAATAAGAGTTTTCTTCCAGAAAACCTTTGAAGATAGAGATATTTGATTATAATGGTGGGTACGTGCACAGAGAATGACATTGGTCTAAAATACTAATATATAGTATATACTATCATAAATACAACACTTAACCGTATTAAAAAAATAATAATATTACCTTTATACTATACCTACATTAGAGATAAACATAATACATTATACAAAATATAAATATTATACCTACTTATACATAATAACCTAAAAGCAACAAGGATAGGTAATGCTCTTTGACTCTAAGCTTAAAAGTGCTTAGTGATGGACTTGCGCGGATAGAGTGTGGTAGATAATTCCACAGGTTGACTCCATGGACAGTGAAGGAACCACCATAGCGACTGGAGGAATGAGGAGGGGTTTTGAGAAGGAGGGACTTAGATTACTATTACTCCTGCTTAGTTACCTACTTACATTTTTATATAATTTTTATTGCTAAGTAAATAACACCTAGTGATTTAAACCCTCAATAGCACCGGCACAAACCTCACTGGTTTTTAGATGCTATAATTGTAACATATAATTGTAATCTTTGTTAAAATAGTAAATAAAAAAAAAAAAAAAGATGACCTACAAGTGATCTTCGGTAGTATAAGAAAATCGAAGCACTCACGGAGGTAAGAAGGAGCTAAAGGATTGAAAAGAGTGTTGAAGAGAAAAGTCACAACATGAAGATCACGTCGACGACGAATGGGAAGCCATTTTAGCTGGGATCTAAAAATGGAGACGTGATCAAACTTGCGCAACCCGAATATGAATCGGATATACAAATTTTGAACACGTTCCAGTTTATTTAGAAGTTCCTCCGTGGCGTCAAGAAAACAGACATCGGCATAGTTTCAAAGGGTAAAAACTTTTGGAGACGCTTAAGAGATTGAAAAGAGTAGTTAAGTATTTTACTAATCTCATTAACGTGCCGCACCCAAGACAGAATAAAGATGATTGTCAAAATAGACGCCAAGGTTCTTGGCATTGGCCGAGTAGCTAAGGTGCTCTAGCGTATAAAACCGGAAGAGGACCACACTTACCGACAAGATTTAACATATAAGGGCTCCTAAAAAGTACAAACTGAAACTTCGATGGGTTGACCAGGAGACCAAAAGCCTTTGCCCACGAGTAGATATGGTTGAGATCAGAGTTGATTTGGTCAATACCCATTGAAATCTCGTCCAATTTGAACTGGCGATATATTTGTACGTTGTCAGCATAAGGTAGTGCGAAGTAAGAACGTGGGTTATGGCGTTAATAAACACTGAAAAAAGGAGAGGAGACAGAACACCACCTTGAGGTACGCCAGCGGTGATGTCACACCAGTCTGAACAAGATTCGTCCGAGCGTACACTTTACGTGCGACCCGAAAGAACCAAGAAGTTACTGAGAGAGAAATATTGAAAGAGGAGAGGATGGATAGGAGAATGTCGTGATCAACTGAATTAAAAGCACTGCTAAAGTCTAATAATATATTCAATATTATATATTTATATTCAATACTTCGACAAGCAAGTTAAAAAGCTTGCTTGCAGATAAGTTCTTCTGTAATAATTAATGTACCTACCTAAAACTCTTAAGAATGAATATTGTAATGTCAAACGGTTTTTGTCCACTGTAACTGTGTTTTTATATAAATCTTTTTTAAAAATTATCTGTGGAAATTTGTAATTGGCTCTAAGAATACATATATGTTTTGCATGTATTATAATTTATTTAGTTTTCTGTGTACCTAGCTGTAAGTTTCCTTAAAATAATAATAAATAAAAAAAAAAAAAAAAAAAAAAAATACGAGGACTGTAAGGTATTGGTTATCCATGCCCCAGCAAATGTCATCGGACACTTTAGGTAGAGCACTAACCGTGCTGTGACCTGGACGGAACCCGGATTGGTAAGGACTCTGCAGGCAATTAAGGGTAAGGAAGTGGGACAGTTGCTTATGTACTTAGGTACTTATAAGTATTTAGGTATCTACTAAATACTAATGCACAGGCGCTTACCTATCTGAGGGTGGATTCGACCAAACGAGAATAAGTTTTATTCTTAGAATAAATTGTCAGTTAATCGAGAGTAACTCTATTTTACGTATTACCAAATACAAATCTAAGAATAACGGCCCTAATCGGGAAATGCTACTATACCACCGTTTCGCATGGAATAACCGAGCTATTCCAAGAATATTTTAATGTCGTCCGAATGCCATATGTTTATGTGCTGTTTTGTCATTTAAACCCAAAGTACTTGGAAAGAATTATTATAACAAAACTAATGGAACGTTTAAGAAATTTGATTGAAGATACTAATAATGACGAGGAAGTTACACCTAGACGTCCAAGGTGGATAAAAGAAAGAACAGATTTATTTGATTATTACGATGATCATGATTTCGCGATCAGGTTTCGTTTGAGTAAAGAAGCAGCTTTATCTCTTCTGACGAAAATTGAATATGACTTGGAATTCATTTCAGATAGGTAAGCGCCTGCGCATTAGTATTTAGTAGATACCTAAATACTTATAAGTACCTAAGTATAACGTAGGTACCTGCCAGTAATTCGAACCTTTAATAAATACATGCCTGTACCTACCAATAGATTATTACCTTCCTTTCCGGCATAAAATAGGATGGTTTATGGACGTTTTAGTAGTTATACTTCCGATAGCATGGTAAAACGACTTTTGACTTACTCGAGAATAAGAAAGTGGAATAGATCTAACCCTGGTATAGTTATTCGAGTGTAAATCCAAGTTTGGTAGAATCCACCCTTAAACGTTCTATTAGTTTTGTTACAAAATTCTTTCCAAGTAAGTACTTTCAGTTCAAATGACAAAACAGCACAGATGGCATTCGGACGCCAATAAATTATTCTTGGAATAGCTCGGTTATTCCATGCGAAACGGTGGTATAGTAGCTATTCCTGATTTGGGCCGTTATTCTTAGATTTGTAATTGGTAAAACGTAAAATAGAGTTACTCTCGAATAACTAATAATTTATTCTAAGAATAAAACTTATTCTCGTTTGGTCGAATCCACCCTTAGTAGTGTAACGGTATTATATCAGTTAACTGGTTCCCATAATAGAAACTTTGCTTAGTTTGGGCTGGATGGCGATGTGGGAAAATTCCAGCATTACTTTTTTACTAAACAGCTACACGCCTCCAGTCACACCAAACCTTTACATAAAAGAGCAGCTCCGTTGCTATAGTGAGGGCCCTCTACGTTATTTGATTACATTTTGTACGTAATTATAAATTTACCTACTGCCGAATGTTCTGCTTTTCTCGTATTGACACGTTTGATGACAGTTAACATAATATATGTTTTGATATTCTCTGTGACGTGGTATTTAAATGACAAGTTCTTTACAAAACAAATCAAGTGACGTAACTCAAATACTTAATATACGCATATCTGGGTCAACACATTGCAATCCAGCGGGGTAATGCAGCGAGTGTCTTGGGGACACTTCCGCCTGGTAGTGATCTGGACCAGTTGATCTAACTATGGATCGTTTGAAACGGTCTTTAGATGATTCAACTGTTTATTCTGTATTTTATTAATGTAAATATTTATTGTATGTTCTGTCTGTTATCAACTGTAATAAACACAAATGTTAGCTACCTGCCTACATAGAATAGTTTACTTTACATAATAGTTATTGAAATTTCCACATGTGACATTCTTTTGATGAGAATTTCTTTATTTTGAGTTTGTGTATTTATATATATAAATAAATATGTATTGTATATTGTATTTGTGTATAATGTGTATAAGTATTAACCCACTTAATTCCTAGTTTAATATAAAAATAAATTGTTTAAGTGCGTGTGGACCACTTTCAATGAAGGGTTCCGTATTCAGTCCTAGTTAATTTTGCAGTACATTGTGATCATTTTGTAGGAGCATTTTATGAAACACTAGCTGACCCGCCCGCGGCTTTGTATGCTTGAAATTTCCCGTTGCAGTGGAAACTATAGAATATAAACTATATGAAACACTCTTGTCAAAGTGACGCGACGCTTTATGTGAATGACTTCACGTCAATTATCGTCATTAAATTATAGGGATATTGTTCATACAAAAATACTAAAATCGCGATTTAAAAATGGAGGTTTGGATAGGAGGGTGAACAATACTTTACGGTCAATTATCATATCCACTAAATTAAAAAAATCATTAAAATTGTTCTATCCATTTCGAAGGACCACTAAAACCGTCCACGAGCACGAAACCGTGACACGAGATTTTTATACATCAGAAAATTTACAAACCCAACTACAAACATAAGTTGGCCGAATACTGCTCGTAAAATAATATAGTCTACTCAGCTTTGATATTTTTTTTACAACTAGAGTAGACTAAAGTAGATGTGCTGAGAATTCCTAAACAAGTATCAAAAAAATGTTCAGAAAACCTCATAGTGTTTTTGAACTATTCAACGATACCCAGACGAAGGAGTGCGTAAGTAAAAAAACGTGTGTGTGTACTTATGTACGCACGTAAGAAGTTATACTTCAGTTATCAGTTAACTTCATCATGTCGCTTTTTGGCTGTCGGTCGCACGCGCGTCGTTAAAATTTTACTCTCATAATTTTTGTCAAATGCGCCAAAGAAGTAACTTTAAAAAATCACCCTCAACATCCATAACAAGGGAGGTACCCTAAAAATAGTTTTTCACTGTTTATGTCATAACATAACTTACTAGGCATTGATAAAATCCCTTGGCCCGATGCCACTCAGCCTTTCGACAGGCGATATCATCTCAATTTTGCAATATCACTACACATCTTCTTTTGTTTTACACTTGATTTATATTAGGTACTTACTTACTTATATTTTTATATTATTACTATTGTTATAATATGTAAAGGATCAGTAAAAAGAATAACCAGCCTTAACTCTTGCCTGACTCTTTCCTAGCTTGATCGCGGAGGAACCGGCGGTAAAATAGACGTTTCAAAACGATCGTTTTGATTTTAATGAATTAATGGATATTGAATATCGTCACGAAATCGTATTATTGTGTAAATTTTAGCTTAACAGCACTAATCGTTTAGCAAACCGGTTGTGAAGGGTCGGACACACAGACAGACAGACATAGAGAAACAATGAGGAATCTTCCTAGGACTAGGTATACTACTAGGTGTACACTCAGTAGTCTAAACCTATCATATCTCATTTTAGCTATTTAAAAACTAAAATAACTTAGATTATTCTTTTTCTTTTGCCATTGTTACTTTTAAAAATTTATTTTGTATTAAAACAGTAAGTAAGGAACAACAATTGTACTGGTTTAGGAGACGGGCGCTGACACTGCTACACAGTTTTTCCTAACTTTTTGCAGCTGTCAACGTTCACTATTTGTTCTTGATTCCTATGTGTTTTTGAACCAAATAAATAATTTGATTTGATATTTTTTTTATTTGACTACTTAACATATAAACGGGTAGTGGCATTAAGATACAACGCACATTATGCAGATATTATCAGAACCACGTCGTAATAACACTTAGAAAATGTAAAAATCCACACCGAAAAAGCCTGGTTTACCTAAGCTACTCGTATGTTTGCAATTTCCACAAAAAGATTTTAAGCTAAAATAAGAAGAAAACCGGCCAAGTGCGAGTTGGACTCACGCACGAAGGGTTCCGTACCATTATCTATAAAAATTAGCTCCGCGCGCACGAGTTTCAACGACGTCTGCCCTCATGTGTCTGCCCGCTCGGGTAAGCGCAGTCGGGAAGCTGCCCCCCGCGCGCACCGCACCCGCTACCGATCAAGCCACGCCCCGCGTGAATAATAATAATTATTTACTTAGGCACCTATTACAGATTTATTATTAGAAAATAATGGTTCACGGTTTATGCATAAGGTTTATGTTCATAAAATTAAATGTTTTTTTTTTATATTTGAGTTGCTTGAATGAAAGGTAAATTGCGGTTTACGATTTATGACGTATTAATTAAAAAAAACTACGTACTAGATTTCGTTCAAATCAATTTTCGGTGGAAGTTTGCATGGCATATATATTTTTTAGTATTATCATTCTCATATTTTAGAAGTTACGAAGGGAGGGGGGGGGGGGCACATAGTTTACCACTTTGGAAGTGTCTCTCGCGCAAACTATTTAGTTTAAAAAAAATGATATTAAAAACCGTAATATTATTTTTGAAGACCTATCCATAAATACAACACACTTCCCATACGTGTGTTGTATTTATGGATAGGTCTTTTGATGAAAAAAAAAATTGAGTTTCAGTTCTAAGTATGGGGAACCCCCAAAATTTATTGTTTTATTTTCTATTTTTGTGTGAAAATCTTAATGCGGTTCACAGAATACCTACAAAGTTTCAAAAGTATAGTTTTTATAGTTTCGGAAAAAAGTGGCTGTGACATACGGATGGACAGACAAACAGACATGACGAATCCATAAAGGTTCCGTTTTTGCCATTTGACTACGGAACCATAAAAAAACTCAAATTGAAAGTGTGCCAAGCAAGGAGTGTGTCACTTTAACACTTTTCCAATGTAAAATGAGCTTTATTTCGCTGAGATTAGATTTCAAATTTTGATGTATCATAAACCAATTTAGACGTCAAGATGCATAACTTCGGGCTTTAAAGTTTATGCATACAGATTTTCACATAATGTTTAATTAACAAAAAAATTATATTTTTACTGTATTTTTAAAACAAACATGGCTCCTTATTTTGTGTAGATATTATTATATGTAGGTATTAGGTAATAGTTAGTAATCTTAGGTTTGAGTGTTCCTCTCATACAAAATACGAATCTGAAGTCCTGTATTTCATACGTGTAGCAGGTTCATGTTCAGTGTAGAGTTCATATTTTGAAGAGTAGTAGAGTTGGTTGTGAAAGGGCTCGTCCGGGGAAATACTACCATAGTACCATCATACCTGTTTCTGCCACCAAGCAGCAATTCTGTGTTTTAGTTTGAAGGGTATGGTTGCCGGTGAAAACGTAGGCACATGAGGCTTTACACCTGGATGCCTCAAGTTGATAGACGCAGGGCAGTGCATCGTAGGGCATATAGGGCTAATGTGCGTGACTTACGAGGCAATTCTCTGTTATAGGCGATGGTTACCACATATCATAAGGAGAGCCATAAATTTCTTCCATCTCCATGTAGTATAAAAAAAATCATAGGCAAACGATGAAATTTGGTATAAAGATATAACCAGAATTGGAACAGAGGCTACTTTTTACCCGACTGCGCAAAAGGAGGTTGATGTTTGTATTTAAAAGCCAGGCGTGCGAAGCCGATCGGGTCAGTTAGTATCAGTAGTTATTTCTGAGGCCAAGCAAAGAACCTGGAAGGCTTGCCAAGGTGATAATTACGAAGTAAGCTGTGCAAAAGCTTCCACTATGGCCAGGTACGCGATCAAGCTGAGATTAAGCGGTTATCTTATTTACACTTTGCATGGTAATGTGGTAAGTCAGCAAGTGTGGTTAGTTCCTGAAAACTGCAAAGAGTATTGTCATCAGCAGAATTCAGCTAGACATAATAACAGGAATTGTTCTTCAGTTCAAGGATATCTCATCATGCGTTTAAAGAATCCTGGCGCCTGGCTTGCAGTAAATTCACAATAAACTTTTAATTCTCACATATTTTTTCCTCATCACGAGATTAGGGCCTATTCACACGGCGTATTTTAAACGCGCAGACGACGCGCGTTTTCGGTGCCGTAAAGGCCGAAAAAGCTGATTGCAGCATCGATTCAAACGCGAGTCAAAAGTTTGTACGTGTGTTTGAATTGATAAAGTTTAAATGTTCTTACTGCAGTCAATAATGTGTACAGAGCTGGGCAAAATACATGCTTCGCGTTAATGAAAATACATATTAAAAATATTACCTCGCACGCTTTTAAAATACGAAATCCAAAATATTTTTAAGTCGTGTATTTGAAATAGAAAATTTTAACTATTTTTATTTACAATACAAATTACAAAATACAGTCAGATGTTAGGTACTTGATAATTTGACGTACAGTAAAGGTGCAGTGTTGCCAATTTTAAAGATGGACATATTTAGCGGTCGCCATTTTGCTAACGAATAGTTACGAAAACTATCGAGCGCTGTTTTCTGTTCAATGCACCATTATATCACTAAATGTATTTCGAAGCCTTGAGTATTTGAAATATTAATTACAAATTACATTTCATGAACTAATTGAACTGCCATAAGTACGGGATTTATCACGTACCGTCTTATCGGTGTTTCGACCGACAAGACGAGACGTTATTATATAAGACGTTATTATTACGTTATATATAAGATGAGACAAGGCGAGGCGAGACGTTATTCGGAGCGGATCGCACTCACCCTGATGAAGATTCACGAATTGAACCGAAACATTGTCGGTCGAAACACCGATAAGACGGTACGTGATAAATCCCGTATTTATAATAATGATTGAAATCGGTCACGAAAGTTTTCTAAGTATAATTGAATTACAACTAAAAATACGTATTTGTAATTCGATTACGTATTTTAATTACAAGTAATTCAAATACTGACCACCCCTGGTTGTACTATCAAATACTTTAAAATAAATATGCAGCGCCCTTACGGGATCCATGTACATACAAAATTCGTCAGGGAACCTTGTGGAACCTGTTTCTCATACCATGTTCAATAACAGGCACTGGGTATTCCAACAAAATTCGGCGCCAGCTCATAGAGCGAAGAGCACACAAGACTGGCTGGTGGCGCGTGAAATCGACTTCATCCGGCAAAAAGACTGGCCCTCCTCCAGTCCAGATTTGAATCCGTTAGATTACAAGATATGGCAACACTTGGATGAAAAGGCGTGGTCAAAGCCTCATCCCAATTTGGAGTCACTCAAGACATCCTTGATTAAGGCAGCCGCCGATATTGACATGGACCTCATTCGTGCTGCGATAGACGACTGGCCGCGCAGATTGAAGGCCTGTATTCAAAATCACGGAGGTCATTTTGAATAAACTTTAGTGTCATAAGAATTTATGTTTTGTTAAGTTCATTTTGGTATATAAATGGTTACATAATGAATAAACTTGTTTCAATTATTTTATATTAAACATGTGACAGAATTTATGACCTGACTAGGTAGATACCTGTTTTTTTTTTGTAAAATGCTCAAACACGAAACAAATACCGGTAGACCATGCAAGGATTTGTCCCGCAGCTGAGATTGAACCCACAACCTCCTGCGTCTCAGCCGGCTATTCCCCCACTGTACCACATAGGTCATCATATATAGCTTACGACTGTAATATTCCTCATAATAGACATCCTCAGAACAGGGACACAACTTTTATTTATTCAGAAACAATTACATAATCGTGTTTGAAATTACATTTAACAATATTATTACCTACAATCTAAATCTACAATTAAACTTGACATTGCTTTCGTAAAACCCTGATTATAGCTGCAGCCTGCACTTATAGGTGCTATGTAATAGTAAAACCCTGATTATAGCTGCAGCCTGCACTTATAGGTGCTATGTAATAGTAAAACCCTGATTATAGCTGCAGCCTGCACTTATAGGTGTTATGTAATAGTAAAACCATGATTATAGCTGCAGCCTGCACTTGTAGGTGCTATGTAATAGTAAAACCCTGATTATAGCTGCAGCCTGCACTTATAGGTGCTATGTAATAGTAAAACCCTGATTATAGCTACAGCCTGCACTTATAGGTGCTATGTAATAGTAAAACCCTGATTATAGCTGCAGCCTGCACTTATAGGTGCTATGTAATAGTAAAACCCTGATTATAGCTGCAGCCTGCACTTATAGGTGCTATATAATAGTAAAACCCTGATTATAGCTGCAGCCTGCACTTATAGGTGCTATGTAATAGTATAACCCTGATTATAGCTGCAGCCTGCACTTATAGGTGTTATGTAATAGTAAAACCCTGATTATAGCTGCAGCCTGCACTTATAGGTGCTATGTAATAGTAAAACCCTGATTATAGCTGCAGCCTGCACTTATAGGTGCTATGTAATAGTGAAACCCTGATTATAGCTGCAGCCTGCACTTATAGGTGCTATGTAATAGTAAAACCCTGATTATAGCTGCAGCCTGCACTTATAGGTGCTATGTAATAGTAAAACCCTGATTATAGCTGCAGCCTGCACTTATAGGTGCTATGTAATAGTAAAACCCTGATTATAGCTGCAGCCTGCACTTTTAGGTGCTATGTAATAGTAAAACCCTGATTATAGCTGCAGCCTGCACTTGTAGGTGCTATGTAATGGTAAAACCCTGATTATAGCTGCAGCTTGCACTTATAGGTGCTATGTAATAGTAAAACCCTGATTATAGCTGCAGCTTGCACTTATAGGTGCTATGTAATAGTAAAACCCTGATTATAGCTGCAGCCTGCACTTATAGGTGCTATGTAATAGTAAAACCCTGATTATAGCTGCAGCCTGCACTTATAGGTGCTATGTAATAGTAAAACCCTGATTATAGCTGCAACCTGCACTTATAGGTGCTATGTAATAGTAAAACCCTGATTAAAGCTGCAGCCTGCACTTATAGGTGCTATGTAATAGTAAAACCCTGATTATAGCTACAGCCTGCACTTATAGGTGCTATGTAATAGTAAAACCCTGATTATAGCTGCAGCCTGCACTTATAGGTGCTATGTAATAGTAAAACCCTGATTATAGCTGCAGCCTGCACTTATAGGTGCTATGTAATAGTAAAACCCTGATTATAGTTGCAGCCTGCACTTATAGGTGCTATGTAATAGTAAAACCCTGATTATAGCTGCAGCCTGCACTTGTAGGTGCTATGTAATAGTAAAACCCTGATTATAGCTGCAGCTTGCACTTATAGGTGCTATGTAATAGTAAAACCCTGATTATAGCTGCAGCCTGCACTTATAGGTGCTATGTAATAGTTAAACCCTGATTATAGCTGCAGCCTGCACTTATAGGTGCTATGTAATAGTAAAACCCTGATTATAGCTGCAGCCTGCACTTATAGGTGCTATGTAATAGTAAAACCCTGATTATAGCTGCAGCCTGCACTTATAGGTGCTATGTAATAGTAAAACCCTAATTATAGCTGCAGCCTGCACTTATAGGTGCCATGTAATAGTAAAACCCTGAATATAGCTGCAGCCTGCATTTATAGGTGCTATGTAATAGTAAAACCCTGATTATAGCTGCAGCCTGCACTTATAGGTGCTATGTAATAGTAAAACCCTGATTATAGTTGCAGCCTGCACTTATAGGTGCTATGTAATAGTAAAACCCTGATTATAGCTGCAGCCTGCACTTATAGGTGCTATGTAATAGTAAAACCCTGATTATAGCTGCAGCCTGCACTTATAGGTGCTATGTAATAGTAAAACCCTGATTATAGCTGCAGCCTGCACTTATAGGTGCTATGTAATAGTAAAACCCTGATTATAGTTGCAGCCTGCACTTATAGGTGCTATGTAATAGTAAATACCTTGTTAAGCATATTATGCACTAAACAAATTTGTATTGTATTGTAGATTTAAATTTTATGTTTTTAGAAAATTGTTATTGTAATTTGTATGTTTTCTTTAAATATTTTGTATATTGGGTACGTAAACTATAAACAAAACAAATAAACAATAAACTCACCTATGTAATTTTATTTGGAAAACCAACAGCTAATAATACCTATCATGAAACACGGTAAATAAAAGAAAGTCAATTAAAGGTTTTCACGACAAAACAACTTAATAAAACAAAATGTTAAGTGAACAATAAAAAAGACAAAACAAAGTGGTTATAAATAAATATAATTAACAAATTACGTAAAAGCTACATAAGTATATTTAAAGTATACTTAAATCGCAAAAAAATTGTCTGTTCAGCCGCAGTCTGGCTGAACTTACAATCGTACAGAATAGATCTAAATCTACTCAGCTTATTAAAGTTGTCGCTTATATGTGTTTAGGTAGGCTAGAGCGACGGAGGCCCCACAGCCTGCTTCCATCTAGTGTGGGGTCGTCCTATGATGCGCTTTCCAGGGCGTGGTCTCCATTCGAGAACCTTTCTGCCCCAACGGCCGTCAGTTCTTCGAGCTATTTGCCCTGCCAGCTGCCACTTCAGCTTGCTAATCCTTTGTGCTATGTCGGTGACTTTGGTTCGTCTACGAATTTTCTCATTTCTGATTCGATCTCGTAGAGAAACACCCTCTCTACAGCACGCTGAGCGACCTTGAGCCTTCTTATGAGGCCCATAATGAGAGACCATGTTTTTGTACTATAAACAATGTTTTATAAAAGCCCACAAACCAGACATAAGCTCACTCTCAATCCATTTAAACAGTAAAAAGCGCGAGCTATGAGAATTTTAATAACAATTTGCGAGCGGAACGCAGCACCGTTGTACAGGGTTGGAACTAGGAATGTGTTTTTGAGCCTTTGTAAGTTCTGGAACAACTACTCCATTCTCAATCCCGGGAATTTATAGTCCGATACTGGCACAGAACCGGTATGTCCCGGGACTTTCGATACTGCTATAATAAAGTTAGGTAATATGAGTTTTGTCCATGCTTGCGGCCTCAACTGACTTCATTAGCAACGGTAATCGCTTATCATCAGGTGGGCCGTAAGCTGTTTGCTACCTTTGTGGTTAAAAAAGTACGGCTTATCGCCACGCACGTAGTCTGACATTTTCCTTAGACTTTCATGAATTTCATACGTTACCGCTGAGTCGACGCTGACGCACACGCATTCGGTATTTTGTATGAATGAATGAATAAAACAACAATATTTCACACCATATAATAAAACAAAATAGAAGACACAAAGCAAATAGTGCAATGGGCGGTCTTATCGGCAGTGCCGTAACTAGGGCAGTGCCGGCGGTGCCCAGGCACAGGGCGCAGATGATAGATTTATTTTTCACAATCCATTTTATTGTCAGAACCAGTTATGATTATAAAATATTTCAAGGGCGTGGTTATAGCAGCTCGCACTGGGCGCATAAAAGGCTAATTACGGCACTGCTTATCGGTATCTGTACACTGTATCCATTTTTTTTCTTCAATACAATTTATAGCTTCAGCCAGCGGCTTTTCACGTGTTATATGTTATCAAAAAGTATCATAAGTGTTAATTCAGGTTATAATCTACTAATATACCAAATATCATCGAAATTAGTTTAGCCGTTACGACGTCATTGAGTAACAAATAAACTTCCAAAATTTTGCATTTATAATATTATAGTGTCATTAATCAATGTCTAATAGTCGGCGCAGTAAAGAAACTACATCACTAAACGCGACTCCACTTGTGGGAAAATAAAATAACTAGTACAAGAAATACGAGGGCTGCTATTTATGTATCCGGAATAAAATAAAATAACTATCATTGACTGTTAAATATGGTTTTATTGCTTTCAAAATATTCGCCATGATGATCAATGCACTTTTGCATTCGGTGAAACCAGTTTTCATAGCACTTTTTCCAATCGGAAGACGGTATCTCCAAAACATGATTTTTGAATGCTTCAACGCCTTCTTCTCGGGTTGAAAATCGTTGACCACGTAATTTATTCTTCACGGTTGGGAATAAAAAGAAGTCGTTGGGTGCCAAATCAGGGCTATATGGCGGATGACCCGTTAATTCCACCGTTTCACCCTCCAAATATCGGGTCGTTTCACCCGAAGTGTGACAGCTTGCATTGTCGTGATGGAGAATGATTCTGCGTTGTGGATTATTCTTCCTGATTTCTGCAAAGACTTCTGGCAAACAAATGGTCGTGTACCACTCTGAATTAACAGATTTACAATTTTCTAGGGGTACAGTAGCCACGTGTCCATCTATACCAAAAAAACAGGCGACCATTTGCTTCAAAGTGCTTTTCGCACGAGCAACTTTTGTTGGGTTCGGCTCATGTTGGAAGACCCAAACTGTTGACTGTTGCTTAGTTTCGGGGTCATATGCATAAATCCAGGATTCATCACCTGTGTAGATATTATATACAGCTTTTGATGCACCACGATTGTATTTTTTTATCATTTTTTTGCACCAATCGACACGAGCCTGTTTTTGATCTATTGTCAAGTTGTGCGGTATCCAACGCGAACAAACTTTTTTTGCAGCCAAGTGTTCGTGTAATATCTTATGTATACTCGTCATACTAATGCCCAAGATCGCCTCTATCTCTCGATATGTCACATGACGATCTTGCATTATTAGTTTACGCACTGCGTCGATGTTTCGTGGCACAACAACTGATTTAGGCCGACCATCTTTAATTTCGTCCGTGAGCATACGACGTCCACGATTAAACTCACTAAACCAGTGATACACAGTAGTCTTTAATGGTGCTTTATCCCCAAAAGTCGAACTGAGTTGATCGATACACTGCTGTTGAGTTAGACCACGTCGAAAATCATAAAAAATCATCGCACGAAAATTTTCTCAAGATAAATCCATAGTGATAATGACACGCAATTTTTGAAATCGCGCCACACAATGAAAACAATTGACAGACGGACGAAATAACCTGCATTCTACAGCCAAAGAGTTCCATTTATAAACGTGATAATTTCTTTTTAAATATTATTTATGCAGTGGCCAGTTCCGGATTCTTAAATAGCAGCCTATGTAGTAAAAGAAAATAGACTGATCTTCTCGGCTGTTCTTGTCTTCTTGATGAATTCAGTTTCGATATTTGTCTGCGACAGAAGTAACAACGCAGATACGGCAAGGAGTTTGCTTCTAACACAAAGTTGTTGTATAGTTCAGATTTTATGATTATAGTTTATTCAGTTTTTGTAATCGGTAAAAACTCGAGAGAGCGCATCCACAATCGATATGGGTCAATCGTGGACTGACTCGAAGTTACGCGTTACCATTGCAAGCGTGTTAGACAAGTACCTGGCCACATTGACGGCGTCAGGAGAAGCCATTTTCACATCCTCCATCGCAGAGGTGTTCGAGCACAAAGGGCAAACCAGCAGGTGTCTCATCGACTGACACGATGTGATCCCTGTCTACACGGTATAAGTAGAGCTGTTGACGCGCTAAGAAGAATTGCAAGCGTTGGAATCGACGATCAAAACCTGTCGGCGATCTGCTAATAGTCGCAGGTAGGAAAAATAAAATGTGTCGAGCACCAGTGGTGCGATCAGTCAATATTTATTTTTTCATTAAAATCACAAGGATCACTTTGAAACGTCAATTTCTCCGCGACCAAGCCAGTAAAATCAAGAAACTAGATCCTTTACACAACATAACAATAGTAATAATACTGTATTTATAATTTGTTATTATTAACTGAACCAACCCACCCCTTAACTACAACCCTGCTTAAAACAAACAAATCCAAACAAACTTAGCTTACATTAAGAAAACAAAAGAAATGTTATTATTCCCGCGCTTGCTCGCTTATACTTGCTCATACCACTTATGTTTACTAAAATAATATTCGAGTATAGTTGGACACTATTTACAGTATCACATATCTTGGAGGCGCCGGAATGCTTTCTTTCATTATTCTTTAGACTATTATTATTTTTTACTATTATTTCCTGCGACTTCGGACCCGTTACACTACTAAATGTGTAGGTAACCTAGAAATAAAAACTAACTCGCTGTTGAAACTTGACTTGACATCCCATTTTTATCCTATGGGATCTGATTAATGACATAAAAAGTAACCTGGTGTGTTAATCCAGGTTATAATCTACGTACGTACCAAATTTCATCAAAATCGGTTAAAGGCGGGTTCCTATATCCGTCGGTAACCGACTACGACTCGTATCACGTGTATCGAAAAAGTTTCAAACTAGTGTCAAACTTTTGACATGTTTTCAAGGAGAAACGAGTCGTAGCTGGGTACCGTCGGATATAGGAACCCGCCATAAGTCGTAATGACGTGATTGAGTAACTAACAAATAAATTATTAAACATCCAAACTCTCGCATTTATAATATTAGTGTGATTGTACACAAATAGATTACAGACAGAAAATAGACATGTACAAAGGCGAAATTAACCCTTATAAGAGTGTTCTTCCAGCAAACCTTGAGTATTTATTATAAATACGGGATTTATGACGTACTTACTACTTTTTTAGTTTCGACTGACAATGTCGTATTTATAATAATTATTAAAATAAATCATGAAAGTTTTGATGGATTGCTTGAGGTCAAATATTGTTCCAAATAGTATTTTTATAGTGTTATCCGAACACATACGGAATATTCCAAGATTTTTACAATCATTTCAAAAATTTCAAGCCTAGACGGGACTTGAACCCGCAACCTTCCTCTTTGAGAGGAACTTAGGAAGAGGAAGGTTGCGGGTTCAAGTGAACTTGAAAATTTGGAATTGTTGAAATTTTTAAGAATAAAATCATCAAATATTGTTGTTTATTTATTAAAGTATACAAGTATATTACAGTTTCCTAATACTCGTACAAAAGAGTAGTTACATAAGTCAATCAATAATCATGAATATAATTTAAGAGAGATCTTTGCCCAGCAGTGGGACAAAATAGGTTAGAAAAAAAAAAAAAATTAATCCTGCCTCATTTTTTTTTCATTCGGGGCAAATACAATTTTGACATGAATACTTCTTACTCCCCGAAAAAAAATCACAATTATTTCGAATAATTTCTGTCTATTATTATCTATATGATAATATCTATATATATATAATATCTGTGTATTTATTACGTTTAGGGATTTATAGTAATATAAAACCAGCCAAGTGCGAGTCGGATTCGCGCACTAAGGGCTCCGTACCGTTATCTATAAATCCATAATACAATTATCATTATCCATTATCTATTTGTTGTATGGGTTAAATAAATATATAATATAGTATATAAAAATAAATTCATATTTACGGATGCCATCCCCGTAAATATTAATTTATTTTATTTTTAAAGTGAATATATACCTAACTAAAATATTCTGTGAATATTAAAAGTATATACCTGTTACCGTTATCAATATCGAACAAAAACTAGCAATGAAATCACTTTTATTATATGGGAGCGCCCTTAAATATTTATTTTATTCTGTTTTCTGTATTTATTGTTACAGCGGCAACAAAAATACATCATCTGTGAAAATTTCAACTGTCTAACTATCACGCTTCATAGGATACAGCCTGATGACAGACGGACAGACAGACAGACAGTGTAGTCTTAGTAATAGGATCTCGTTTGACCCTTTGGGTACGGAACCCTAAAAAAATAAATACACCAAAGTAATTTACACTAATCCACACTGTCACACAATTTTAATATTAAGAAACTAACTTTCTATCTGTCTTCTAGGTTTTCAAAACTAAAAGGCTGGACTGATCTTAATAATATTTGATAAAGAAGAAGATATGGCCTGACCTGATAATATGACAAACTACGCGTGAGAAGCCGCAGGCGGATGCTAGTGCGATTATAAATCAATATTTATTAAACAACCGTTTATATAAAAGCAACTTCATGCCAACTATTTTTTGTCAAATGAAATAGCGTCAGGTGAAATATTACGATTAAGTATCAAAGACAGAGAAAATTATGGTTATTGTGCTATATACTTGTGTGTGTGTTGTAGACTACTATCGAGGAAGTGTTGACAACGTTTCTTCCCGTTCACTATCGCAACCACTGTGCTAGATAGTGACGGTCGACAAGCGACTTCTTTCTTACGAAAAATGACTCAAGACAAAATCCTTCTCGACAGGTACTGTGCTAGGCCTACAAGTTCTAGATAATAACTTCCAGTTCTCGTTTTTAAATAATAATAAAAAAACTTAATGCTGTAAACTATAGGTGGTGTGATACTATTAAAGTAGGATATTGCTTTAGGTATCCTGCAAATTATCATGATTACCTTTATAAGGCTTATAAAATACTAAGATGCAGGAACCTTTAAGTTCTGTGATACTGTAATAGAAGGATGTTGCTGTTTGTATCTTGCTGATTCTCATGATTATTGTACCTTTTGAAAGTTCTGCAGTTAGTGGTCTGGCTTGTTAGTGGCTTTTCAAAACGTTTATAACTCGAGTAAACGTCAAAACATTCCACACTTGGATTACACTCATTCCACACTTGGATTACACTCATTCCACACTTGGATTACACTCATTCCACACTTGGATTACACTCATTCCACACTCGGATAACATTCATTCCACACTTGAATTACACTTGTTTAGCTTCGTACAATAATTGTATGATAGCATATTATTAACAGATTGAAAAAAAGGACGAGGTTCTCAATAATTCAGAATCTTCTGTTCCCCGATTACTCAAAGACGCCTGGACCGATTTGTGAAATTATTTCTTAGTTTACAAGGGTGGGCCCTTTGGCACCAAGTCGGGATCTGGTGATGGGATCCCAAAAAAATCGAGGGCAACCCTTAAATTTTATAGGGACGCATTATTGTTTTATGTTTTAACATCAGAACTCCGTCTTTTATCAACCAATTTAGTAAATTCTTTTTGAAGAAAACTTCTTTACGCACGCTTGACTTGGGCAGTAAGGTGGTGAATGCCTGACGAGAGCATTATGAAAAATGTGAAAGGGCGAGGCGAACGGAAGTTGAGAGGGAGATATAAGTTAGTGAAGATAGAAAGAGAGAGAGAGAGAGTTACGTTTCGTATATTACTGTAAGGGCAAGAGAGAGAGGTGCGAGCACACATTTTCTTTCTTTTGTTCTGTCATAGCCAGTTACGTTTCGTATATCTAAGACACAGTGCAGGCCTATAGTGTCTGTATTACACTATAGGAGCAAGAGAGAGCAGTGCGCGCGCACATTTTCTTTCTCTCTTCGTCTCATAGCCAGTGCATGAATTATATATATCTCAGTCAGTAGTTCGTTTGTGAGCTTGCTAGCGTTACGCCAACGATGATTTCTGGATTATTTTTCGTAATTTCATTTCGTGTTTGAACTATTTTATAAATTAATATTTTGAAAAAGAAGTTACTTCAGTCGTATGGTCTAAAAGCAAACTCGTTATTTTTTATTTGAAATGATACACTTTCATATTGATCTCATAGAAAGCAGTTCAGTTGGTTGGTTATGTCGGTTATATTTTTATTAAAAAGTTACTTGTTATTATTTTTATAATGTTATCAACACGAAAATTTAAAAAAAAGATTTTTGAAATCATCTCAAAAACTTTCAAGCCAGATGGCGCCTTAAGTCGTAAACTGAATCATCTCACTAATTTCGACCTTGATGTGACAAGAACATGTAGCACAATTGGCAGTGCTTCGTATCAAGAGGAAAGTTGCGGGTTCAAGTCTCGTTCGGCTTGAAAGTCTGTGCAGCTTCATACATCATACTCTATTTTTAAAACTTTGTCTAAAAAAATACTTTATGCATGCGAAGCTTTGAGACTTTGAGCTGCACACGCAAAAGTAGCCTATATCTCAATCCAGGTCGTAGTCCATTTGCGTTAAAAAATGAATTCGAAATCAATCAAGCCGTTTTTCTATTTTGAAATTTATTTACGATTCTAGGCCCGTTAACCTCATTAAGAGCCAACTTTCAGAGAGCGTACATGCTATTTTTGTAAATGATGATTTTTAATTTGAAAATTTATCTTTGTCACTGTTTGGACCACCTGTATAATCTATGCAGTAAATAGTTGAGGTATATTTGACGAGGGGGGGGCTTTCATCCTCGGTGAGAATTAATTCATCATCTAAATAAGTATGTACTTGCATTCCAATCGAGAGATCACAGCAGGTGTCAACTGATTGGAATCCCGTTAATTGCAATAGGTATGCGCATACATAATTAGGTATTTGATAATTATATATCTTGTTGCAGTTTGTAATTAACATATTAATTGGTTTATTGATGTATTTGGTCAAGATATCATGAATAATAATTAGCTTTTAATTAATGTTTTTTAAATCAATTTGAATAATATTCTATTTTTATAATTTAATTTTAAAAGAATAGAATAAACACGGATATAATTTGGTTGCCGCGAATTCAATAAAAATAATAAATAATTTAATTCAGGCGACAATAAAACAAATACAAATATAGTTACTTATTCAATGGTCCATAACGATAATTATATACACTTAAATAAATATTATTTAAAACTTTTATTATGAGCGAACCGGATGAAATGCGACAATATTGTTTAGGTAAAAAAATGAATGAAAAAGATTTTTTTTTATTGATAATAGCCAAACGCTTGACCACTACCCCACCTGATGGTAAGTGAAGGTGTGATCGAAGATGGAGCACGCTTGCCTAGAAAGAACCTATTCACTCTGGACTTGAAGACTCCGAGATTATACTGGTTTAGAAAAACATACGCCGGAAGTGAGTTCCACTCCTCACTTATGCTTACAAGAAAAGTGAAGCAAATCGTTTGGTACGGCAAGGTGGTATGCCGACCAGGTATGGGTGGTACTTCCCGGTTCGTCTGCTTGTCCGGTGGTGGAAGGGGGAAGGAGGGATAAGGTCATGAAGATCTTGCGCACATTCACCAAAATGTATCTTGTAAAAAACTGAAAGTCTGGCTACTCGGCGTCTGTGCTCTAGACTTTGTAAATTGGCTTCCACTAGTGAGTCATCACCAATGAGTCTAGCAGCACGTCGCTCAATCGAATCAAGGGCTTCAAGCTGGTACTTGGCTGAGCCATCCCAGAGATGGCAGCAGTACTCCATACATGAGCGGACTTGTGCTTTGTAGAGACTGAGCAGCTGTCTCGGTGAGAAGTACCGCCGAACCTTAGCTAGGATACCCAGCTTCATAGGAGCAATTTTGACCTTGGATTCAATGTGCGAGCCGAAGTTTAGGTTGGACGTGAGCTCAACGCCCAACAAGCTCAGACTTTCAGAAATTACGAGTGGGATATCACAAAAGGTGGGAACGGGATGAAAAGGAGACCTTTTTGCAGAAAAACACACGCCTGAGTTGAAGATTGAAGATTCTGGACAATAAAACCTAAGTTATTTAGTTCATAGCGGAAAATAATGCAGTGGGTAAACTCGTAAAACTGACTTTTAAATCAACGCCAGGAACCTAACATTTACATATTACTCGCACATTATTTTCAGAGTTTTACAGAACAATGAAGTTCCTGTATTTTTCTTGAATAATTATAACTGAATTTAAATGGTTTGGAGATAACATTAAGAAGTTTCAGGATAAAATTAGCCTTTACATTTCTTAGTTAATTGGTTTTCTTTGTCTGACAAAAGTAAGTGATAATGAACAAGATTATTTAAATACTATCGCTAGATGAAAATCTCTACAGCCTAGAGCATCGACGAAAGATTGTAACACAAAATAGATAGATACAGAAGTAACAATATAGGTTTTTCTTAGGGTGGAGGTTAGGGAACTATACAAGAGAACTTACAACTATCTTTTTATCAAATCCTTTTTTACTGTAACTACCTAATATAACGTTACATTGACCTGTTAAGGCTCTTAATGATACATTTTACAGGTATCATTGTCGGTCTTAAGACGATAAATACCTACCTGCATAATTTATCTTACATTAATAATTTTTTTTTTCTATTTTATACTTAGCTTTGTTATAGAATATTTATTATAGTATTATATCATGTTCTAAATAAGCAATACTTTTCCTCTGATTTTAATTTCATTTAAAGCTCGAGCGCAGCGCTAGTTCTGGCACCTACATATTCTACATCAAAAAACACAACAATGTTGTAAATAATAGTTTAGGAGTTATATTTAACATCATCAGCTCAGCAACATGAGATGATCAGTACCAGACGCAAATACTTGAATATATTTTTTTATTTATACAAAATATATAAAACACATTAAGCGTCCCTATAAAATTTGAGGGTGCCCTCGATTTTTTTGGGATCCCATCATCAGATCCTGACTTGGTGCCAATGGGACCACCTGGAAAATATACCATTTTAAACAAAAAGATAATTTCTCGAATCAGTTCCGGCGTCTACGAGTAATCGTGGAATATACATAAAAAAAAAGATACCGACGAATTGAGTAACTCCTCCTTTTTTGAAGTCCGTTAAAAACGTTTATTCATTGTCTCATAAGCATTTTAACGTTAATTATCTCAGGAAAATTAATAACCAGCTAACCCATTATGTCACACAGAACATGATTTACGTCTCGACAAAGCGCGGCATACGCGACGTTCGATTGGCCGTGTCTATTTGTGCCTGCGCCTGTTATCTGTACCCATCTATTTTGTCGGTGCAAACTAAACATTTTGTATACTTATGGAGTAAGTTCTAGGGAAGGCGTAAAGTATAAAAATAAAAATGACACACATGCAAACACTTGCTCCGCACCGAGAATCAAACCCTCACCACATGGAGGTCATTACAACAAATGATTTTAAAGGGTTCGTCTGTGTTTAGGACGCTTCAAACCGATCTTATTGAAATAAGTAGATAGAAACAAATCTTCATCACTTTAAGTATTCGACAAGCGAAAACCTCCCTTACAGAATTCGCTGACTGAAAACAAACAAGTCTGATGGAAATTTTAATTCCATTCTGTTCTGTTTGTTTTAAGAATAGACTGCACTTTCATGGAAATTCGTACAAGTATCAAATGTTATTACTATATTAAGTTAGTTTTTAAGTTCATATTCAGTCTTTCGTATGTATGTGTTACGGAAAAGTTGTAAAACCTAGAAAATAAATCTTGTTTAAATAGACAAAGAACTAGAGACAGATTGAGGGCAATGGCCGAATGGAATACAGTAATGGCATAAACAGATACTCAATTTTATTGGTAAAAGATAAATACACGTCATACACTTTTTAAAAAAATAATAAGCAAATTAAATTGATAATAATATTTAAAATATACAAAAGTGTAAAAAATAAAATTCATAGGTATATTATTATAGATTTTGCTAACGCCAGTATAAGGTTATATTGTCGTCATCAAAAACTCTTCTATTGAATAGAACGCTTTTTCGAGCAGCCAGCGCTTAAACCGGTGTTTGAAGGTATTGTCATTGTCTATCGAAGTGACTGCAACAGGAATACTATTGTAGACTGACAGCCCCATGACGTGAGTGAGTCTGTCGGTCTTTGCGAGTCTGCGTGGGAGTCTCCACGCTTGGCGTAATCATTGAAGTTACTTCTGACGCAGACTGCCAACTTTAATACCATTATAGATGGTAGTGTGAGGATATTAAGGGATTTAAAATAAGGGCTTGCAGACGTATTCTATGACACCCGTGCTATGGCTCTAACGGCGCGCTTTTGCATCCGGAGGACGCGCTGCCGACAGGGAGCGCGTCCTCCGTCCACAACTCTGCCCCGTATTGTAGAAGTGAGTGTACGGTTGCAAAATAACACGCACGCATCACCTCAGTAGACACTACGCGGGACAATCAACTCTCTGTTCAATCAACTGCGCAAAGCATGGGCTGCCTAGCTTCGCACACAGTTTATCTAAATGGGACGCCCACGTTCGTCCTCTATCCATTTGGAAGCTCAGAAATGTAGTCACTGGCACCTGCTCGACAGGAACCCCATTTATAATCACCACCAAGGTCCTGAGGCATTTTCCTGAAATTGAGAACTGCATAAAATGAGTGTTTTTGGTGTTAAGTACTAGGCCATTGCTGTGAAATCATTGAGCTATTTGTCCCGCTGTTTCATACATTCGGCGCTCGAGTATGTCAATGGTTGGTGCACTCACTACCACCGCCACGCCATTGGCGTACATAAATGTCTCACCGGTGTCGATGCGGTTTGGGAGATCGTTTAATAGAATAGAGAAAATAATGTTGGATACACTAGCACATTTATGGCCTCTCCCATATATTTCCAGAACAATCGATTTTATGCGGTCTGTACCCCACGGCCCAACCTTCAGGTCGTCTTTCCATCCATTTAGTAGACACGCTGCTCTCCAGTGCGATGTCTCCACTTGAGACCCCAACGGCTGTCAGTTTTTCGAGTAATGTGCACAACCCACTGCCACTTCAGCTTGCCAATCTTCTGGGCTATGACAGTTCATAAGCTCAATCCTTCGGTAAAATGAATAGAACCGCAATTTTCTGGATTAGGCACTCTTACACCCAATTATTTGTCAACACATAGAAAACACGTAATTTTGCTCCGTCAAATAAGGAGCTGGAATGAAAAGCAATCCGGGACTAAACTGCGGAACTAATTCTATGCTCATCCGTGTTTGTCAAAGTGCTTCCTGTGCCTTTACTAAGGATTATCGAACTCGATTTCTTTCTAAAAAAGGCAGATGAAAACTAACTGCAAATCTGAATTTTACTGACGTTGGTTAGAATATAGAATGTACATTATTATACAAGGATGGTAAGCGACCTATTGTACACCTGATATATTTTGCAGTACGAGCGAGCGAATGCGAGTGAATACCATAATCAAACGTGATATTGATCGTTCACACCTGAACACGTAATTTTTCACCACGATTGAAAAAAGCCTAGGCTACTTGCCTAGACTTTTACCCTATAAAGTGACGGAACCCTATAAAGTGTTTTTTTATTTACTTAATAAAAAAACACTTTATAGGGTTCCGTACCGCAAAAGGTAAAAAAAGGACCCTTATACTCTCTTGTCCGGCTGTCTGTTCATGTGTCACCACCGATTTTCTCAGGAACAGCACAGAACCTAGCAAGTTGAAATTTATACCAGATACTGAGGTATATTATAGTCCTTATTAGGTGTATAAAAATGAAGGTCGTGAGTCAACACGATAAAAATATTTCGGCAAATTTAGATTTTCGCGAAAACTTGTATGTGGTAGTACGTCACTGGTGGTAG
This sequence comes from Philereme vetulata, assembly GCA_918857605.2. Lineage (NCBI taxonomy): Eukaryota > Metazoa > Arthropoda > Insecta > Lepidoptera > Geometridae > Philereme > Philereme vetulata. The sequence goes on from OU975476.1 coordinate 6,661,025, forward strand.
AGCTTTTGAGGAAGTGGGCACCACCGCCTTGCCTTTATCTGCCGCCAAATAGCAGTACTTGTGCTGCTGTGTTCCGGTTAGATGGTAATGTTGTGTTCCTGTAATTACTGGCACATAGGCATAACAGCTAAGTCCTATTACTATGGCAACGTATCCACATAGAGATCAAGACAACATAATAGCTTGTTTTGAATTCTATGCGGATATCCATGGGCTGCAGTAACCACTTAACATCTGGTGGACTGCATGCTCGTTTACCATATAAGTAGTATAAAAAAATTTACAAAAATTTATCTCAATTTTCATTTTGTTTTATTTTTCGTAATTTCTCCTTACTTAAGACCTTGCTTTTATTCAAAATTGACAGTTCTAGGTCAACCGGAAGTACCCTGTAGGTTTTGGGTTGAAAACCTATATGGTAGTTCTCGTTGACCTAGAATCACAAAATATGGCAAAAAGCAAGGCTTACAGCACCAATAAAGGAAAAATTCCAAAAATATAAAAAAGTGGAAAATTAAAGGGTGTGCTCATACATACATGGTTGACGCCAATTAAGATAGTCGTCTGAGTTGTATGGGCGCTCATACAGTTTAAAGGACTAGCTTATTCGGCACCAACCTCAAATAAGGTAAATAAATAAAATTGTGCTATTGAATAAACTAAATATTTAAGTGGGGCTCCCATACAACAGACATGATTTTTTTGCCAATTTTATTGATAACGGTACGGAACCCTTTGTGGACGAGCCCGAATCGCACTTGGCCGATTTTATATTTATAACACCTTTGCTAAAAATTTGCTCATTTAAGGAGCTGATATCGAGTTTACAATGATTAACTTTCAGAGCATGAGGGATGAAAAATAATTTATTTTAGGCAATTGATGATTCTGTTTGTTAGAAATAATTGGTGTAGATACTATCTTATTTTGAGAATATTACGAGCGAATTTGGTCTAGTTCCTCATAACTGATTGATTTAATTATAAGCTTAATGTCAATGCAATATTACATCGATTTAGTAGAAGAGCTCCGGAACAAAGGCCGATAAATCCACTTTTCGTATTGTTACAGGAAATACAAATGAATGATTTACGTAGGAACGATTATGTTGTTTGTTAAACTAAAATAATGTAAATTTGGCTTGTAGCAAGCACTTTCAAATAGGTAATATTAAAAAAATCTAGTGTTGATAGTTTTGTTACAATTTTAATTATAAACTAGTGGACCCGTCGAACTTCGTACCGCCTTGACATGCATATAACGCGGGCTGTCAATATAGGTACTTCAACCTGGCTGAATTGTTAATTGTAGTCCCCGGTCATCATTTGACAACCATAGGTACATAACTATAGACAAAATTACGTTTAGCTGTCATTTGCGTTTTATTATTCCATGTCAGATGCGTTTTTGTTATACCGCGTTTTATAGTGACTTGTATTCTCTTTGACGTTTTATGTCAAGTCACACGAGAACGCGGTCGAACGGAATAAAAAGTATCCTATATCCGTCTTCTGGTTCTAAGAACTAGATAAAAAGTATCCTATGCCCGTCTCCTGGTTCTAAGCTACCTACCCACCAATTTTCAGCCAAATCGGTTTAGCCATTCTTGAGTTATAAATAGTGTAGCTAACACGATTTACTTTTATATATATACCTAGTCAGGTCATAAGTATTATCACACAGTAAAAACTTTTCTTGTAAAATGCTGGCCACAAAAAAGTTTATAAAATTCGAATTTCGAATTGTTCATGAAAATAAAAATGTATACTTTTTAGAATTTTACTCATTTTTAAATATGGAGTGGACGCTTAAAGAAGACCGTGTTGCAGTTATTGCGTTGCATCGTTGCGGTTACAAGCCAATTAAAATTTTTGACATACTGAAAAATTTGAATATAACCAAAAGATTCGTTTATCGCACCATCAAACGATACAATGAAGACTCTAGTGTAGATGACAGGTCAAGAAGTGGTCGCCCTCGGTCTGTTAGGACTCCAGCAGTGATAAAAGCTGTGAAGGCGCGAATTCAAAGAAATCCCAAACGTAAGCAGAAACTGTTGGCCCTTCAGATGGGGTTAAGTAGAACCACGGTGAAAAAGGTGTTAAATGAAGACTTAGGGCTTCGGGCATATCGAAGAAAAACAGGACATCGTTTGAATGCTCGTCTAATGGACCTGAGACTGAAGAGATGCCGCGCTTTGTTGAAGCGGTACGCGGGAAAAAAATATCGGGAAATTCTTGTTTCGGATAAAAAAATTTTTACCTTAGAAGAGAGCTACAACAAACAAAATGATAAGGTGTACGCACACAGTAGTGAAGAAGCGAGCAACCGTATTCCGCGTGTCCAACGAGGTCATTTTCCATCCTCGCTCATGGTATGGTTGGGAGTTTCTTATTGGGGCTTAACAGAGGTACATTTTTGTGAGAAAGGTGTAAAAACGAATGCAGTTGTGTATCAAAATACAGTCCTGACGAACCTTGTGGAACCTGTTTCTCATACCATGTTCAATAACAGGCACTGGGTATTCCAACAAGATTCGGCGCCAGCTTATAGAGCGAATATCACACAAGACTGGCTGGCGGCGCGTGAAATCGACTTCATCCGGCACGAAGACTGGCCCTCCTCCAGTCCAGATTTGAATCCGTTAGATTACAAGATATGGCAACACTTGGAGGAAAAGGCGTGCTCAAAGCCTCATCCCAATTTGGAGTCACTCAAGACATCCTTGATTAAGGCAGCCGCCGATATTGACATGGACCTCATTCGTGCTGCGATAGACGACTGGCCGCGCAGATTGAAGGCCTGTATTAAAAATCACGGAGGTCATTTTGAATAAACTTTAGTGTCATAAGAATCTATGTTTTGTTATGTTCATTTTGGTATATAAATGGTTACATAATTAATAAACTTGTTTCAATTATTTTATATTAAACATGTGACAGAATTTATGACCTGACTAGGTATATATAGATATGGAATTATCGAGATTTCGTCCGACCTTAATGTAATTACCGACTTCTTCCGATTATAAGTTTTTGTATTATGGATAGGTAAAGTGAGTAAAGTACATGGTTATTTTACTTAATCATTATAATGTAGTTTTATTATCAAAAACTACAAATTCTTAGACTAAAATATTGCTTGATTCTTCTTCGTTACAGTCGAAAAAAATTTTTCATCATCAGAACCGTGCTCATGATGGCTGTCATTTTGTACTAATTCTATATTTATAATAAAACCATTGAAATTCCACATTAATACACCAATTATCACCGAATTGTTTTTTCATTAAATTATTAACGTCTTGTTTTTTAGCTGCATACAGAACTTTAAAGTTGTTTTTGTTTGTGAGTTCTGTTGGGTGCTGTTTTCCTCTTTATAACAGACTATTACGCTCTTCATCTGATTCATTCCTGAATTTTTTTTGTAGGTGTTGATCAAATACTTTGTTATTGTTTTTATTCTTCTGCCTGTTTTGTTTGTTACTAAGTATTTCTTTAACACTATCCTCTTTATGTCTCTCAATCCTTCGACTTTCTTGTATTACCCTTCTAATGATTTTATGTCCATTATCAATTATAAATTATCAACATAAGATTAATAGACGTATGACTGTTATTAACTGTCATTCAAGTGTTGCTACCCTTCGATAAATTATTGCTACCACAAAACTAGTGCTTTCATTCGAAAAAAATAAAAAAAATACAAGAAAAACACATTTGTCGGCAAATGGTCGAAACATGAAAAATCTGGATGTATTTTTATAGGATTAATAAATAGGATAAAATATCTTAAATATACGTGTATTTGTCGGGTTTAGATCCGGTTGCCCGTCTTTAGAGCCTTATTTAGTACGTTTTTAACGAGATCTGCTGTGACCTATGTTATGTATGACTACTATGACTAACAGAAAAAAAATAAAAAAACAAATCAGGCATAAAGTGAATTTATTGGCTTTTGTTCCGGAGCTCCTCTATTGATCTGACAATGGAGACAGTAAGTGGATTATCGAACTCCTCTCGAGATAATAGTAGACTGGTCATGTTTGGTTCATATAGGTCTTATTCCTTTAGATCTGGAAACTAGAAAATTTTCATCGTACAAATTTTTACAGCTTTAGCTGTAGTGAACTTTGAACGCTCCCATAAACTAGGGGTGACATAAATACAAGTAGAGATTACAATAAACATCGAGGTCGCAGTCATATAAAAGCCGTAGAAGCAAATAAAAAAAATGTTTTAATTCGTGAATGGTTAGTACCGCTCCTAAATAGAAGCAAGGTAGCTTGGTAGGAAGCGCTGCGGCTCTTTGAAACTAAAAACCGGAAATTGCGTCGCGTTGTCTTCCCTCAATGCCTAGGCGAGGCATCTTCATTAGTGGCGTAAATTAAACGCTTTGCAGATCAGCTTTGTGAGGTAAGACGGAAAATGTAATCAAATTCTCATTTTGTTGTCAAGTTGCAATATTTTCATTTAAATCACAATTTATGAAATGTTCAAAAATGTAGTGGGCGGTATCGCTGGTAGGTAGGCTTCCATCAGAACTGTGTGAAGAAGTTAAGTGGCATGCGAGAAAAAATCAACAGAAAAAATGCGGTGTGCGATGCTAGGAAAAATAGGCGATCCACCACATGTGAGTGCATCACAGTTTGTTCGCACAGGTCAGGTGGAAACCCACTTTAAGGCTGGCATTGTAGGCTTGTGGTTTTAAGTGAATAGAATTGAGTCCAAGTTGACTAGATGCAGAAATTGACGCATGTCATTTGCAGTAACGTAAGCGATATACATGTATTTGGGACTCAATTCGACCAATTGCATAGTTGGCACGTGACTTTCTAGTGTAATTTTCTTTTGTTTCGATTTGACTTCCTACTAATACTATGAACGCGAAAGTTTGTATGTATGGATGTTTGTTACTCTTTCACGCCGGAAATGCTAAACAGATTGCGACGAAATTCGGTATGTACGTAAATCATAGCCTGGATTAACACACAGGCTATTTTTTATTGACAAACCACGCGTGCGAAGCTGCTGGCAACAGCTAGTCCTACTAATACTATAAACGCGAAAGTTTGTATGTATGGATGTATGGATGTTTGTTACTCTTTCACGCCGTAAGAGCTGAACAGATTGCGATGAAATTTGGTATATACGTAGATAAGATAAGATAAGATAACTCTTTATTGTACACCAAAGTAAAATACAGAACATAATTCTTACAAATAGATTTAGTACAATGGGCGGTCTTTCGCTAAAAGCGATCTTTTCCAGAGAACCTTTGTATGGACAGGATCAAAATGTAACACATGGCGGCGGTGCATCTATATATATTTAAAAACATATAAACCTAAATTACCAATAATAACACAAATTTAATTTAAATAAGCAACTCTAAAAATGGTTATAATGAATTAACAAGCAGCTACAACTTCAACACAAGGACAGATAATGGGTGTGCACTTTTGTTTTAAAATTACTAATAGACTTGGATGTTCTTATAGAGAGGGGCAAAGCGTTCCGCAATCGTACGGCTGTTACAGTGAAGGATCGACTATTAAACTCTGACGTATGGACAGGAGTTTTAAGTTGGAGGGAATCCAAAGAACGTAAATTGCGATCATTTGCCTGGTGGAGAAACTCAAAACGCTCCTTAAGATAGAAGGGAGAAGAAGGGTTAAAAAAGATGTTATACAAAAGGGATCATCATCATCATTATCATATCAGCCGTAGGACGTCCACTGCTGGACAAAGGCCTCCCTCATTGATCTCCAGGAACTGCGGTTGGAAGCGGCCTGCATCCAACGCTGACCTGCGGTTCTTACCAAGTCGTCTGCCCATCTTGTAGGTGGACGTCCTACGCTGCGCTTGCCAGTCCGTGGCCTCCACTCGAGAACCTTCCGGCCTCAACGGCCATCCGTTTTGCGCGCTATATGGCCTGCCCATTGCCACTTCAACGTGCTAATCCGTCGGGCTATGTCGGTGACTTGAGTTCTCCTACGTATCTCCTCATTTCTGATTCGATCCCGTAGAGAAACCCCGAGCATAGCCCTCTCCATAGCTCGTTGAGCGACTCTGAGCTTATTCACAAGGCCAATAGTGAAAGACCACGTCTCGGTTCCATATGCCATCACTGGTAACACGTACTGATTGAAGACTTTCGTCTTAAGGCACTGAGGTATGTTGGACGAAAAGACGTTGCGAAGTTTCCCAAACGCTGCCCATCCGAGTTGGATTCGACGATTGACCTCTTTCTCGAAGTTGGACCTACCTAATTGGACTGTTTGTCCTAGGTATACATACGCGTCGACAACTTCAAGAGCCGAGTTCTCAACCATAACTGGGGCAGGGACGACATGGACATCTCCAAGAACTGCGGTTGGAAGCGGCCTGCATCCAACGCTGACCTGCGGTTCTTACCAAGTCGTCTGCCCATCTTGTAGGTGGACATCCTACGCTGCGCTTGCCGGTCCGTGGCCTCCACTCGAAAACCTTCCGGCCCCAACGGCCATCCGTTTTGCGCGCTATATGGCCTACCCATTGCCACTTCAACGTGCTAATCCGTCGGGCTATGTCGGTGACTTGAGTTCTCCTACGTATCTCCTCATTTCTGATTCGATCCCGTAGAGAAACCCCGAGCATAGCCCTCTCCATAGCTCGTTGAGCGACTCTGAGCTTATTCACAAGGCCAATAGTGAAGGACCACGTCTCGGTTCCATATGCCATCACTGGTAACACATACTGATTGAAGACTTTCGTCTTAAGGCACTGAGGTATGTTGGACGAAAAGACGTTGCGAAGTTTCCCAAACGCTGCCCATCCGAGTTGGATTCGACGATTGACCTCTTTCTCGAAGTTGGACCTACCTAATTGGACTGTTTGTCCTAGGTATACATACGCGTCGACAACTTCAAGAGCCGAGTTCTCAACCATAACTGGGGCAGGGACGACATGGACATTCGACATGATTTTCGTCTTGTCCATGTTCATTTTAAGTCTCACCCGTTGGGAGACTCGACAAAAGGGATAGTATGTGTGCATTCCGGCGAAGACGGATGGGGAGCCACTTGAGTTTTGTGCGAAAATCAGAAATATGGTCATACTTGCGCAAGCCAAATATGAACCGAATACAGAGGTTTTGAAGACGCTCAAGTTTGCTCAGTTGGGCTTCAGTGATTTCAAGATAGCAGGCGTCGGCGTAGTCCAGGATTGGAAGTAAAAGGGTCTGTGCAGGCGTAACCTTGGTAGCAGTCGGCAAGATGTTACGAAGTCTCCGTAAAGATCCAGATGATGCGAATAACCTGCGGCTAATCTCATTTATACAGGGAACCCAGGTTAAACAGGTATCCATCTGTATTCCTAGATTTTTCACTGACTGTGTGATGTCTATAGGGGTTCCGTCAAAAACTATGGATGGTAATTGTGCAAAATTGATTTTGGAGATCTGTATGGAACTACCAATTATAATGGCCTGTGTTTTGTTTGGGTTGAATGTAAGGCCAAAGGATTTACTCCAGTCACATATCCGGTCAAGGTCAGTATTTAGTAAGCTAATGGCTCCGTCAATATATCAATATGTCATAACCTGGATTAACACATAGGCTACTTTTTATTGGCAAACCACGCGTGCAAAGCTGCTGGCAACAGTTAGTTACTTCATAAACCTATTTTTGATATATTCTTTCTGTAAATAAGGGCGACTTGCGCAACGACGTTTAAGTGTATTTAGTAGCTAAATATGATTTTGACATAGTCAAATAATACAAGTACGTCAAATTTATACACGTTTAGTCGCTTAATAACGTTGAGGGATCGTTGTGTAAGCCAACCTTAATGTTTGTTTATTGATTGTCATACTTTTACTTTGTTAAATAGATTTTTTTTTTGTGTTAGAATTTTATTTATTATAGTGGTTTGAACAGTTTTTTACATTATAATCCTTGTATGCTCTATGTGCCGCACAAGGCCTTCCAGAGAGCATGATGATTAAAAATGCTTGACTATACTTACATTTTGTTAATATAAATGTACATATATTTTATACTACTACGGTAGCAATAAAGCATACGATACGACCCACCTGATAGTAAGCGGTTAACGTAGCCTATGGACGTTTGTAACAACAATGTTTGTAACTCGCGCGTTGCCGACCCATTAAAATTTTCAAAACGTCTTTTTTGAAGAACCCCATTTTGCACTCCTGGGGGAAAACTTCGGCAGGGAGACCATCCACAAGCGAAGTGTTCACAGAAGGAAATTCCTCTGGAACTTTGCTGTACGCGACCACATCATCTCCAAGGTGTGTGGATGGATTCCCTGCCGATGGCGTGCGATGCGATGATAAAAGAAACCTGAAAGCACCATATCAAACATTTCCTCAGAACACAAGCGGTAGAACACACGCAGGGAGGCAAAATCTCTCCTAAGACTTAAGGGCTCAATACCGCTTGTGAGAATGGGATCATCAACAATTCTCACAGCTCGTCTTTGAACAGAGTCAAACGGCCCTTGCTGGTATCGAATTTTGTGTTCAAAAGTTCAAATTCAAATGGTTCAAATGTGAAATAGTTCAATTGGTCTTGGGCGGGACACTTAGCAAGACCTCGTGACGACAGGTGGAGTAGGGTAGCGACTGAACGGTGGCCGAGGAGTGTCTATAGAATGGTAGGACTTCCGGCAGCGAGATGGGTGAGATTAGGTGAGAATGGGTGAGATTAGCGCAGGATCGTGGTGGAGGGTCCAAACTTGCCCAGGCCTATAGGTCCAGCAGTGGGTGAAGTCGGGCTGTGGATGATGATGATAATGAAATATTTTGTGTACAATGAATATTTTTTTTGTTAACTCTTGTGTATATGTAATTGAATATGAGTCAAATGTTACGTGAATTTAATAAATAAACTTCACATGAGTAGGAAGGCAAATAATATTTATGTATCGTTGGTATTTGCTCAATAGTATAAGATAAGATAATTCTTTATTGTACACTAAAGTAAAATACAGAACATATTTCTTACAAATAAATTTAGTACAATGGGCAGTCTTATCGCTAAAGGCGATCTCTTCCAGACAACCTTTGTATGGACAGGATCAAAATGTAACATGACGGCGGTGCATCTATATAAATATAAAAACATGTCTACATACTATAAACCTAAATTACCAGTAATAACACAAATGTGCATTACACATATATAGATAGATAGATAGATTTATACATTTAGTTCGACACAAGTAACAAACACACAGAAACCACATACAGTGGATAATTAAAGACAGACAATTAAATACAGACAATCAAAAACACGTTTACATAAACAATAAAATATACGTAAAACAAAAGATACGTGCCCGGTCACTATGAGCCGTGTGCCGGAAGAGCATTATGCTGAGCAATACACTTATTGCTCAACGCTGGTTTTCAGCCATCAAACCTGCATTGACGTCACGGACGTCAATTAAAGTGCCTTATTTAAAAAAAAACATGAAAATAATAATTTATAAAAGAATAAAAGAAGTTGGCTGTCCAACCAATTGTACCTACCTACCTAAGATGAGTATATATGCTAAGAAGCTATATGTATACCTAGTCAGGTCATAAGTATTGTCACACAGTAAAAACTTTTCTTGTAAAATGCTGGCCACAAAAAAGTTTATAAAATTCGAATTTCAAATTGTTCATGAAAATAAAAATGTATACTTTTTAGAATTTTACTCATTTTTAAATATGGAGTGGACGCTTAAAGAAGACCGTGTTGCAGTTATTGCTTTGCATCGTTGCGGTTACAAGCCAATTCAAATTTTTGACATACTGAAAAATTTGAATATAACCAAAAGATTCGTTTATCGCACCATCAAACGATAAAATGAAGACTCTAGTGTAGATGACAGGTCAAGAAGTGGTCGCCCTCGGTCTGTTAGGACTCCAGCAGTGATAAAAGCTGTGAAGGCGCGAATTCAAAGAAATCCCAAACGTAAGCAGAAACTGTTGGCCCTTCAGATGGGGTTAAGCAGAACCACGGTGAAAAAGGTGTTAAATGAAGACTTAGGGCTTCGGGCATATCGAAGAATAACAGGACATCGTTTGAATGCTCGTCTAATGGACCTGAGACTGAAGAGATGCCGCGCTTTGTTGAAGCGGTACGCGGGAAAAAAATATCGGGAAATTCTTGTTTCGGATGAAAAAATTTTTACCGTAGAAGAGAGCTACAACAAACAAAATGATAAGGTGTACGCACACAGTAGTGAAGAAGCGAGCAACCGTATTTCGCGTGTCCAACGAGGTCATTTTCCATCCTCGCTCATGGTATGGTTGGGAGTTTCTTATTGGGGTTTAACAGAGGTACATTTTTGTGAGAAAGGTGTAAAAACGAATGCAGTTGTGTATCAAAATACAGTCCTGACGAACCTTGTGGAACCTGTTTCTCATACCATGTTCAATAACAGGCACTGGGTATTCCAACAAGATTCGGCGCCAGCTCATAGAGCGAAGAGCACACAAGACTGCCTGGCGGCGCGTGAAATCGACTTTATCCGGCACGAAGACTGGCCCTCCTCCAGTCCAGATTTGAATCCGTTAGATTACAAGATATGGCAACACTTGGAGGAAAAGGCGTGCTTAAAGCCTCATCCCAATTTGGAGTCACTCAAGACATCGTTGATTAAGGCAGCCGCCGATATTGACATGGACCTCATTCGTGCTGCGATAGACGACTGGCCGCGCAGATTGAAGGCCTGTATTCAAAATCACGGAGGTCATTTTGAATAAACTTTAGTGTCATAAGAATCTATGTTTTGTTAAGTTCATTTTGGTATATGTATAAATGGTTACATAATGAATAAACTTGTTTCAGTTATTTTATATTAAACATGTGACAGAATTAATGACCTGACTAGGTATATGTAATTGTAGTAAAACGTAATATAAAATAAGTCCAATCAAATCGAATTATTTATTGAGAAAAAAGTATAGGAAATACCCGCCCGGATAAAGTCCTTCAGAGATGACATGAATTGACAATATCTTTGTTTTCCATTTCAATCTGTGGCGGAAATCGATGGCCTCAAGGCATTGTCAGGATTACAATGCAGGGGTCCGTCGTCCCCGTTTTTAATAAATGAAACGGCTGGCCTAAGGCTTTAGAAGCTTAGGTGCAAAATTGAGTTTCTAGATTGTGTCGTAAGTTAACTAAGAAACTTTGTTGTGGTACAATTTTTACTTTAATAGTTCCGATGCTTCGTTTAAAACGCAGATTCATTACCTAATCCTTGCATTTTCATTTATTTTATAGGTAGTTTGACTTCTCGACAACGTAATAAAGTTCATCTACATATGAGGGGTGTAGTATCAAAACTCACTAAAATATTTTCCCCCGAATTTTCACAGGCTTAATAATACTGTTTCAACTTGACCAATAAAACGTTAAATCGTAGTTTTTGGTCATAACGATTGCTCTATGGCATGCGACACATAATTTGAGCTTGACAAACAGAAAACATAGATACAAAACTGAATAAGAAGCAAATTAAAATCCATTTTAGAGGAATTTGAAACTAACCTTAACTAATAGCGGGTTTTGAAAATGAGCGATCATATTTTGGGGGGTTTTGCAACTAACAAAAACAGCAATAAAATGGTGGGTGGATGGCGTTCTGCGACATTATGGTCAGGTAAGTTAATTTATTACGAGGTATGTTATCGTAGAATAGATTTAAACATTAAAAATTATATTTACCTGCGCTGTGTAGGAACTTAAATAAAATAAAAACATAGGGACTATTTTTATGCTTAATGTTTATTTAAAATATTGTATTTTTTATTCAATAAACAATTAAATATGGTTATGTTTTATATATGTAACGGAACTTCTCCAAAGCCTGGCTCACATAAACCGTCACATTCCTGATCTTGGTGATTGTTATCTTCAGCGTTCGGCCTTTCATGATCATTATTACTTACATTCGCTTCTAAATTTTTATAATATTCCAAACATTGTAAATTTTTCCATTCCTTTCCAAAATGTTTCTGAAGGAGATCAAAAACATCTTTTAGTTTCGTTGCCTTTGGCAAAATTGTGTGAGGCTGAATTATATCCGGTGAAATATTTGTGATTTTTTTATTCTTTTTAGTAACAATTTTTTTTAAATTTGTCTCCATTCGATACGCCTCTTCTCCCTGAACTAAAACATTTTCTGTTTTAGTGCGAGTTATAAAAAACCGCTTAGCCTTCATGAACGCGAAGTGCCAGGATGACGTCGGTTTAATAATGGTAGCGTAAGCTGTCTTCCAATCGTAAACTGGAATAGATGAAAGGTCTACGCATGATGCATTTTCTTCCAACACAGCCACATATTCTGATGGAGATGTTACGACTTCTTTTGTCTTCAACGTGTTTTCAATTTTAGCGAAGACACGATCGGGTGGTATGAACGAGTGCCCTACAACTGGAAAAATCAATTCAACTTTCTTTAGATGTCTTGGAGCTTCGATATACAGCCATTTGCCAAGCATGCTGATCATGCCCGTGTTTTTATTTTGGCCCGAACAACCATCACACACTATACGTAGAACTTTTACATGTTCTGGGATCGCGAAATTCTGAAGAAAGTGGTATACGGCACTTATAATTTCATTGCCCCCTTTGGCGTGAGTCGTCTCATTCCAGTAATAAGAATGCACGTTTTCTTTTCCGAGTTTAGCCTTTGAGTTGCCTTCAACTATAGCAAAGTGATAAAAATTAAATTGTCTACTGAAATATGCAGATTGATCCGGCAGTTTTGGAAGTGACTGATTTTTTTGGCAGTCAAAGCTGATCGTTTTTGTCGTTTCACTCTCTTCCTTCAGTATGCTGTAAAAAGACTTGTATTTAAGAGAGTGGATTCTTTTCTGTATGATAAGCTCATTTCTTTTTATCGGATCTTTTTCAACTTTCAGTTGTTCTTGCAACGAGATACAAGTAGAGCAGACATCTGTTCTTGGTGAGCCGAACCCGATGTTGTAGTCGGTGTTAAATATCTTTCGAAAAAAACTTTGTTTTACTTTGAGATCAGCGTCTCTTGCGCTATTGTACATTCGCCACATTTTTCGAATGTTTAATCCGGCTGGCAGGTATATCCTATTTTTCTGCGACCTACAGTAATGGCTTTCTTGGCCTTTAAACTTTTCTATGAACCACTGAACTGACAGTCTTTTTGCTTCGAACACAGTAGTTTTTCGATCGCCACCTCTGTTTTCTTTAAGGGGAGAGCCATCACTTTTGTAAAATCGGTTCATCACCCCTTGGACCCGATCTTTCTTTATTTGCAACGCATTCAGAAATGTTTTTTGGCATACGGATACTAGTGATCCGTCTCTCGTGCATATAATATACTTTATAGTGAAGTTCCTTTTGCTGTTTTGCTTGGATTTGCGCGCTTGTTTTATAATGCAGTATCTCAGAATAAAATTGTCTTGTTGAAGCTTTGTCGTGCATTTATAAAAAAATTTGTGAAACCTTCTTATGTCTTGGCATGTCAACCTGGTACAGCAAAAAGCTTTCTGGTTGTGCCTACATTGTGGAAATTCTGGCTGTTTCTTGGCTTCGTACCTGAATGAAAAACATCAAAAATGGTATACTACATACACACATAATACGGAATACTCGGAGGACTATTAACCAAGTTAAATCAAAATTCATCAATATCGGTTCAGCCGTTTTGTAGTTACGAACTTAGGAGGGAACAGAGACGGACATACAAACATAGGTGCATACAGGCCAAACACATAACCCTCCTGTTTTGGCTTCGCCGCAGTCTACAAAACAACAAACAAAAACGTGCTCATCGCAAGATTGTTAGCCTTTGGAAATCTTTGATAACAAAACTTATTGAACTTTGCTTCAGGTACCTAAGTACACGACTAGCTGGATTGGATACATCTTGCATAAAACTTTTTTTGTTTACGATCCAAGTGATTGTTGACAAATTTTCACTCACCGTTTTTTGCGCGCCACTTCACATTTCCATGAAGATTTATCGCGTGGTCGTTTCCTTGCATGTTTAGGGTCAGATTTTTGTACAAATTGGGCTAATTCATCCATGTTATCACATTAAATTTGATAAAAAACCACACACTCTTTTTTGCAGACACTCATCAACCGCCATACTGTTTTCACGGTCAGGTGACGCAAATGCGGTGCTGTCATTGGTCGATTTAGTTATTGAGGATTTTGATACTAACATACGATGTAATAGGGGCTTTTGATCCTGAGATCGTTCTTTACTGTCCGATTTCTCTATCTTTTAGAGGATTTTGCTACAAAACCAGCTAACCATTTCAAAGCAATTTTTAAGATCTTTCTATCGATGGTACTAACCATAATTTGGTCAAGAAGCATTATAGCGGGTTATGATACTACACCCCTCATATCATCGACAATTGGGTATCGCGCACCACACGCTACACGCGATCTTTTCTACAATATACTTTTATACTGATCTATTCTATACTTGCAAGATGTGGAATGAGCTACCATCTGAGGTTTTCCCATTAGACTACGACATGGCACGCTTCTAGAGAAAAGTAAAGAGGTTTCTACAGTGTGGGGAACACATCGACAATTCTCCGGGTGTTGCCGGTGTCAATAAGCGACGGTGACCGCTTACCATCAGGTGGGCCATAAGCCTGTTTCCCTACAAATAACATAAAAAAATGGTAAATATGGGGCAGAAATGCGGTCTATCACTATGGGCTTCATATGAAGGCTCAAGGTCAGCGTGCTATGGAGAGGGCTATGCTTGGTGTTTCTCTTCGAGATCGAATGAGAAGTAAGGAGATTCGTAGACGAACTAAAGTCACCGACATAGCACAAAAAATAAGCAAGCTCAAGTGGCAGTGGGAAGGACACATAGTTCGAAGAACTGACGGCCATTGGGGTAGAAATGTTCTCAACTGGAGAGCACGCACCGGAAGCGCAGTGTAGAACAGCCCTCTACTAGATGGAAAGACGAACTGCTTAAGGTTGCTGGGAGCCGTTGGGTGCAGGCCGCATAAGATCGGTCGCTCTGGACATCTATGGGGAGACCTATGTTCAGCAGTCAACTTCCTGTGGCTGACATGATGATGCTTATAGATAAAGTCCAATTTAAAATGACCATTTCCAAGAACCCTTATTAATAAAAACGGTTGATTGAATAAATTAAAGATATTAATTTTTTTCAATATCATCGCATCAGTACGCACCGCGTAAACCGAACTCGAACAGTATTTGGAATTTCATTAAGCAGAAAGTAAATGGAACGAAGGCGAATTTCACACTCGAAAAAATATCAAAAGAGCCAACTTGAAATACTCAATATTGCGTTAAAAAGAGAGACCGCATAATAAAATTGTGTTTATTGTGATACAGCGAACGCTTTGAACTTTATTCGGTTTAGAATCGAACTTTACATTTTCCTGTTTGTGCCCACTATGCCTCATAAATGTTGGGAATGGACGGAGAAAGGCTAGTATAGCAATAACGACTTTACTTGAGATCAAGTAAACTTACGTATCCCAGATGGGATACGATGTTGGTCTCTAGTATGAATTGCTCTGTTGACATCTTTATAATAGATACATAGAAATATTTATTTCGACAATAGTAACAAACACACAATAACTACGTAAGAAAAAAGTGACAGAAGCCGGAGGTTGCGAGTTCGATTTTCGTCAAGGAACAAATGTTTTCATGATCTACAGATATTTTTTCCGGGTTTGGGTATTTTCAAAAGTATTTATTTGCAAAAAAACAAACTATAAGTATTCTATCAGTTATCTGGTTCCCATAGTAGGTACAAGCTTTGCTTAGTTTGAAGCTACATAGATATCGCTGTATGAAATGTCCAGCACTATTTATTTAGTGTAATTACAAACACACTTAATAAAAACAATAGTTTAGAAAACTTTCGTGATTGATTTCAATCATTATCTAGACACGCGGTAGCGTGTCAAGCTAAGTTCAAGCTAACAGAACTGGCGAGCAGCACCGTGTCTAATATTATATGAACCATTTGGAGCCACATTTGACCACCTCATAACTCAAAAACGATTTCATATAAACATGACAAATTTGGCTCATATATTGAGACTTGCGGGATACACATAAGCTTCAAATTTCATAAACACACCTCAAACGGTTATTTAGATATTAACTTCCAAAAATCGTCTTTTTTATCACTGACTAACTGACAGACTGACCGATCTATAGATAGATCAAAACTCTAACCCAGTTCCAGATGACCTAGAAAGTTCAAATTTGTCATTCAGATAGGTAGTTATCATTTTCAAAAAACTTTCAGCTGGTGCTTTGGAGACCTAAAAGATCTCGAAACTAACCTACCCTTTGGTGCGTTTGAGACATAATCAGTCTCCTAAAAATACAGTTTTGAAAATAATTTATATCTTCCAAAAAACCATATTATATATTTACATAATATTTTGAAGTTTTTGTGGGTCAAGAGAGGCTATTGCTCTACATTTTGCTAGGTTCGCACGCAGTTATGACATTAGAATAAACTACAAATACCAAAAAAAAAATATGTATCGATTGTATCTCTTACCGCAACCAAAGATAGTTTAATATGTGTAGTAAAGTAGCATGCACCCACATCACGAATAAATGCAATGGAGTCTAATTTTATTAGTTTTTCTAATAGTGAAAAGTTATTCGAGTGTCTTATATGTATTTTTGATCTTAGGCTGTTGTTACCAAAACAAATAGACTTTTTACACTTTTTTCTTTGTTTATTGACAATAATCAACACACTTTAAAATACAATTACGTAGTGATATTTTCGAACCGTGCGCGCGATCTCTCACGACGATGCTAGGACAACACTAAATCAAGTCACGCGGCGCCCGCGCTGCCCACCCTCCCTCTCTTGCGTCTACGAGGCGTACGATTTCACGAGTACCGACAGGTTTCCTAACGCAAGGAATAGAAATAATTATACTACTGTGTGTAAGGGACCTAATCCATCTCTATATTTGTCCTTGATTATGATTGGTTGATATGATTGTTTTATGTCCTTGAATTCACCTTTAAATAGGAAGCAAATATGTATATTTGTCTTACTCATACCTAAAGAACTTTACACGTTAGAGCCTCCCCGCAAGGAGTGAAACAACACGATTATAGTCAATGCACAATACAAAAGTCCTGCAAGAGATCTGATAGATCTCGTAATGGAACGAACGTGTTAATTGATTTCATTAGGAACACTTATAGTGCCTGTAATATAAGAATTTGCAATCGAAATTGATTGCTGATAGAAAATAACATAAAAAGACAATTATACCCCGTAAACGTAGGAAAATACAGTAGATTAACAAAAACCATTTGGAATTAATTTTATTATGAAGTACCTACTAATAATTTCTGTACAAAAAGTAATGTTAACCCATCAAAAACATAAATGTGAAATGAGATCCAAGTTCAATATACTGTTTTGACCAACAACCTTTCGGTTCAATACGTGAACCTTCATCAGGGTGAGTGCGATCCGCTTTGAATAACGTCTCGCCTCGCACAGCGCGCCGCAGCCCTCTGCGCGGGAGTCGACGGGCGCGGTGGTGGAATTGCGTCAACGATGGCGTAAATGATGGGTAATGATGATATCGTATAGTATAGTAGATATAGTAGAGATCTCGCTTCGCTCGATTAATTAACTGTGTTTCTGAGGGTAGATTTTCAATATAAATAGAAACTTTACTAATATTGGATGGATAACATAGTAATTATTTGGATGTGTGGTCGATTGTTCGATTTCTTGTGTAGACGTTCGTACTAAGTTATCATGGCATGTTATCGACCTATTTCAATTCCCTTAGTAAGAAAAGGGTTTCATCATCATCCACAGCCTGACTTCACCCATTGTTGGGTATAGGCCTCCCCAAGTTTGTGCCATCCACCACGATCCTGCGCTAGTCTCACCCACTGACGTCCCGCGACCTTTACGATGTCGTCCACCCATCTCGCTGCTGATGGTCCTACCCTTCTATACCCGCTCCTCGGCCACCATTCAGTCACTGTCCTGCTCCATTTGTCATCACCACGTCTAGCCAAGTGTCCCATCCAAGACTATTTGAGCTCCATAACTCGAATCCCAACGTCATGAACCTTCGTTCGTCTACGGATCTCGACGTTTGGAACTCGATCTAACAGTCTGATGTCTGACAGACTGTTAGATTGAGTTCCAAGAAAAGGGTTTAATTAAATTTATTCTAAGATTCATTTAATGACGTGCGAAAAAAATGTGTCACGTCCAAACTGTTTGTAGTGGCAGCATTCTTACAAAGAGTATTTACTGGATGGTAAATCTCTTTTTAGTTTCCACTGGAATCTTTTGCAAACTGCTCGAGCGTTTAAATGAAAAACTCTGTTTTGAGAAACATTTTATTAAACTTGCTTTTGTGGCAGATAAATTGTGTTCGGATTGCAAAGCATAGGTACTTAGGTGTCTTAGAAGTTATATCTACAGAAGGTATGATTGCAAATTACACCTTCTGGAGATACAACTTCCTCATTATCGGGTTTTATTGGGAGTCTCGAATTAGGCTGTTAAAAAAACCCAACCTAATACCATCGTACCTACGGTTTCAATGTTTTTTTTTACAGGTTTATATTTAATGGTTTGAGAATTAATATACAATTATTTACAATAAAAATACGAAAGAAACAGTTGACTCATCTAAAGACCGTTGCAAACGATCTATAGATAGCTCAACTGCTCCAGTTCACTAACAGGCGGAAGTGTCCCCAAGACACTGGCTGCATTGCGCCGCTGAATTGCAATGCATTGACCCAGATAAGCGGCAGCTCTCGGATTACACGTCGCTTCGACAAGAAGCACATAAAGAATTTTGAAAACGCTATGGGCCCCGGTACCCCATGGACCCAGAGTCTCGACCCCAAATGGCTCAAATACGTAAGCTCTGTCGAGACCATATTTGCGCCACTTGAGATCTTCGGCGGAATTTGCCGCCGTACCGGCCCCAACAGCTGTACAAGACAGATGAGATGGCGCAAGGTTATCGACGCACGTGGCGTCCTACACCAAAGGCCTACCCTTCTTCCAAGGTATAAGAGTCATATCTTTACTTATTGATCGAGCGAAGCGAGATATGTAAATTAACTTGGACAAATCGACGTTGTATGTATGTATGTACATATGTATATATGTATGCATGTTTGTTTGCCCGAGGATAGCTTTCGAAGCGTTTATCTGATCAGTGTGAAATTTGGTATATAGGTAGTGATGGCATACTTTTGGTGGGATTAAATGAGCTAAAAATGTAGGGGGGTTGTTGAGATATTGGGGTTCAAGTGGGGTAAAATTAAACAATATGGAACTATCTGATCATGGGGCACGTCTACTAAAAGGTCTTTGTGAGTAAATTTTGACCCCGTTTTTGTTTTTAGTTTAAACCTTGTAGTTTTAAAGTTATTAACCATAAATAAAACTGAACTTTGACGAGTTTCACTTGGTACACCAGTGGATCCCACAGTTCTGAAATTTGGTACGCGTGTAGCTTTAGGGGCACAAATGTAGGCAAAAGTCTGAAATCCAGAATAACTGCAGTTTTTACCCCAAAAAACGGTACCAAAAGACATGAACTCCCGTTACCTGTAATTTGAATGAAACTGTAGGTCAAGTATTTTTGTTTTAATTTCGTGCCACTATATTATTAGTCAAAGATTAAAGCCGTCTTGCCCAATGATCCCTAAACGTATTTAGCGACTAAACGTGTTTAAATTTTACGTATTTTTATGATTTGACAACTCCTTAAAATCATATTTAGCCACTAAATACGTTTAGGCATCGTTGCGAGTGTCACCCTATGGATATTTTTTTTTGTGTTTTGAAAGACTTGCGAGATCTCAGTTCGGGGCGAACCACTACATATCTACATATCACAATATGAGATTTTTAAAATTAAATTATAAATCAGCCCGTGTCGGAGTGTTTCTCTAACTAAATAATTATAAGTAGGTATTAACAACACAAACATTGGTAGATCATCAATAGATGATCTAATCTATAGGACGTCGGGAGCGACCGATCTTGTGCAGTATGCACCCCACGGCTCCCAGCAAACTATATCAGGTCATCTTTCCATCTAGTGGGGGGCCCTCCTACGCTAGGCTTTCTAGTGCGCGGTCTCCACTCGACAACCTTTCTGTCCCAGTAGCCGCAGCCTTTCTTCGCGAGCTACGAAAATATATTTTGTTTGACATATTGTTACACAAATGCTATTATAATATTGATGACTATTTATACTAAAAACGGGATATTTACCATGATTTGTGAGTATTTGTATTTTCCCGTTTTTAGTATAAATAGTGTTCATAACCATGATAGTTTCAAAAGTTATAATATTGATGAGTTTTTAAATGACAAATTTTAATCATTCTATTAATTTCTAGTCTTTTTATTTAATTTTATATATTATTTAATATTGTTGTAGGTATTTGACATTAATTAATTTGTAGTAAATAATATATTTCTATTTTTTTAATTTATAATTATATGTTTCATTAGCTATTTGAATCTGTTAAAAAAAATTTAAATATGTTCTGGCGCGCCATCTCACTATTTTTGCATACCAGTCTTGGTAAAACATGTTGTTGCTGCCACTACAAAGGATCCAGCATGCTAATTAATAGATTATGTTAAATGTATGTTAACCCACACGTCATGTTAAGCGAAATAAATATCTTATAGCATAACTGAGTGGTGATACTGCATGACCCATAAATCACGATGCGACCGAAACTAGTCTGAGGTTAAAAAAACGTGAATATGAGCAAGTATTGCGAATTATTTTTTATTCATACACCCTCGTACTCAATATTTTACCAAATACTATTAATAATATGAAACTTTACTATATAATATTTCAAACCTCAATGAGTCTGATGCAGTTAATATACACCGCAAACTTATAGATAAATGTATACCTTATACCCGATGTAGTATCTAATGTATTCCTATGTGGCTTCTCAGATAAATCCTGATGTAACCGACAACAAAATAGTTGGTAACAAACTTTGGCCGGACTTTCCGGCTTATCCCAAAATTAGCATACAGGAAGTTGAGAAAAGGGATTTTTCTAGGAATTGTGTCATGTGTTCACTTTTTTACGAGTTCAGATGGGAAAGGGATTTGGATGAAGTTTCCGTAAAAAAAGTGGGGAAACGGAATACATTGTTATCATGATGTGATAAGGAAAGCAATTATTATTTCTCGAAACATTTATTGCCAAGGACAGTTTCAAGGAAATAATTTGAATTCGTAAGTTTTTCCTTACCTGTCTACGTGGCTGGGCAAAGGTATATCCAAGATCCTTTCAACTGCTCTCACCTTCGATATCTCTTACCAATTTTTTAATAAAATAATAAATATTGCTGGACATTTCACATAGCGCTATCTAGCCCTAAACTAAGCAGAGCTTGTACTATGGGAATCAGATAACTGATAGAATACTTATATACAATTTTTTTTCTTTTTATGTAAATACATATGTACTTATAATATATAGAGAAACAACCAGACCGGGAACAAATATCTGTAGATCATGTAAACATTTGTTCCGCGCGGGAATCGATCCCGCTACCTCCTGCGTCTCAGCCGGCTATTCGCCCACTGCACCACGATGATGTCATTTTTGATTGATTAACTCACAATTGTAAATAACATCAATTGCAGACTAAAATACAAGATACTTTAAAACTAAAAACCATGTGTGTGATTCAAGAAAATCTTTACTGACCGAGCCCGATATTGCCTTTTATCTTCAGGGTACAGTTATTACGGAAAATACAATTTTTACATTAACTTATACCAAAACATTTCAAAAAAAATTCACCCTTTTCACCGCTTTATGTCATTAGCTGTCACCGGAAGTAGTTAGAGGGCGTCACAACGGTCAGTTCCGGCGGCGTGGTATACCGATTGTTATTTCTTTTTAATAAATAATGGCATTACATGGGCTAGTAGGTTTTGTAGGTTAACCTTGAGGAATTCTATCGGAAATTTATTTATTTATTTAGAGTTACCAACTGCGATTCAATTTGTATGGGCAGGTAGCTTAGAACTAAACGTAAGGCTATTAACAGATTTCTACGTTTGAACATTGTAATGAAATATGTCGGAAACAATACAAAAATAGCCACAGCTGTTTTTTAAACGACTACAAAAAATAAGAGGAGGTTCTCAATTTATCGGTAGCTTCTTTTTTTATGTAACCCAATCTGTGGACACCGGGGCTGATTATACATAAATATCTTTATTTAGTTCTAGTGGTCCCTCCGAACTTCGTATCGGCTTGACATGCATAGGTATAACGCGGGCTGTCAATATAAGTCACCCTGGTAGAGTTGTCAATTGTTGTCCCCGGCCATCATTATGTATGAGAAAATGAATGACTTCCGCAAATAATTCAATACCAAAATTAGCCAAATCGCTCCATCCGTAAAATATATCTCGGGATAACTCCTACCGAAGCATCTGTTTAAAACAATATTATTTTTTTTACATCCTCTTTTACGATATTTGCAGCATTCTGTCAATTCTATGTCAAACGTCATAAGGTTACATTATAAAAGCGCTAAGGTTAGATTATAAATAATTTTATATGGTGGTTAAGTATTCTTAAATTTTCTAATTCTGCGCGCTATTTTCTTAATTTTTTCTTTGATAAGACCCTTGTCCTGATAATAAGAAATACAACAAAAAAAGAATTGGCCAAGTTGGTCCAGGCGTTGTTGAGTTATGCGCTTACCAACACATTTTGCGATTCATTTTTATATTATAGATAGATTAGCATTAAGTAACCTAATTGTATAATTGTTTGTTGTCCTTAATAAAGACAAATAAAAAAAAATGTATGTCTCCTGATTTTAGACTGTTTTCACTTCATTGTTGACAGACAAAAGTCTTTGAAGGAAGATATAGTTTCTCAAAGTAGTCCTAAAACAACAACAATAGTAAGTTCGAGATTTTTTTTCTGGTATATGCTGGTTAATCATACATCATTTTTGAAATTATACTTCTTAGGACGCGTTTGGGAAAATAATAAACAGTAAAATTTTAAAGATGCGCGCGCACACTGACAGGCTAAAAGTGACATGATGTGGTTAGCTGATATTAACTGTCTCATGCGCGCGCACAACGATAGCCAAAAAGCAACATGTGTGGTAAGCTGATTAATAACTGTCCCATGTGCGCGCAAACCGACAGCCAAAAGGTGACATGATGTGGATAGCTGATATTAACTGTCTCATGCGCGCGCACACCGACAGCCAAAAATTGACATGATGGATTTATCACGTACTGTTTTATCGGTGTTTCGACTAACAATGTTTCGGTTCAATTCGTGAACCTTCATGAGGGTGAGTGCTATCCGTTCCGAACCACGTCTGCGCGCTATCTGCGTGCGAGTAGGAGGGGGAGGAGGTTGCGTCAAAGGTGGCCTATTGCGTTGACAGGCTGCATCATCATCATTGCTGTTGTCTTCGGTAGTACTCGGTACAGGCCAAGACATGACACTAACTAATTAATAACTAACAATATTTATTAGTTTATCATTCCTTTAACAAAAAATGAGTTAAACAAATACAGGATGAAATCATCAGCTATTTTTGGTATGTTACACCAAAGAAGTATAACTTCTTAACACACACACGTTTTTAGGGTTCCGTATCCAAATGGTAAAAAAAGGAACTCTTATGGATTCGTCATGTATGTCTTTCTGTCTGTCTGTCCGTCTGTATGTCACAGCCACTTTTTTCCGAAACTATAAGAACCCCCCTGTAACTTCTAAAATAAGATAATGATAAAACTAAAAAAAAATATTTGATGTACATTACCGTGCAAACTTCCACCGAAAATTGTTTTGAACGAGATCTATTAAGTAGTTTTTTTAATACGTCATCAATCGTAAACCGCAATTTACCTTTCATGCGATCAACTCAAATATAAAAAAGTACGAAACGTAAAAAAATCAAACTACAAGAACTTTTATATTAAAGGTTGCCTGGAAGAGATCGCTTTTAGCGATAAGGCCACCCATTGTATTGCCTTATTTATTTTAACCCAGTACTTATTTTTTTTATTATTTCTGTTTGTGTGGTAATTCAATAAAGAGTTATCTATCTATCTATATTATGTTACTTGCTGCTACAGATCCATTCATGGGCGAGTCGGACTCGCACTTGGCCGCTTTTTATTTTTAATTAAGTGTCTGTGTATTCTTATTGGCTTTATCTTATAAAAAAGTACACGATACTATTCATCTGAATGCCCGTATACAAACAGAGTAATTATATTATAAAGACTTTTGAGCAATCAACTTCAAAGTCCTGCGACAACTCAAAACTCGAAGTGACAAACGACATCACAACTAAAAGCTTTTCAAATCTACATTTTCAACGCCAATCTAAAGTATTAAAACTTTTATTTACCTCGAAAAACAAACTTCAGAATGAATTTCAAACAAAATTGTCGAGTTCCTCCTTGAAGAAATCTTTAAAGTGCCAAGTGGTGCTGAGATGACCTAGACTATCTTTCCTCTGTGCCACACAAAAACCACCTTTGTTTTCCAAGCAGCAAAAACCAAACTACCTTCTACATTTTGTTTGTCATACTTTCTTTTGTAAGTAATTGATAGAGAAGTTCCGAGTAAATATCATTACGGTCCGTCCACAACAGCACTCTGGCCACAGTTCTAGATAGCCACTTAGCCATACAGTTGTACCGGGAATATGTTCAACCAAGTATAAGTCCGGTTAGTTGCCTATTTTATGAGACTTAGATTTAAAAACCGGCCAAGTGCATGTTGGACTCGCGCACCAAGGGACTCGTACCATTATCTATAAAAACGGCAAAAAAATCACGTTTGTTATATGGGAGCCCCTTTAACCTTTAATCAAATGAAAAATTTTTAAGAGAAAAATGCAAACTAAGATAGGTTCTTAGTGAGTAGACTTCAAATTGTATGATAAAAACCTGGAAAAGTGGGGAAAAGGGGGGTTTTGCGATGGGAAATAATTTCCCTTTATTCATAACGGCATTGCAAAATATCAAAATATGGTTGCCATTGCTACGTGATGTCATTCCAAAAAATATATTGATTTTGCTCATCCGTACTAAGTGGGAAATTATTTCCCCGTATTTGATTAAAGGTTAAATATTTGTTTTATTTTAATTTTATTATTTATTTTTAATGTGAATATATAACTAAATTTTCTATGAATATTTCAAGCGTCTACCTGTTGCCGTTATCAATATAGAGCTAAAACGATAAACAAAATCACGTTTGTTGTATTTCAGCCCTCCTTATATATTTATTTTATTCTGTTTTTAGTATTTGTTGTTATAGCGGCAATAGCATCACTGTGAAAATTTCAATTGTCTAACTATCACGGTTCATGAGATACAGCCTGGTGACAGATGGGCAGACAGGCAGACAGACAGCTGAGCCTTAATAGGGTGCCTTTACCCTTTGGGTACGGAACCCTAAAAAGTACAATCTGAAGTTTTACTTACACTCAAGTAGATAATGTATTTGTGTCATCTTAACAACTAGGTACTGCGCTGTCTGAACTCACAAATGTGTAAGAAACAGGTTTCAATCGTAGAGTAAACACTTTGCAATTATTTAAATGATGTAGGGCAGTCGCTATAGTGCCTGTATTTTTTTTTATATACAATAGGTATAATTATATCGTCAAGCATGTTTTTCATCCGCGTCGGCATAATCCGCCATAAAAACGTGGTCAGTCCTGGTTTTTAGACAGATAAGTAAATAAATCAATATGAAATATGTAAGTAAAATCATCAATAATTAAATGGCGCCACTGAACCCGATATTTGGCTTTTCTCGCCCAGCTGTAGATAGATAGATAGATAATTCCTTTATTGCACACCATTAAATATAAACATATAACAAAAAACACAATTCTAAATAATAGTTACAATGGGCGGCGTTATCGCCAAAAGTGATCTCTTCCAGGCAACCTTTGGATGGACAGGATCTATGGCGGCGTAAATCAGATAATATAGACCATGTTTAAATTACAATTAATAAACAAAAAAAAATATACCTACTTAGATAATATAAAATAAAATGCATAATTATAAAATTAAATAAATATATATTATATAACTAAAAAATTCCATAAATATTAATATTAAGATACATAAAATATATATTGTAATACCTACATATATAAATTATAAAAATGTATAAATTAATAAGTGGCCTAGTGAGCAATGGATGACAGATAATGTTGTCTGACCATGTTTTTAAAGATAGGGAGAGATTTAGCGTGACGAATTGAGCTGTAGGTAGGACGAGTAGGTAAAAATGAAGGCGTTCTCACGATTTTTTCTTACTTGATACTTACACATATGGATTTAGTATTTTCCAAACTTTCACGATCACGATTTAAACGGGTGTTTATTGATGCAACACACATCGAAAATAGGCAATAGGCGATTCCTAAATAGGCAAAACCATTAGATGCAACAAAGGCTTAGAAATTGATAGACAAAGATTCGGAAAAAAAAATTAAATACCGGTAAATAGCCGGTAAAAGTGTGAGTCTAACTCACGGACAGTAAGTTCCATAAAAACATTAATAAAGTTTGTTTTTCCTTTACTCGTGCGGTGAGAAATTGCTTCCTGCAAATTTTCATGTTTCTAGGTCAACAAAAAGTACCAAATGAACAGGGTTTGATTTAATTGCGAGTGTCAAAATATGCGGCATAAACGTACGTATTTTTTAGAATCCTTTTATTAAATAAAAAAATAAATATTGATGGACATTTCACACAGCGCTATCTAGCCCCAAACTAAGCAGAGCTTGTACTATGGGAACCAGATCACTGATAGAATACTTATATACATTTTTTTTGTAAATACTTATCATAAATACATATAAGAGAAACAACCAGACCCGGAGCATTTATATGTAGATAATGCAAACATTTGTTCCGCGGCGGGAATCGAACTCGCACCTCCTGCGTCTCAGCCGACTATTCGCCCACTGCACCACGCAGGTCGTCGTTTAATAAACTTGCAATATTTGTTAGTGTAGGTTAAATTTTGTAACTGAATTTTAAACCAGTTCAGTTCAACTTGATATATCCACAGGCTCTTGAGAAAAAGGGTTTTGACAGAGATACAGATAAACGGACAACGAAGAAATCCTTATTTCCTTTTGAAGTACGGAACCCTAAAAACGATCCCATGGGGCCAAAAAGGACCTTGCACTGAAACTCTTTAAATACTGAATCGATTTCACTGTATACTGCGAAATCAATCCATGTCAATAACTCATTTGGACAACTGAGGATTATGAATTCAAATCCAGATTAATACGATACGTATTCGTGATCCGATATTACAGAGTCCGTGAGCCTTGTTATCCTGACTCACTATTTAAATATACGTGGTTACATGAAAACCGTATTACAAATTTACAATTGGTTAAATCATTTAACCAAAATTCTGACAAATCTTAAGGGGGCACCGGAGGGACAATCGCCCATACAACACGTAGTACCAAGATCATTTCTAATTGGAGCATATTTCTACCTTAATAAGGTATTATTTTAATTTTAATAGTATTTATCTAGGTTCCGAACCATATATTAGATCAAAATACTTACCTAAAATGAAATGGAAGCGTATCGCATTCTGCATGTTTTTACATCATAAAAGACCTGTTTTCAACCTAATTGTTTCGTATTAAAAACAACAACATCTTACGTATCCTAGTCATGGGAACATAGATTATATCGTCTAGTTACAGAATAAAAACACAATGAGAAAAATACAACAAGTTTTCAGTCATCATTTTTGGTATTACGGAACACGGTCAAAATCTAACCAAATTAGAATCGTTCTATTGCTATCACTGTCGCTCTGCGTGGCTAAACATCGTCACTAAACAGGGATAGCGATATTCAGGCCGAAGTTTTTGACGTGGCCGAATTGAAGTTGCGCTCAGTGTTCGCCGGCGCGTTAAGCACAAACGATAAAGTTAGACGATTTCGAAGGTGATTTCGTCGTTAATTTGCACTGTAAAGTTTACATGGCACTATATGAATTCTTCTTCTTCTTAGTCATAGCACTGGCAGAGTGGTCGTGGTCGTCATGTCAGGGTTGTGGCGCGCTTAACTACCCTTCGCCACTCTTCTCGCACCGCTGCTCTTCTGGCACATTCGTTCAAAGCAACATCTATGACAACCTTTATTTGATCCGTCCATCTCATAGGCGATCTGCAACGCTCTCTTTTGCCGTCAACCTTCCCTTGCACCACCAAGCGTTTAATGGAGAGCTCCCCTCGCCGCGACACGTGTCCAAAGAAGGTGAGGATGCGACATTGTACCGTGGAAGAGAGACACTGCTTGATGCAGAGTTCTTGAACTATGGACTGATTGGTACGGAATTCTGTCCATGATACCCCAAGCATTCTTCTCCAGCACCACATCTCGAGAGCGTCTTCTTTTTCTCACTTTCCCGGAGAGTCCATGTCTCTGAAGCGTACAGGAATATGGGAAACACTAGTGCTCTTACAAAACGAGTCTTGGTGGCTTTCGTAATGTTCCTGTTTCTCCATATCTTCTTCAGTTTGTTCATTGCTGATCTAGAAATTGCCATACGCCTCTTGATTTTGTAACGCATATGGACGTCATATTAATAGTCAATGATAATAAATACTTAATAATTTTATTAACTTTTGCGGGATACTCATGAGATCTCAGTTCAGGGCGAACCACTAGTATAATATCTAGACATTTATACCAGAAACTTAAAACAATAACTTAAAAACCACCCCATATGAACTGCATCTCAGTATCAAATATCAGAAAGCACCCCTTACGTGATTCATCAATAAGCCTTGTTTGATGATGTCACTGTCTTGGGGTGAAATATTGGCGAGATATCGGATAGCCCAGCTGTACTTCATTAGGTGAGGATGTTTATTTTGTTGAAAACCTACTCTTTTTATTAAAAATTATTTAAACATTAAATTGTACTGGTGGCCCCCGCACTAGGACTTGTCTGTATCACGGGAGACCGGTTTAAATTTACACGGTATCTGGTAGGCATACAAAGAATATTAATCATTATGTAATATGAAATAAATTATAATGAGAATAGAAGCGGATTTCTGAAAAAAATCGTAGTGTAGTGTCTTTGTTTATTTTTCTAGATCTTTTTCCGTATTTCTGTCGATCATTTTACTTTCAAACGTCGAAGGTAAGTGATTTGTTTTTGACATTTTTCATCATACCTCCAAATTTATATGACATAATAAATAAAGAAAATAGTTTTGGAATGTGTGAAAGTTCTTTTTAATTTGATCTAGTAACCACATTTTAAAATTTTGACCCCACCATTTTGGCTCATTTGGCAATCAAAATGAACTGTTTATATATTTTGTTTTTAATATATTATACATTAGAGTTAAGGTACTATTATTACTATTTTCAATTACAAGTTAATAACTTCAATATTTGCTAAGTTAATCAGCGGTGACCGACCGACCGACAAATTCACACCATAAGGGTTTCGTTTTTGGCATTTTGAAGTTGAAGTGAAGTTTGTGAAAGTAATCAATGATGGCTAAAAATAAAAAGTCACTCAGTGCACTGCGTGCCCATATAATAATGGATTCAGGATATTGGTGGGGCTGCCTCGCTCCTGCAGCGCTTCGAACATGTTAGAGGCGCGGGTTCGCAAAAAGACTGCCTCACTGCTCAGTAGAGTGCGAGACAGCACCAACACCATCGTGCAGATCATAGCTGACAAATACGATTCACCGATTATGAAGTCCTTCAACCGGGTTCTGTTCGAATAGTCTTTGTGAGAGACTATTGACTCAGGACTTATGTGAGGGACTTCAACTTAAACAATTATTAATATTTACAATTTTGTTTGTTTAATTATGCCTATACCTTGTACTAACCCATTTGACATGGTAAATTAGGTTAATTTTTTCATTTAGAGAACTTTGACATCCTAAAATTGAATAAAAGAATTGAATTGAATAACAAAAATACCTATATACAACCATACTTTTAGCAAAATACATCATTTCATTTAATAAATCCTTTCATTTCATTTCAATAACAAAATACTAAAGGTTTTCAGGTTACTAAGACTACTGTTAAAAGGCAAATAGTACTGAAATTGTATGTATGAAAAAAAACGATTTAACATTTCTCACTTGGTATAAGCAAAAAAAAAAACAGATAATAACACAAACAAAACTATTCCCCAAGTGAAGCCACAAACTTGAGTAGATAAGTTACAACATTATCATGATTAATCGAAGTTTGGATGACATTCGGTATTTAGGTCACTATTCAAATTCCACATAAATACGGAAAGCAATTCACTTTTAGTCCACCTTATACAAAAGGTTCATTTCCATAAATAACATCACAAAAAGAATATTCCTAACAAACCCAACTGAACACTGAAATTGTAAATTTATAAAAATATAATATATTGGATTACGAGTATATTTCTTGGGTAGGTACTCAGTTTGCCGACCCGTCAAACGTAATGTTTGGATCAGAGGTAATTAAAATATTATACATAATAATATATATAATATAATAATTAATAATAAATATTGCTCGACATTTCACACAGCGCTATCTAGCCCTAAACTAAGCAGAGCTTGTACTATGGGAACCAGATAACTGCTAGAATACTTATATACTTTTTTTTGTAAATACATACTTATAATATATAAAAAAACACCCAGACACGGAACAAATATCTGTAGATCATGCAAACATTTGTTCCGTGGCGGTAATCGAACCCGCTACCTCCTGCGTCTCAGCCGGCTATACGTCCGTAATTATGTTTATATACATAACAACTTGGAATATGTACGTGCATTGTATTATTAACTCGCTGACCCGACAGAGGTTGTCCTGTCTATAGCTGTCTTTAACTGTCAAACTCACGAAGTCAAAATAGTCGCTAAGCTTTCTGAAATCATGCAATTTTCTGCGCAACTTTCATAACTTTTCTTTCCGTAAAAACCTTCTACAAAGTATTAAAAAACATGAAAATAAAGATTAATGAAATCGGTAAAGTCATTCTCAAGTTTTGGCCTGACCAAGAAAAACGAATATAAATTAAATATAAAGACTATACCTATAAGTTTTGGTTATTATTATAAATACGTTACGGAAAATGTTTCGGTTCAATTCGTGAACCATCATCAGGGTGAGTGCGATCCGCTCCGAATAACGTCTCGCCTCACACTACGCGCCGCAGCCCTCTGCGCGCGATAAAACGGTACTTGATAAATCCCGTAGTATTTATAGTAATGATTGAAATCAATTACGAAAGTTTTCTAAGTAAAAAAGCCTTGGTTAGTTAGTACTTGCAGAGTGGGGCCTGGTGACCTGTAATACAGGTTCCTATGAACCAACTTCAGGCACAAGTCTCTATCAATGGTGTTGACATCCAACTTGCCGCTGTAGTTAGACCTAAGCTAATATTAATTTGTGAGGGAATATATAAATTCTATTCTATTTAATAAAATTATACGAGCTGACCCGCATCGGCTTCGCGCAAATTTTTATCAAAATAACAGGTATCTTTTTAACAAAAATATAATTGACTTCAGATAACAGAATAAACAAACTATTGAACCGTTTTTGATAAAATTTCTATGTGACCAATCTGAAAGTATATCCTTGCAAAAAATGTATCAACACATTATGCGTCCCTATAAAATTTGAGGGTTGCCCTCGATGCTTTTGGAATCTCATCATCAGATCCTGATTTGGTGCCAATGGAACCATCGGGGTTCCTTTTTTATATGGATTTATATACATATATATGGATTTTTATATTGATTTTATCCTTTTATATCCACATACCCTTTTATATAAAAAAAAAGAATTTCTCGAATCAGTCAAGGCGTCTTCGAGAAATCGAGGAACACACAAAAAAAAGTGGCACTCCGAGAGTGCCGACAGAAGTAAAAACTTGAACAATTGTGTGTATGTTTTTAATAGTAAGGATATATTTTTTAAATGTCAGGAATGGTGTCGGTTACAGTGCCGCGAGCTCAATAGTTTTTTCCCATCTCAAAAATCCCCATCGCGCTTATAAAAGTTCAATAATAATCCGACGAATTGTGAAACTCTCTTTTGTGTAACTTTCGATCAGTTAAGTTCAGTAGTTCAGAATAGGTTCTGTAGTTTTTGAGATTACCCCTTACAAAAATATAAAAACCCACAAAATATAAACTTTCCCTTTTTTAACATTAGTCACTGTTTAAACTACTATGTTTGAACCAAGTAGTGAACCATGTTAAGATAAAATATGTTAAGAAAACTGTTGAGTTTTATTATTTAACGCGCCGGCGAACCCTGAGCGCAACTTCAATTTGGCCGCGTCCAAAACTTCGGCCTGAATATCGCTATCCCTGTTTAGTGACGAAGTTTGGCCACGCAGAGCGACAGTGATAGCAAAAGAACGATTCTAAATTTGATTAGATTTTGACCGTGTTCCGTAATACCAAAAATTATGACTGAAAACTTGTTGTATTTTTCTCATTATATTGTTAATCTGTAACTAGACGATATAATCTATGTTCCCATGACTAGGATACGTAAGATGTTGTTGTTTTTAATTCGAAACAATTAGGTTGAAAACAGGTCTTTTATGACGTAAAAACATGCAGAATGCAATACGCTTCTATTTCATTTTAGGTAAGTATTTTGATCTAATATATGGTTGGGAACCTAGATAAATACTATTCAAATTAAAATAATACCATATTAAGGTAGAAATATGCTCCAATTAGAAATGATCTTGGTAGTACGTGTTGTATGGGCGATTGTCCCTCCGGTGTCCCCTTAAAACAAACGCACAGAAATTATAAAATAAAAAAAATATATAAGTATTTTTTTATAAAGTTAAGTATCGGCCAGGTTAGGAGCGCACCAACAAAACCAGTTTCATAATGCAGCGTCATTCCGTAGAAATGCTTCCACGCAATATTTTTAAAGAAAACTTGAACCCACGTAGGGTTTTACACGAATGCCGATTTCAATCGACATTTACTTTGGTAAATACTGGGAAAGGGTTCAATATTTTCTGGTGAAAGCGAAAACTTTATTTGTATGCATATATTTTCCTAATGTTAAGTATAATTTGAACTATATGTTTGAGTTCAAATTAATAAAAGCTGGAGCATGACAGTCGACATCCTCTATATAGCCATCAAATTCCACAAGGCCGCCTGAAAAGTCGTAAGAGTTTTCAGTGTTCCACGCAGGCCACCAGCGACGACCCATCTGTTGCTAGACGCGCACTGTGGATATATATAGACTAATAGATAATAACCCCCACCACCAGACTTCATCCCCCCTCAATAATAGCTTCCACCAGGGCCGTGGCCAGTGTGGAAGTCCTTAAATAGGCTTCGCACACAGGTTGGTCGCTGCAGAGTCAATATGTGCAAATATGGGTTCAGGGATCCCAGACAAACGCAATGCGACTGTGGTGACCCAGCACAGTCGATGAGACACCTGCTAATGTGCCCTTTGTGTCCGAACACCAGCACAATGGTTGACTTAAAAATGGCTTCTCCTGACGCCATCAATGTAGCCAAGTACCTATCTAACACAATATAAGTAGAGATATTGACACGCTAAGAAAAAGAAGAAGTTCAAATTTAAGAACTTACTTCCTAGTATTATAGAATTAATATTATTTTTTTTACATCCAGTCACGAAACAAACCTGTGGATCATGCAAACTTTTGTTCGGCGGGTATCGAACCCGCAACCTACTGCGTCTCAGATGGATATTCGCCCACTGCGCCACGGAGGTCGTCAAATTTCTTTGTTGTATTCATACCTTTTCAGAAAAGCCTATGAGCTCATGAGCATAAGCACCTATGAGCTCATTTCAAAATATGTACGGAACCATTCATTAAACTTTTGAAAATGCCTTGACCCAGTTATTTGCCTGTTGCATTGAAAAATGTTATAAAAATTGCATTCACAAAACAGGAAACGCTTTGAAGTGCCTACTTGTACCGTGTACTTTTTATTTATTTTCTCATGCATCCGAAAAGCAGAACTTATAAAGAGCTGTATTATATTTTTTAGGTTCAGAAGTGGAAAATAATTTAAAAAACCCGGACAAGTGCGAGTCTGACTCGCGCATCAAGGGGTCCATAAAAATGTTTTTTTTTATTTGATATACCAACAAATTAACAATAATCGGAATTTTTCCTGTACTTACGTAGATATATTTTTTTTTATACCACTTATATGGCAAACGAGCATGCAGTTCACCAGATGTTAAGTGGGTACTGCAGCCCATGGATAGCCACATAGAATTCAAAACAAGGTATTATGTTGTCTTGATCTCTATGTGGATACGTTGTCATACTATAGGGCTTAGCTGTTATGCCTATGTGCCAGTAATTACAGGAACATACAATTACCATCTAACTGGAACACAGCAGCACAAGTACTGCTATTTGGCGGCAGATATAGGTAAGGCGGTGGTGCCCACTTCCTCGAGCTCGTTCACAAAAGCTCTACCACCTAGATAGAAAACGCTTTAATTTAAATCACACTTAAAGTATATCTTTATACTTATTTTAAACGACTTCGGGGGGTTCACATTATTTATAACTCAAGAACGGCTGGACCGATTTTATTGTATTTGTTTCCGTCCCGAATAGCAGAATAACTAAAAATAGGAATAGGTCTCGAAAAAATAAATATAAAGCAAATTCATTTTCTCATACATAGATACAGCTACAGATGGCCGATTGACAATTCTACCGGTGACGTCCGCATCACCGCATCATGCATGTCAAGGGGGTACGAAGTTCGCCGGGTCAACTAGTAACAATATAAAAAACAAATAACGAATAAATAAAAACTTATACCAAGCACAAGTCCGATCATGTCTGGAGTACTGTTCTCACCTCTGGGACGGATCTACCAGCTAGAGGCTCTAGATTCAATTGAGAGAAGAGCCAAGAAGTTCATTTGCAATGACGAATTAGCAAATGCAAGGCTCCACAGCTTCGAGCATCGTCGGAAGGTTGCAAGCCTCTCGGTTTTCCATCGGATACATTTTGGAGAGTGTGCTACGGAGCTCTTCAACCTGATCCCACCATACCAATTATATCATCGAACAACCAGACGCTCCGCGGTGTGCCACCGCTACTTGGTAGACATACCTCCCATACGCACAAAGCTGTACTTTTCCACCTTTATTATTCCTTTTTTCTTATTATGCGCACTGCCAATGAGACGAACGCCTTGCCTGAGTCTGCGTTTCCTGATAACTACAACCTACGGGTTTCAAGTCGCGAGTGAATAGGTTTCTTCTAGGCAAGCGTGTACCATCGTAGACTGCATCATCGCGCCCCATCAGACGAGATCGTAGTCAAACGCAAGCCTATTTTTATTATTAAAAAAATCAATACACGTAGAAATACAAGTGGCGGTCTTATCGCTAAATGCGATCTCTTCGAGACAACCTTCTTTTGATACATTGCTTCTTGCCGAATTCGATGCTTCAAGTTCAACGGGAAGTACCCCTAAGTAACGGGGTTTTTATTTATTTGAGGGCAAAATATGCGTCACAACATAACCGTACCTTTTCCAATAAAAGCTCATGAGGATTCCAAACACAGTAGTACATCCTAGTTGTAAACTGAAATGTCCTGGTATTTCTACCTTCAAATCCTGGATTCCAAAATTTGGAGATGGCAACCCTATCTTAGAGACATGATTTTCTTACAGTTCCAAGGGACCGTAGTATCGACCGTATTTGATATTAAATTCAACTTTATACCACGATGCATTTCTAGGAAGAAAGGTCTTGACGGACGGACAGACAGACAGACGGACGGACATAGAAGTGATCCTATAAGGGTTCCTTATTTTCTTTTGAGGTATGGAACCCTAAAAACAAGTAAAACGAGTCGCTTAACTCGGCAATAAGTGAACGATTAAAAAGTTATGTTTTTATATAATATTTTTTTGATACCTCTAAGCTGACGCACAGAAGCATACAGCCCACTTGATGGTAAGCGGTTAGAGTAGACTATGAACGCTTGTAACATAATCAGTAATTATAATAATATGTATGATAGTCAATAAGGTATATAGGAAAAGCAGGAGGTAGCGGGTTCAATTCCCACCACGAAACAAAGTTTGCAAGATCTACAGATACAATGTGTAGGTAACCTAGAAATAAATCTAAACTCGCTGTTGCAACTTGACTTGACACCCCATTTTAATCCCATGAATAGAATATCATGTACTGAAGAAAAGAACACAATAATATTAATTAATTTAACAAAGTGAGTGTGACATCAGTCTCTCGTCAGATTCAAATAACAACATTATTATAATTATTTTAGGATTAAAAAACTTAATACATAACATTCACTTAGTAGATATATTTCAAAGAATTGTCAATAAATTAATTACATGGGGCACACTAAAAGTTTTGCATTTCTAGCTAATCGGAACTATTTGAATTTCGAATGTTATATTTTTTGAAACGTTGCAACCTTCTTGGTATTAAAAAAATGGCGGGAAATCATATGGCAATTGTTTTTTATCACACATCAAAGTTCTACGTACGCAACGAAAATGGAATTAAGTCGAAAAGATTTAAGAGCGATGATTTTTTATGATTTTAAAAGTTCTCTCTCTCCGCAAGACTGTGCCGCTCGTCTTCAAAATGCTTTTGGGAGAGAAGCACCTTGTTTGAGCACTGTAAGGCGATGTTTTGCTGAATTTGAGACAGGTCGGGTTCCTTTACATGACGAATTTCATAAAGGGCGGCCTTCAACTGCCGTCAACGAAAATAATGTGACTACTGTTATGCGGATAATTGAAGAAAACCCGCGGATTACCTATGAGACAATTAGAGGACTACTGGGGATTGGTATGAGCGAAATTCAGAAAATTTTACGCGAACAATTGAAAACTCGGATACTTTGTTGTCGTTGGATCCCTCATGAACTGACAGCGGAGCAGAAGCGGGCTCGCGTGGAATGGTGCTGACAGATGCTACTGAAATACGACCACGGACATTCTAATGATATTTATGACATTGTCACAGGAGAACTTGGATTTATTGTTTTGAACCCGAAAGAAAACAGCAATATTTTGAATGGGTGTTTTAAAATGAGAACAGGCCAAAAAAAGTTAGGCAGGCGAGAAACGTTGGTAAAAATGATCGCGTTTTTTTTTCTCTGCTACGTGTCCCATCTGCACAATTCTACTTGAAGATCAAAAGAGTGTTAATGCCGAGTGGTATTCTACCATTTGTTTAGCCAGGGTGTTAGAAAAAGTTCGCGAAAGACGATCAAAAAGCCGCGTTCTCCTAAATCATGACAACGCTTCTTCACACACGGCCAACAAAACAAAGTCATTTTTAGCTTCCGAAAAAGTACAACTCGTCACCCATCCTGCACATAGCCCCGACCTGACACATAGCACCCTGTGATTTCTGTATTTTCCCCAAAATCAAAGAATTGATGAGAGGTTTCACTTTTACCTACTCCGAAGAGGCAGTGATAGCGTTCAGTCAGCACGTAGAAAACATGCCTTCAGATCTGTGGTCCTCCTGTTTACAACAAATGGTTTGATCGCATGAAAAAATGTGTAAAATGTAAAGGAGAGCATTTTAATAAGCAATATACATAATATTTTGGTTATAACATGTTGTTTTTCTAAGTTACGCAAAACTTTTAGTGTGACCTACGTATTAAAGTAATATCTGCTATAAGGGGCGTCTATTCTAAAATATAATAAGTAATTGAAATCATAATAATAAAATAATTAATTCCAACCCTGAGACAGGAAAGCGGTGCCGCGGCAGACCACGCCGGAGGTGACGGGGCGAGCTGGACGCCTTTGAGAGGGACTGGCATACGTTGGCGCTGGACCGTTGTGAGTGACGGAAATGCGGGGAGGCCTTTGCCCAACAATGGGAAAATATGGGCTAATAGCAATAATTCATTCCAAAATATTGTAAAATATAATCATAGCTTTTACTTTGAACATCAGACTCCTGGTTGAAATTTAAGTTACTGTAGTAATTTTCCGAATATTCACGGGCATTGTTAATTGTTTTATTAAGTAGGAGTAGTTTGACTTTGTTACAGAAAGAGTTTTCATAGATGATATGTCTTACACTTAATGTAAGCTTATCAAACAATTGTGGTCCATTAACCAGCCGTTGTTTTTTTAACAAGTTTAGTCTATATTTGGCCGACTGCAAACACATTCCATTTCTAATACTCCTGCTACTGTTAGCTCCTCTAATTTTGAAGTGACCAATATTTTGCTTTGCATATCTTAATATTGTTGTATTGTTTAATATTGTTAGTGTGTTACCAGTGATGACATATGGAACCGAGACGTGGTCCTTCACTATTGGTCTTATGAATAAGCCCAGAGTCGCTCAACGAGCTATGGAGAGGGCTGTGCTCGGGGTTTCTCTACGGGATCGAATCAGAAATGAGGAGATACGTAGGAGAATTCAAGTCACCGACATAGCCTGACGGATTAGCACGTTGAAGTGGCAATGGGCAGGCCATATAGCGCGCATAACAGATGGCCGATTGGGCCGGAAGGTTCTCGAGTGGAAGGCACGGACCGGCAAGCGCAGCGTAGGACGTCCACCTACAAGATGGGCAGACGACTTGGTAAGAACCGCAGGTCGGCGTTGGATGCAGGCCGCTTCCAACCGCAGTTCCTGGAGATCAATGAGGGAGGCCTTTGTCCAGCAGTGGACGTCCTACGGCTGATATGATGATGATGATGATCTTAATATTTCAAATATATACACATACGTCGTTAATATCTGTAGCCTTTTGAATTGGTCTCTACACGACTCTTTGTATTTGACCCTAATAAGTACCCTTATTGCGCGTTTTTATATTTTAATACCCTTTCACAATCCGTATCATGGGACCTGATTTATGGGATAATAAGTACCCTGTGTATTAATTCAAGTTATAATCCACGTACATACTAAATTTCATCGAAATCAGTTCAGCAGTTACGACGTGATTCAGTAACAAACAAACATCCAAACTTTCGCATTTATAATATCAGTGTGATTAATACGTCCAAAAGATGAAGATTAAATCACAGTAGTCAAGTTTCATTTATTATGAGTACCTTATTAATAAATAACCTTTAAACTTCGCAAGATGTAATAATAATTCCATCATAATTACAGAGTAATTTCAGTAATGTCGTCGGGCGTGAACTAACCGTCTCAGCCCTTTGATCTTCACGACAAATCAACCAAAGAGTTAATTAAACCTACTCGAAATGTTGAATTATTAGAAATGCCTTTGTCATTTTGTAATTGGTACGAAACTACGTAGCAGAGTAGGTATTGCTAAATCGTAAAAGTAATCCCTGACTTAGTACAAACAAACTGATTTAATTACTAAAATAATACACCTACAGATGTAGCGGCCTGCCCGCACGCGTTTTGCTTGTGAGGGGATTTACTGTAGGGCTGAGCTGAACTAATCGAGCAGGACAGGGACAACACTATACGTAAGCAACTTAAACAGGGTGTTTGGTAATATACTGACGACATTAAGGTGACAGTTTCACAAAAAATAAAAAAAGACTTCTCGAAAAAAAAAGCTACTACCTTATTACTACCCACGCGTGCTGTATACCATCCTCGTCGCCAATGTAATGTTGGAGATGCTGAATGAAACCACAATTATACGAGACTGACTTTATTGATGATTAACGGTATGCAGAACAAAAGTATCAACAAAACATATCTGTTTCTACCCACAAAATACACTTGAGTTATTATATTATCAAATTTTAAAGAAAATCGACTAAGTTTAGGTGATCAATTCGATATAAAACTTACTGTCTACTCTTGCAATAGACATCCAAAAATAAAGGCTGATCTGATATCTCTTTCGGAAATGGTTGCTGGTTTTGAGTTAGAACGGGACAACAAGAGATATCTCGAGACGTCACCAATACAATATCTTTGGTTAGATGGCAAGCATTATGCAATAGCACAACATAAGTTTAATAAAGTGTTTGTTTTTTCATGCCATAACAAATTTCACATTTTTTATGGTAATCATTACACTAATTTATTTATTATGCTCATCAAAATAACGCCTTTAATTTTTGTGCGTATATTATCAAATATATATATATGTTTCACTGTCATTAAATAGTAATATTTGGTGCATGTTCACAATCTATACAAGTCGATATTAAAATAAACATTTGAACGTCCTTTACTTGTATTAGTGAGTTTCGCGAATAATCTGTTTTCATCTATTTTTTTTATTCGCGTAAATCTGCCGATTGCTGGTTATTACAGGAACATGAAGCTTTACAGCTGTATGCCTCAAGTTGATGGACCCAAGGCAGCGCATCGTACGGCACGTATCTAAGGTGCGTGACCTTTGAGGCAATTCTTTGTTATAGGCGAAGGTTACTACTTAACATCAGGTGTAACATAGGCTTGTACCACCTCCATCTGGTAAAAAATAACTGGTTCTATGGAAAGTTATGGAAAGATTAGGCCTTTGAAAACCAAGAGTGTGCACGCAGTGGTAATGTATGCAAATCTAATGGGCTCCACACACGTCATAGATTTCTTTACGTAACCCTTGTGTAAGCCTGCCTTGTGAAATTTGTTCAAATATAGGCTTAAGCAAGGCTTGCGCAAGTTTCAGTTTGAAGAATTATGTTTAAATTTATATGCTTATTTTAATATTAATATATTTTCATAATATTGAATAAATATTGTACCTAATAATATAATATATAACTAGTGGTTCGCCCCGAACTGAGATCTCACGAGTCTCCCATAGAAACAAAAAAATGTTATTCGTAATCTTTGACTGTCAAAATAGCGCCACGTAACAAACAACCAACTACTTGACCTACAGTTTTTTATTCAAATTACAGGTAAAAGGAGTTCATAGAAATTGCAGTATTCTGGATTTTAGACTTTTTCCTATATTTGTGTTACTAAAGATATACGCATATCAAATTTCAGCACAGTGGGGTCACTGGTGTATTTGTTAAAGTTCAGTTGTATTATGGCTACAAGGTTAAAACTAAAAATAAAAACGGGGTCGAAATGTACTCACAAATACTTTTATTTAGGCGTGCCATTTGACCGGATAGTTTCATTTTGGCTTTTATTACCCCTCTTGAACCCCAATATCTCCATCCCCCCCCCCCCCCCCACCTTTTTTGCTTACTTAGTTACACCAAAATTGTGACATCACTACCTATCTATAAACCAAATTTCACGATGATCGGATAAACGCTTCGAAAGTTATCCTCGGACCAATAAACATACACACATTTGCCCAAGTTGATTTAGAGATCTCGCTTCGCTTGATCATTATTATATTACCCACTGACAAATATTAGCCCGCCTGCATACGGGTTGAATATATTGACAAGTATATATTTAAAACCTTTTTACGCAATTTTTGTGTATTCTAGCAAATAAACGATTGAATTTTAGTTTGTACAAGGCTGGCGCACACTTCTGTTTGAAGAATTTGTTCAGCTTTCTAGGCTTGTGCAAGGCTAGCGCAAGCCTCTGTTTGAAAAATTTGTTCAACTTTCTAGCTTTATGAAAGGCTTGCGCAAGCTTCTGTTTGAAGAATGTGTTCAGCTTTCTAGGCTTGTGCAAGGCTACCGCAAGCCTCTGTTTGAAAAATTTGTTCAACTTTCTAGGTTTATGAAAGGCTTGCGCAAGCTTCTGTTTGAAGAATTTTTTCAACTTTCTAGGTTTATGAAAGGATTGCGCAAGCTTCTGTTTGAAGAATTTGTTTAACTTTCTAGGTTTATGAAAGGCTTGCGCAAGCTTCTGTTTGAAGAATTTGTTCAACTTTCTAGGCTTGTGCAAGGCTTGGGCAAGCTTCTGTTTGAAGAATTTGTTCAACTTTCTAGGCTTGTGCAAGGCTTGGGC
The DNA here is from genome assembly GCA_918857605.2 of Philereme vetulata. Taxonomy (NCBI): domain Eukaryota; kingdom Metazoa; phylum Arthropoda; class Insecta; order Lepidoptera; family Geometridae; genus Philereme; species Philereme vetulata. The sequence continues at coordinate 6,703,069 of OU975476.1, forward strand.
AAGCTTCTGTTTGAAGAATTTGTTCAACTTTCTATGTGCAAGGCTTGGGCAAGCTTCTATTTGAAAAAATTGTTTAACTTTCTAGGCTTATGCAAGGCTTATGCAAGCTTATGTTTGAATAATTTGTTCTATTTTCTAGGCTTGTGCAAGGCTTGAGTAAACTTTTGTTTGCAGAATTTGTTCTACTTTCTAGGCTTGGGCAAGGTTTAGGCAAGCTTCTGTTTGAAGAATTTGTTGAATTTTTTAGGTTTGTGCAAGGATAGGGCAAGCTTCTGTTTGAAGAATTTGTTCAACTTTCTAGGCTTGTTTAAGGCTTGGGCAAGCTTCTATTTGAAGAATTTGTTCAACTTTCTGGGCTTGTGCAAGCTTCTGTTTGAAGAATTTGTTACAATTTCTAGGCTTGTACAAGGCTTGCCCATAGGAATCGTTGACGTGTTTGGACTCCATAAGAAAGATGTCTGTAATGAAACCCAAAAGAAGTACACACGTTAGACTTACCATTGGGTTTTATTTATAAATCTCAAATGTTTTTTTTAATACTATACTTATTAATTTAATACCCTGCGATTCAATTCGAACTTATTAGCTAACCCAACCTAGTCCTAAGTATTCATTAGACAAAACTGTTACAGCATTTAAAGAATTCTTTGCACAAACATCGTAGATCTTCATTTAAGTCGCGGTGGCTCCTAATTAAGTAATTCCATCCCTTTAGCTTTACTTAATGACAATTTAATGCCAAGGATACATACAGTGTAAGTGTTTGTCTCTGCCTGGGCCTGTTTTCACCTTACTTTCTTAATACAATTTGGAAAGACATGGTACAGTGTATACTCTGACGGCCTTTTTGGCGCGGTGGGTTTAGCCGGCTATGACGCAGGAGGTTGCGGGTTCGATTTCCGCTGCGGGATAAATGTGGTATTTATATATTTGTTTCAGGTATATGTATTTACATAAAAAAAATACATATCAGTTATCTGGTTCCCATACTTTACATACAGCTTTTCTTATTTTGGGTCTAGATAGCGCTGTGTGAAACGTCCAGCATTATTTATTTGTTTATAGTGGGCCTGTGTACTCGTTGACCGATGGTCGGTACCTAGCTACTAGGTAGATGGACACGGGCTTGACAACAAGCGCAGCATACAGACGGACACGACTACTCTCGCCCGCGGCTTCCGTAACACCCCCGCGCCGCCTTACTCCTCGCTCGCCCGAGACCGTGTTGTATCAGCTAAATATCTAATACACTACATCGGTTCAAGTCCCATCCGACTAGATTTTTTGGAATGGTAAAAATCTTATTAGTTTATTAGTTCATAGAAATTTATGCAAATCATACAAAATAATAATGAAAGAAAGACTCATAAATGAACACTTTTATAAAAGTCTACCATTATGAGTTGACTATACCTCAGCCCAAACTCGAATTTCACACCTGCTTCTCCGCGCCCCGCTGCACGTCCTGTCTCGCCGTGGTTCATACGTTTGCTGGTTTTTTTATCATTCAGTCCCTTCATTTTCTTGTTGTGCTTATTTCTCATTACTGCGTCTTGACAAAAATATAAATTCTACATAAGAATTACGTGATTTCGTGAATTTTGTTAAGAGCGACAAGCGTCACGAGTACCCCGTCTGAAAGCCGAGGCCAGACTGAATCGCGGACCGGGCGTCCCCGAAACAAATGGTTTCATTAGTGCAAAAGTTAGTTATTTTCATTTTATGGTAAAATTAATAAGTATTTAAAAAATTTACAACACATGCGCCCTTATTTATGTTGTGTAGAAATAATTTATAAAGTTTCAAGTTCTAAAAGGTAGTATTCGTCGTATAAGAATAGTTTTAAGATAAATTTGGGGTCATATTTGGATTTTTTTTTCTATTGAGATAAATTCATGGAATCGTGTTTTCACAACATAGGCATCCTTAACTATAACATATATGAATTACAAATTAAAAGTACAGAGTTTGTTGAACAAAACATTGTTATTCAATAAGCGATTTATCGTCTCCCCAGGTATAGTGCGCCCTTAAAGTTTTATCAGTTTACCGCTTCTTATAACATACAGCTATGTGTCGCTTTTAAATTAAAGTCAGACCATTTTAATAGGTAACATTTGACGTCTGTCAGTTTGGTACAACTCGTACCGAACTCGTACTCGTATCGGTCATTATTGCAATAAATATGTAATCGTAATTGAAAAAAGTTAAGAAATTGTGCAGTCCTAACAATACAAAAAATATATTATTTTATGCCCGCCCTTACAAGGTTACGTTGTTCAATTTTGATGAATTGTCAAATGTTACCTATTAAAATGGCATGACTTTAGTCGCTCGCTATGGAGAGGGATATTGGTGTTTCTCTACGAGATCAAATCAAAAATGAGGAGCTTCGTAGACGAACCAAAGTCACCGACATAGCCAAGAGGGTTAGCAAGCTGAAGTGGCTGTGGGCAGGGTACATAGCTCGAAGAACTGACGGCCGTTGCGTCAGAAAGGTTCTAGAGTGAAGATCACTCGCTTGAAAAACGACCTGAAAAAAGTTGCTGGCAGCCGTTGGGTGAAAGCAGTTGTTCCGGAAATCTATGGGGAGGCTTCTGTTTAGCAGTGGAAGTCCTGTAGCTGATAAGGTGATGATGAAAATTGACCTTTGGAGACATTACAAACTTATTTGCATGTCTCTGTGATATTTGAAGATTTCGGCTGCTATAATGACTTGAATCAAGTTAATTTATCAAAACTTTTAAATTACACGATTCCCTCTTTTTCCCCCCACTCTTTTTTATATCTAATTGACAATGAATCACAAACTTTAACAGAAAATCGTATCTAAATCTGTTAAACTGTTTTGGAAATAAATGTAGGGCTCGTTGTTCTACTACCATACCTATTGCTGCCGCCAAACAGCTTTACTGTGTTTCAAAATCAAATCAAATCAAATATTTTATTTGCCACAACACTTTTATACAACTTATATGGCAAACGAGCATGCAGTCCACCAGATGTTAAGTGGCTACTGCAGCCCATGGATATCCACATAGAATTCAAAACAAGCTATTATGCTGTCTTGATCTCTATGTGGATACGTTGTCATACTATAGGACTTAGCTGTTATGCCTATGTGCCAGTAATTACAGGAACATACCATTACCATCTAACTGGAACACAGCAGCACAAGTACTAATACAAAAGTACACTTAATACAAAACTAACTACGATAAATAATACAGTAGGTATATCAATAATAATACACATAAAAACTTAAAAACTTAAAGCCAGTATTACTTTAAGTTTCAGTATGAAGGGTATGGTTTCCGGTGATATTACAGGCACATGAGGCTTTACACCTGTATGCCCCTAGTTGATGAACTCAGGGCAGTGCATGGTAGGGCACGTTCCTAATGTGCGTGATCTACGAGAAAATTTTATGGTGTAGGCGATGGTTACTAGATATCATACATACAACTTACTCATTACTTAATATGAACATTTTTGAGATGATTTTCAAAAATCTTGGAATTTTCCGCATGTGTTCGGATAACACTATAAATAAAAATACTATTTGAAATAAGCAACGCGATATCTCTTGTCAATGTACTGAACTGCAACGTTCGGCATTGAGCTGGTACAAAGAACTATAAGTTTTCCTGTAGATGGAGCTAACAGCGCTTTAGTCGTAATTCTGAATGATCTCACTAATTTCGACCTAGACGTGAATTGCCTTGTAGCACAGATGGTAGTGCATCCTCGTATCAAGAGGAAGGTCGCGGGTTCAATTCCCGTCTAGGCTTGAAATTTTTGAGATGATTTTCAAAAATCTTGGAATTTTCCGCATGTGTTCGGATAACACTATAAATAAAAATACAATATGAACATTATTGTATAGGTACGTAGGTACCTAGGCACTTGCTTGCCTGCATAGTATAGGTTCATCTATATATTAATATTTTTTGTATGTATTTAATATTGTATACACTCATGCCCACCATCTGCCTAACGTAATCTGTGGGCAGCGGTGCTGGTTATGCCTGGAGTAAGACACCTTGTAATAATTATTAAGTCTAGTATTATTAAGGCATAATTGTTTGTTGTCTCAAATAAATAAAAAAAAAATTATAAATAAAATAACTTCATATGCATGTTCCATCTGCAGGTACTATAAAAAATTGGTATAATCATTTTTTGCACCCACCAACAACCAGTCACCTTAAACGCATACACCTTCTCCGTTCCGTATTGGGTAAAGTGAAGACAAATCAAAGCAAAACAGTTCCGCGAAGTGACCCACTCCAATTTTAATCAAAACTTTCAGATTACATCCGGCAAATAGCAATAAATATAATTAACGTTTTTTATTCAAAAAAAAATTCAAATCACCTCTGGAACAAAATAAAATATAGTGCAAATTCTGAAAATTGTAACTTTTCCTATGAAAATGATTGTAAATTTTCTTTTTGATTATCACTAATTACAACGAGGTCGTTTGCAAATACAAACGGAGGGGGGTGGCTCGGTTCAATGACCCTAAATAGGTTCACGGGAATTGACGTGATGATGACGAGGATACTTTTAAATTGACGAGCTTTTAATTTTCACAGCTTTATTTAGCGATCAGAACGAATGTTTTGAGCAGGGTTCGTTTAAATCGGATTATGAAGAAAGATAATATTCGTACTAAACTTGCTCAATCTTATACCATACCAAATGATAATCATATTTAGCCACTAAATACGTTTAAGCATCGTAGCGCATGTCGCACTTAGCCACACATGCACCACGGTCCATAATCCATAATAATCCTTAATCGTTTATTTGGTAAGAATATTACACGTCATAATTTATAATGGTACCTCGTATCGGATAAATTAAACCGGCCAAGTGCGAGTCGGACTCGCGCACGAAGGATTCCGTAATATTATCTATAAATCCGAGCAAAACAATCACGTTTGTTGAATGGGAGACTTCCTTAAATATTTGTTTTATTTTAATTTAATTGTTTATTTTTAAAGTGAATATATAACTAACTATTCTGTGAATATTTCAAGCGTCTACCTGTTGCCGTTATCAATATCGAGCAAAACCGACCAAAAAAATCACGTTTCTTGTATGGAAGCCCCCCTTAAATATTCATTTTATTCTGTTTTAGTATTATTTGTTTTAGCGGCAACAGAAATACATCATCTCTGAAAATTTCAACTGTCTAACTATCACGGTTCATGAGATACAGCCTGGTGACATACGGACAGACAGACGGACAGACAGACAGACGGGCCGACAACGGAGTCTTTATAATAGGGTTCCGTTTTACCCTTTGGATACGTAACCCTGAAAATGGACTTTTAAGTAACATTAAACTGGTTTAACATTAAACACATACTGCGGACTTTGCTCCGTTAGTTTATTTGAGCATAGTTTTATTATTGTTTCAATAACATACAAAAATATATTATAAACTAGCTTCCGCCCACAGCTTCGCAAGTGTGTTCTGTCAATGAAAAGTAGCCTATGTGTGAATCCATATCTATCGACATACCAAATTTCATTGAAATTGGTTAAGCCGTTATGACGTGTTTGAGTAACAACACACAAACCAACATCCAAACTTTCGCATGTATAATATTATTATAGTAATACGTAGTTTTTTAATGGACTATGCGCAATATTCTTAGTTCGTAACCGGTCAGTTATAGAAAAAAATATTGGTGTGATCTTACAAGAAGGGGGCTCCCTTCTTGTAAGATCACACCAATAATGTTTTTGTTTACATTACTCTAATACTACTTTTTAATCGAACATCAAAGATTCAATCAAGAATTTCCCTATAACTCCTTGATAGGGTTACACGAGGTGTCAAATAGCTGTTTCACATTGTATCGGGCTATAAAGGGGCGATTGGTGCGTTCGGGAGATAAATAGTTTCATTATGACCGGCTATTGGTCTTCCGCGAAGCTTGGTATAGTATAGCTGTGATTTTGAGATGGAAGCAGCCAACTTAACTGTGATAATTACTTTTCTGGTAATCATCGAAGAGGTTAAAAGAGTTGTAGCTCCTTGTGAAAGCTTGCCTGAGGACTGAGGAAGAACTACATATTTCTGCAGCAAAGCAGCATTGCTGAGTTTCGGTTTGAAGAGTAAGGTTGCTGGTGAAAATACAGGTACATCAAGCTTTACCTATGCCTCTAGTTAATGGATGTAGGGCAGTGCATCGTAGGACACGTTTCTAAGGCACTCTATACAACATGTTTATGTCAGTCCTTTATCTAACAAATTAATAAATTTAACAAAACAAAACAAACTTATTATTAAAATAAACGAACACTTATACAGTCCTTATAATAAATGCAGATGTGCACTTTTCGATAGCTTTTAATATTTAAATCATATTAGTTTGTGAAAATAGCTATAGGACATAGACGACGCTGTTTATCCATAAGCAAAATAGATGAATAGAAAAAAAAATATTATCGATTCTTTCAATCAGTTTCTTTTTTTTTCTCCTTGTTGCAATTTCTCGAGAGACTAAACCAATGTAAAATTCCGGCATACACTGCCACTAAATAAAGGAGAAGCATACCAGACGAGAGTCATTATTTTGCCAACAGATGGCAGCACAATCGATTACGGCGGGCTCGAAGCGAGCGGCGCAATTTGCGATTCCCTAGCCCGTGAAATCTATTGAAATGAATAAAACTGGGTAAACTATCTGAGAATCGAACACTTGAACGGGTAGGGTTTTTTTTGCCTTCGAAAATTGTCTGAGTTGGTAACATTTTAAATCTTATTGTAGATTCTTCTGTGTTTTTCGTCGATTGATTCTACTAGATTATCCATCGAGCATTTTATATATTTATTGGTTTACTTATTACCTCATAACTAACAATCTCGTGAAGGATTTCATATAAAAAAACGATTGATTTGAATGAGATATACAACTTCTTATAGTAAAAATTTAATTTCAGTTACTTCAGTTACTATGGGCAAAACTAATATTAAAAAGAGGAAAGATTAGTATTTCGTATGTTCGTAACGCATAAACTCAACAACCTTTTTCCGATTTCAAAAATTATTTCACCATTAGAATGCTGCATTATCCTTGAGTAACATAGGCTGCTTTTTACCTAACTGTGCAGAAGGAAAGTAATGTTTTTATTAAAAAACTACGCGTGTGAAGCTGCGGATTAGTCAGCTAGTAATCAATATAATAAATTAGTTACTAAATATTTATAAGGATTGATATAATGAATGGTCCGCATTAAAACTGCAGTAAGCTTGTCAGTTTCCAGGTACGTTGAAGCAATCAAGGACGCAATTCTATTAAACCAATAGCTTCACTATGACAATGAATAATATATTTTAACTTTATCCTCACTTTACATTTACGAAATATCAATTTTTGTCAAAATGAATCCAGACTGATTTGAAAAGCCTACCCATTCACGCAGCAGACGTGACATATACCACCTGTGCCTAGTTAAAAGCAACACTGCTCTTAGTGTATGCGGTCATCATCATCATCATATCAGCCGTAGGACGTCCACTGCAGGACAAAGGCCTCCCTCATTGATCTCCAGGAACTGCGGTTGGAAGCGGCCTGCATACAACGCCGACCTGCGGTTCTTACCAAGTCGTCTGCCCATCTTGTGGGTGGACGTCCTACGCTGTGCTTGCCGGTCCGTGGCCTCCACTCGAGAACCTTTCGGCCCCATCGGCCATCTGTTCTGCGCACTATATGGCCTGCCCATTGCCACTTCAACGTGCTAATCCGTCGGGCTATGTCGGTGACTTGAGTTCTCCTACGCATCTCCTCATTTCTGATTCGATCCCGTAGAGAAACCCCGAGCATAGCCCTCTCCATAGCTCGTTGAGCGACTCTGAGCTTATTCATAAGGCCAATAGTGAAGGACCACGTCTCGGTTCCATATGTCATCACTGGTAACACACACTTATTGTAGACTTTCGTCTTAAGGCACTGAGGTATGTTGGACGAAAAGACGTTGCGAAGTTTCCCAAACGCTGCCCATCCGAGTTGGATACATTCCGTGTAGAGTGTATGCGGTATGGCTCCAAAAATATGTAATAAAGTACCAAATAGAATAAAATAATTAAATTAGACTGAATTCAAGCATGAATTGTTTAAATTTTTGAGAATTAGATGTTATTATACTGTGGATGAGTTTCTTATGGACAAAGACATGCAAACTCGATAATAGCGTAATTTATTTAATTTTTAGAGATTTGCCTTTTTTAAACTTTGACTTTGATTGAATTCAATTCTAGAAATGTTTCTAATAGACTAAGGTATATTATATTAACTGCATTTGCATGCCAACTAATATGGTAAAACATGTCTGGAACCTATATATTGTATTTGTCACCTGTTTTTATACATATTTACCCATGTTTGCAAATGAATAAATGAATTATGAATGGTACTGTCGCAGTATTGCCACTATAAATTCCTTTCGGTATTCTACTTACAATCTTTACGACGCCGGCAGCGTATTCGTATTGATGACACTTATTCCTCATGGTGTAGTTTGACTGCCGGTGTTACTCAGGGCGGCGTGCTTTCTCCTCTTCTGTTCGCTATCTTTATAAATTCGATCTCTCACACTCTCTCTTCTTCCTACCACCTTTATGCAAATGATCTCCAGATTTACACACAAACACCAGTCAACAACTTAGAGATAGGTTTTGAAATCATAAATGAGGACTTGGCTCGGATACTTACATGGAGTAAATCATACGGTATCAGTGTTAACCCATTGAAAACGCAGTTTATCGTTGTAGGCAGCACCAGGATGACATCTAAGATTGACTGGGCTGGTCTTCCTCCAATTATATTTGATGGCGTTCCAATACCTATAAGTAACTGCGTGAAAAACTTAGGCGTACTTATTGATAAGGACATGTCATGGGGACCTCATCTAGCCGAACTAACTCGGAAGTTGTTCGCTTCCGCGGCATCATTGACAAGACTACGGAACTTTCTGCCGACATCCATCAAAGTTGCGCTGGCACAATCCCTCTTGCTCCCTAATCTTGACTATCCTGACGCCTGCTATCCGGATCTCACTCAGAAACACTTTGACAAACTTGAGCGTCTTCAGAACGTTTGTATCAGGTTTATATTTGGACTACGAAAATATGACAACGTTTCTGATTTTCGCAAGAAGCTCAAGTGGCTACCCATTCGCTACCGCAGGAATACTCATATCCTCACTCTTTTGTACAGTATTTTGTTCAATCCTTCTAGTCCTTATTTTAGAGAACGCTTTGAATATCTCCATCTATCTAATCCTCATCCGTTGCGCTCTTCTAAGTAGGTACTTGAAACTTAAAATTCCTATACACTCCTCTAACTTTTATGACAACTCCTTTACTGTACAAGCTATCCATTTATAGAACTCTCTTCTTTCTTCTATTAGATCTGCCAAATCCTATCTTTAAAACGCTATTGTTTAAGCACTATTTGTCTGCATCAGAGAGCTGAGTCATCTTATTCTGTTATTATATTTGTCGTTGTTACTGTTTGTATTACAGCTGTTTCATAATGTATTTTATTTATTATTAGTATATTTAATATCATAGAATATTTATGTATAATTTTTTTATTAATATTACCTACCCTGGTGTTTATTTATTTTCTTTTGCTTATGTAAGTATACCTACAGTTAATAAAAATGCTAAAGTTATAAAGCTACCGTTCTCGTAAAATCCAGTCCATCCAAAGGTTGTCTGAAAGGGATCGCTTTTAGCGATAAGACCACCAATTGTACTATCGCGTGTCTAGTTTTAAGTGTTTAATTATGATTTATGAATTTAAGTGTGGTATACAATAAAGCGTTTTCTATCTTCTATCTATCTATATTTATTAGTAGGTGCTGCATATTTAATTGATGGCATTACCGACAAAACTCTCAAAGTCTACATGTGTATATAATGACTTACTTAACTTCCCAATCTCGAGAAACTAGACGTGAAGTATAATTAATGATTAAATGAACTTACCCTTTGTAAGTGAAGTTCTATCATAAATAAACGAACGTCTAGTTTGAAGAGCTTAGTAATCCCACCCACCCAGCGTAGTGGTACACCCCAGATAACAGTTTGGTAATATACATCAATGTGTTTTTTGTTAGGTTTTCTGCTTCGATCAAGTTGTCTGGTTCTAGACTAAATGATTGTCAGAAACGATGGACAGGCACAGTAAGGCAACGAGAAGTACCAAAAAAATAATATATGTACAAACAAACTAATTCTCAACGAAGTGCATAGTGATGGTACCTATGCGTTACTACATGTGTATATAATAACTAACATAACTTAGGTATCTCTAGAAACTAGACGTGAAGTATAATTATCCAGTAATCGATACATTCCAAATAATTAATTTTTAACGTAAATCGGCGGTGCCTTTGTGACGATGCCGCTAAGGCACGGGACAAATACAAGAGGCGTCGGAAGGAGGCGAAGTGCGGGCGCAGCGCTGGTGCAGCGCAGAACAGGCGCGCTAACGGTGTCGAAAAGGCGAGGCGTGGGCAAGGTGCGGGCGTGGTTCTGGTGCAGCTTAGAACAGGCGCGCTAACGGTGTCGAAAAGGTGAGGCGTGGGCGAAGTGCAGGCGCAGCGCTGGTGCAGCGCAGAACAGGCGCGCTAACGGTGTCAAAAAGGCGAGGCGTGGGCAAGGTGCGGGCGTGGTTCTGGTGCAGCTTAGAACAGGCGCGCTAACGGTGTCGAAAAGGTGAGGCGTGGGCGAAGTGCAGGCGCAGCGCTGGTGCAGCGCAGAACAGGCGCGCTAACGGTGTCGAAAAGGCGAGGCGTGGGCAAGGTGCGGGCGTGGTTCTGGTGCAGCGCAGAACAGGCGCGCTAACGGTGTCAAAAAGGCGAGGCGTGGGCAAGGTGCGGGCGTGGTTCTGGTGCAGCTTAGAACAGGCGCGCTAACGGTGTCGAAAAAGTGAGGCGTGGGCGAAGTGCAGGCGCAGCGCTGGTGCAGCGCAGAACAGGCGCGCTAACGGTGTCAAAAAGGCGAGGCGTGGGCAAGGTGCAGGCGTGGTTCTGGTGCAGCTTAGAACAGGCGCGCTAACGGTGTCGAAAAGGTGAGGCGTGGGCGAAGTGCAGGCGCAGCGCTGGTGCAGCGCAGAACAGGCGCGCTAACGGTGTCGAAAAGGCGAGGCGTGGGCAAGGTGCGGGCGTGGTTCTGGTGCAGCGCAGAACAGGCGCGCTAACGGTGTTGAAAAGTCGAGGCGCGGGCGAACACAGTGGATGCATTTGGGGTACTGTTGATTATTGTTGATATTGGCATCGTTTTATTATTATAGCACGATAACATAACGCTTTCTTCATCAGATGAAGAGGATCTGCGAGCTCTGGTGCATTTCAGAAGACCAGAAGATATGCGGTCCAACCTGTGTGGCAAGCAGGACAGGAGCATGCCACTGCTAACTGCGGGTGAGCCGAGGGCGAGGAAGCGGCACCCGCGCTACGCCCGCGCTCCGCCGTCTCAGTATCTCTTGCGCCACACCTCTTCTACACATTTTGTATAAAATATCAAAGAATGGGCGCCGCGCCTGCGCTGCGCCCGCGCCTTACTTTCGCCCGACGCCTCTTGTATTAGTCCCGTGCCTTAGTCAGTTTTACATGATGAATAAATATGATTTGTTTACCTATACTATACAGGATGTTTCGTTGATATTTCATGACTTGATATTAAGGTTATTGACAAATAAATATTTTCTCTAGTAATGTATTCTGCCTGTACTCACATACGGATGTGAATCTTGGGCCCTCATGAACACACAATTTCGTAAGCTTTCGGTCTGCCAACACGCGATGGAGAGAAGCATGTTGGGCGTCAGGAGGAAAGACCGAAAGCAGAACGCAGACATACGGAGCGAGACCAAGGTGACTGACGTGTTAACTAAAGTAAAATCACTATAGTGGAGATGGGCAGGACACACACAAAGAGGTGTTGACAAGTGGAATAAGAGAGTTACAGTTTGGTACCCAAGAAATGGGAATAGAAAAAGAGGAAGACAATACAAACGTTGGAAAGACGACATTGAAAATACGGGAGGCAAACTATGGACAAGAACAACAAATTGTAGGGAGAAATGGAAGGAATTGGAGGAGGCATATGCCAAAGAGCACACGGATGATAACAATTAGCAACTACCAACGTACCTAAGTTTCAGAAATTGTAAAATCTAAATAAATGGCTTATTTATTTATTATTTATTTAAGTCAGTTTTACATGATGAATAAATAATATGATTTGTTTACCTATTTTATACAGGACGTTTCATTGATATTTCATGACATGATATTAAGTTTTTTTTTATAACACTTATATAGCAAACGAGCATGCAGTCCACCAGATGTTAAGTGGCTACTGCAGCCCATGGATAGCCACATAGAATTCAAAACAAGCGTTGTCTTGATCTCTATGTGGATACGTTGCCATACTATAGGACTAAGCTGTTATGCCTATGTGCCAGTAATTACAGGAACATACCATTACCATCTAACCGGAACACAGCAGCACAAGTACTGCTATTTGGCGGCAGATAAAGGTAAGGCGGTGGTGCCCACTTCCTCGAGCCCGTTCACAAAAGCTCTACCACCGGTAAAAGGTAGATGACAAATTAAAATTTTCTTTAGTAATGCATTTGAAAAACCCCTATTTTACAACAATACTAACCAATAAGCACTACTCGCTTCATTTAATATTGTACATAGCATATACATGTTGTACATTTAATGTTGTTATATCCGTAGTATAATGGCAATAATGGTGGTCAAAACCACGAAAACCAAAGCATTTACTTCTTAGTATGTTACTACAATCAGAATAAAGTTACTAATTAATAAGTTTAGAATATATCAGGATGTTTTTCCCTTAAAATATACGCATGTTGGTTTTCCCTCATGTACTTATTCATTCGACTCGGTTCATTACGCCTATTCATAAGCAGCAAATCAGTAATTCAATCCTTCGTCTGATCTCATTTTGCTGATCGATATAACCCCGGTGCCTCAAAGTCTAGACTTAATAGATTAAGCGTCTAATAGTTGACCACACAGAAAACTAGGTTCGGTTCCGGATCAAGGTGGTGGAAACGACTTTATCCGACTGTCACAGCAGATTATCTCGGCAACCAAAGCCATCTAAACAAAGCTTAATAGAAAATACTAGTTTATTTTGTTTGGTTGTTAATGGGATCAAAATTAAACAAGTAACTGTTTAACAAAAATACCTTTAACCAACATAACCAAACTACACAACCGATTTTGATGAACGAATAAAATAGTGTTCCAAATCGGTTGATAAATGAGTTACTAGTCTGACCGAGATATCATATAAAATAGCTTAATTTCACATTTTAATACTGATAACTTTCTGGGTAGTATTGAAAGTTAATCACACTTATATTCACATGCAAACTAATATTATAAATTCGAAAGTACCTAACTATGTCTCTTCGTTTGATAAGTTTTAATAAATAAATGACGGAACCGATTTTGATGAAATTTGGTATACAGATTATGACTTGGATTGAAATAAGCTACTTTTTGTCGACAAACCATGCGTGCGAAGCGGCTGGCGGAAGCTAAGAGAAAATGAATGAGTACTGCAAGTACTGCGAGTAGGTATTACCACAAAATCAAAATTCAGTATTTTGTTTTGTAAACATATATTTGCACTTCATCCAATGAGCCCCAGTTCAAATGAGTTCTCTTTACCAGATGAAAATTTAATCAATGAGTAAATCATTATAAAACAATCACGGACGTGTTTCAAAAAGCCGGTCACTAATCCGGGGAGGCCGCCATGATCGTATTAAGAGTGTGGTGCTAATGCCAGCGAGTTTTAACAAGAGGATGGCGGTTGGTCAAAGCGCAAAATGCTTATAAGATAAGATAAGATAACTCTTTATTGTAATTACCACACAGAAACAATATAACACTAATAACACAAGTAACTTTCTAACAAATATATAACCGACTTTAGATAACAGTAAAAACCAAACTAAAAAACCGATTTCAATATAATTTCTATGGAACTAATCTGAAAATATATCCTTTCAAATAATAAAAAAGTCCAAATCAGGTGATAAATGACGGAGTTCTGAGCTAACAAACATAACATAACATAAAAATTAAACAAAAAGACTTATATATTTAGACTGCCGTGGGGTGCCGGCATTAGAATGTTGCCCCTCCGCTCTTGCCCGTGGATGCAGTAGGAGTCTGCTAAAGGATACCTCCGAAAGATGGGCAGCAGCGTCTTTTCGTGTTTTCAATACCTATACTGCGCTCGCCAACCCGCCTGCCAAGCGTGGCGAGTATGGCAACAACCCCCTCATGGATTTACAACATAAAACCAGGCCCCGAGTCCCCGGCGGCCCCGCTAATCCTGCCTACGGTAGCAGTCACGGTAACGGCGGGGCCAGGGGTGCTAATAATCCCCGGGAGACGATCGGCTACCAAACCCTACGACGACCACTGGCCCTGGTAACACACAACATCCGCACTTTGAGGACAGACGAAAAGATTGTTGAGCTGGAAGAAGAAATTAGTAGATTACACTGGGACATTTTGGGGTTATCAGAAGTCCGTAAAGAAGGCGAGGACACGATATCTCTTAAGTCTGGTAACCTACTATACTACCGGGAGGGCGACCAACAGTCCCAAAGTGGTGTTGGGTTTCTGGTTCACAAGTCACTCATCAACAACATTATCACCATCGACAGTGTGTCGAGCTGGGTCGCGTACCTGACACTCAGAATATCTAAGCGATATTCGCTGAAGGTCGTTCAGGTATATGCGCCGACCTCTTCACACCCAGATAAAGAAGTAGAGCCATACATACGAACAAAACTCACTTTATTGTTGTTATGGGGGACTTCAATGCAAAGCTAGGCATAAGAAGCGATGATGAGTTGAGAGTGGGGCAATCTGGATATGGGCAACGGAACCCCAGGGGACAGAGGCTGTCCGATTTACTGGAGAAAGAAGGACTCTTTATGATGAAATCTTTTTTCCAGAAGCCGCCTCACAGGAAATGGACCTGGATGAGTCCCAACGGTTCCACAAGAAATGAGATTGATTTCATCTTGACCAACAAGAAACTGATATTCAATGATGTATCTGTGATTCACAGGGTGAAAACCGGCAGTGATCACCGAATTGTTAGAGCCACATTGAATATGAACGCTAAACTTGAAAGGTCCCGTTTGATAAAATCTACGCTCCGACCCACTCGCGCACATATCCAAAACCTCGAGATATTTCAACTCGAACTTGCAAATCGCTTTGACTGTCTAGAAGTAGATGTATCAGTGGACGAGATCAATAACAGGTTCGTAGAAACCGTCCATACGGTAGGATCCCAGTTCTTTAAGACCCCCCGTACCAATAGACCTCAGAAACTCTCTGATGACACCCTTAACCTCATGGCTGAACGACGTTCTTTGCGACTGCAGTCTCCCGATGATGCTCAGTCACATAGGCAGCTCAATAGAACGATTTGGAAATCCTTGCGGCACGATATTCGTACCTTTAATACATCTCGTATTAAAGATACGATAGAGCGGAATAAAGGCTCCAAAGTGTTCGCGAGAGATAATTCTATTGGGCAGAGCCGCATGACGAAGCAGAAGAGGGAAGATGGCAGCATAACGTCAAGTAAAGCGGAAGTGTTAAGGGAAGTCGAAAGGTTCTATGGACGGCTCTACGATTCGGTCACTAAACCTGTTTACAGTGCGGCCAACGACCCAAGAGCCAAACTGACCCGACATTATACTGAAAATATTCCGGACATCAGCCTGTATGAGATCAGGATGGCCTTGAAGCAGCTTAAGAACGACAAGGCGCCAAGTGAGGACAGAATCACTTCAGAGCTTCTGAAAACAGGTGGATCACCGGTACTTAAAGTCCTTCAGAAGCTCTTTAATTCCGCCTCGCTTGAAGGTACGACGCCAAAAGCATGGAACGAGGGCGTGGTGGTTCTGTTCTTCAAGAAAGGTGACAACACCTTGCTTAAGAATTACAGACCCATCTCGCTTTTGAGCCATGTTTATAAGCTGTTTTCGAGGGTCAACCGTCTCGAACGCAGATTTGATGACTTCCAGCCTCCCGAACAAGCCGGGTACCGTAAAGGCTACAGTACTATAGACTACCCACATATGCTGCGGCAAGTTATACAGAAGACCGAAAAGTATAACTTGCCGCTATGTCTCGTGTTTGTGGACTATGAGAAAGCCTTCGATTCGATCGAAACATAGGCAGTGCTTGAGTCTCTCCAACGATGCCATATTGCCGTATCGGTACATCAAAGTGTTGAAGTGTTTGTATAAAACGCCACTATGTCAGTCCGAGTACACGAACAGAGCTCGAAGGCGATTCCCCTAAAAAGAGGCGTAAGACAGGGTGATGTCATCTCTCCGAAACTGTTTACGACAGCATTGGAAGATGCCTTCAAGCTTATGAAATGGAAAGGACTGGGCATCAATATTAACGGCGAATACATCACTCACCTTCGGTTTGCTGACGATATTGGGGTCATGGCAAAGTCAAGGGAAGAGCTCAGCACGATGCTCGAAGGCCTCAATTGAGTCTCCCAACGGGTAGGACTTGCAATGAACATGAACAAGACGAAAATCATGTCGAATGACTTCCTTGACCCAGTTATGGTTGAGAACTCGGCTCTTGAAGTTGTCGACGCGTATGTATACCTAGAACAAACAGTCCAATTAGGTAGGTCGAAGTTCGAGAAAGAGATCAATCGTCGAATCCAACTTGGATGGGCAGCGTTTGGGAAACTTCGCAACGTCTTTTCGTCCAACATACCTCAGTGCCTTAAGACGAAAGTCTTCAATCAGTGTGTGTTACCAGTGATGACATATGGAACCGAGACTTGGTCCTTCACTATTGGCCTTATGAATAAGCTCAAAGTCGCTCAACGAGCTTTGGAGAGGGCTATGCTCGGGGTTTCTCTACGGGATCGAATCAGAAATGAGGAGATACGTAGGAGAACTCAAGTCACCGACATAGCCCGATGGATTAGCACGTTGAAGTGGCAATGGGCAGGCCATATAGCGCGCAGAACAGATGGCCGATGGGGCCGGAAAGTTATCGAATGGAGGCCACGGATCGGCAAGCGCAGCGTAGGACGTCCACCTACAATATGGGCAGACGACTTGGTAAGAACCGCACGTCGGCATTGGATGCAGGCCGCTTCCAACCGCAGTTCCTGGAGATCAATGAGGGAGGCTTTTGTCCAGCAGTGGACGTCCTACGGCTGATATGATGATGATGATCATGAAGACTTATATGGTTTTCTTATGGATGCCATTATCAGAACTAGGCCAAATGAAAATGAAACCACACGGAAAGCACCAGCTTTAATATAAAAAAAATCATCAAAATCGGTTCACGCAGTCGAAAATTCTGAGGTTACAAACATACAAAAATACAGTCGAATTGAGGACCTCCTCCTTTTTTAAAAAGGCAATACAATGGGCGACCTATCGCTGAGAGCGATCTTTTCCAAGCAATCTTTGTATGGAAACAAATAATTGAAATTATAACGTGCTTATGGTTCCTTCAAGAACTGTAAATTGGCCTTAATAATTAATAATCACTCAGTCACCAACTACACTCGCAAACAAAAGATGAGCTAAATAAGTTCTATCCCTTTATGACGCAGCAGACAAGCCAAGAGAAAATTTGATTGCCAAACCAGTTAGGCCACGAGGAAACGCTCTATAATTGGAGCATGTAAAACCTTTTTTAGCCGCAGAAAGGGCACAAAGAGCAATCCTTAAGGTATCCACTTTTCGTCCCTTTCTCTATCCAACTTTTTTATATAAGTCGTGTAAAGTTCTAACAGTAAGGCAGCTATTTATACTAAACATAGTTTTAAAACCACACAGAGCACTTCCCTATAGCACTGAAAGTAATAACAAAAGACGAAAAGATATCATCCGCACTAACAACACCCCAGTAAAGCATACTTTTGCATCCAGATTTATAATGTTCCTATGACCATTGCTGTACAACAGGCTAAATCGTAAATTGAGCATCTACTCAATGAACTTCTCAAACTGTAAAAGAGCCTTACAGACTGCTCTATCCAATCTATCTTACGAGGAAACTGAAGGATTGCTAACCGTAATAAAGTAAGATTTTAAAGAGTGTATAGTACGTGAACTTATATCTGCCATGTTTGCACTCAGTTTATTTTGTTATTTTTATATTTTCTATTATGTAAAAAGATTCTAAGTTTTGTTAATTAGAGTATTCATAAGTTACCCCAGTCCAACCTTATTCGCCCGAGATACAGGATTTCCTAGTTCAGGCAATGTATAAAATTTTACCTATAAGTAGATATAAATCCTTAATGTTAATCTTAGCAATATGATAAATGAATAAAGATTTATTTATTCACTTTATTTAATTCGCTTACTATCTATACTTGGCTTCCTCTGGTCTGTGATATTGCAGACTGACGCAGATAAGCCTGCACCGGCCGACGCATTTGGGAAGGGCCCTTGGTAGACACGTCTGTAGGAGTTTGTCAGACTTCTAAGGTGCGGGGCATGCTCATGCAAGGCACGTTCTAATTTATCACACAAATGACAAAATATCTTCGAACCTTAGCCATAGACTAGTTCCATCTAAAGAACGAATAAAAAAACTCGTATTTGCACAGACAGACACGCACCGTTGGAAGAGCGTGCGGGTAAATGTTTATTAAAAATGTATTTAGTTGTAATTGATCGAGCAAAGCGAGATCTCTAAGTCAACTTGGGCAAATCGGCGTTGTATGTATGTATGTCCAAGGATAACTATCGAAGCGTTGATTCGATCATCTCGAAATTTGAGGTATAGGTAGCTAGTGATGGCACAATTTTGGTGTGACTAAATGAGCTAAAAATGTTCTGGGTTGTTGAGATGTTGGGATTTAATAGGGGTAAAAAAAATAAAATGAGACTATTAGGTCAATTGGGATGTTAAATGATAGGTATTTATTAGTATATTAGGTTGGGGGAAAAGTTTCTTCGCATTTTTTAAGAAAATTCAAAAAAAAAATAATATAGTTTATTTACATTTAACTAAAGTATGTAGGTACCATTTTGTTCGATAACTTTTTGCCATCTAGTAGGTAGGGACATGATCCCATTGCTATAGAAATTTTGGGGCTTCTGATCAAAATACCACGACAATTAGTTAGGGTCAGTAGGATTGATCAGTAGGTGATCAGTAATAGTAGGACAGATACGTCACTACTGCCTGTCGTAGTTAATACCTACGACAAGCAGTAGGGACGTCTCACAGAATAAGCAATAGAAGGTGTCGTATACTTACGCCACAGAATAAGCAATAGAAGGTGTCGTATACTTACGTCACAGAATAAGCAATAGCAAGCCCACGCGTGGTGCATTGACCGGATTGATCCTAAATTTTCTAGAATTACGTAGATGTGTATGTGCGAGTTATAAATAGGGTATCGGGAAGCCCAAGCAGTCAGTCTTACTACGCAATATATTCAAGAGAGTTTTTCGTGCGTGAAAAGTGTAATTTTTTGTAACTTATATTTTGATGTTACACAGGATAAAATAAGTGTACCTAACTTCAACTCGATTTTTGGAACGTAAAATAATAGATAAATGATATCTCCCGTCTACTTCAAGTTCTGACAGCTATCCAAGAAATAGTTCGAAGAAGCCCATTCTCAAAACTTAGAAATACCCTCGAAGCTGTCAATACCACCCCATAACTAATCATGTTTCCATGTCACAAACTAAACTTAAATGGACTTGTAAAGTTCAGAAGATTAAGCGGTTGATAGAGAAGTAATCGCTTCAAGTAACGCTATGGGTTCCGGCAGTGGATTGTTGATGAACTTTCGGTATTTAATAAGTAAACTAAAGTTAGATTACTTACCCTGCTCATCTCTCTGCCGAGTGTCAGATGTTTTCTGTTAGGAATATATTTTAACGACATTTGCATACATACATATAATTAAGTCTCGATATATGCCTGTTTCTGCTATAATAATGTTATTGCTAGGTTCTGACTTGTGACGTAACTCAGTGTTATCAAAGTGCATGCAGATGAAAAATAAAAGAAAATTTTATGAAAAGATGATTATTACGAGATTTTAGATGAATATATATTCCACCTTGTAGAGCTGTTGTCACTTTGTTGTTAGTTTTTACTGTTGAGGTTATTTAAAACCATGCATTTTAATGCAATAATGGTTATTTGTTATACAAGAGTGCAAAGTTGATTTTTAACCGCGTGCTCAATTCTGATGACCGAGCAAGCGAAGGATTCTAAAATTTAAAAATTAGAATCCTTAGCGCTATCGAGGGAATCAAACGAGCACGAGGTGAAAATCTTTGCACTCGAGTGCAACACGTAACATTTCATCCCACATCAGCGAGGAAATGACTAAATGCAAAAAAAAAGTAATAGGTACACCAAAATGGTTCTGAGTCTGTTTTTAACAAGTTAAAAAAGGTTATAAGATAAATTCGGCACCACAAACTTAGTGCACACTATGTTCTAAATTCAATTTACTATAGCGAATTAAAACGGTTTTTGCACTTAGAATTCTAAGAGCAAAAATACTCTTTCCGAAATGGGGGAATGAAAAACATCATTTTCTTCTTATTAATGACAAGTTGTGCCTGACACTTACTAGGTAAGTGTAGTGCCATTAACTTGTCTGGCTCATTGGATAATATTAGTACATATGTAGGTCGATGGCGCAATATTGAAATAAAATTGCCTTGAACAGCCACGTAATTACAGACATGGAATGAAGATCCCATAGATCACCATACATTTCCAGAGCAACCGATCTTGTGTATTCTGTATCCAACGGCCCCAGCTACCTTCATCACACTAATCATCACAGTAATACTATAAATGCGAATGTTTGGATGTTGGTTTATTATTTTTTTTTATGTTATTTGTGGGTAAACAAGTTTACGGCCCACCTGATAGTAAGCGATCACCGTCGCCTACTGACACCGGCAACACCCGGGGTATTGTCGATGCGTTCTCTACCCTGTAGAAACCTCTTTACATTTCTCTTGAAACGTGCCATGTCGTAGCCTAACGGGAAAACCTCAGATGGTAGCTCATTCCACATCTTGCAAGTATGGGATAGAAAAGATCACGTGAAACGTGTGGTGCGCGATACCCAATTGTCGACGATACAATGTATGTGGATGCGCTTTAGTACATTGTCAAGAAGTCCGGTGGTAAAAACTCGACGACGGGATCAGATCGAATAGCTCCTCGGAACATTATCCGTTATACAGATGGTAGAAAACACTGAGCAATACGATGTCACGGCATTGACTCAGTGGTTCCAGCCTGTTGGCGAGTTTGGGATCGCCGATGATTCTAATGGCTCTTCTCTGAAGGGAGTCAAAACAAAGCAATCAGTACTTTGGAGCTCCATGTCAAAGATGGTTCGTTTGTTTGTTATTCAATCACGTCGTAACGGCTTAACCGATTTCGATGAAATTTATTATGCTATAATCTACGTAAGATTACCTATAGCTTACCACATAGGTTTCTTTTTATTCCCTAAATCAGGTCCCATGAAATAAAAATGGGATAAAATCAAAAAGTTGCAACAGCGAGTTTTGCTTTATCTCTAGGTTACCTACCCATTTAATAGAGTAATGTGTACGAAGTCGCGGGCAACATCTAGTTAGGTCATATTCCAGCTAATGGAGGAGAGCATCCTCCTATACTGCATTTTTCAGTGCGTGGTCTCCACTCAAGAACCTTTCTCTTCAAGAGCCTCATTTACATTCACCGGGAGCAAAATATGATTATAAAATGAAAGTATTTTGATACGATTGATTCGTTTATTTCTCTCAATTATTTTCAAGACCAAAACGAACAACTAACAAACACGGCACTATATTTAACAATCTAAGCGCTGTCAAACGAAATTCCCATCGGATTTAATTTGTCGCGTATTTACATAATAAATGAACGCCTCCGCCTCGAAGCAGTTTAAGCCGGCTTAAGCCGGCTAGAGCCGGTTTTATCCGCTTTTATCCATCATTGAGAGACTTGATTCTCGATCGTGATACAATTTGCATGTAATTCCGTGTTAAGGCCTTAATAGTGGTGGAAAGTAATTTGGTTATTGTGGAATTTGCATACTGATGTCTAAAGTCGGTTACCTGGTCGTTTTACTCTATATACGTCAAATTGGGGTGTAGTGTAGAGGCAGTTTTCTCATTATTAATGGATCGCTGACTTTAGATCTCTCGCTTCAATGAGCTTAGACCATAAAGACAGGTTCATTGAGGTGGATTCCCTTTACTAACTAAAGTCAAGTCAAGTCTAGTCACAATCTTTTATTTATTTAAAATCACAAGGATCACTTTGAAACGTCAATTTTACTGCCTGTTGCTTCGCGAACAAGCCAGGAATTTTGTTTATTTATGTTTTTAAAATTGTTAATTGTAAATTTTTGTACAACACTTGGGAGTTTGTTATAAAAGCGAACACCTTGCCCTCTAAACGATTTACGAACTTTATGGAGTCTACAAGTGGCAACAGCGAGTTTATCTTTATTTCTAGTATTAAATTTATGATTATCGTTATTTTTCTTAAACAAATTAATATCTTTGTGAACATACATCAGATTTTCATAGATATATTGACAAGGGAATGTTATTCTTTATTCTTTATTGTACACAAGAAAAAACATTATAAAGTACAGAAATAGAGGACATGTACAAAGGCGAGCTTAACCCTATAAAGAGTGTTCTTCCAACAGCAAACCTTTGAGGCTAGAGCCTCAAAGGTTTGCTGTTTCTCTCTAGAGAGAGATGATTTTAAAGGTAGGTGCGTGTACAAGAATCATAAGTATGTTATAATATTTATTTGTTTAAACTTATTGCGTTATGATTAGGGATCGGCGTAGGTAATGCTATTTTGGGTCAATGAACCTGAATGATAAGTTAATATGGATATGCCAAGGGATTTATTCCCCGATTCCCAGGAATATTTTCCTGAATGTCAATGTAAATGCGTATTGTGTGCAAATGTGTGCGTGTAGTGAAACCGAGTCCTTGCCTCACCCGCAATAAGCTACAAAAGCGTTAGGGAAAGGGATGACTTTAGTGATCAATACAACATGTATTTGCATAAAGCTGTAATGTAATCATGTACTAATGTTACTTAGAATTAAGCCTACTGTTGTACCTACCTAGCTTTATTTAGAAATTATTGTACCTACCTACTTCTGTTAGCTTAATAGGTGTGTGTGTAAATAAATGCCTTTTATTTATTATTTATTATTTTATTTACTTACGTAAAATACGAATTCCTAAAAAAACCTGTTAAATAAAATAAAAATATATTTCCCGGGATTTAGAAGACATATCCATGTTAAGTTAACGGTCACTAATTCCCATGAATGGCACTACCTACGCCGATCACTAGTAATGATTCTCTGAGGCCCATATTATAAACTGCACGAACAGCCCTCTTCTGCAGCAATGCCCCACAGCTGTATACCGTATGACATAATGCTGTGGAAGTAGCTTAAGTAGTAGTCTAGCTGTGTCTAAGTCTGTAAAAAGACGGATCTTTTTGACTGCGTATGCCGCAGAACTAAGTCTTTTCGACCACATAACAATATGTCCCATTGAAGCTTATTATCTAGGGTTATACCTAATAATACGGTAGTGTCCACAAGATCCAACTTCTCGTCTTTGATTTTAATATCTGTTTTAACTTGTGTAACATTATTAGGTAGTATAAATCTAATACACTTTGTTTTATTTTCATTTAGAAGTAGATTGTTAACATTGAACCATTTTACGTCCTTAGAAATTGCATTGTGTACATCTTTAAAATCGGTTTGTCGTCGCTTTAAATATAGTAAAAGTGACGTGTCATCTGCAAACAAAACAACCTCATGATCGTCCCTTAAAAGATGAGGAAAATCTATCTCTGGGGTAAAATCTATTAATGGCCTGAAACAAGTAGTTTATGACGCATGTTAGGACAGAACGGTCTTTTATTGGAGGCCAAGACACTTTCGGTCGCTGAGCCATCGAAAATTAATTACCTAAATAATTGTTAATAACTTTCTACAATAATGATTTTACTAACCAATGAAATCCATCACGTAAAATTAAATATTTTCGATTTCACTAGATCTGCCTAGTTACCTATAATATTTCTAGACCCTTAACTACATGAACAAAGTTTTTCCAAACTTTACAAATACTTTACTGGCATTTTTTTCAGTAAAAAATGAAATTATAGTTGAAAATTTATAAAACTGTACAAAAAAAATTAAGTTTTCTTTCATCATTGAGGTCCCAGAGAAGCCAAGTTTATTTTAAGCTTCTATAGTCTTCTACCGAGTCTTCTGAAATTAACACTCAAACTTCATTGTTCTGGTTTAATTTGCCTTCATAATAGTCTGAATAAAAGTTTCATATTTTCTTTCTAAGACTTTATCATGCCTTTTCCTTTTATAAGTTTACGCTAACTTGGGTATTTTTATGGAAATTCCTATTTGATTCTGAATAATAACTAGTTTGTTAAATAATGGTTCATTAATGGTTAATGGTAAATACAAACTTGATAATAGTTATATGATGTAAATTTTTATTGTATATTAGATAGTCCTCCTTAAGGGATGTTTTTGAAGTGAAAACTTCTTTAGGCACATTGGACATTTTTTGAGATAGGAAACACCATTGAACTCGTGTTACTCTTACCGTTCCCGCTACGGACTCCTCTGAATGTATCTCGTAATTCTTCAAGTTTTCTCTTCTGTCGGCACTTCCGGAGTGCCACTTATTTTTTCCTAAGAAACTAAAATCAACATCGTCATCATCAGCCTACATAAGACCTCTGCTGGATATAGGCCCTTCCAAATAAACGCAACTGAGCCCGAATTTCAGCTTCCCCCATCCACTTTCTGCTTACTGCCTTTTACAAATCATCCTTCCATCCATAAGAATAAAAATAAATAAATAATACTCGTGTCTACTAAAATATTAGACATATTAATAACCTCTTCCTTGTTTTCTCTTATCATAAAAAAAGCTCATTCAAAGGTTTTTTAATTAAAAAAAATATTTTTATTATGATTTGGCATTTTATAATTTTTGTTTGAATATTTTGCCTTTTTAGCTAATTCGTCTTTTTGGATGTATATCAGCAGTCAGTGAACAGTTTGTTCCGCATTCAATTGTAATGGAGTCGTAAACACAGAGATAATGAAACTCCGAGACGTGCAAACAAGTGCTTTCCCTACAACCGAATCGTTAATTCGCCATCGACTCCCTGTTCCCTTCGCTACCCTAAGACGAGAACAGCTAGTATACTCTATAGGTAGTAGGTAGGCCTTAAAAGCTATTTATGATTTGTTTTATTTTTAACATTACATTTTTAGCATGTTATCGGGTATCAAATTTTTTTTTATATTATACTTGTAGACACACACGCTGCCGGGCCTCATGATGTTAAGTGGTCACCGCCGCCTATAAACTCCTGCAGCACTCGTGGTACTGCAGTCGCGTTACATAGCACTTAATACCCTATTTACACCTCTCTTGAAGGCGTTCATTATGAAGCCCACCGGAAAAACCTCCGGAGGAAGGTCATTCCACATCTTACAGGTGCGTGGAAGAAACGAGCGGGTAAAACGCACCGTGTGAGACTTCCACGCATCTACAATATGTGGGTGAGCTCGTTGCCGGCTGCGGAAGGTTCGATGGTAGAAGTGGGAAGCAGGAACTAAATTGAACAGCTCTTCAGAACATTCGCCGTTATATATTTTATAGAAAACGCTGAGCACTCCGATGTCACGACGCAGACTCAGCGGCTCCAGATCCTTAGATACGAGTACTACTTCGTTATCGGAGTTATCGGTACTGTATTGAAAACAGTAAACAATATACGCTCAACGTAGAGAATTTATACGCAATATATTTTTTACCAAACTTACTAAACTATCACCGCCACGGCATTATCTTAGTAAGTTTAAAGAAAATAACACTAATTATTTTAGTAGTAATCTCAGTGCAGGTCGACATAATCTCAGTACATAACTGCGGAATTAGGATAGGACAGAAAGTAGGGATTTAGACAATATACTTCTTTAACCTGTGTCTACTTTTAATATTAGCTCAGGGTCAGTTAAATACTAACACAAACACACGTGATGCGCCCGTGACCACAGCTGTTGCAACACAGTCGAAACGTCGGGATAACAATATCGGCTATATTTTTGTTAAAAAGATAACTTAACTTAAAGACTTCAGATAACAGTAAAAACAAAACTACATCACCAATCTGATGAACATTCCATGGAATCAATATAAAAGTATATCCTTTCATATAAAAGGTTGGGGAAAAGTCTTTTCGCATTATAGTATGTAGGAACTTGTAATAAAATCTCTTTGGCTATACTATTTGTATCTGGCTGGTTTTGGTATCATTCAAAGTTTAAATTTTAAAGAAGATAATTCCAAATTTAAATTAGGAAAATGTGTGATTTATATTTGTTTTTCGTGCTGTAAAGATAAGTGAATCTAATTAAGAAATTCGATACATTTAAAAATTTTACTATAAAAAAGATAAAAATGCAACGGAAACCGCGAAAAAATTTTGCGATGTTTATGGACCTAGTGCAGAGTTTGTGAGAGTAACACAAATTTGGTTTAAGCGTTTTCAATCCGAAAATTTTGATTTCAAATATGCACGTTGCTCTGGTCGCCCTATTACGGATAAAATTGATGGCATTTTTAAAAAAGTGGAGCAAGATCGGCGTATCAGTAGTAACGTCGTAGCTGAAGAACTGGGAATTGACCACAAAACAGTTTTGGCGCATTTGAAAAAAACTGGGTACACAAAAAAGATAGATATTTGGGTACCCCACGAGCTCACTGAAAGAAACCTAATGAACCGTGTACTCATTTGTGATTCTTTATTACGACGTAATGAAACCGAACCATTTTAAAAAAAGCTGATAATTGGTGATGAAAAGTGGATCACGTACGACAAGAATATGCGAAAAATGTCGTGGTCAAAGGCCGGTCAGGCTTCACAGACTGTGGCGAAACCCGGGTTAACTCGCAACAAGGTGATGCTGTGTGTGTAGTGGGATTGGAAGTGCATTATTAATTATGAACTGTTACCACCAGGCAAAACCATCGATCCTGAACTCTACTGCGAACAACTGATGAAATTAAAGCAAGAAGTTGAGAGAAAGCGGCCGGAATTAATCAACAGAAGGGGTGTTGCTTTTTATCATGATAACGCTAGACCTCACACATCTTTAGCCACTCAGCAAAAGTTAAGAGAGTTTGGCTGACAGGCATTAATGCATCCGCCGTATAGTCCTGACCTTGCATCTTCAGATTTCCACCTGTTTTGGTCTCTTCAGAATTCTTTACGCAGTGTCAGGTTAACATCACGAGAGGACTGCCAAAACTACTTGTCGCGGTATTTTGATAAGGAGCCCCAAAATTTCTATAGCAATGGGATCATGTCCCTACCTACAAGATGGCAAAAAGTTTTCGAACAAAATGTTACCTACATACTTTAGTTAAATGTAAATAAACTATATAAAAAACGTTTTAAATTTTCTTAAAAAATTCGAAGAAATTTTTTCCCCAATCTAATATAAAACTAATTTTGCAAATCGGTTGTTAAATAATGGAGTTCTGAACTAACAAACATAACATAAAAATTAAATAAATTTAGGACTTATATAGTTTTCTCATGGATGCCATTCTTGAAGTTGTCGACGCGTATGTATACCTAGGACAAACAGTCCAATTAGGTAGGTCCAACTTCGAGAAAGAGGTCAATCGTCGAATCCAACTCGGATGGGCAGCGTTTGGGAAACTTCGCAACGTCTTTTCGTCCAACATACCTCAGTGCCTTAAGACGAAAGTCTTCAATCAGTGTGTGTTACCAGTGATGACATATGGAACCGAGACGTGGTCCTTCACTATTGGCCTTATGAATAAGCTCATAGTCGCTCAACGAGCTATGGAAAGGGCTATGCCTGGGGTTTCTCTACTCAGAAATGAGGAGATACGTAGAAGAACTCAAGTCACCGACATAGCCCGACGGATTAGCACGTTGAAGTGGCAATGGGTAGGCCATATAGCGCGCAGAACAGATGGCCAATGGGGCCGAAAAGTTATCGAATGGAGGCCACGGACCGGCAAGCGCAGCGTAAGACGTCCACCTACAAGATGGGCAGACGACTTGGTAAGAACCGCAGGTCGGCGTTGGATGCAAGCCGCTTCCAACCGCAGTTCCTGGAGATCAATGAAGGGAGGCCTTTGTCCAGCAGTGGACGTCCTACGGCTAATATGATGAAATGGTACCGACTGGCCGCCGGCCGGTCGTCCCAAGTATAGCTGGAACGACAGGAAGGACCTGCGCGACCTGGGAGCCGACAACTGGCAAGAGATGGCAATGGATAGAGGGAAGTGGAGAGTTCTCATATCGGAGGCCAAGACTCACTTTGGGTCCCTGCGCCAATGGAGTAAGTTCGTAAGTAAATGGTATTGGTTTATGAGTGAATACACGGTGCCATCTCGGCGGATGGTCACGTACTTAGCTCGTTATTTGATTACATAAGAAAATACTTTATTGTACTAATAAAGAATACATATGCGAACTTAATGCTAATTAGCATTTTCTTCCAGCTAACCTATGGTTATCTTCGTATTAACGGTTGAACTGTACGGTTAGAATTAACCAACTCTACATATTTGCTTCTAAGACAAACATGCAGAATTGCTGAGTTTCGTGCTTTTTCCGTTTTTCCTAAACACGCGGTTTTAACAATTCTATAAAATTCATCCACAGTTTTAAACCTGTAGATGAATTCTGCAGCAATCATACTGATATACAAAACGTAGGTAAGAAGTGGTCTGGCTGCCTTCATAAACTGCTCTCCCCATAGCCCCAATTCAATTAAACTTTAACCAAATTCTCGTAAACAACACAATCATTAAACCGGACGATCCAATTTAGGCTCTATTGTCCTTTAACAGGGTTCATGTTGGGGTGGAGCTTAGGGTGTTTTCGATTATTAAAATGATTCTGTTGTTTTGACATGTTAATATTTCAAATAGTGTTTTTATTTATAGTGTTAAGAACTATATAAGTTTTCCTGTAGATGGAGTTAACGGCGCTTTAGTCGTAATTTTGAATCATTTCACTAATTTCGACCTAGACGTTAATTGCCTGGTAGCACAGTTGGATAGTGCATCCTCGTATCAAGAGGAAGGTTGCGGGTTCAAGTCCCGTCTAGGCTTGAAATTTTTGAGATGATTTTAAAAATCTATGTTAATATTTGGTGTGAAATCTTGACTCGTTGTTGTGTCTTATTTTATTGACAAGGGAAAATGAAATTCAGTAATAATGTAGGGGAATATCACTGATTTATGGAGATGATCATTATGATTTTTTTTATACCACTAAGTTAGCAAACAAGCATACGGCCCACCTGATGGTAAGCGGTTACCGTAGCCTATGGACGTTTGTAACAACAAAGGTATTACTTGCGCATTACTCAAACTCAAACATTAGCACATACAATTCTAACTGATTTACGCACAACACAGGATTCTTTAGCTAGCGAAGAAAAGCCATACAATAATTTATCAAACTCCTTCTTTATGCACCCTACGGATATGGTGGAGGTAGATAAACTTATCTATAACTTGCAAAGTGACAAAGCCCCCGGCATTGACGGTATTACAAATCTACTAATAAAACAAATAAAAGATTCCATAGTATTGCCATTAACTATTATATTTAACAAAAGCCTTTTAACAGGAGTCTTTCCGGACTCCTGGAAACTAGCTACGATCATACCTATTCACAAGGCTGGTCCCAGAAATCTCCCGGATAACTATCGCCCCATCTCGCTCCTGGGTGCCTTTTCCAAACTTTTGGAAAAATTGATGAATAAGCGACTTGTTCAATACCTTGAATCCCTTAACGTTTTATCAGAAAGATAATTCGGTTTTAGACAAGGGAAATCCGCCGAAGGAGCCCTGTCTCTCTTGCTTTCTAAAATAGTTTCCCATCTTGATGAAAATAAGAGCTGCATAGAGGTATTCCTGGATCTTGCCAAAGCTTTCGACACTGTTTCCGTTCCTATATTGCTAAAAAAGCTGGAAAATTCAGGAGTAAGGGGAATTCCTTAACAGTGGTTTAAAAGCTACCTCACAGAGCGGAAACAGTGTCTGTGCGTCAATGGCATATCGAGTGCTCCACAGCATATACAATTTGATGTTCCGCAAGGGAGTATTCTGGGGCCCACACTTTTTATACTATACATTAACAGTATACACAACATTAGATTAATGAATGCAGATATTATTTGCTATGCAAATGACACGGCGATAATTTTTCATGGATCAGACTGGCCGAACGCAATCTTACACGCCGAGCAGGGCATGAAACTTGTTAACCACTGGCTCCAAACAAACCTTTTGACCCTCAACACGCAAAAAACAAAGTTTATCTGTTTTCATAAGACTCGCGCATCTTCGCCTCCGGAAAACCTTTTAACTATTAAACTTCACAGATGCAGCAATGAAATTTCAGAAAACTGTAACTGCGTAGAGATTGGCCGAACTAGGTTTATGAAATATTTGGGTGTCTTTGTAGACCAGAATCTTAATTCCAAAGAACACATTAGCAGTTTATCCGCTAGAACACGCAAAATTATAAACGTTATGAGGCAGCTTAGGAACACAGCTAACTCTGATACCCTGAGGTCTACGTACTTGGCTCTTTGCCAATCCCTTTTGACATACTATATCACCTGCTGGGGGAGTGCTCCAAAAACAAATCTTATACAGGTAGAAAGAGCACAGAGATCAGTTTTAAAGACTATGTTAAAAAAGCCCCTCAGATATCCCACTGTAAAAGTTTACGAAGAAAGTGGTGTTCTCTCCGTTCGGAAACTTTTTGTCCTGAACATTTCTCTTGCTGTTCACAGGACTGTAATCAACAGTGATATTTACCAAGACTTGTTAACTCGGAGGGTTTTTAAAATTCACATTGCACCTGTGAATACGTCATTTGCCAAACGATTAAGCCCTTTCGTTTCATCTTTACTATACAATAAAGTTGTCAAAGCATGTGACATAAAACATTATTCCGGCTCCAAAGCGAAACATGTGATAACAAATTGGCTTACTACTCTAACATATCACTGCACATAATGCCTACTATTATCTTTAGCTTAAACAAACTTAAATGAAAATGTCCATCTATATTTATATACATAATATATTATATTCATAATTATTATAATTTATTAGTAGTATACATATATACGTATATACTATAACGCATTTACATTAAACATTCTCAAACACCTTAGTGAAAAAAGCTGCTATCCGAGGCTCATTAACTCTTTATATTAAATATTATAGATACCCACGATACAGATTATTATCTAGTGTGGGTATCAAAGGAAACCGTATCATGATTCCCGCCCGCAAATCAATTTATTTCTCTTAAAACAAACAAGGTACATGATTATTAGTGTCTATTATTAGTATTATTATATCAGTCTATGTAGTTTAAAATTTTTTACCGTAGAAGAGAGCTACAACAAACAAAATGATAAGGTGTACGCACACAGTAGTAAAGAAGCAAGCAACCGTATTTCGCGTGTCCAACGAGGTCATTTTCCATCCTCGCTCATGGTATGGTTGGGAGTTTCTTATTGGGGCTTAACAGAGGTACATTTTTGTGAGAAAGGTGTAAAAACGAATGCAGTTGTGTATCAAAATACAGTCCTGACGGATCTTGTGGAACCTGTTTCTCATACCATGTTCAATAACAGGCACTGGGTATTCCAACAAGATTCGGCGCCAGCTCATAGAGCGAAGAGCACATAAGACTGGCTGGCGGCGCGTGAAATCGACTTCATCCGGCACGAAGACTGGCCCTCCTCCAGTCCAGATTTGAATCCGTTAGATTACAAGATATGGCAACACTTGGAGGAAAAGGCGTGCTTAAAGCCTCATTACAATTTGGAGTCACTCAATACAGCCTTGATTAAGGCAGCCACCGATATTGACATGGACCTCGTTCGTGCTGCGATAGACGACTAGCCACGCAGATTGAAGGCCTGTATTCAAAATCACGGAGGTCATTTTGAATAAACTTTAGTGTCATAAGAATCTATGTTTTGTTAAGTTGATTTTGGTATATAAATGGTTACATAATGAATAAACTTGTTTCAATTATTTTATATTAAACATGTGACAGAATTTATGACCTGACTAGGTATATTATATTTACATACTAAATTACTTCTGTGCTAATACTACTGTAAATTACTATTGTTACTTGTTTTTTATATTGTTTTGCTGAAATAAATATATTTTTAATTTTCATTTTCATTGCCGACTCTTTAAAATGTTCAAAACGCCCTTAATGAAGAACCCCATACTGTAGTATGGCATAATTTTGGCAGGGAGACCATACCAGAAGTGAAGTGTTCGCGAGAGGAAATTCCTCTGGAACCTCACGGTACGCGACCAGATCATCTCCAAGGTGTGTTGATGGATTCCTTGCTGATGGCGAGCGGTGCGGTGATAATATGAACCTGCAGGCACCATATCAAACAACTCCTCAGAACAAACCCATTATACAAGCGGTAGAACACACACAGGGAGGCAAATTCTCTCCTGAGACTTAAGGGCTCAATACTGCTTGTGAGACTGGGATCGTCAACAACACTCACAGCTCGTCTTTGAGTCAAATGGCCCTAGTTGAAATCCAGGTGCTCCTGCCCATAAATGACAGAAATAATCGATATAATGTATAGAAATAAGTAAAAATATCATGAAAAGGCTGACTCCCTGAATAATAATTGCTTTCACTCCAGGTTTTAATTGATAAGCATGCCAGTAGTTTCAAGGATGACAGAAATCAAAGTGTAAGTTTCGGCAAAAAATACAGAAAATAAGAAAACAAAAGTGCGGTGTTATTACAGATACACTTTCCTATAATTCCATATATCAGTTTCAATACAGAGATTACACTAGGCTTTATTGATTTTGCAAAAAACAATACAATTTGATACCGTTCAATAGAAGTTTCCTGAAAGACTATTTACACTAAAAACGGGATATTCGAGGGTAGGCGATATATCAGCCAATAATCATCCACTCGTGGGCTAGTGGCTAAATATTATTTAAGGAGTTATCAAATCATACAAATACGTTAAATTTAAACATGTTTAGTTGCTAAATACGTCAAGGGATCGTTGTGCAAGCCGCCCTAAATCTGTTTGGAAATTGATGACTTTTATTATTACTATGAAATGGATCTTGATTATTATTGAAGTTGGAACCGTTTGATATTTAATATCCGTTAGAGATAGTAGAAGCAACCTTTGATGTTACGAGAACATACTTGTAAAGGTACGTTTATGGCCTTTTGGAGCTACATAACAAGCGTTTTATAAGTTTGTAGAGACGCTCTGATTATGTATTCTCGTTATTTGCATGAAATAATCATCATACATTATCATTTACGGATATCGGCATAGATTTACTAAGATATCTTGTGCGGTTTTGCCCAAATCAGGAGTATCGTGTATATAGCTCAGTAAAAAAATGCCAGTTCATTGTGTTTTCACAATTGAAATCTCAATGCTCTTAGTGTTAAAAATAAAAACAAACAAAAAAAATTAAATAAAATTTAAAAATTAAGTTTCCTACAGATCTTTCGCATATTGTCTTTAAACAGTTACCGTTACAGTCAGATAAAGCACCAAAGCTTGGTACACCATTTAATATCCCTTGTAGCTGGGCTGTTAGTATAAATCTGATTTAATATAACGCTGATTGCCTCGAATTTGCACGGATTTTTATCAAAACAAAATATAACATAGTGTTACGAGCTGAGGGTTCTGGATAAAATTATGAACATCAATCTAACAAAAACAACACTTTTATGCCACACTAAAACGATAAATACACGAACTTAATATATATACGAATTTAAATACATGAAGTCAATAAAAACATTACCCTCCTTTGCGCAGTTGGGTAGTTAAATTAAAATAAAACTAATACTTAGGGGGGGCTTCCATAGAACAAACGTGATTTTTTTTGCAGTTTTTATAGATAACTAGCTGACCAATCAGCAGCTTCGCACGCGTAGTTTTTCAATAAAAACATTACTCTCCTTTGCGCAGTTGGGTAGAAAGTAGCTTATGTTACTTAGGGTGAATGTAGCTTTCTATTAGTGAAACAATTTTTGAAATCGGACCAGTAGTTTTTGAGTTTATTAATTACAAATCATCATCATCATCATATCAGCCGTAGGACGTCCACTGCTGGACAAAGGCCTCCCTCATTGATCTCCAGGAACTGCGGTTGGAAGCGGCCTGCATCCAACGCCGACCTGCGGTTCTTACTAAGTCGTCTGCCCATCTTGTGGGTGGACGTCCTACGCTGCGCTTGCCGGTCCGTGGCCTCCACTCGAGAACCTTTCGGCCCCATCGGCCATCTGTTCTGCGCAATATATGGCCTGCCCATTGCCACTTCAACGTGCTAATCCGTCGGGCTATGTCGGTGACTTGAGTTCTCCTACGTATCTCCTCATTTCTGATTCGATCCCGTAGAGAAACCCCGAGCATAGCCCTCTCCATAGCTCGTTGAGCGACTCTGAGCTTATTCATAAGGCCAATAGTGAAGGACCACGTCTCGGTTCCATATGTAAAATGTACACAAAAAAATACAAAAATACAAATCTTTCCTCTTTATAATATTAGTATAGAAGTATAGATGATACAGAACCCTTCGTGCGCGAGTCTGACTCGCACTTGGCTAGTTTATTATTTATTTTCGAATCGTGAATCGTCGACTCGAAAAAGAAAAAGAATTAAAACAATTTCCAGAATCAGTTTAATGATTTCTGAGGTTAATACAAACATTTAACTTTTACTCTTTATGAAATTAGTGTAGGTATAGATTAAAGTATGCATATTATGACTTGACGTTACCTATAAACGTAATATTACATACATATGTACGTATTTACATTTGCACAAGCCTTTTTACTGTGCGAAGAATTTGTTCAAATTCCTAAGCTACTGCAAGGCTTGTACACACGGCTACACATCAGGCTATAATTTCCAGTATAAGCTGACCTCTCATTCTACGAAAAGCCTACACAATGCGCGGTCAGCTTATTATGAAAATGTATAGCTTGATGTGTGTGTGTTTTTGTGTAGGTTTGCACAAGCTACCTTGGGAAGCATTTGTTCAAATTTCTAGGCAAATAAATTGTTGACCTTTGTGGGCTCCATGGTAGAGTTCACAAGTCAAGACGTTTATTTTTTACCTATAAAATTAAAAATACTTTCCAGTATTCTGGGTTATACAATCGCTCTTTGTGGCCATAACTCTGTCCCAAGTCAGGCTACGCTCTGCGTATTGTCCTTTGTTTCACCTCCCTTCTTGACGCATCGTTTACCTTTACGTAAACCTACCAATTTGTCAAGTGTACCAGTTCTTACGACACTCGTACGTCTGCGACAAAAACAGGGAAATAGTGCCAAGTCAACATGACTGAGTAAAATCGTGGAAACGAAAACTTAACTACTGATATGGTATCAAATGTACGAAAAATTACCGTGTCGAATAAATACAGGAAGTAGGATAGGTTCTGGCTTCCTAAGAAGCGTTTAACGACTTCAAAAATCCGTATTTTAGCGGAGAAGCGTTTTTTGGCTTTAGATTGATGAATGCTGATTCCTAGAAAACCAAAGTTTTATTTAAAGGAAAATCTGAATAATTGTAATTACTCATAGGACATTCGCTGCTGTACACACGGCTACACATCAGGCTATACAATACCAGTATAAGGTGACTTCGCATTGTGTAGGCTTTGAGAGGTCAGCTTAGGTATACTGGAAAAGTATACACAGCTTGATGTGTAGCCGTGTGTACATAGGCCTCCCCCATAGATTTAAACTTGTGCGGCCGCCACTCAACCTCTTCCAGAAACTATTAAGTATTAGTCGTATATCTATCCAGTTTTAGGTGGAACCTAATTGAAATTTCGTAACATTATTTTCACAAAACTACACATATTCACAAAAGTTGGGCTGGGTGCATAATATCTGTCAATTTTGACATCTATGAATGATAATGAGTCTGAAAATCCTTAAAAATCTATATCTATACAAGACAAAATATAGCTAAATCTAAAAGCAATAGAGAAATAAACAAGTAACTTTTTAACAAAATATAACCAACTTCAGATAACAGCAAAAACAAAACTATATACTTTCAAATAAACAAGGAGTTGTACCTTCCATCATCCATCTTATTAACTCAAAGGAACATAAGTAGCGATCTCTAAGAGCCTACAATATTTAAAGAATTATCCACTTACTCCTAATAGTTGAAGAGTCATATTTTCCATCATCAGCTCAGCAACATAAAATGTTCAGTACTAGACGCAAATACTTTAATAGTTTTTTTTTATAGACAAGTAATTTTTTAACAATAACAAACATAAAACCGACTTGATCCCTTTAAAATTTGAGGGTTGCCCTCGATTTTTTTTGGGTCCCATCATCAGATCCCGACTTGGTGCCAATGGAGCCATTTGGAAAGTATACCCTTTTACACAAAAAAATTATTTCTCGAATCTGTCTAGGCGTCTTCCAGTAATCGGGGAACATACATTCCACAGGGAAATATAGGGGAACATATTCCGACAAATTGAGAACCTCCTCCTTTTTTTGAAGTCGATGAAAAAATAAACAACATTTATTTGTGACGGAACAAAACACACACACACACAAGTAAAGTACAAACAAAAGAAACATATTTATACATAAATACAACTTCTAAAAAATGTGTAGGTCACAAATAAATCTAAACGATGGACCAGTGTAACTGTTGATCTAAAATCTTAATAATGATAATAACCGGTAAAAATAAAATCCCCCCCCCCCATCCCCCAATAACTTACTAATTTTACGACTAACATAATAGTATCGTATGCCTACCTCACGGCAAACATATATACGTTCCTTCGTAAAGTTATTGGGGAAAATTTATCGAGCGAAAATTACAATTTGTCCAATGGTCTAGTGCAGCATTTTTTTACCATGTAACGTATTTTTCCCGTGACTCGTAAATTTTAGTATCGAGTGTACAGTTGACCCCGTAAACTGAACATTGCATGTTTTGTTTGGATTGGAATTTAGTAGTCAGTACCATAGGTGCAATGGATGCGGTCCTGAAATGACACTGGAAGAATGGCTAGGTCAGATGAAGCTAATATTTTAATTTGGTCTTAGGACATACACTTTGTAAGATGTTTCAGCGCTTGTCTTGTTCTTTATAGCAAAAGAGAGTTAGTACAACAGGATCAAAATTTTCCAAAACTCCATTAAGATTTAGTTTGATACATACGTCTCACTCACTATCATCTCACTTTGAAGATTTCTAACTTGGCATCAATAAACCTTCGTATCACAGAAAATAGTTTTTTTGTATAATTTATAGGTTTAATTTGCAGTACTTAGTATGGATTGATATAGCTGTTTGCCAGGCTGTGGTTAAATCCTCGGTTTATGGTCGGCAATAGCTGGATTTACGATCCGTGTACATTGCTTTTGAGCTGCGATGTACACTTTAGTTACGATTCTAACGGTGTACCAGACACTTTTGTGAACTAAAATTAAATTAGTATTCATTTGAATTGCTTTGTTGCTTGGATTCTAAACCTATCAAAAAAAAATCAAGATTTCTCAAAACATAAGAAAAGACTTCTCGAAAAAAAAACTACTACCTAGTTATATTATCTAATTTTAAAGAAATTCGACTAATTTTAGGTGATTTATTCGATATAAAACTTACTGCCTACTCTTGCAATCGACAACCAAAAATAAACTTAATCTCCTTTCTATCAAAGGACAAGCAGGCGCACGGCTCAGTATCATCCGTACCTAGTTGACCCATTCGCACTCACCGTTTTCTACGTTCTTGATGCGCAAAGCTAAAAATATATCACTTTGCCGTCGTTTGTTTTTCCTACACAATACGATCCGGGCCTCTTTACGGTAAAAGTGAATCGGGTTCTTTTAGATATTCGTGCTTAATTTTAGACCACATCATCGCTTACCATCAGGTGAGATTGTGGTCAAACGAAGATATCCACCAATATAGTATCTGTGGTTAGATGGCAAACATTATGCAATATCACAACATAAGTTTAAGTGTTAAAGTTAAAGTGTTTGTTTTTACATGCCAAAATAAATTTTACATTTCTATGGTTTATTACATTTAACATTAATGGTTTAACATTGGTATATTTTTACATTTCACAAGTTTATTTATTATGCTCATCAAAATAACCCCTTTAATTTTTCTGCGTATATTATCAAACAACCTATATAAAACAAATAGTCGAGTTAGTTATACCATTTATAATCCAAGAACGGCTGGACCGATTTTGATAAGCTTTTATTTGTTGGATTTGTCTCCGCTCCGAATAGCAGAATAACTATTAAAAAAATTAAAGATCACACAAAAAAAAATATGATCAAAATTCATATTCTCATACATAGATGTAGCTAATGATGGCTGATTGACAATTCTACCGTCATATGCCTGTCTCGGAGGCACGAAGTTCGCCGGCCCAACTAGTCATTGTTATACAATTATTTACAATAAAACACATAAGAAACATTTGAATCATCTAAAGACCGTTGCAAACGATCTATAGATAGCTCAACTGCTCCAAAACACTACCAGGCGGAAATGTCCCCAAGTCACTGGCTGCATTGCCCCGCTGAATTGAAATGTTTATGCGTTGACCCGGATAAGCGTCAGCTCTCGGACCACACGTCGCTTCGATCAGACGCCCAGAAATAATTTTGAAAACGCAAGGTAGCCGGTACCTCTTGGGCCCAGGGTCTCGACCCCAAATGGCTCAAATACGTAAGCTCTGTCGAGATATTTGCGCCGCTTGAGATCTTCGGCCGAATTTGCCTCCGGTTTATAGGTTATTAATTACTATAGGTATTTTCGTTGTAGACATTATTTTTAGTTATATTAATTTGCTTAAATTATCATCATCATCATCATCATCATCATCATCATATCAGCCGTAGGACGTCCACTGCTGGACAAAGGCCTCCCTCATTGATCTCCAGGAACTGCGGTTGGAAGCGGCCTGCATCCAACGCCGACCTGCGGTTCTTACCAAGTCGTCTGCCCATCTTGTAGATGGACGTCCTACGCTGCGCTTGCCGGTCCATGGCCTCCACTCGAGAACCTTTCGGCCCCATCGGCCATCAGTTCTGCGCGATATATGGCCTGCCCATTGCCACTTCAATGTGCTAATCCGTTGCTTAAATTATACTTTAATTTAATTATTAAGGTACAATCGCCAAATTTCGAGCCCAAAACTAATTTCGTTCCCTTCAATATCTACTTTTTTTTAAAACCGCCGTCTATTATACTAAACTGAGCTTGTACTATGGGAACCAAATAACTGATAGAGTACTTATATACATTTTTTTTGTAAATACATACTTATAATATATAGAGAAACAACCAGACCAGGAACAAATATCTGTAAATAATGCAAACATATAAATAAATAAATAAATATAGCTGGCCATTTCAAACAGCGATATCTAGCCCCAAACTAAGCAGAGCTTGTACTATGGGAACCAGATAACTGATAGAATACTTATATACTTTTTTTGTAAATACATACTTATAATATATAGAAAAACACCCAGATACGATAGGTATGTTCAATTTTTTATAAAGGAAAAGGAGTAAGTACTACTCCAGTTCACGTAATGATTAATCTGATCTCAGTATCGTCCCCGGGACGTAATTACGAGCCCAAAAATATATTTTCATAATTTAAGTATTTTTGTTAAAGCTATTTTATAACTTTTTCTAACAATGTTAACGCGTTTTTGATTATTTTTAAAAATAAAGGAATATTGAACGTAATGTTTGACGTTTCATTTATTACTGTGGTATTTATTTTTATTTTTTTAGATCTGTTTTACAAAAAAGGGACGATATTTGGCGACTGTACCCTATACTTTTAAACAATGTAAATGTGACATGCCTGTTACAACAAAATATATTGTATGTTTTTTGTATTTTCATGTTTTGTATGTTAGAATAGTTCGTAAGTAGGTAGGTACTTAAACGAGTCCTAAAGTTTATGTCTACTAGTAATATGTTATATGCTTGCAATGTACACACAGTTAAACACACATAAAAATGGCACCACGGCAGACCAGCGCTATAGTGGTCTAGATCTGATACTATATAATTATTGATTAAAACGGGAGCTTATCGCGTATGTACCTTGTTTATTTGTTACCCCAACGTTTCCGCTGTTGCAACAGTCATGGTCTCGGGTTGACTGGGATACTTGGAGCAACCGTCGAGAAGTGTGGGTAGCTGCAACAACTACCCTCACTTGGTCTTCAGAATTAGAAATGTTCTCGTTCATATTACGACACACTACACTAACAGTATCTACGCACAGAGACGACCGATCACGATGCATACAGTAATCACCGGGTTCCAGGACGCTGAGAGTCTGTAGCCATCTTCTTTTTTTTTTTTTTTTTATTCTTTATTGTACACAAATAGATTTACAGATAAAAATAGCTTACAAAATGGACATGTACAAAGGCGAGCTTAACCCTAATAAGAGTTTTCTTCCAGCAAACCTTTGAAGATAGAGATATTTGATTATAGAGGTGGGTACGTGCACAGAGAATGACATTGGAGTAGAATACTAATATATAGCATATACTATAATAAATACAACACTTAACCATATTAAAAAATAATAATAATACCTATATACTATACCTACATTAGAGATAAACATAATATATTATACAAAATATAAATAATATACCTACTTATACATAATAAATAACCTAAAAGCTTACAAGGACAGGTAATGCTCTTTGACTCTAAGCTTAAAAGTGCTTAGTGATGGACTTGCGCGGATAGAGTGTGGTAGAGAATTCCACAGGTTGACTCCATGGACAGTGAAGGAACCGCCATAGCGACTGGAGGAATGAGGAGGGGTTTTGAGAAGGAGGGACTTAGATGACCTACAAGTCATCTCCGGTAGGACAAGAAAATCGAAGCGCTCACGGAGGTAAGAAGGAGCTAAAGGATTGAAAAGAGTGTTGAAGAGAAAAGTTACAACATGAAGATCACGTCGACGACGAATGGGAAGCCATTTTAGCTGGGATCTAAACATGGAGACGTGATCAAACTTGCGCAACCCGAATATGAATCGGATACACAAATTCTGAAGACGTTCCAGTTTATTTAGAAGTTCCTCGGTGGCGTCAAGAAAACAGACATCGGCATAGTCTAAAAGGGGTAACATGAGTGTTTGAGCAAGAGTAATTTTAGTTTCAAAGGGTAAAAACTTTTGGAGACGCTTAAGAGATTGAAAAGAGTAGTTAACCCTTTTACTAATCTCATTAACATGCCGCACCCAAGACAGATGATTGTCAAAATAGACGCCAAGGTTCTTGGCATTGGCCGAGTAGCTAATCGGTGCTCCAGCGTATAAAACTGGAGGAGGATTACACTTACCGACAAGATTTAACATATAAGGGCTCCCAAAAAGTACAACCTGAGACTTCGATGGGTTGACCAGGAGACCAAAAGCCTTTGCCCACGAGTAGATATGGTTGAGATCAGAGTTGATTTGGTCAATACCCATTGAAACCTCGTCCAATTTGAACTGGTGATATATTTGTAGGTCGTCAGCATAAAGATGGTAGTGCGAAGTAAGAACGTGGGTTATGGCGTTAATAAACACCGAAAAAAGGAGAGGAGACAGAACACCACCTTGAGGTACGCCAGCGGTGATGTCACACCAGTCAGAACAAGACTCGTCCGAACGTACACACTGCGTGCGACCCGAAAGATAGGAGGCAAACCAAGAAGTTACTGAGAGAGAAATATTGAAGGAGGAGAGGATGGATAGGAGAATGTCGTGATCAACCGAATTAAAAGCACTGCTAAAGTCTAACAATACGAGGACTGTAAGGTATTGGTTATCCATGCCCCAGCGAATGTCATCGGACACTTTAGTTAGAGCACTAACCGTGCTGTGACCTGGACGGAACCCGGATTGGTAAGGACTCAGCAGGCAATTAAGGGCAAGGAAGTGGGAAAGTTGCTTATGCACAACGTGTTCTAAAATTTTAGATAGAATTGGTAAAATGGAGATGGGTCTAAACTGAGATACCAGGGTGGGATTAGATGTCTTTGGTAGAGGGATAACAAAAGCCTTTTTCCAGACCGCAGGATATGAGCTCGTTTCGAGAGAATAATTAATAATGTGAGTGATTATAGGAACAAGCTCAGAGGAAAGGAGTTGAATCATAAGGATGTGAATGCCATCTGTACCGACGGCCTTAGTGGAAATGGAACGAAGGAACTTCAAAACTTCAGTCTCAGTAACATCCACAAAGATAAAAGGAGAACACTGAGGTCTAGTAAGGTTAGATAAATGATCAAGAGTGGAACGTTTTATGACATCGTCCACGCAGAGAGGCGATTTAGAAAAATGAGTATTAATAGTGTTAAGGTCAAAAGAGATAGATGAATCATTTGATCCTTTACCAATTCCAAGTGAATTTAAAAATTTCCACATTTTAGCGGTGGTACAATTTTGGATGGAGCTATGTATGTGGTGTCTCTTTGCATTTCTACACATCTTCCCGATTGAAATTTGGAAATTTCTTGATGTTTAATCGCTTCACGAACCATTCTCTTGTAATGTTTGCTACTATAGCACAATGCTGAGTGGTGACCGTTTTTTCTCACACATTTGTCTAAGCCGTAATGTACACTTGTGATGCAAAATAAACATTTTTCTATTTATTCTATTCTAAATAAAGGGAAATATATAAATGTGAAATATAAAAAAAAAATCTGTTTTTTTGTGTAAGTGAGTTTTATTAACATGTGAGTCTATGTGAGTCTATTTCAATGTTTTATTTTATTTTATTACCTTCTGTTATATTTTGTCTGTACTGTACTGTTGTCCTAAATAAATACCTTTTACTTGACTTTTTATACGTTACATTGGTATATTAATATTACAGTCGGTTAGTAGTTAGTACATTAACATTAGGGAGAAGTCGGGTCATACTTTAAAACCGTCCAAATAGTCGGGGATTTTCATTTCTGGCTTTTATAAATGCTACACTTACAAATTCAACTAATTCCAAGTTACCTAAACCATCATTTTTTGGACATTTAGTTTTGCAAATGACTTAAATATTTATTAATGAATGATAGTACTACTTTTTACAAGCTTTTTATTATCATGCAATGTACGAGTATGTATGATTGTCAGAACCTTGCAACGGAATTTTAAATCCGTTCCCTTTAACCGATTGAGCTGAAATTTCGAATATATTTATGTAAGTTCAGTGACAATGCAATAATATGGTACCATGGAGGTGATCTCATTATGGAACAGATGCTAGACGACGGAACTTCTGAATGGATTATAGTAGGCTAGGTGTTTGGGCTCATTTTTTTTAATTTTATAATAATAATAATCCTCCTAGCCGATTTCGGCTACAGAGACTTGACTTTGTGATTATTGGCCTAGGTGTTTAGCCTGTATGTGGCTGATGTACCCTATTTTTGCGCTAAAAGTCCGGTTACAATGAACACAAGTTAAGGCGCCATTAATGTAGTTGTAATTGATATTAGCCGGCGGTCGACTTTTAAGCTGATCTCGTTTTAAGTCTAGTTCTTGCCTCCTTTCTTCTTCAAACTCGTACACTTTGTCCTGAACATGACGCCTCCATTCAGGTCGTTTTTCAGCGAGAGCCTCCCAGCGCGACGGATCGATACAACACCTCTTCATGTGCCTCTTCTGTACGTCTTTGAAACGTAGGAACTGACCTCCGCGTTTCCGCTTACCATGTTCTAGTTCACAGAAGAAAATGCGTTTCGCCCTTCGCTCATCAGACATCCGAGACAGGTGCCCGCACCAACGCAGCTGACGCCGCATCAAATATGCCTCTATGCCACAGACATTAGCCCGTCGTAGAACATCGGTATTACGGACCCGATCCGACCACTTGATGTTAAGAATGTCGCGGAGGCATTTCAGATGGAATCTGTCTAACGTGCGTATGTGTCTGCGATACAGGCACCATGTCTCTGACGAGTACAAGATGTTAGGAAGTACAATAGCCATATACACCTTAATCTTGGTACTCAATTTGATGTTATGGGAGCGAAATACCTGGACTCGTAGTTTACCAAAAGCAGCCATAGCGGAGCCAAGTCTGCTGTTGATCTCCGAGTCAAGGTCGCATTTTGTTGTTATGCTGCTTCCCAGATA
This sequence comes from Philereme vetulata, assembly GCA_918857605.2. Taxonomy (NCBI): domain Eukaryota; kingdom Metazoa; phylum Arthropoda; class Insecta; order Lepidoptera; family Geometridae; genus Philereme; species Philereme vetulata. The sequence goes on from OU975476.1 coordinate 6,747,550, forward strand.
TCTGAATGTATCGACCTGTTTTATGGGCTTTCCATCGATTTGCAGATTCAGTGGAGCTTGGTTAACAGTGTCCATGGCCATCACCTCTGTCTTTGTAATATTAATTTTGAGGCCAAATCTACAGCACGCAGCGTCAAGCCGAGTCATCAAGTCCTGGAGTCCCTCAGAAGATTCCGCAACGAAACATAGGTCATCAGCATACATCAATTCGGTAATGAGGTCATACGATACCTTTGTGTGCGCTTTTAACCTAGCCAGGTTAAAGATACTGCCATCTGTGCGAAAACGTATGCGGATCCCTTCGGTGTTGGCTTGTAAAGTCTCCCTCACGACAACGGAAAAGTACGGAGCAAAAAGAGTGGGTGCTAATACACAGCCTTGTTTTACACCACAAGTGACAGGGAATTGCTCTGTCTGCTCACCATTGACGGCTACGCAACAAGTCATGTTGTCGTGAAGAAGTCTTATCAAGCGTATAAATTTGTCGGTGCAACCAAGTTTCGAAAGCACAATCCACAAAGCTTCGCGAGGTACACTGTCAAAAGCTTTCTCCAGATCAACTAAACAGAGAAACAGAGGTTGACACTGTTCCCTGCTTTTAATTTTATACATCTATGTTTGACCACAATCTCACATAATGGTAAGCGATGATGTGGTCTAAGATGAAGCACGAAGATCTAGAAGAAACCTATTTACTCTTAAAGATAATTTAAATCTGCTTGCAGTTTTGATTAAGAATTTTATAAATGCTTGTTTTAAAAAAGGAAATGATCAACAAATATCTTATTATGATTTCAAATGGCCTTTCAAATACTCTCCAAGTATGTCATCAGGTCTTCGGCTTTATGATTCTAAAGAATAAATATGTTCACAATATTCCGTAGATCAGTTCACAAGGGACTAGTACTTATATGATTTCTTTCATTATTTCCTCATGTAAGGATTTAGTTTCTATAATCAAGCCTTCTAATAAATATGTTTCCTTCAATTAAGAATTGATATACTTATATGTATTGTCATAAATATAACTAGTATAACATAATAGATAATTATAATATCAAACTAAGTATTATTTGCAATTTTCATTACACTTCATGAAGGCTATCTAAAGATAGTTGCAATAAATCTGTAGATATCTAACTGTCAATCACCAAATGGAAATGTCTCAAGTCAAGGGCATAAAAGTGCAGAAAAAATATACAGATTTAAATAAATAATGCTGGACATTACACAGCGCTATCTTGCCCCAAACTAAGCAGAGCTTGTACTATGGGAACCAGATAACTGATAGAATACTTATATTTATTTTCGTTTTGCAAATACATTCTTTTCAAAAATAGAGAAAACTAGCTGACCGCCCGCGACTTCGCAAGCGTGTTTGTAAATTTATGTAATTGATTTCTTACCAAAAGCCTAAATATGAATTTTCAGATCCTTCACTTGAGGAATTATGGATTTATCATACAAACCTTCAACTCCTATTTCACCACATCAAGATTATTTTTGAGACAAAAGATAGCCAAAGACAAAATCCGTTCAGCCGTTTAGTCGAGAAAAGGTAACAAACAAACAAATAAATAAACAAACAGAGTTACTTTCGCATTAACGATATTAGTATGGATACCCAAACCAGGAAGTGGGCACCACCGCCTTACCTTTATCTGCCGCCAAATAGCAGTATTTGTGCTGCTGTGTTCCGGTTAGATGGTAATGGTATGTTCCTGTAATTACTGGCACATAGGCATAACAGCTAAGTCCTATAGTATGACAACGTATCCACTTAGAGATCAAGACAACGCTTGTTTTGAATTCTATGTGGATATCCATGGGCTGCAGTAGCCACTTAACATCTGGTGGACTGCATGCTCGTTTGCCAGTATAAAAAAGTAAGTATATAAATAAGTAGTATAAAAAAATATAATATCAAATATCTCTATCTTCAAAGGTTTGCTGAAAGAAAACTCTTATTAGGGTTAAACTCGCCTTTGTACATGTCCATTTTGTAAGCTATTTTTATTTGTAAATCTATTTGTGTACAATAAAGAATAAAAATAATTATTGCAAATATTTGCAGACCATGCAAACATTTGTCCAGGAACGGGTATTGAACCCGCTACCTCCTGCATATCAGCTTGCTATTCGCGCACTGCGCCACAGTGGTCGTCTTGAAGAATTGCTAACATAACATCGATATTCATAAAACAGACATCTCTGATGTCAGCTAATAGTCTAAAGTGACAAATGCTTTATGCACCTCCATTAGTGGTAAACGGGATTGATGGCACAGTGGTTGCCTTCATAAATTTTACTATGCCACCCTCCGAGCCACGACCTCGTATAGATACGTAAGATGCTAAAAGTTGGTTGATGTGCCAAAAAAAGTTTGTAAATAGTTTATCGTAATGTACATAACGTTTAGAGCATACGAGAGTGTTGCGCAACAACCAGTTTCGAGTGCGACTTTCAGTTTACGGTTTTTTTTTTAATTTTTGTTACCTCTTTTATTATTTTTTCATTATAATTTGCATTACCTAACAGGTTAAGTCTAACTAACTTGACCGAATGGTGCTGGTGATTCAAAAACACCATCAAAAATGTTATACTGAACTTGGAATTATGGTCAAAGTTAAAAATTTAAATATTTTGATCATTAAAATCACAAGGATCACTTTTAAACATCAACTTTACTGCCTATTCCTTCGCGACCAAGTCAGGAAAGAAAGGCAAGAAACAAGGCTGGTTGTTTTTTTAATGATCCTTTTAGAATACATAACAATACAGGAAATAAATTACGTCTTAATTGTAACACTTTGAACGAGTTGAAGCAGTTTCAATCCCAAGATTCTCATCTAAATAATCCGATATTTTATAGTTGGCTTTTTTATACAGATTTTGTTTGATTACGTTTTTAAATTTGTTAATTGTCAATTTTTGTACATCACTTGGAAGATTGTTATAAAAGCGAACATCTTGCCCTTTAAACGATTTATTAACTTTATGGAGTCTACATAGGGCAACATCGAGTTTATCATTATTTCTACTATTAAAATTATGATTATCGCTATTTTTCTTAAACTAAGTAATATTTTTGTAAACATGCCTCTGCTTTTCATAGATGTACTGACAAGGGAATATCATAATATTTATATATTTAAACTTATTGCGTGATGATTCTCGGTATGTTTCAAAAGGTTAATTCTATATTAGTGCTCCTAGTCTCCAGTATTCTTATCTTTATCCAATTGTTTGGTAATTTTTAATGAAAAACTTTTAAGTAATGAAATATCGATGTTTGCATTTATAATTTAAATGTATTGTATGGGAAATCTGAAATTAATTATGGTATTAACAAGTTCGTCCAAGTAGCTCAGTCGCTCACTTGACGTCATTCTTGTTTTCGTAGCGATGGTAGACGGAGCGTTATGAGAGAAATAGATTGATATAACTTAGTTATAGGATTGAGTTGTTAAATAGAGATAATACACAAAGTGTAAATAAACAGGATAGTTGTCTCTTATTGTTTCTTTGGTGTGGTATTTCGTATTTCTTATTACGAGACAAGGCCTATTGTGATCGCCACTTGTTTTTATGTCGCCCCTAGGTAATGGGAGCGTTTTTTTGGTGTAACATTGGATCACAATCAGCGTTGCTAATCTAAAAACACCACTATCCTAATACTCCATCTTAATAAACATTATCACTCAGATGCGTAATTTAAGTTGTTACATTCCTAATTATAATAAATATGTTATAATGTTATTCGTTTAGATATTTTGTTATTAGTCTTAGTTATTTATTCATATTCTCTGTGCGATTGCCTGCATACAAAATATGTTAACTAAGGGATTATTTATTTATTTTTGCTCTTTATAGATAGATATATAGATAATTTCTTTATTGCACACCATTAAAAATAAAACAAACAAAAGAGAATACAAAATTAAATCAAAGGTACAATGGGCGGCCTTATCGCTAAAAGCGATCTCTTCCAGGCAACCTTTGGATGGACAGGATCTGTGGGAACAAATGAGAACGGCGGCATTTATTTACAATAAGTACTAATTTTACATTGAAGATCTCCAGGGAATGGTCGCAGACCTTCAGCAAGCTTGAACAAAAGTGGGTCTTAGGATGAAAATGTCCAAAACCAAGATTATGACCAATCTTGCTGGTCCAAAACCTAACATAATCGTAGGTAACTGCCCAATAGAGGCAGTGGACAACTACATTTATCTTGGACACTGTTTATCCTTTGACTCACTTTCCCAGAAACAAGTGATTTCGAGACGAGTCCAGCTAGGATGGACCGCCTTTAGTAAGTTAGAAGACGTCCTTAAGTCTAAAATCCCTCAATGCCTCAAGACCAGGGTGTTTAATCAATGTGTCCTGCCCATTCTTACTTACGGTTCCGAGACATGGCTGCTCACAAAGAAATAGATGCATAAGATTAGAGTTGCTCAACGGGCAATGGAGCGTGCCATGCTCGTTAGATCACTCTTGGACCACATACCCAATGTATAAATCCGAAGTCGCACAAAGGTTTGTGGACGTGGGTATGAGGATCGCAGGGCTGAAGTGGAGATGGGCTGGACACTTGGTTAAGAGGGATGACGGGCGTTGGACGAAGGCGATTACAGAGTGGTGGCCAAGGGATGCTCGACCAAGAGGCAGACCACCCGCCCGATGGTCAAATGATATTGAAAGCGTAGCTGGGTGTCAATGGATGAGACTCGCAAGGGACCGGAAAGAATGGCGTAATAAAGAGGAGGCCTATACCCAACAGCGGGTGTAAACGGGCTGAGATGATGATGATGATTATATATATATAGATATTCTATCTGTTTCAACTTAACGTCTGCTTGATTTGTAAGTTTTTTAAGCTGTACGCACATGTGTTTATGTTACAATCCAGATCAAAATTGGTTTTGTCCTGTTCACCCAAAGGTTATCTGGAAGAGATCGCTTTTAGCGATAAGATCGTCCATTGTACTTTCCTTGATTTTTGTGCATTTCTTTGTATTTTTAATTTTATTGGTGTGCAATAAAGAGTATTCTATTCTATTCTATTGCTGGACATTTCACACAGCGCTATCTAACCCCAAACTAAGCAGAGCTTGTACTATGAGAAACAGATAACTGATATTACTTATGTTCTTTTTTTGTATATACATACTTATAATATATAAAACCTCAAACCTCAATCCTCAGTCGAGTCTCCCAACGGGTAGAGCTTAAAATGAACATGGACAAGACGAAAATTATGTCGAATGTCCATGTCGTGCCTGCACCAGTTATGGTTGAGAACTCGGCTCTTGAAGTTGTCGACGCGTATGTATACCTAGGACAAACAGTCCAATTAGGTAGGTCGAAGTTCGAGAAAGAGGTCAATCGTCGAATCCAACTCGGATGGGCAGCGTTTGGGAAACTTCGCAACGTCTTTTCGTCCAACATACCTCAGTGCCTTAAGACGAAAGTCTTCTGTCAGTGTGTGTTACCAGTGATGACATATGGAACCGAGACGTGGTCTTTCACTATTGGCCTTATGAATAAGCTCAGAGTTGCTCAACGAGCTATGGAGAGGGCTATGCTTGGGGTTTCGCTACGGGATTGAATCAGAAATGAAGAAATACATAGGAGAACTCAAGTCACCGACATAGCCCGACGGATTAGCACGTTGAAGTGGCAATGGGCAGGCCATATAACGCGCAGAACAGATGACCGATGGGGCCAGAAGGTTCTCGAGTGGAGGCCACGGACCGGCAAGCGCAGCGTAGGATGTCCACCTACAACATGGGCAGACGACTTGGTAAGAACCGCAGGTCGGCGTTGGATGCAGGCCGCTTCCAACCGCAGTTCCTGGAGATCAATGAGGGAGGCCTTTGTCCAGCAGTGGACGTCCTATGGCTGATATGATGATGATGATGAATATATAAAAAAAACATAGAGACCTGGACGAAATATCTGTAGATCATGCAAACATTACATCCGCGGTGGGAATCGAACTCGCTACCTCCTGCAACACATTGCCTTGATAAGTACCTTTAGTTTCAGCCTACTTCTTTAAGTCTATCATTTTCATAAATTTCAACAACCACATACATAGTGATCCCACACAAGGCTTGTTTTTAGGAAAATACCTAGAAATTACCATGACACCACAAAAATCAGAACAGAAACAAATATTTTAAGATATCTTATGGCTCGAATCGAACCTGCACTTCTTGCGACTGCCTTGCAACCAAGCAACATAGGTCGTCAATTTAGTTTAAGTTTTTCATTCATGCTCAAAGTTGCAAATGCATTGGTTCGTTAAACAGTAGGCCATAGTGGGCCAAAAGAACTGGAAACGAGGGGAAAAGCACTATTCCTAAAGCACAAAGAAACTTAAGTACGTGTTGCCTTTTGAGAGGCTCTAGTCTATCCGGACCGGGTACTACTGTTACTGTTTGAGTACTAAGAGTCCCTGCAGACTATAAGCTTACGATCGACCGACTGTTCATTTGTTTGTTTTCCCTTCAGAATATCTGAGAGCGGATACTCAATAATTTAAAATATGCGAATTTTACGTATTTTTTAATTTTTAGTTTTAAGAATTAAAGCCTGACTCGAATTATTTGCAGATACTGCAGTCTAATGTGGCTCTAACAGCCTATTATCTAGACTTTTGTACAATTTTTATCCGCGTTGAAAAACTTACCCGATATCTGATTGTAACATGTTATAAAATGAGCTGATAAAGCGCGTTTGTATCTCGTTTTTTGTATTCTATCTACCATGTGAATTCATACTAATATTAGATGAACTCTGTTTGATTGTGAGTTTGTTTGTTTGTTACCTTTTCACGACCAAACGGCCAAACGGATCGTAATGAAATTTGGCAAGAAGATAGATTATATTCTCGAGAAGGATATATGCTATCTTTTGTCTCAAAAATAATTTTGAAATGAATAAAATAGGTGTTGAAAGTTTGTATAGGCAATCCATACTTCCTTAAGTTACGGATCTGTAAATTCATATGTAGGCTTTTGGAAAGAAATAAAGAAATACGTGTTTCAACTTTTTTGCAAGATCGTGGGGAGGGGGGCGGGAGGGACGAAGTAAGGGATTAAAATTATGAGGTATTCTTTGGATGCACTCTCTATGTACCGTTGGTATATAGATGGATTGTGGCCGAGATCGGGAAATAGGCCACTTTTTACTAGACTGCGCAGAAGGAGGGTCATGTTATTATTGACAAACCACACGTGCGCAGCCGCGGGCGGGACAGCTAGTTGCGTTTAAACGATGAACAGCAAAAAATGTTTATCTGTATTTTTTATCTTAATACTCAGTCGTTTATTGCGTTCCAAAATGTAACTGCGCGCGTAGCGATACAAACGAGACTATATTCTAAGAACATGTGCGAAGAAGCATTAATCCCGTATAGTTTTTGAGTTTAAAGCTATTTGAGGAACAACACAACCCTTTTTACATGTCTTTCCAATAAAAGAGTTTCCTTTTATATCTTATCCGAATCTGCTTATCGTGTTATGTGTCAAAGTACGTATTTAAAACTGAAATTGGTAATGCTCAGTAAATATATGTTTACAACGCGCACTAAAAGTCCTAGTGTGCATAGGCTATAAAACCTAACTCTTTCATATGCCGTTTCAAACGAAAAAATGATAGAGTTGAATTACATTTTTGGTAAAAGTTTTTATTCTATTTTTTTATATATATAAATTGTTATTTCTGTGATATTAGGATTAGGTATATACATTTTTTTTTGTTATGATTTATTTAGGTAAGATGACAATGCCCTTTTACAGCAGCTACGATTTGACATTTTTTATTGCATATCTTGACATTCCTTATATTTTATTCAATGACTAATACAATTCAATGTTTTTAATAAAATTAATGTTACTTACTGACATAAGCAGCAGTTTAGAACTCAAAATAGGTACTATTATAATCAATTCTTTGACAATGCCCCTCTACAGCAGCTATAATCTTATGTACCTGCATAGTTATTAGTCAGTATTTTTAAATTTAAATGTAAATACGTATATATGAAATGCTTGTATGTTTCTGGCACCTCGACTTAGATAAAGACATGTAATTAAGTAAGTACTATTATTGACGTAACCAAGTGTTCCATTGTGTCCCTACGGTTTGAATAAATGAGTATGAGTAAAGTTGAATTTTGTATTACAATCCAGAATACATAAATCATTTATCTGAACGGACTATTTATATAACACTAACTATTGCCAGCGGCTTCGCATGCGTAGTTTGCCAATAAAAAGTAGCCTATGTGTTAATCCAGGCTATGATCTACGTACATACCAAATTTCATCGCAACCGGTTCAGCCGTTCCGGCGTGAAAGAGTAACAAACAGCCATACATCCATACATACAAACTTTTGCGTTTATAATCTTATTAAGTAGGATTGATATTCCTACCCCCATATTTAAATTTCCTGTATCGTAAGTATCACAGCATCGCGATACCACAACAACCAAGATAAAAAAATGCAGACCATGCAAACATTTGTCAAGAACTTTTAATTATACGATCAGGAATCAAACCCACAACACAGGTACTCTTACACCGCACTCTTTCGTTTATCCTGTTCATCCAAAAGGTTGTCTAGAAGAGATCGCTTTTAGCGATAAGACTACTTATTATACTGTTATTTATTGTTTATGTCCTTTGTTACGGTTTTTTTGTTTGGTGTGCAATAAAGAGTATTTCATTCATTCAACAACTCAGTGGTAACCAATTTTGCACTACTTTAAGGGCGACTTGCGCAACGATGCTTAAACGTACTTAGTGGCTAAATATAATTTAACGAGTTATCAAATCACACAAATACGTCAAATTTAAACATGTTTAGTCGCTAATGTGTTTAGGGATCGTTGTGCAAGCCGGGCTAAGTATATTTTTCAGTTCAAGAGCTATTCCGCCTTTTCAGGAAACTTTGTGTTGGTAATAAAACTAAAATTACCTTGAAGTTTCTGCCCACTAAGCTCTAAACTAGACAATGTTACTTTTACACAACAGCTAAGCAATCTTCTAAAAGTTTTACACCCTTATCTAACCAACGATAACAGTAGGTCAACTTTGGTCAACAAACCCCTGAAATAGATGACTTGGCAGTAACACAAAAAGTAACTCACTGCTGTCTAAATAACCTATATCCCGACTCTCGACCATGGAAAAGGCTACCTTATTTCTGTTAGCAATAAGTTTAATTTTCCTTTCAGGGGTTTTAGTTAAGGCGTGGTTTTGAGGATGTGAGGTGCATTAAGGCCACATGCTACAAAGGTGAGAGAAGTTAAGATAAAGATTGTTTGGGGATAGGTTGAGATTGCGCTCTCGGTCAGTAATGAAGAGTAATAAATTGTGGGGAGTGCGGGTGATCTATTGAATGCAATTGGATATAGAAGTAGTTCCATTGGTGCTGGATTTATTTTCTGACGACGGTAATCGATCAAACTGCTTTTTTGTAACACTTATACAATACTATATCAAATGGCAGGTTCTGCGTCTATTTTTTTATTTTCTTTGACGACCTCCATGGTGCAGTGGGCGAATAGCCGGCTGAGACGCAGGAGATAGCGGTTTCGATTCCCGCCGCGGAACAAAATGTCATAATGATCTACAGGTATTTGTTCCAGGTCTGGTTATTTCCCTATATATTATAAGTATGTATTTACAAAAAAAAATATTTATGTATTCTATCTGTTATTTGGTTCCCGTAGTACAAGCTCTGCTTAGTTTGGGGCTAGGTAGCGTTGTGTGAAATCCAGTAATATTTATTTATTTATTGTTTATCCTTGCTAATATTATAATTTAGAAAGCAAAAACTGATTGAAACGTGTATTTACCGCCAGGATAACAAATCAATAATGTACATATGCAATAAATACCCGTATAAATCAGTACTCTGTTTCATTTCATTTTCATTTATTCCTATCCTTTGACAAATTGCATGTGCTTGGACAAGTCAGATGAAACAATTAAAATATGTTACATAATTACATAATCCATAGATACATAAAGGTACCTATAGTTAATAATTTTTTATAAAAAAAAGGAAACAGTTCTACTCTATAACAACTTAAAATAAGGTCTGCAAAAGCATCGTCAAATTGTAAGTAATAATTAAATAATAGTGAGAAAAAATAATAATAATAGGTTTATATATGTCAGGTAATCACTACAATTCATCATATTTAAATATTGTTTTATCAGAAAAAGCTTCGTCCAACTTATAATAAATTTTAGAAATAAGATGTCTTTTTATAAATGATTTAAATGAATTATCTGACATACATATTACATTGTGCGGTATTTTATTGTACAATTTATTTGCTGTACAAAAGTAGCTCTTCAAAATTTTGGCTAACCTTGTTTTAGGTTATGTATTCCTATACCTATACTGTATACCTATAGTGATCGGAAAAGTTTAAAAAATTCGAAAGTAACCATGTCCGTCTCTCTCTGTCTATCTCTCTGTTTGTATGTTTGTTACGTTTTCACAACTAAACGGCTAGACTGATTTCGATGATTTCGGTATATCAATAGATTATGACCGGGATTGAAACACAGGCTACTTTTTACCCAACTACGCAGAAGGAATGTTTTTATTCAAAAACTACGCGTGGAAATCCGAGAGCGGTCAGATAGTTTAACTATAACGTAAAATAAATAAGTTTTTTTGTTAAACAATTAATTTTTCAAAACATGCTTTTATAATATTCATAATCGGAACCGCAAGCAGATTCAAATGAGTCCATACACTGGTAGCCTACTATAATCCATTCAGAAGTTCCGTTGTCTAGCATCAGTCTCCATCATGAGACCACCTCTATGGTACCATATTATTGCATTGTCACCGAAGTTATAGTTTTCTAAATTTCAGCTCAATCGGTTGAAGGAAACGGGTTTAAAATTCAGTTGAAAGATTCCACCCGGACAAACATACATACATTGCAAGTTGATAAAAAGCCTATAAAAACTAAGTACTTCAGATATAATTCAAAACAGTTTTCGTAAATTTTTGATTAAATAAAATCAAATCTCTTACACCATTATCATCGTCATCCGACCGACATCACGAGCTGCTGAGTGTACTGAGCGTCCGCTGCGATCCTGATATATCTTACAATATGCAATTATTGTCTTATTGTAGATTAGATCACTCTTTATTGTACACCAGAATAAAATACAGAACATATACTTTTTAAATTTTTTTGTACAATAGGCGGTCTTACCGCTTAAAGTGATCTCTTCAATAAAACTATTTTTTTTTGCTGTCACAGGCATGTTCTTAAAAACCCAGTTTTACCTAAGTAGGTACCGTTTGTGTTGTGTCCTTATAAATAAATAAATAAATATAAATAAATAAATAAATATTGTTGGACATTTCACACAGCGCTATCTAGCCCTAAACTAAGCAGAGCTTGTACTATGGGTACCAGATAACTGATATAATACTTATATACATTTTTTTTTGTAAATACATACTTATAATATATAGAGAAACAACCAGACCCGGAACAATTATCTGTAGATCAAGCAAACATTTGTACCGCGGCGGAATTCGAACCCGCTACCTACTGCATCTCAGCCGGCTATACGTCTACTGCACCATGGAGGTCGTCAACTGTCGTCAACAACAACAATGAGCTACATAATTGCTTTAAGTAAATGAGTTTTATTTTATTTTTAAAGTCTTTTTTATAGGTGAATAACTTGCTTTAGGTTTAATAAACACATGCATTTTATAGCAAACCTTAAAAGGTGTCGCAAACCGCAACTCGGTCAACTCGGACCGCTTTTACGATTTTTACACACGTCCTGGACTTTATTGAAAGAGATGGCGAAGGTTTAATAGCCTCTTAATGCGGTTTCTTCTAATATGAAAAAACTGTGTGAGATTAATGTATTATATTTTGTAACAACAATGAGCTAGAAATCATTTTCCGTTAAAAATGGAATTAAAACATGTAAATAAATAGATTTGAATAAAAATTCTAGCCTACAAACTAAGCAAAGTTTGTATTAGGGAACCAGATATGTAATAAAATATTAACGTATATTTTTACAAGCTTTTTATTAATTTGCAATGTATGTATGTTTGTCCGGGTGGAATCTTGTAACTGATTTTAAATCCGTTCCCCTCAACTAAATGAGCTGAAATTTGGAATACATATGTAAATTCAGTGGTATGGTACCATGGAAGTGGTATCATAATGGAGACGGATGCTAGACAACGGAACTTCTGAATGGATTATAGTAGGCTACCAGTGTATGGACTCATTTGAATCTGCTTGCGGTTCCGATTATGAATTTTATAAAAGCATGTTTTGGAAAAGAAATTTTTCAACAAAAAACGTATTTTAATACATACTTTATAGAAAAATCTCGTAACAAATATCTGTAGATCATGCGAACATATTTTTCGCGGCAGGAATTTAAACTGCAACCTTCAGCGTCTCAGCCAGCTAATTGCCCAATGCGCCTCAGAGGTCGAAATGTTACCCGCTTTTCGGTAAAAAGGTGTAACTAGAGGTCTACCTGTAGAAAATTTAAAAGTCATTACGATTAAATAAATATTTATTTCATTATTATAAATACAGGATTTATCACGTACCGTCTTATCTGTGTTTCGAACGACAATGTTTCGGTTCAATTCACCTTCATTAGGGTGAGTTATTCGGAGCGTTGAACCGAAACATTGTCGGTCGAAACACGAATAAGACGGTACGTGATAAATCCCGTATTTATAATACAATTACGAAAGTTTTCTAAGTAAAATAATTATTTCTGAATATATAATTCAAAATCATGTTTAATCTAACGGACTTAATAATTTAAACTTTTTACAGAATTTGATGTACCTGTTTTTATCCCGAATTTTGTGATGTGTATAATTTTAATTAATATAATTGGCCATGGGCATTCTAGTTAAACAAATAAACAAACAAACAAACCACGCTTTGCCATGTGTTTCGCTAAGCTCCATTTTAGTTCTTCCGACGTCTTGGACATTTGGATGTCTGCAAATATGACATTTGGAACACGGTCTATCTGTTCGATTCTTGGCATGCCACTTAAGTAGTATTCTTTGATAGCACGCAAGAGACTGTGCATTGCACAAAGGTTGCACAGAGGTACCATTTAAATAACAATATTTAAGTATGTGAAGTGAAATAAATACTGTAGCTCAATACTAATAAAGGCGATTTGCGCAACGATACCTTAACGTAGTGGCTAAATATGATTTAAGGAGTTGTCAAATCATACAACTATGACAAACTTAAACATATTTGACCACTAAATACGTTTAAGGATCGTTGTGCAAGCCCGGCTAAAAATAGTAATAGAAACTGCAGTGACATTATTCAAAAATATGAACTTTCCAATAGAAACACAAACAATCAATTTTATTTGCTCGTTTTAATTCAATAGACTGAATATTTCCATGTGCAATCAAAATAATCAGATGAAACGGGTGAGCGATGTCGCAGTGAAAAATAGCTTTGGGATATAATTTGATTACTGTGCGACTATTGGACCGTTCAACGGTTTGATTCATTTTATTCAGTGCACGTTAATTTTTATGCTGGTGGGACTACATTTATAAAACTAATATAGTTTTGTCCTAACCTTGCTTGTCCTACTTGTCTTACTGCTAGTCAAAGGTCTTTTGCAGATCTGTTAAATCGTCACTACCTTTCAATATCTATCAGCATCCTCTTTAAAAAGTATCGAGAATGTCCTGCCAACAATGCACACAATATTTTAAAACAAAAGAGTTGAGTTATCTAAACACCATTACATAGAATCTGTAGATAGCTAAACAACTCCAAAACACTACCAGGCGGCCAAGTGTTAAACAGTATGTTTCCGCATTCACGGCAATAATTTAAAACACGTATGCAAAATCGTATTAACTGATTTTAGAGATTGGTTTAATACCAGTAGCTTGAATATTTATCCAGTAATCGATACATTTCCAATAAACGATTTTTAACGTGTGGTTTCGGTGCATTTGCGCCGATGCCGCTTAGTTAGTTTAACAGGTAGCTACTTACATGATGAATGAATATGATTTTTTTTCCTTTTATACAAACTGTTTCATTGAAGTAATGGTGATTTTAATTAATGGTAGATTGAAAGTTAAAACAATTTCATGGAAATGAATTTGAAAAATAAACTTTTCTACAACAATTGTAGTCATCACCTACCCGTGATTAAAATTAATGTCGTAAATGCGGTGACACGCAGTAGAATATATTAATTTATTTCATACAATTCCCATACAAAACAAAAAAGTAATAATCACAAATGAAATGTCAAATATATAATAATAATACAAGAAAATGTACAACCAACAAGTTATATACAAATTAATATTAGTACATTACAATATATAAAAAAATCAAAAGAGAAATGTCGTATGTATCATGTATCATTAAATTGAAAAATATTAGTTTATAAATAAAATAACGTTAATAAAAAAATAAAATTTCAAACATTTATTAATTACCTACGTGCTTTGAATTGTAGCAATCATCTTCAGAATACTGTGACTCTGTTATGGGCAAAGCATCATTATCATCTTCATCATCATGTCATGCCGAGGATTTCCAGAGCGACCGATCTTGGATTGCACCGAACAACCTATAACATCACGATTTCCATCTAGCGAGAGGCCTTCCTATGCTACGCTTTTTAGTGTATGGCCACTCGAGAACCTTTCTGCTATTTGCTCCTCAATTTTATTTCAACAAACCAAAATGACAAACGGACATCTACGTCGTAGACGGTCTACACTTGGTCTACGGCGTAGGCTTGTTGTAGCACCTTTAATTGCAATCGTATACGACGTGTCGACGTGATCGGTGACGACCTCCGTGGTGCAGTGGGCGAATAGCCGGCTGAGACGCAGGAGGTAGCGAGTGCGATTCCCGCTGCGGAACAAATGTTTGCATGATTTACAGATATGTGTTCCGGGTCTGGTTGTGGCATGTATGTATTTACAAAAAAAAATGTTTATAAGTATTTTATCAATTATCGGGTTCCTATAGTACAAGCTTTGCTTAGTTTAGGGCTAGATAGCGCTGTGTGAAATGCCCAGCAATATTTATTTATACTCTTCCATTTCTTCCCGTCCTACTTATAAAAATGGCAAAGGTTTGGTACAGTTTTCATTCGCTTTACTTTGAAGTCTCCCTTTTTATTGGCAAAAATAGGAACAAAGGAACACCTAAGACACTTTTGTATGTACGGGCACTGGAAACTGAGACACAGTATTTTACTAATGCATTTTCTAGTGTTCACATTGTTTTAGTTACATGTAAAAAGTTCACTGATATTAATAAATTATTAATTACTTGTAAGTGTAAAGTACACCGAGGTTTAACCACATTTATAATGAGTTATATTTTGAAAATTTTATACCTAATCAAGACGGCCTCCGTAGCGCAGTGGGTGAAGAGCCAGTTGAGACGCAGGAGGTTGTGGGTTCAATTCCTGCCGCGGAATAAATGATTGTATGATTTATTCCGGGTCTGGTTGTTTCGCTATATATTATAAGTATGTATTTATATATATTATCAGTTATCTGGTTCCCATAGTACAAGCTTTGTTTAGTTTGGGGCTAGATGGCTGTGTTTAATCTCCATCATTAATTATTAATAAATATTATTATATTAAGTACCTTATTTGTTTCTTAAAACATAAAACGTGTATAAACATCTTCATTTACCTGCTACCAAGACCCAAGTCACTTTAAAAGTCGACCCCTGTACCGTTGATGTGAAAGTAATCGCTGTATCAAAGCAAAATTTGTCAAAAACACGGGCTTGCGTGCTCCTCCGTCAATTCCCTCCAATTAATAACTTGATGCCATCTTTTTTGTGCTTGTGTGAGTTTGTATGATTCTGTCTCTGTCGTGCCCCCTTGTTTGAGAAGCCCCGTCGAGAAGGAATATTGCCACTTTGTCGCGCCAGCCTCCCGCGGGCTGTTTATACACAGAACAGAAATTGCAATATTTCCAACGAACGCAGGAAAATATTGGGAATTTTAAAGTTTGAAGAGGTTCAAAGGATTTGCGAAAATAATAATTGTTATGAATAAAACAGTATTTATTTTGTGAAAATGATTGTAAAAGGCTTCCCTACTATGGTCCCGC
Source organism: Philereme vetulata (assembly GCA_918857605.2). Taxonomy (NCBI): domain Eukaryota; kingdom Metazoa; phylum Arthropoda; class Insecta; order Lepidoptera; family Geometridae; genus Philereme; species Philereme vetulata. The sequence goes on from OU975476.1 coordinate 6,763,740, forward strand.
CAGTGTTAGCGATGAAACGCTGTATTTTTCGTAAAAAATAATAACATGTTAAAGATGGCAAGAGGCTTGATGGTTTGACGTTAATTCCGTGGAGTCGTGGGAGGTCGCTGGTGTGGGATGCAACTTGTGTTGACACACTGGCGCCCTCTCACCTTCATAGTATTACCCGGATGGCTGGTGCGACAGCAGAGGCTGCGGAGAACCTCAAACGGAGGAAATATGATTTTCTGGGAGATCAATATATATTTCTTCCGTTAGGGGTCGAAAATATGGGTCTTTGGAGCTCGAGTGCCCAAAATTTATTAAAGAGCTGTCCATACGCCTCATTGACACCACAGGTGAACAAAGAGCTGTAACTTACCTCTGCCAACGGATCAGCCTAGCCATTCAAAGAGGTAATGTTGCCAGTTTTTTGGGCACCTTCCCTGCAGGTGGAGACTTAAATGCAATTGTTAATATGTTTGATACTATTTTGCATATTGCCTAATTATAAAAACTTTAAAGTAAAAAAATAAATGTTCAATATTTATCATGATTCAAGGGTTGTATCGTCAAATGTTGAATACAAACTGTTTTGTTGTATATGACATTAATTTAAAACACATATCCGGAATCGTTTTAAATTATTTTAGAGTTGGGTTTAATTACAGTATCTTACATATTTATCCCGTAATCGATACACTTCCAATAAAAAAAAAATTATTAAATCAGCCGCGCCTTTGCGACGACGCCGCTTAGTCAGCTTAACAGGTACACTCGGCTACAGATCAAGCTATATATGTCCAGTATAAGCTGACCTCTCACTCTACGAAAAGCCTACACAATGCGAGGTCAGCTTATACTGGAAATGTATAACTTGATGTGTAGCCGTGTGTACCTACTTACATGTAGAATGAATATGATTTGTTTACATATTTTTAACTGACTTCAAAAAAGGAGGAAGTTCTAAATTCGCCGAAATCTTTTTTTGAAGTGAAAACTTCTTCGCGTTGAGATGTTATTGAGATGGGAAAAAACCAATGAACTCGCGACACTGTTACCGTTACTAACCCCTCTGTATATAAGTCTCTGTAGTGTAGTCCTGCTTTTATTCAAGTTTTCACTTCTTTCGGTACTCCCGGAGTGCCACTTTTTATGTATGTCTCCCGATGACTAGAAATTCTGTTTTGTTTAAAAGGTTGGTCCCATTGGCACCAAATCAGAATCTGATGATCCCAAAAAAATCGAAGTTAACCCTCAACTTTTATAATGACGTATAATTGTTTTATGTTTTTATCTCAGAACTCCATCATTTATAGATAGATATATAGATAGATAATTCTTTATTGAATTACCACACAAACAGAAATAATAAAAAAAATAAGTACTGGGTTAAAATACATAAGGCAATACAATGGGCGGCCTTATCGCTAAAAGAGATCTCTTCCAGGCAACCTTTGGATGGAGCGAAATTTTTAAAAATTACGGAGTGCGGTGTACTTTAGCGGATACATTACATTTACACATAATATATTCTAAGATATAATAATAATATGAAGTTTTAATCCTAATACTTAATATACTTATAAAATAGACTAATATATAGGTATATACATATAGCAAACTATACTAACAAATAAAATAAGTACATAAATAGTAAATAAATAACGCTAGGAAGATGACATCGTCAGGTAATGATGTTTCACCTTCAATTTGAAGACGTGTAAGGACGATGACTGTCTTACTTCTTCGGGCAGAGCATTCCACAGCTGAACAGCCTGGACAGTAAAAGAAGCGCTGTAAAAGGAAGTGCTGTGCGAAGGAGTTCTGAGTATCAAGTTTTCTGATGACCTAAGAGTATAGTTATTTGAAGAATGGAGAAATTCAAATCTATCTTTCAGATAGTGAGGAGAGATGGGATTGAAAAGAATAGAATAGAGAAGAGAAAGGATATGCGTATTCCGTCATTTATCAACCGATTTGAAAATATATTTTTTATTTGAATGGATATACTTTCATGTTGGTCTCATAGAAATTTCATCGAAATCATTGATTTTAATGATATTTTAGGACGTGTTATTAAGGTTGTTGGAAAGTTTAAAATTATCTATGGTAATTACTTTGAAAAAAACCTATTTGACAACATACATACCTAACAAAACAGTTAGTATATTCTGAAATTTGATCACTTTAAGTTGCTTGTTAGTCCAATTACGCCATTGTTAGTGAATATATGTGATGTGTCAGCAAATTTTAGTCACTAAATACGTTTAGGCATCGTTGAGCAAGTCACCCTTAAATTAAAAAAAAAACATGATTATTTCGTTACTACGATTTTGTTGGATTTCATATTTAATAATTAATTCTAAAAATCATCCCAAAACTTAGGAGCCGCAACCTTCCTCCTGATCCAAGGATGCGATTATTTTTTCAACTGGGTGTAGGTACAAATTAGCTTTTACTATTCCAAAAGTATACCTACTTACCTTAAACGTGCCTCACCTTTATAGCCACTCGATTTTAGTCCACATTTTCAAGGTTCTATTGAACCGGTCGATCCCGGATGCACGCTGTTGGCAAAGCACCAAATGCATAATTTCATATCCCGCTAACATCCCGATATTCAGAGCGGGTGATATCCGTAAACTATCGCCGTTCTGGGAATAAAACTTGTAGATATGTTAAAGAGCAAAACTTGGTATGTTTTCTGTCGTTTGACTATGTACATCATGACCGTTTACCATGTAACTAATGTTATTAAAGGCATGTGATAGCTTATTGAAAAACCAGTCGTTATAATTTTTGAGATCGAATCAGAAATGAAGAAATCCGTAGATAAATAAAGCTCACAGATATAGCCAAGAGGATTAGCAAGCTTTTTTTAAACTGGATATTTCTTCGTATGCCCACAATCTCACCTGATACCTAGATTTAGAAGAAAAATATTCACTCTTACCTTAAAAAAGCCCGGATTGTATTCTTTAGAGCAGACGACGGCAAAGTTATCCATACCTTAGCTTTACACATCAAAAACGTCGAAGCAAAACGGTATGTGCGGATGGATGGTATATCAACTAGATACGGATGAGCCGTGCACCTGCTTGAAGTGAAGCTGAAGCGGCAGTGGATAAGGCCCATAGCTTGGAGAACTAACGTCCGTTTTGGCAGAAAGACACTGAAAATTACAACGTAGGACGGCCACCCACTAGATAAAAAGACGACCAGATAAAAGTTGCTGGGAGCCGTTGGGTGCAGGACGCACATGATAGGTTACACTGGAAATCTATGGGGGAGGCCTATGTTCAGCAGTAGACGTTAGTAACTTATAACTCATAATTGCTTATAACTATATTAACTCATATTAGTAACCATTAATAACTCAAGAACAGCTTGGTCGACTTTGATGATCTTTGATTTATTGGATTTGTCTCCGTCCCGAATAGCAGAATAACTGTTAAAATATCGGAAAAAATCACACAAAAAAAGTTATGTAGAAAATTTATTTTCTGATAGATTGATGCAGCTAATAATAATAATATGCTGGACATGTCACTCAGCGCTATCTAGCCCCAAACTAGGCAGAGCTTGTACTATGGGATTCAGATAACTGATAGAATACTTATATAATTGCTTTTTTTGTAAACACTTACATAAAATACATATAGAGAAACAACCAGACCCGGAACAAATACACTCCTATGAAGATCATGCAAACATTTGTTCCGCGGAGGGAATCGAACCCGCTACCTCTTGCGTCTCAGTCGGCTATTCGCCCACTGCACCACGGCGGTCGTCCACCGGCGAGGCCAATGATGGCCGATTGACAACTATACCAGCGACGTACATTGGCAGCTCGCGTCATATGTTAAGGCGATACGAAGTTCGGCAAATCAGCTAGTTGATGATAAGTTTTGAAACAATCATAGCTAAGTCTATAACATGATCATGGCGCATGACCATGCCACAGTATGGGGATACTCAAAAACTCACAAATCATGGTAAATATCCCGTTGTTAGTGAATAGCAGTTTTATATTAACAAAAGTAGTCACCAGAAAATGCTAGTAATAAATAGGCTTAAAGTTAGTCACATTTAATCTAATAGCACACGTAGGAGTGGTGCCATTAACACTGATTTACCGTCGGTATTCTAACCTAAAAGTTTTCACGTGTGACCTCTATTCGCGATTTATACCGCGGAGTTTGTTTGTTCGGGTGTTTGTTTTTAACAACTTATAAACATATTTTTTTAACCAACTTCAAAAAAGGAGGAGGTTTCTTCAATTCAATTCGACTGTATTATTATATGTTTGTTACCTCAGAACTTTCGACTGGGTGATCCGATTTTGATGATTTTTTTTAATCAAAAGATAGTGATTCCCGTGTAGTCCTATTTCATTTAGTCCAGTTCTGACATTGGCATCCGTGTAAAAACCATATAAGTCTTAAATTTGTTTAATATTATGTTATGTTTGTAGCTCAGAACTCCATTATATATCAACTGATTTAGAAAATTAGTTGTTTATTTAAAAGAATATACTTTTTAATTAATCTTATGAAAATTTCATCAAAGTTGGTAGAGTAGTTTGGTTTTACTGTTATCTGAAGTCGGTTATATTTTTGTTAAAAAAATACTTTTCACATTGTAAAGTTGAGTGTTAAATAACTAGAAGTTTAGGTTGCTGGTATCAGCATCTACGAAATAAAATGAAATGGTAACATTTATTTTTAATATACATATATTTACATACCTTTATTTGACGCGACATACAAAGGGAAACAAAATGAGATGGTAAGATACAAAAAACTTGACTTCCGGCTAGTTACGTAGATAAGAAAACACAATGAAACGAAATGCCAGAAATCGAAAAATAAATAAATATTTTTATTACTAATATTATGAGTTCTTAAGCTGTCAATCTGTCTGTTTGTTGCGTTTTTACGACTTGACCGATGTCATTGAAATTTAGATAAAATATAACCGGGATTGAGACATGGGTACTTTTTACCTGGATGTGCAGAAGGAGGGTAATATTTTTATTGACAAACCACACCATCATCATCATATCAGCCACAGGACGTCCACCGTTGAACATAGATCTCCCCCATACATTTACGGAGTGACCGATATTGTGCGGCCTGCACCCAACGGCTCCCATCAACCTTTATCACGTCGTCTTTTCATGTAGTGGGGTACCATCCCACACGGCGCTTTCCAGTGCGCGTTCACCACTCTAGAACCTTTCTACTCCAACAGATGTGAGTTCTTTGAGCTGCAGTTATTAACCATGTCTTTTATTGCAGATTAAGGGTCAGTCACATCGAGACGCAACACGACGAGGCACGCAGATGCATGGAGAATCTAGTCCCGTGTTACGTAAAGCGGCGCCGTGAGGTGCATCGCTAAGCTGTAAAACGCACGCCGCTGCTTGAAGCAGCATATTCTCCGCGTCTCAGTGCTTGCGGCGCCTTTAGAGTCAGTCCACACGGCGCGTTGTGTTGCAAATATTTTGACGCATAGCCGGCCATACAGGCGCTGCGCCATCGCGTTACTACGACGCGTTCCGTCAGCGCAGTGGCGACGCACAGGTGCGGCAAGCATTTTGTAAAAATATCGCAGCATTAAAAAATAAGCATGGATCGGAAAAGACGTCTAGAATTGCTCCTATTACTACGAGTATATATACCTCCGTAAAAAAATGAGATGAGCTTGCGTGTATCCTCCCTATCAACGTACAAGCAACTGAGCGCTGCCGCTCCGACGTCGCAATGAGTACAGCCCCTCCCGCTTCGTCTCGGGGACTGTTGTCCGTCATGTGTGCATTGAAATGACGCAGCGCACCGTGTGTACACTTTGGTTATTTGTATGTAAAACAACGCAACGGCAACGCGCGTCAACGATGCTGCGTCGACGCAACGCTGACGCAACGCGCCGTGTGGACAGGCTCTCCTCGTGTAGTGTGGACAGAGATCGACACCCGCTACGCAGCGTGGCGGGTGTTACGAGTACGAGGCGTGTTTTGACGGCATCCAGCTTGCTTTCGCGCTCCTATTTTGAAAAATTGCACCTTTTTATGTTGTAAACAAGTTCTATAATATATCGTTCTCTATAGTGCGTTGCGTTGCTTCACGTCTCGATGTGAGCTAGCGCTGAATACTTTACCTAGCTGCCAGTAATACTGCAACTTACCACCAGGTGCTGTACTAAATAATAGATGATAGATATAATGACCTCATTGTCATTTATAATCAATAGATATGCAATTCGTCGATAATTCTATAAGTCCGAAAGAACTTAGAGATCGAGGAGCTAGTGAAGGAACACAACATCATCGGTGAAACGAAAGCGCATTGCCTTCGCCGGCTCGGCCATTTAGAGAGAATGGGGGAGGATCGACAAGTTCACAACGCCTATCTCGGTCTCCCCGCCGGCCGGCGACCATGCTGGCGACCCGTTGGACGCCCGCGGTACAGCTGGAAAGATTTAGTGGAAGCGGACCTGCGAGAGCTACAAACTGAAAACTGGCGGAAAGCTGCACAGGACAGACCAAAATGGCGACGGCTTTTATCGGAGGCCAAGACACACTTCGGGTCGCTTAGCCATAGGAGTAAGTAAGTAAGATATGCAATTTAAGGTACACCAAACATAATTACAGTTAAGGACAATGGGCAGTTTATCCAAAAGCGCTATTAAAGTGTTAAAGAAAACCACATTTATATTGTAAAATAACGTTTTATTTTCATACCTCATAATCATTGAAGCTATATCGATTAAATATAACATATAATACCTACACTTATGAGTTCTAAACAGTTATTTACCAAAAAAACGTATATTATTTTACAATCACAATCGTCTGGCACTCGATGTCATTAATAAGACATTTAAATTTTTTCACACAATATTCAATGTTCCAAATCACACAATTTGCAATACCTCCATTCCCGTTTTATATATTTTTAATCACGTTTGACATAGTGTAGCTAATATTAATTGGTATTTCCAATTACAAAATATTACTCGTGAAAAAGTTTCGAATCTTATGACTAGAAGTATAAAGAATGAGTGACTTTATTATTCAGGATAAAATAGAGTAGGTTCTCTTAATTGCCAATTACATTAAGAAGTATTTCTTATTTGAAAAAGCTACTGATAAACATAACAAGCTGATTGAAACTTTCTACACATTTAGACATTTTTTACGTATCCATTACCTAGTATTTTAAGTAACTGTTATTTTAGAAGTAAATTATACATATTTTCTAATAAAACCACGACATCGATTTCACGAAATAGCAAACACTAAGATAAAAGCTAACGGTGGATTCTGATCAAGTGTTTTGTCATGATAATCTTACAGGAATATTTGTAATTTTTTTTATCTTTGATAATTACTGTTAGTTTTTAGTCAATTTAAAGCCTGTCGTCTTCTTAATCCAAATACTCAAAAAACTAATATTTTTATTAGTATTTTACAAACTTTCGCGATCGCTATACATAATTACTGATATAAACGGGTATGTATCGCGTATGTACTATTTTTATTTATCATCCCGACGGCTACGTTTCAACTTTGCCGCAACAGCCGTGGTCGCGGGCAGATTCATTTTTTATTGTCATTAATAATAACTGAAAACACGATGTCACTACATACCTTTGTCTTTGTGACTGGCTGGTAACTAAAAAAAAATAACGATAATAATAATTTAATTAACTTATTTGATCGAAATAGAAATATAACTAAAAAAACATACATTAACATCATTACTATTATAAATACGAATCCAAATAACGTCTCGCTTTGCGTTATTCGGAACGGATCGCACTCACCTTTATAAAGGTTAAATTGATGAATTGCACCGAAACATTGTCGATCGAAACACCGATAAGACAGTACGTGATAAATCCCGTATTTATAATAAAAATTGAAATCAATGACGAAAGTTTTCTAAGTAAAATTAACATCATTGAAATATAAAAAAAACATCGTGTAACTTTTAGGAGCTCCTACTAAATATAAGTGATGATAACGTGATCAGATTAATCTTAGATAGTACATGTTAGAAATAGTATCTAACAGAAATAAAGGCTCATTTTATTTTATTTAACTTCATCAGAAACCACCACAAAAGCGCCTAGAGCTCATGCACATCAGTGCCTAGTACAACACCCTGTTTGAGCCAGTACTTCATTAGCACAGTGTAAAATATTAAACTGTGCTATTAACATACATTTTAGACTAGAACTAGTACAAGAATAACGAACGTAAAAGGACAACAAAGCAGCACCTTACAACTAAAGGCACTATTCGGATTATAGCGATCACGACCAGCGACACTGCGTTGCACTAACCCCCAACATTACCAAGTAGGGATAAATGGAAATCAATTTTGTCAGTCTAACTCTAAACAATGCCCAAAACTTCAAAAACCTAAAATGTTTAAACTGGGGGACTTGTGCAAAGATGCCTAAACATATTTAGTAACTAAATATGATTTAAAAAATTGTCAAATCGTACGAATATGTCACATTTAAACATGTTTATTCACTAAATATGTGTAGAGATCGTTAGGCAAGCCGGCCTTATTAATGTCATTAGTATTTTTTTAGCCTTCGCGATAACTGTGCATAATTATTAGTTACGAAACGGTTAGTTACGAAACGGGTATTTATCGCGTAATTTTACCTTTTTACATAAAATCCTAACGTTACTTTTTGACATAAAAAGGAATAAAATACGCGATTACCACCCGTTATAAACACCCCTTTATCTGAAGCTTTGAGTATTCGTCTTTGCTAGCAGAAAGTTAGAAGCTGGTCTATATGACAGGCAGCGTATGCAATCCCAATTTAATTATTCGAGCACAGTGGGTCGCTAGACGTCGCTCGCCAAGATCTAAACGGTGCCTTAACATGGTGAAAAGTTGTACAAAATGGAGAGCAAACAAAACAATTGTAAAAACAAAACCATTATAGAAAACCCGTAATAAACAATTAACTCGGTAAGAACGGTAAGAACCACAATCTTATTGCATCAATAGGATTATGAAAATCAATATGACGAAATATACAAGCCACTGATATATTCTACGGAGAGACTGCATGTGTGCGCCTCTACATGTTTACCGAAATTTGGACAAGCATTACGTATTAAGTATAAGAATAAATAGTGATTTATAAAATACTATAAACAGCAATGGGTACTTGACAAAAAGCATTTAAAGCCCATGGTCCAGATGATGTTAAGCAGTTACCACTGCTTATAACAGTTGCATTATCTCATATGTCACGTCCGAATGAAACATACCATTACACTGCACTCATCAGACATACAGATTCTCATGTGCCTGTTATTTCTGAAATTCCCTACCCATCAAAAGTGTTACCTAGTGACGTTTCGTAACTAAGTTGCCTAACTGGTTTGGTCACGAGGAATAATATTTCCGGGGCTCAAAAGTAAGATGTTATATAAATCATGCAGGCTTTCCATATTTTATATATTTCTTTTGTACATTTACATGTACATTTATTTTCAGATAAGTTTTATAGTAATAGAGAAATGGACGAATATACGCTACACTTAGCTTAAATATTTGACTATATAATTGTTCAGATTTTATTTTAATCTAGGTATTTTGATAACGATTACAGTACATCGATAGTTATTATTATAATTGTGGTATAATAGACATTTACTTTCATAGTTGCTACGGTATTACAGGCTTCAAAGACTGAGCTATATTTCATGAAACACATGTATGAATGAGATAGCTGCATAATAAGAAAACAACAATGAAAAAAAAGATTTTCATAAAAAGAACATTAAAAAATGTTATTTATTAATAGATTAGCTGCAATATTTCTGATGCATCTACATCACACAGTGTTGAAATCCAAGTATTATTTACCATTTAGTTTGTAGGCAGTTACCGCGTTTATAAATGAATTTACTAAGGTAGAAAGAACAGCTTCTGGTAGTGTGCTCCAATTATAGACCAACCTGTTGCAAAGTATATTATTTTCAACGAGTTTGATAAGAGTTGATAAAATCACAAATATAAACACTTTCAGCTAATTTTATTAGGGGTTAGTAAATAATATATGTATATGCTGCAAATATATACTTCAGTTTTGAAGCCACGTTGCAGCATTCTATGACTAACTACTGTTTTGGTGTTTGATCCTTAGTGTTTTCGGCCTGGACGGACTTCATGTCCACAGGAACCCTTATCTATCCTATTATTAAACTTACCATTATGTCTAGTTCTTACTATCTAAGCTGGTAAGTCGTCAAGTATCAAATTAACTTGATTTTAACGTATAAATGGTCAGGCAAGTCGGGTATTTCATCAGTGTAAGTACCAACTTGCTAGTTATATGTAGATTTATCAGCTTAGATTGAGCTAACCAGATATTCCGATTAAATTATATAAGTTATGTCATATAAGTTGTTATTATTAGTATTTTTTACTTTCAAGAGATACATTTCAGGATTCGTTTCTTTCAAACAGATCCATTCAAGTTTTTATTTGGAATAATTCCGGGAAAACCAGACACGGTGGTGTTACTTTGCCAAAAATATTAGAAAAATGTAGTTTTAGCATTTTATGCTTATGGTTTTAGCTTTGAGTATTGAACATTTACGACGAGATGTCTAAAGTTATTTTATAAATTAACTTACTCGTGATTGAATAATGCACGATTATATTTTTAATACATTTACTAAATTCCAGAGAGATTCTTCATTTATACACAAAACTACTAATTATTTTAAATATAAAAAGATAATCTGAACCTCTCAGCTCTGACTTACCGTAATAGTAAATTCCTTTGCATGAAATAGTGTGAAATTTACAATGCTTCTTAGATATTAAAATTAGTATTTTGAAGACATTCGTATAACATAGATCGCATATTAATTAGGAAGAATTACAAAAGATGCATTTGATTGCATACAACATATTTTCCTATTCTAAACACTTATTTCCTAACAAAACCTAACTGTTTTGGGTATATCAATTTATTTTAAATTTCCTGCATTTTAAAAATAAAATTAGGTATAATCTAATATATATGTACAAAATTATAATATAATATCTTTGGCAGGCACATTGGTATCTATTGAATATGGAAATATGAGTGCCAAGATAAGTTATAAGACAATTTAAATACGCAAATTTACCTACAATTTAAATCGTCGATCGTTCTCGCCATTACTTCAGACAAAGGATTTGATATTAGAATTATCGTAAATCACGGTGCCTACAGAGTTTTGGTAGTAAATTGATTTTATCAGGACATGATAAGGTATTCCGGAAACGGAAAGGATAGCGATAAAGTCCTATTGACCACCGTCCTTTCCGATCCTTCAAATAGCCTTTCGAGAGGAACAGGAGATCCGGTCAAACGCTATGAGCATTAGAAAATCATCTTTTTGTCAAAAAAAAAAATATAGTGATAAAAATAAATCTAAGAGATTTAATATGCAAATTATTTATCAAAATTTTAGATTATATTATAGGATACACTCGTTGATAATTAACAAACAATAAGTACCTAAATACAAATCTGTTTAAGCGTAACTAAACAAAAACGAAAAAAGTTCAATAAAAAATTAACCTACTCCGCCCAGTGACTATCGCGATCATTGCACATAATTACTAATATTAGTACTATCCCAACATTTCGACTGTGTTGCAACAGCCGTGGTCGCGGGCAGTCTGTCAGATAATAAATAAAAAGTTAAATACGCTATTAATAGCCGTAATTATCCACATTACTGGCCATAAAACTCACATCATAAATATGGTAGAGACAGAATAAGAAAAAAGTGAAAAAACTTGATAACCTATATTACAAATTCCCTAAAAAGATCGGACTACTCGATGCTTAATAGTTAGTTTGTGTATTAGTTAGTTTATTAAATTTTAATGTTTTTTATTTAAACATGAAGCTTTACTAATCAAACTGTAAAGAGCTGTATACAGGTTATTTTTAGGATATCGTTTCCAGCCTGACCGCTATTCTCTTTATCCGTCTGTAAATTATCTGTAGGCAACACTGTTATTCAATAGGTTTGATGATAATAGTTCATAGACCCGTTATTAGCTTAGATATAAGTACTAAGGGCTTGCCTGAAGTCGTGAAGGGCGGCGAGGAGTTGAGGTGCCGTCGGCCGAGAGACGGGCGACAGAGTCCAACACCAGGACATTAGGCCAAACCTGTTAATAAAAAAATCCATAAATAACAACTTTGTGGTATATTCGATAATCAATGGAAATAGGAGTACATACTTTACTAATATTAATAAATCTAATATAAATATAACGGCTGGACCGATTTCAATTAAACCTATACTAATATTATAAAGAGGAAAGATTTGTTTGTTTGTATTGAATAGGCTCAGAAACTACTGGACCGATTTAAAAAATTATTTCACTGTTGGGAAGCTACACTATTTCCGAGTGACATAGGTTACTTTTTACCCAACTGCACAGAAGGAGGGTAGTGTTTTAATTGAAAAACTACGCGTGCAAAGCTGCGGATTGGTCAGCTAGTGTTCTATAAACATAGATTATGACCTCGATTGATACACAGGCAAGCATCTAACTCCCTTATAGTTTTATGCAAAACTAGCTTCTGCCGTTTTGTACGTGTGATATCTCAATCAGAAGTAGCCTATGTCTCAACCTGGTCATAATCTATCTATATTATACCTTTAATCGAAATCGGTTCAGTCATTACTCGTGAAAACGTATTTATAAATAGACAGTGCTAGCTGACGAATCCACAGCTTCGCACGCGTAGTTTTTCAATAAAAACATTACCTTCCTTCTGCGGAGTTGAAGAAAAAATAGCCTATGTTACTCAAGTTGAGTGTAGCTTTTCAATAGTAAAATAATTTTTGAAATCGGACCAGTAGTTTTTGAGTTTATTCATTACAAACAAAAATACACAAACACAAAAATACAAATATACAAATCTTTCCTCTTTATAATATTAGTATAGACTAGCTGACCAATCCGCAGCTTCGCACGCGTAGTTTTTCAATAGAAACATTACCCTCCTTCTTCGAAGTTGCGTAAAAAGTAGCCTGTGTCACCCGGAGATAGTGTAGCTTCCCAACAGTGAAATAATTTTTTAAATCGGTCCAGTAGTTTCGGAGCCTATTCAATATCAACAAACAAACAAATCTTCTTTATAATATTATGAAGTTGTTTGTAGATATTGATATGTTCTTTAATAATGAAGAACACACTTTTTTTCTATCATCAATAGTTTCCGTAGCGCATGCGACGTAAGGCATTTTATGGCACTTTTTTACACCTTGGGTTACGTTACTTAAGTTTTAGTAAGGATTCCTAATTTTTTCTAGAAATAAATATAGCTTAGTCACTCAAGGTGAATGTAGCTTTGTAATGGTGAAAGAGTTTTTGAAATCGGCACAGTAGTTTTTGAGTTTATTCATTACAAACATACACACAAAAATACAAATCTTTCCTCTTTCTAATATTAGTATAGATTGTGGATAGTCTCGATGTATGTATACTTACTTCTATTATAAATAAAATAAATATTGAGGATATTCTTCGGGAACCAGATATATAATATGATAGAATAATTAAATACTTTTTTTTTTATTATTCGCCCACTACGCCACGGAGGTCGTCGTATTATTCTTTCTGATCAGTTTATTCTTTTGGAATAGTTTACTGGCCACAAGTTAGATAAATACCAAAACTGAAGTGGTACACGAAATGCGGCCTCATGTGCTGTACTGGTGAAAAATGGATAGGAACATAGGTAGGATTACTGGCAAAACAAGATGCGATGAAATGGGATGATGCACTACCAAGACACACTTGCTTAGTACTTGCTAATGCAACACTATACAGTACAAAAGTTTTAACATACGTTCTCATACGTCTCTAACTAAACTATTGGTTAACTAACTAACCGAACTGAGATTTCGCGAGTCTCGCATAACCCAAAAAGATATTCTTAGGGCGACTCACGCAACGATGCCTAAACGTATTTAGTGGCTAAATATGATTTAAGGAGTTGTCAAATCATAAAAATACGTAAAATTTGTTTAGTTTTAGTCGCTAAATACGTTTAGAGATCGTTGTACAAGCCGGCCTTAATGGTTAACTTATAAAATAGTGCCACCAAATGCGGATCCAACTAATTTGTTTTATTCAAATTACAGGTTACGGGAGTTCATGTAATATGGGTACTTTTTTGGGGTACAAATATTTAGTTATTCTGGTTTTCAGACTTTTGCCTATATTTATGTTACTAAAGCTACACGCATACTAAATTTCAGTATTATGGGGTCACTGGTGTACTCTGTAAGTTTTGTCAAAGTTCAGTTTTTATTATGGCTGATAACTTAAAAATTACAAAGTTTAAACTAAAATTAAGAACGGGGTCGAAATGAACTCACAATACCCACAATGACCTTTTATTAGACGTGCCATTTAACTGGATAGTTTCATTTTGGCATTTTTGACCCCTCTTGAACCCCAAGACATCAACAACCTCCTCACATTTTTCCATCATTTAGTCACACCAAAATTGTGCCATCACTACCTACTTATATTCCAAAATTCACGATGATCGGATAAACGCTTCGAAAGTTATCTTTGGACAAACATACGTACATAGATACAACAACGATTTGCCCAAGTTGATTTAGAGATCTCGCTTCGCTCAATCAATTACTAGCTTCTAACCACGGCTTCTCACACGTAGCCTAAGCCAAGCTTGTACTATGGGAACCAGATAACCAATATATTATTTATAAAACGTGTTATAAGTACGACATTAAATGAAAACACGGGTTATAGATATTGCTAATGGCAAGTATTGTTATAAATTGGTGTTTTTCAAATTTATCATAATAGAAAATGTTACAAACAAACTTAATATGAAGTCCTAAAAATATCAATGAAACAGCCTATATAAAATAGGTAAACAATTCATATTAATTTATCATGGACGGAAGGCGCCGCCGATATGATGTTGCGCGCCTGCCCGCATCTGCGTGCGTCAGAGCCCGTCGGCCACGTACTTTTAAAAATGTTAAAAATGTTTACTGGGAATGTATCGATTAATAAACAAATATGCAAGCTACCGATATTTAACCTACCTCTAAAATCTGTATACACAATTTCGGATTTGTGAGTCAAACTAATTTAACACATAACAAAACAGGCTGTATATATTTATTTTGTAAATACATTCTTATAATGTATTGAAAAACACCCAAACGCAACAACAAAATATCTGTATATTAAACAAACTTATTTGGCTATACGACGAGAATCGAACCCGCTACCGGCTGAGCCTATTTGCCTACTGCGCCACGAAGATCGTCAAAAGTACAGACTGCTTTTATTTGAAATACAGAGTGTCTCAAAACTAGTATGTTATCCCAAGGTTTATCCTGAAATATTTTTGTTTGTTAAAAAATGAAAAGTTGTTATTTTTTTCGGTTGAAATCACCCCTTTAAGGCTTTAAATACTAGTTCTGAGACACCTGTATAGGTGTCAGACTGCCTGATATCATTTGATATTGGTTTATTTCGAGCTTTCACAGAACACCAATTTTCGCGTAATTTGATTTTTTCTTTTTGAAATGCTTGAGAGCTTTACCAAATAATTTTGTGTATTACGTGATATCTGATTTTCGGGATTATTTGTTTCTTCTCTCTTTTGCCAAAGCAATTGGAATATACCACCTAAGATAACCAATCGCAGAATTAGTGTTGTCTGTCTCGTTGAGTTGGATCAATTTTGAATTGAACTCGTTGAAGCTCTTAGTGGATTGGATGGCGCTCGCTGTGTTCCATCCAGAGTTACATTTAAGTGTAAATTGACTTCTGAAACTTGCACTTGGTAATACAGTTACCAGGTTGTGCAGTAGCAACGGTTTACTTGTTTGAACCACTGCTACATCTTGCTTTTAGATAACCACTTGATTTCTAGGTTGAACCACAGATTAAAAAATATTAGTTAACTGTCAAAATCGTCTTTTGTCATAGAGTCATAATAATTCAGAATCAGCTGTTAAAATAATAACAAGTAAAGTCCACGAGAACGAAGTCGCAGGTAAACAGTATAGATACTTTTAATACTTACAGTTCATCAGGACAGTTGTGAGGTTGCGAAGGTCGATATCCTCCACTTAGAAAAGCGCCCACATCAGCTGCATCCAACTCAGCCAGCGGAGATGCACCTAATGTAGCTAGCTCCCATAGTGTCACTCCTAAGGACCACTGTACCAACAACAGAATAACATTAACTCAAAAATAATTAATAGGCCTTTGCCCAGCAGTGGGCAGGTTTAAAAACTTAGGGTGTAATGAAGTGCCTTCGTAATTGTATCAGCTTAGTAGCAAGATGGATTGACGATATTGCTCAAGTCACGAGTCGTATAAGGATGAGACTGGCTTTGGATCATGCTGGATGGTATGAACTAAGAGACGCCTTTAACTCGTCATAATCATCAGACATAGGAAGTCCAGTGCTGAACGTAAGCCTCCCCGATAGATTTCTAGAGTAAACGATCGTGTGCGACTTGCACTGAATGACTCCCAGCAGCCTTTATCAGGTCGTCTTTCCATCTAGTGGAGGGCCCTCCTACGCTGCGTTTTACATGACGTGGTCTTCATTCGAAAACCTTTCTGCCCCAACGGCTATCAGTTTTCGAGCTATATGCCCCACCCACTGCCACTTTAACTTGCTAATCCTCTGAGCTATGTTAGTGACTTTGTTTGTCAACGTAACTCCTCATTTCTGCCTATACCAAACAGTGGATAAAGTCAGGTTGTGGATGATAAATTCAGGCTTGATGAATCATCTTATGTAAAATATCAAAAATAACTGACCCGTGAATCGCATCAACTAACAGTTCCGAGCAGCCTCCATCCCAGTTTAGACCTTATATCAGGGCGTCTTCCGGCTTTCTTGATACGCAAATTATTCAGATACCATGGTATGCTTCAAGAGAAATGTAAAGAGGTTTCTACAGGGTAGGGAACGCATCAATCATACCCCGGGTGTTACCGGTGTCAATAGGCGACGGTGACAGCTTACCATCAGGTGGGCTGTAAGCCTGTTCCCCACAAATAACATACATAAAAACAGCTATTTCCAATGGTTATAAAGATATTATACTGAAGATAAGTAATATCGAACAACATGACCAAACAATATGCTATAGAATAGACGTGGCGATCATCCAATATCTTAAACCAGCATCATGTACAACTTACCACATCAGAAGCTGTAGTATACTGGTTTTGTAGCAGGGTTTCCGGTGCCATCCACTTCACAGGCCTATTCTCATTGTCCCCAAGGCAGTGGTAGTCATCAGGGAACAGATCCCGAGACAAACCATTGTCAGTCACTTTCAGTCTCAATTTCTCGTCAACCCTGGATAGTTAAAATATCATAAAAAAGTGCAACTTATATTTCAAAGAAGTGATAGTTTCGACCGTGTTACCACAATCGTGATAACGAGCAGACTTGAGTTTTGTTTATTTTATACATAAAATTAATAGCTTAGAATCGATTTAATGCGTAAAGTCTAGTCGAGAATATCTTATAGTATAAATATCTTGAAGTAATTGTTTAGTTACAAGGCCTGTACGAACAGGTGGGGGCATGGTCGTGGGTATTTCTAGAATATACCGATTTTATCATGGCTCACATCATAAAATCGTAACCAAATTATAGGGATATAAGGGACTACTTCTGAAATACCCCCTTTCTAACAAAAAAATTAACCAACGTGGTAATGGTTTATAGCTGAAGAAACATTAAAAAAACCGAAAAATTTAGTATCGCCTCCTCTTATTGAATTCGGTTAAAAAGAGCCCTGAAATTGGAACCTTTCGTACTTTCTATCCCGATTCCCGACCGCATAAAGAATACCAGTCCATAAGTTGCTTTTACGTATACTATCAGTACTCAGGTAGCTAGTTCTGCTTGGCAAGAGGCTATCTGAAGTCCAGAAACTGTACGAATGAGTGTTGAAACTATTGCACTTACACACAGTTCCTAGCTGCTACGTCAGCGTGAACGAACCGCTGGACGTGCAAGTATGCCAGTCCACAGGCTGCTTGCGCGCCCAGGTCTACCAGCTCTCTGGTGGCTGGTGCAGCTTGGTGGCCCAGACGACAGGAGGTAAGGAACCTGGGTAAAATAATAATGGCTTTTAATAGTTAAATTCACTGTAATAATTATCAGTACAGAGAACTTTAATCAACTACAAAGACTTTTGGAATACCTGGCATCGTCTTAGTAAAGTTTAATGCACAGCCCAGGTGAATAACCTTGTGATTCAATTGCAGATGACCTAGACCAAAAAAAAGTGGCACTCCGGGAGTGCCGACAAAAGTGAAAAATATAGCGTTCAATGTTTAAGTATTCAACATTTAAAAGCAGACTATACTACAGACACTTATATACAGAAATGCCTAACGCGCCTAAAAAAGTTTTCACTTTGATAGTTTCCATACATTTTGACAGATACACGAACCACTTTAAGTAGAAAATAAACGTCATAGTACCTTAATAATATAACACACAATGTGCACATACAGAATATGATTACAATGCCCATATCTATAAATACCTTAGATATACAAACATTAAACTTGTCTTAAAAACTAACAAACTTTGTAGCCGCTTCCCTGCAGCACCTGTAACCGATGCCGACCGGCCAAAAATCCGGATCAAGTAGCACATCCATAACACAATAACAGGACTGATCCTCGCGGCTGGTAAACGTTTTCCAAGCTAATGATAATTATGAGATTATTCTTACCTCTTTAGATTAGAAGAATGAGAAGCACAGCAGTAGACAAGTAGGGGTTTCCGTGCTTCTTCAGCACAAGCGGCCATTGGTGATAGCACGTTAGCATGTACTAGAGCATGTAGCCTCAGACCTTCGGCCACTAGTAATGCTGCCTGCATTGCTGATGCTGCATCTATTAAGAATAAAATAAATAGTGGATAAATAAAAAATATATAGCGACCGACTATTAGTCCCTCGCTAGTTTAAAAACTAAAAAAAACTTTCTAATCTTTGATTATAAAAATAGTGTCTAAACTTTACAGTGTAAACTTGTAAAGTGTACACAAAAAAACACTAAGCCGTTAGTACATGGCTTCGAATTTTTGGTTCTCGGACATATACTGGTTTCCTCACGATGTTTTCCTTTACCGTGTTGAGCATTTGTTGCCGGCTGGGATTCGAACCCACAATCTTTTAATCAGAATTCACGTTACATCCCGCTAGACCACCAGGGTACAATTGAGTAAAATGTAATTTCCAATTTCGAGGTTTCAGGTTTTTAGTAATGTTGAAGGTTACATTCACCTCGCTTTTGAGAAATCTCATCTGAAATATTTGATATATGTTATTTCTTTGCGGTAGGACTAAAATAAAATACATAATCAATGTTATTATCCGCAAATTTCGTTTGTAATTTGTATTCCAGATGAATAAAGTGTTTGGTAATATATTTAACAAACCCGACGCTAACATTTCGCGGGGCCAAAGTAAGACTGATCTGATTTTGATACAGGAAGCAAATATGACGCATACTTAAGTAAAAAGTCCAAAATCCAATTAAGAACAGTGTCCTCACCAGTAACAGTTTTCACCACCACCTCCTCATACGTATCACCCATTTTGAATACTCCCTTGTAGATCCTTCCGAAGGTTCCTTCATGGACCAAGATCTCTAGACGAATGTTGGATCGAGGGGTAGTCAGCAGACGAAGTTGCTCCGCTGGGTCCGTGATTCGGTCTTTTGGGATCGTTTGCTGGAAAATTTTAACATGTCATTTACGTGTTCCCCAAACTGCATTTTATCATGATCGTAGTCGTTAACTCGTAAAATAATTTATAATATTGCAAAGTGATACGAGAAGGTACTTTAGCAAGTGTTTATCAGCTACACGTCAGAACAGAATTGTCCGACTTGCGCAACGATACCTTGCCAAATCATACAAATATGGCAAATTTAAACATGTTTAGCCACTAAATACGTTTTTGGATCGTTGTACTAGCCAAGCTAAGTATCATTTCTAGCAAAATAATTGAAGATCTCACTCCATATCCTAATTATTAACTTCAACGCCCAATCACTGGTTATCGTAGATAGTGTAGTATTGCTTCGGACACTGAGTTTCAGGTGCGCCGACACATAATTGCATTGAGTCGTTCGATCAGCGGATCGGACGATATAACTAATCGAGTTAGACGCGATCGCTTTCGATCCGGCAACATGATTGCTGCAGATAAAAGCATTTTCAGAAGATAGCTTCTCATCCAATAGCAGAAAAGAATTGAGTGGCTTTACCGACAGAAAAACCTGTTGGAAGAGTTAAAAGTTTAAATCCAGACTGTTATGTTTAAATTGCCTTTTGTTTATTACTTGCGATTTTACCCTTTTGTAGAGTTTAAGTTCCATACATGCAACACCTTAATTTTCAAAAGCTCGCATTCAAAACGAAGAATGTAACAGGATTACCGTTTTAATACAAACAGTATAAACCTATATACAAACATGCATACGCCAAGAGCAAACCCAGTGCGAAATAGCTAATTTACAACTGTAGCCTTCATTAACACCTTCCACCCTAAGGATACTAATTCATATTTCCGAGTTCCACCAAAGACTTCCAGCCGTGCGATAAATTTACAGACAAAAGGGGGCTGCAAATTAAAAACTCGGTTCCTTGCCAAGCCCAATAATGAACGAACCTAATGATTAACTGGAAACGGCTGTAGTGCGGATTGGGACCTGTCAAAAGTGTACTTGTTGCGTGGGCTATTGCACTAGTGATTTTAATAAGCCCGAATTCGTTGTACCCTGTCCCTTGATATTTGGACAACCGCTGTGGCACCGTGGGCCCTGAGACCAAAGAGGTTGCGAGTTTGATTCCCGTAAAGGAATAAATGTTCTAATGTGTCTGATCAATTGTTATTACATATAAAATTATGTACAGAAAAGTTTATAAGTATTCTATCGGTTCCCATAATACGAGCTTGTTTGGCGCTAAATAGCGCTGTATGAAATGTCCAACATTATTTAATTCAATGTGTGGTTTAAGTTTGATATTATTACGTCGGGATAAAACGTTTTGTGTTGTTCACACCCATCGCAAGAAGGTTTTCAATACGGCATGACCACTTTATATATTCAAGCTCAAGATAGAAGAATAGCACAAACTTTAGTGGTTTTTAGATATAATATTTACTAGTGGTTTGCCCCGAACTGAGATCTCGCGAGTCTCCTATAAAAACAAAAAAATATTATTTGTAATCTTTGGCTATCAAATAGTGCCACGAAATGCATAGCCAACTAACTTGACCTACAGTTTCATTCAATTTAGTTGTTCTGTTATTCTTAGTTATTATGTTATTCTGGATTTCAGATTTTTCCCTATATTTGTGTCACTAAAGCTACACGCATAACAAATATCAGCACTGTGGGGTCACTGGTGTACCCTGTAAATTTTGTAAAAGTTAAGATTTTATTATTGCTAATAACTTTAAAACTACAAGGTTTAAACTAACAATAAGAACGAGGTCGAAATGTACTCACAAAGACCTTTTATTAGACGTACCATTTGAATGGATAGTTCTATTTTGTTATTTTTTTTACCTTTCCTGAACCCCAATATCTCAGCCACCCCTCCACATTTTTAGCTCATTTAGTCACACTAAAATTGTGTTATCACTACCTACCTATTTACTAGATTTCACGATTATCGGATAAACGCTTCGAAAGCTATTCTCGGAAAAACAAACAATCATACATACACGGCCGATTTGCCTTAATTGATTTGGATATCTCTATCTTTGCTCGATCAATAAACTACCGTCCTTTAACGTTCTCGTAAAGTCCAGTCCACCCAAAGGTTGTCTGGAAGAGATCGCTTTTAGCGATAAGACCGCCAATTGTACTATCGCGTGTCTAGTTTTAAGTGTTTAATTATGATTTGTTAATTTAAGTGTGGTATACAATAAAGCGTTTACTATCTATCTATCTATCTAAACATTTAAAAGTTTAGATAAATGGAAAAAAATGTTTCGTAATAACTTAAGGGCCCTGTCTTCTATTACCCGTTTTATGCGAATATTTCGAACAAGTCTGTGGCTCGCTTGATAAAGAGAGATACACAAAAATAAATACACCCAAAGTTTGGTTCATCAAAACTTAAAAGATCGAAAAAAAAATTAAACATCACATTCGTCAAATAAATTAATTCGTAACTCGCGTTCTCGTAAAATGAGCATTTGAGTGAACTATCTAACCCTGTTTTCACCCAAAAAATGAGTCGTAAAGTTTTTAACAAAAATAACATTACAACAAAAATATTATCTTCTTTAAAATGCTTTTAAAAATTTTAGTATATTAATACAACATTTAAAAAAAAATAACGAAACAAAACTGCGCAATTTTACGCATCAAAAGATGTCGTTTATTCGAAAGTAGAATGTTTATCAGTTAAAATTCACATACTATAACAAAGTTCAACTTTTTATTTACATATAAAAAAAACTAGAAGTGTACTATCCATTAATTATTATAATATGTTTTTTTTTAAATCACATATAAAATGATGAAAAGCAACGCAGCCACTGGCAGTCTGCGCCGAGCGCTTTTGGAGGGAGGATGTGTCGCTCTTCGTCACGAGCCCTGTACATAGTTACGTATATATAATACTATAGGCAACAGCATACAATTATAGCGCGACCGAGTGATTTGATCTGTATGGATACTTACAGATCTATAAAACTCATTGACATCATTGTTCTCCCAGATGCCCCCTCGTAGGGTAAAAATGTTTGGTATGATCGTATAGAGGGAGTTTTGGTGAGTTAGGAATAAATCCTAAAGTCCCCCTTTTGTCCCCCATTCGCTCCTATCCACCTCGTATCTCGGAAAGTATAAGACTTAGCGCCCAAACTAATGATGCGCAGGACACACACACACGAATCTAAAAAAAATAGATCTTTCATACAAAAAAAAAATTGTCCCATACAAAATATTTATGTGCAAATACCGTACACCGTATATTTCGTTTACCGTAACTTTCATACTGTTTTTGTAGGGAGCCAAACGGCTTGTGGATACTGTGAAATTTATATAACTGTATTTTATTTATTGGTGGAGGGGCATGAGATAACTAAATTTTAAAGTTTATGCGACATCCATCATCATCATCATTTTGAGACGTCCCTTTTTTAGTTTTTGGAGGGGCATAAGGCAACTTTCTTAGTAAATTTTCATGTTTATGCGACATCCATCATCATCATTTCGAGGCGTCCCATGTTTTTTTTTAGATTTTGGATGGGCATAAGGCAACTTTCTTCGTGAATTTTCAAGTATATGCGACATCTACAAGGATCACTTTAAAACGTCCAATATTTTTTTTAGATTTTGGATGGGCATAAGGCACCTTTCTTAGTAAATTTTCAAGTATATGCGACATCTACAAGGATCATTTTGAAACATCGAATATTTTTTTTATTTTTTGGAGGGGCATAAGGCAACTTTCTTAGTAAATTTTAAAGTATATGCGACATCTACAAGGATCACTTTGAAACGTCCAATATTTTTTTTTAGTTTTTGGAGGGGCGTAAGGCAATTTTCTTAGTAAATTTTCAAGTATATGCGACATCTACAAGGATCACTTTGAAACTTCCAATATTTTTTTTTAGTTTTTGGAGGGGTCGTAAGGCAACTTTCTTAGTAAATTTTCAAGTATATGTGACACCTATAAGGATCACTTTGATACGTCGAATATTTTTTTTTAGTTTTTGGAGGGGCATAAGGCAACTTTCTTAGTAAATTTTAAAGTTTATGCGACATCTACAAGGATCGCTTTAAAACGTCGAATATTTTGTTTTAGTTTTTGGAGGGGCATAAGACAACTTTCTTAGTTAATTTTAAAGTATATGCGACATCTACAAGGATCACTTTGAAACGTCGAATATTTTTTTTTAGTTTTTGGAGGGGTTTAAGGCAACTTTCTTAGTAAATTATCAAGTATATGCGACATCTATAAGGATCACTTTGAAACACTTTTTTCCTCAGAAAATTATCCAATTTATGTAAAACTTTGCACACCGGTAGAACTAAAATAAAAATTCTAGACTATACTAAAAACGTTCTGATCTGATGATGGAGTCAGGAGCTGTTCCGTGGAACTCCTCAGCAAGTTGTCCGATTGAGGTCAAACTATGAATACCGGTACAATTTTAATAAAAATACTTTACTATTTTAAAAACGCTCTAATCTGATGATGAAGTCAGGAGCTTTTTCATGGAACTCCTCAGCAAATTGTCCGACTGATGTAAAACTTTGCACACCGGTAGAACTCAAATAAAAATTCCAGACTATTCTAAAAACGTCTTGATCTGATGATGAAGACAGGAGCTGTTCCGTGGAACTCCTCAGCAAGTTGTCCGATTGAGGTCAAACTATGCATACCGGTAGAATTTAAATGAAAATACTTTACTATACTAAAAGCGCTCTGATCTGATGATGGAGTCAGGAGCTGTTCCATGGAACTTCTCAGCAAGTTGTCCGATTGAAGTAAAACTTTACACACCAATAGAACTAAAATGAAAATAAATCACAAAGTTATCTAAGTAAATTTGTTTCAGATAGAGACTTCGTTTTATTTTTCCTGTAATCTTTGTTGATGTTCCTATCAATCATAGTAATTTGAGATTGTTCGCACTCCAAAACTATACGACAAAAAACAAAATAAAAATTGTTTTGTAATGTGTAAGTTACCTAAGACTTTTTATATAATAC
This sequence comes from Philereme vetulata, assembly GCA_918857605.2. Lineage (NCBI taxonomy): Eukaryota > Metazoa > Arthropoda > Insecta > Lepidoptera > Geometridae > Philereme > Philereme vetulata. Next base: position 6,788,570 of record OU975476.1, read on the forward strand.
CAAACTGAATGTTATCCTACATACTTAGGTAAATACTTAAATGCAACTGTAGGTCAAGTAAGTTGGTTATGAATTTCGTGGCGCTGTTATACAAGTGGTTCGCCCCGAACTAAGATCTCGCGAGTCTCTCAAAAAACAAAAAAAAATATCATTCATAATTTTTGACTTGTAAAATAGTGCCACGAAATAACAACCACAGACTTACTTGACCTACAGTTTTATTCAAATAACAAGTAATGGGAGTTCATATTAATTGGTTACTTTTATAGGGGTAGAAATTGCAGTTATTCTGGATTTTAGACTTTTCCCTGTATTTGTGTCACTTATACTACACGAATACCAAATTTCAGCACTGCGGGGTTACTGGTGTACCCTGTGAATTTTGTCAAAGTTCAGTAAACTCAAAAACTACAAAGATTAAACTAAAAATAAAAACGGGCTCAAAACGTGCTAATGAAGAACTTTTTTTATAAGACGTCCTATTTGACCTAACAGATTAGCGAGTTTTTAGTTCGGGGAGAACCTATTGTACAACAGCGCCACAAAATTCATAACCAACTTACTTGACCTAAAGTTGCATTCAAATTACAAATTACAGGAGTTCATGTTAATTGATTATCTACTCGTTTTAGGTTAAATATTGCAGGTATTTTGGATATCAGACTTTTCCTTACATTAGTGTCACATAAGCTACACGAATACCAAATTTCAGTACTGTGAAGTCACTAGTGTACCCTGTGAATTTAGTCAAAATTCAGTTTTTATTACGACTAGTAAATAAAAAACTACGACGAATAAACTAATAATAAAAACGGGGTCTCAATGTATTAATAAAGATCTTTCATTTAACGTCCTATTTGACCTTATTGTCTTATTTTTGTTTGTTTTCACCCCGTTTGAACCCCAATCTCAACAACCCCCCAACATTTATAGCTCATTTAATCAAACTAGGATTTTGCCAACACTATCTGCCTATATATTATCAAATTTCACGATGATCGGATCAACGCTTCGAAAGTTACCTTTGGACAAACAAACATACATATACAACGCCAATTTGCTCAAGTTGATTTAGAAACTTCGCTTTGCTCGATCAATTAGTCACAGATTATGAATAATATTTTTTTTTGTTTTGTGGAAGAGTGACGAGATCTCAGTTCGGGGCGAACCACTAGTTATTTTATTTGTAGAAATCTTGTCAGACCATTATAATCTCGGAGTCTTCAAGTCCAGAGTGAACACGTTCTATCTAGGCAAGCTGGCTCCCTCTTACACCTTACCATCAAGTGAGTACCTAAGTGGTCAAGCGCTTAACCAATACAATTAAAATATAAATACTTTAAACTACAAATGAAGATAGGTACGAAGATACCAAATACACTATAAATTAACATTTTCATTTGATCGACATGACAAAGGATCAACATTTCTTGTACTATAGTGAGGTGTATAGGACACAAACTCACACATCCGCAAGCCACGCAGCAAGTTCAACGGCCGGCCGGCTTCGTAAATATCTAAAATTGACAGCGTCAGATTTTGGAATGCCCTCTTAAAACAAAACGTTGAGATGTAAATATCAATTTATTCATTTATTTAAATTTTGGCGAAGAAGAATTATAGTTAAAAAAATAAGTACATATTTTTATAGGACAGCATAGGGTAAATAGAAAAAAAATATAATTTAATTATAAATGATTTGATATCTTTTCCAGTATAACTCTTATTCCATTTTCAATACTTCGTAGTAGAGCGCTAATTGCATTGCGTTTGTATCACCTACAGGGAGACGGTAACTCGTCTCAAATTGGATTCCTGATGAGGTAAGGCCACATTTTATGCACAATTCACTCTCCCCTCAGATTGCGAAAGAATTTCAAAGGGAACAAACTGTGACGGTTTTAAAAGCCTTTATTTATTCACAGGGTGTTTTAGTTGGAAATAAAGCTTTTATTTACTGTGAAGTTACATAATTTTGCACTAACGAGGCGCTGACAAGAAAGGCGTGTTGGACTGAAGTTTTGCGCACATCAGTTTTTATTTACCTACAACAAAGATGCAGTTAACTTAGTTGGACACTTTGATAGTATTTAATATTTAAAAAAAACTATGATATCCCTGTGTGATAAAAGTTTGGACAGATAGGTACATATATTGTAAAAAGCAACCATTAAAAAAAACGATCACTAATTACTGCACGTTGATTCCGCTTTCCATCAGGTGGGCTTCGCTTCTAAGCGATAAGACTGCCCATGCTACTTGTTGCTGTTTGAATTTTTATTTTTGTTTGTGTCTTTCGTGGTGTACAACAAAGTGTTTTCATTCATTCGTGCCGGTTTGTCATTCAACCTTAATTACGTGAGGCGTTGTTACCCCGCCTCCTCCGATGTCCTTATCTCACGTGAGATATTTAAAAATTTATAATCATAGGGTAAAAGCGTTGATCTTATTTACAAGAACACAATGAGCTTCATTATTTTTACTTAAGTAAAAACGTTTCTTTTAGAATGCTGGCCACAAAAAAGTTTATAGAATTCGAATTTCGAATTGTTCATGAAAATAAAACTGTATACTTTTTAGAATTTTACTCATTTTTAAATATGGAGTGGACGCTTAAAGAAGACCGTGTTGCAGTTATTGCATTGCATCGTTGCGGTTACGCGCCAATTAAAATTTTTGACATACTGAAAAATTTGAATATAACCAAAAGATTCGTTTATCGCACCATCAAACGACATACAATGAAGACTCTAGTGTAAATGACAGGTCAAGAAGTGGGCGCCCTCGGTCTATTAAGACTCCAGCAGTGATAAAAACTGTGAAAGCGCAAATTCAAAGAAATCCCAAACGTAAGCAGAAACTGTTGGCCCTTCAGATTAAGCAGAACCACGGTAAAAAGGGTGTTAAATGACGACTCAGGGCTTCGGGCATATCGAAGAAAAACAGAACATCGTTTGAATGCTCGTCTAATGGACCTGAGACTGAAGAGATGCCGCTCTTTGTTGAAGCGGTACACGAGAAAAAAATATCGGGAAATTCTTTTTTCGGATGAAAAAATTTTTACCGTAGAAGAGAGCTACAACAAACAAAATGATAAGGTGTACGCACACAGTAGTGAAGAAGCGAGCAACCGTATTCCGCGTGTCAAACGAGGTCATTTTCCATCCTCGCTCATGGTATGGTTGGGAGTTTCTTATTGGGGCTTAACAGAGGTACATTTTTGTGAGAAAGGAGTAAAAACGAGTGTAGTTGTGTATCAAAATACAGTCCTAACGGACCTTGTGGAACCTATTTCTCATACCATGTTCGGCGCCAGCTCATAGAGCGAAGAGCACACAAGACTGGCTGGCGGCGCGTGAAATCGACTTCATCCGGCACGAAGACTGGCCCTCCTCCAGTCCAGATTTGAATCCGTTAGATTACAAGATATGGCAACACTTGGAGGAAAAGGCGTGCTCAAAGCCTCATCCCAATTTAGAGTCACTCAAGACATCCTTGATTAAGGCAGCCGCCGATATTGACATGTACCTCGTTCGTGCTGCGATAGACGACTGGCCGCGCAGATTGAAGGCCTGTATTCAAAATCACGGAGGTCATTTTGAATAAACTTTAGTGTCATAAGAATCTATGTTTTGTTAGGTTCATTTTGGTATATAAATAGTTACATAATGAATAAACTTGTTTCGATTAATTTATATTAAACATGAGACAGAATTTATGACCTGACTAGGTATATTTCTTGTTTCCGCAATGCGGAAATCCGCAGAAGAACTAATGTTGCCGACATAGCTCTCAAAATTAGCACGTTGAAGTGGCAGGCCACATCGCTCGTAGAACCGATAACCGTTGGGGAAGAAAGGTTCTCGAGTGGATACCACGGACTGGAAGACGCAGCGTAGGCCGGCCTCCCAACAAGGTGGACCAACGATCTAGTAAGAATCGCGGGAAGCCGTTGGACGCAAGCGGCTATCAACCGCTCGCTGTGGCGATCCAAGGGGGAGGCCTATGTTCAGCAGTTGACGTCTACCGGCTGATAATGATGGTGATAATATTTCTTGTAGCTCTTGGAAAAACAATCACTTCCTGTCGCTTCTAATTTCTCTCACACAATATTAATAGCACAACATTTAATCTGGCAGAGCAATTCACTGCGATTTCCACCGCATACCTTAAACAATCCCATTAAAACTACTTTGCGGGATTGCTTAAGCAAAGATCAACGGAAGCCACGTAATGTGGGTTAATTTATCTGCTGTAACCTAAAGCTTTAAGACACAAGCTGTAGCGTTTGAAAATCTACCTTGTGATTTTTATTTTTATTTAAGCGCTGAAGTCCGTTTCCCGCGGCAGTTTGAGGACCTTACGATTATCAGATAAAAATAAGGTTAAACATATATGTTTTCGACCCTTAGAGGATAGACACTAGCAGGCCAAGAGACTTTTTTGTTAAATTAATTACAAAAACAAACCATTAATAAACAGCGCCGATTGAAAGCTGCGGGATAGATTTTTTGAGTATACAGAGTGTTTGGTAATATACTGACGATATTCAAGTGACGGTCTTTCAAAACATAAAAAAATACTACTCGAAAAAAAAGTACTAGTTATATTAAACAAATTTAAAGAAAACCGACTAAGTTTATGTGATTAATTCGATATAAAACTTACTGCCTACTCTTGCAATCGACATCCAAAAATAAAGGCCGATTTGATATCTCTTTCGGAAAGGGCTTTGGGTTAGCAAGGGACAACAAAGGAATATCTCGAGACGTCACCACACTTACAGTATCTGTGGTTAGATGGCAAGTATTATGCAATAGCATAACATAAGTTTAATAAAGTGTTTGTTTTTACATGCCAAAATAAATTTCGCATTTCTATGGTAAACATTTCACAAATTTATTTATTATGCTCACCAAAATAACCCCGTTTATTTTTGAGCGTATATTATCAAACACCCTATATTACAAAATATACAAGACAATATGATATTTTATCACTGTCAAAGCTTTTTAAAATAAAGAGTGGTTGACATTAAAATCAACTATTCGGAGTCTCATAAAAAAAATCTCAGGCTTTAGGCTAGTCTACTTTAAGTAATAATTAGGTTAATTTAAATTGAGGTAGGTATTCGTTAATCTAATCTAAGATTACTATCAATAATTAGCAACTTAATAATCCCACCAACACATCTCACGAAATAAATGAGGCATGAATTCAAACGACTGTAACAGCTCTTCACACAAAAATTCATATAGAAAGCAACTACTAGTCTCTACTAGTTTATTCCACAGCCCACTCACTAAGTAACCCCCCACTTCCCTCCACCCTCCATTGTAGTACTGGCCAGTACTAAAACCAAAACATACTGTAAACTGCACCAATTTATGACCTGACAAATAAAGCGGAACATACACTGCCAAATGTCTTTATTGGTACGACACAACAAACGAGCGAGCGTTGTAGATAACTTTTAGGAGTAAACCTAGGCCTATGGAATTGTTCAAATTACCGCCGTAAAAATGTTTTGGACCTTTGTGAAAAGGATACTTAATATATTTTTATGAGGACGTGTTTTGTTATGGGCAGTTTATGTTTTATGATGTTGTGGAATTAATGAGACCGAGGTCAGTTGCTTAATTTTATGAGTGATTTTGGTTTGTTGCACATACTATTGTATTAATGTTTTGTAACTCGAAAATACTTTTAGCCGCATTTAATAATAATTTGATGTACCAACTAATGTAACCTATTAATGTTTCTTCATCAATGAAGTAAAGCATTGTTGATCTGTTAGCATATATCTTAGGTAGGTAGGTACAATAGGTTGGACAGACAACTTGTGTTAATATTTTATTAATTATTATTTTTGATATTTTCTTTTTTAAGTAAGGCACTTTAACTGACGTTTGTGACGTCGATGCAGGTTTCATAGCTTAAAACCAGCGCTGAGAAATAAGTTTATCTCAGCATAGTGCTGAGCCATACCCTGTTTTCGGCATAGAGCTCATAGTGACTGGGTACGTATCTTCTGTTTTATTTTTTCGTTTAAATTAACGTGTTTTTAATTGTCTGTATTTAATTGGCTGACTTTACTTATCCACTGTATGTAGTTTCTCTGTGTTTGTTACTTGTGTCGAAATAAATGTTTTTAACTATCTATCTAAGTTGAACATAGATTTCCAAAGCGACCTATCTTGCGCGGCCTGCACCCAAAGACTCACAGCAACTGTTATCAGATAGATAGATAGATACACTTTATTGCATACTAAACAAAATTAAATAGGCAAATGAATACACAAAACTAATGGTAAGTACAATTGGTGGTCTCACCGCTAAAAGCGATCTCTTCCAGACAATTCCATCTAGTGTGGGTAAAGTAACAAAGCGACATGGTTCGAAGTCCTTAAACATAAGCCTGCCAGAAATTGCGTAGCACTTGAATCATTAAGCAATTAAGGTGCGACGCCAACCAATTACAAGACTGTTTAGTTTGATTGCTGTAATATGCTGTAAGCTGCGGGATTTGTAAGACAATTTCCCGAGGGTCATATTAATAAATGTGAGTAATATGAGGGAGTCAAACGTACTAGACAAATGGAAATACAAGTGGTGGAATAGCCGGCTGAGACTCAGGAGATTGGGTTTATGATTCCCGCTGCAGGACTTACGTGTGCATGGTCTACCGATATTTGATCTAGGTTGTTTTTTAGGTTTCATGGAGATGGAACAAGCTAATAACCCATCTGATGTTAAGTTATAACCATATGTTGCACTGCCCTGCGTGCATCAACTTGAGGCATACAGATGTAAAGTCTCATGTGGCTGTAATCACCGACAACCATACTCTTCAAACTGAAACACAGCATTGCTACTTGGCGGCAGAAATAGGTATAATGGTAGTACTTCCCCGGGCGAGTCCTTTCACAAGGAACTCTACTAATCAAAATTATATTAGTATGGATATTTTTCTAATTCTAGTTTTATGTAAATAATTATTTAGCATCTTAAAATCAAGTAGACCGTAAAGCTTATAACTAAAGATTAATTAAAGTATATAAATTTCAACTTTTACTTGACTTATTTCGCTGACTTCCAAACACACCATCTGCAATTTCAAATTCAAAACTAAACTTATGGAGTTATTGTTGAAAAAGTGTTTTTACTCTATTGACGAATTTTATAAGGTTAAGCCTCTTATTATAGTGTGACCATTAGTGCTGTGCACTCCCTGAGGTATGCGCGGCGAGGTGGGAGGCAAAGAAAAAACTGCATGAGTTCACATGAGATCAATACATGTCGGACATATCTTACGATATCAGTTTGCATTTCTAAGGCAAGACTTGTGGCAGGACGATGGTCGGAGGCTATCTATCTGTAATATATTATACTTACTTAGTTGATTAAAATGTAACTTAAATATACTCATATTTTATTAAAAATATGCAGGTGATAAATAAGAACTAAACTTATAATTCAAAGGACTTGTTTTATTGAACATTTTTTATATTTACAAACAATTATATATTCTAACGAAAGTTATTCTGACATAGATTCTGTTTCAACTTCATCTTCCATTTCATATCACGAGATAACGCACGACCCATCTTTGAATATTTATCTCATGTGCGTCTGACATAGACAGTCCGATACAAATAACACTACCTGCCGCCATGAGCGTTGACGGCGAACTGACAGAGCGCAGCAGCCGATTCTCCCCCCGTCTCGCCGCGCGCATGCCTCAGGGAGTGCACAGCACTAATGGTCACACTATATCTAACGTACGACTTTTATAATATAACCTCTTTTTTGTATTTTTTATCTTTTAATTTGTCCTTATGTATTATTAATTATTATATGATGTGACATTATTATTAATTAGCTTGTAAATAATAACGTTATATTGTAACCTTAATAATACTGTACCAAATGTTCCCACATAATATGTATTTTTTGCAATTAAATGAAACTGAAACTCTAACACGTTTAGGCTGGTTTTGCTAGAGCTGCCTTTTTAAATTGTTTTATTTTTTAACCCATAATTCAGATTATCTTTTTGCCTAAATCGATTACCAGAACATCTAAATATTGATATGACATGTTGTTTTATTAAATAAAATGTGGTTAAATTACAAGATGTCAATTCCTAGGTACAGCCACTAAACAAAATATGTTGACGGAATCAAGGAATCTCTGTATTTCAACCTACCTATCCTACCCAACACTACCTATCTATATATCAAATTTCACGATGATCGGATAATCGCTTCAAAAGTTATCCTCGGACAAACATACATACATACAACGCTGATTTACCCAAGTTGACTTCGCTCGATCAATAAGTATTCTATCAGTTATCTGGTTTCCCATAGTATCTCTGCTTAGTTTGGGACTAGATAGCGCTGTGTGAAATGTCCAGCAATATGTTATTAATGTTATTATTATTAGTGCAGAACAACCTCTTTTCTGTGTCATGCCTTACCTTCTTGTTTTAGCATGACCAAGATGACTGGTTGATAATGCTATTAGCATGACCAAGATGACTGGTTGATAATGCTATTAGCATTAAGTCCTCCCTGCACTATTCTATTTTGTGTGAAAGTATTAAATAAAAATATATATATTTATAATGCTAGGATGACAAGGCTGTACCTGTGAAACATGCGTCAAGTTAGAAGCAGCGTAGTAAGAGACCCTTGACTCTGGCTTCGCGTACACGTGCTCTCCTATGTGAGTGGTCGCGTACGGCGAAGGCGATCTCCTGCTGCCTGTTGGAAAAATAATATATTTTTAGATAAATAATATGTTTTCAACGTTGTTCATTGTGGTAGCTTTTATTCAAAACTTCTTAGGTAGATTTCTTCATATATATTAACAAGTTATCGGTCAACTCAGTCTCTATAGCTCGCTCAACGTATTACAACTAATGTTTACTAATTAAAGTAATTATATAACTAACGAACGATCTACCTGAATGCGTTAATTGAATACCTTCCTACATAACTTGGACGAATTACATTAACTTTTCTATTCTCATGTAAGTGTTAACTGTTATCTTTTTGAAAATAAATGATTATTAAACCTAGAGCCAGATTTTGAAATGTAAAATCAAAATGTTTCGGACGAGCACTCTAGCAAAAAAAAAATACTTGATAAAGATCAAGTCATAAATATCAAGTCATAAATATCACTTGATTGAGTGGTCATATTTGATTAATCCCTTGTCATTATTACTAATTTCATGACATCGTTTATAACAATAGTTTGAAAGCTATGAAGAAATAAAGAAACAGTCATAAGCAAAAAGATTTTTATAATATATAGTGGGGGTGTAAGGGGTGCCAAACAACATCTTTCTGCACCCAAGCCAACCTTACCTGCCCATGGTGCACCCTGCCGATGAACGAACAAGGCTCTGGCGAAAACACCCACCAACCCACAATTGGACCAGCGTGGTGGGTCATAGTCTAAACCCCTCAACCATAAATAGACACAACCAACCAAGGCCCCAAGTACCCGGTGACTCCAGCGGCTGTGCTGGCGTTGACGGGCGCCATACCAACCCTGGGGTCAGGGGAGCTAAGAATCTCCGGGCGAGATCCTACCGTCAAACGACCCCTGCTCACGTTATAAAGGACACCGATACACTTTAAATCCTTACTTACAACGTACGAACGCTCAGAAAAGACGAGCGCTTGATAGAACTAGAAAACGCCCTACAAAACATCACTTGGGATATTGTTGGCCTAGGATAAGTCAGAAGACTAGGCGAACATACAAAGGAACGTGATGATAACATATTCTTTCACTTCGGTGAAGCTAGTGGACATCACGGTGTGAGATTCCTGGTGGCAAAGAAGTGGAAGGGTAATGTTATCGAATTTAAGGGCTATTCCGAACGAATTGCTGTACTAAAATTTCGAGTGACACCCAAAACTACATTGACAATCGTTCAAGTTTATGCACCAACTTCTGTATGCACGATTGAAGATCTTGAATCTTTCTATGATTTGATTAACATAGCCTGTGAAGAAAACCGAGGTACATGGAATATTGTCCTCGGTGACTTGAATGCAAAACTAGGTGTAAAACAAGCAACAGATAGCGACGCCATACTCGGCCAATTTGGCTTAGGAGACCGCAATGAGCAAGGTACAAGACTTATCCAGTTTGCTTTAGGACAGAATATGAACGTTGCCAATAGTTTCTATGAGAAAAAACCACAAAGAAGGTGGACATGGGTATCTCCTGGTGGAAACACCCGTAACGAAATATATTTTGTGCTTACTTCGGATTTACATGTAGTAAAAGGTATCAACGTAATCAATAAAATAAAATATAGTTCTGATCATCGGCTTAAACGTGCAAAAATTAAGTTTAATTTCAAAATCCACCAAAACAAATTATTTAGAAATAAAATTAGACAACATTCAAAACAAATCCTTATTCAAAATTCAGAAAATTTCAACCTTGCACTCTCAAACCAATTTTCTATATTAGGAATAAATGAAATAAAAAACGTTGATGATCAATACAAAACGATAATAAAGGGAATAGAGTCAGGTAGCAAGACTATCAGAAACAAGGATAAAAATAAAGCGAAACTCTCAAAATAAACTAGGAAACGTATTTCTCAACGAGAAAAAATGGAAATAGCCACTGAAGATTATTATAAATTTGACAGAAAAGTAAAACGCAGTATTAGAAGAGATATTAGATTATTAAATTTACACTTAATTCAAACATAAATCGAAAAACATACCTCATTAAGAACCTCTAAACAAGAAATTTTCAGAAGTAAGCAATGGATTAACTGTCTTCAGGATTCAAACAAAATCAAACACAACAGCCGCGATAAAGTTATGGTAGTGTGCACAGATTTTAACAAAAAACTGTACTGTGACAACACCAAGACAATCGAAAATGTAGACTATAGTAAACCCGATAGCATACAATTTATAACAGGTAAAGAGGTTGTGCCGTGTGGTCCCGGCGTAATAATAGGGCCACCCCTTCTCATCCCGCGGGAGCCGTGTGAGCCGGCAAAGGGAGTTGTTCCAGGGAATGGGCAGCAGCATTCTTCTGTGTACTAAACACCAACCACTGCGATCACCAAGCCGCCTGCCAAGCGTGGTGATTATGGCAAAACCCCCCCTATGACAGACACAACACACAAACGGCCCCCAGTCCGCGGCGGCTCCGTCATCCCTAGAAGTGGTAGCAACCAGGGCAGTGGCGGAGCAGGGGGTGCTAAGAGTCCCCGGCAGCGATCCAGCTACCACCACCGACGACTGGACCTGGCAACGTACAACACACGAACGCTCAGGGCTGACGAGAAGATTGTCGAGCTGGAAGAAAAACTGAGCAAGCTACGTTGGGACATCCTAGGATTGTCGGAAGTCCAAAGACAGGGTCAGGACACGATGATCCTTAACTCCGGTAACTTGCTATTCTACCGGGAGGGAGATCAACTATCCCAGGGTGGTGTCGGGTTTCTCGTCCGCAAGTCCCTCGTTAACAACGTGACAAAAGTCGACAGTATGTCGAACAGGGTAGCATACCTTATACTCAGAATTACCGAAAGGTATTCGTGGAAGGTCATACAGGTATATGCGCCGACCTCGACACACCCAGATGATGAAGTGGAAGCCATGTTTGAGAAGATCTCCGAGGCCATACATACTTCCAAGACTCATTTCACGGTTGTAATGGGGGACTTCAACGCAAAGCTAGGCACAAGGAAAGACGATGAGCTGAGAGTGGGGCCATTTGGATTCGGGCGGCGGAACCGAAAGGGCCAGAGACTGGCCGACTTCATGGAGAAGGAGGGCCTCTTCATGATGAACTCCTTCTATGAGAAGCGGCCAGCCAGAAAGTGGACGTGGATAAGCCCCGACGGTTTCACTAGAAATGAGATAGACTTCATTATGACGACCAAGAAGCAAATATTTAATGATGTCTCTGTTATCAGCAGGGTGAAAACAGGGAGCGATCACCGCATTGTTAGAGGCACATTGAATATCGATGTTAAGCTTGAAAGGGCACGTCTGATGAAGTTTGCGCTCCGTCCAAATCCTGCCCAAATCCAAAACCCCGAGAGCTTTCAGCTAGAACTGCACAATCACTTCCAGTGCCTAGCCAGCTGCAATGATATTGACGAGATAAACAACGGGTTGGTGGAAACTGTCCAAGCGGTGGGATCTAAGTTCTTTAAGGCCCCCCGCCGAACTAAGCACCAGAAACTCTCAGATGAAACCATTAAGCTAATGGAGGACCGGGATGAAATGAGATTGCAGTCTTCAGCTGATATGTCGGCATACGGCGTGCTAAATAGACGAATCTCGAAATCTATGCGACACAATCTGTACACCTCAACACAAAACCCCGTTGGTCAGTTGGCTCAGGACACCAGAGCCAAACTAACCCGACACTATACCGAAGACATCCCGGACATCAGCCTGTACGAGATCAGGATCGCTCTGAAACAGCTTAAAAACAACAAGGCACCAGGTGAGGATAGAGTTACGACAGAACTTCTGAGAGCGGGTGGAAAACCGGTATTTCAAGTCCTCCAGAAGTTATTTAACTCCGTCGTCCTTGAAGGAACAACGCCAAAAGCGTGGGATAAGAGCGTGGTGGTGCTTTTCTTTAAAAAAGGTGATAAAACCTTATTAAAGAACTACAGGCCCATCTCGCTCTTGAGCCACGTTTACAAGCTGTTTTCGAGAGTGATTACGAACTGTCTCGCACGCAGGTTCGATGACTTCCAGCCACCCGAACAAGCCGGTTTCCGAAAAGGCTTTAGTACCATAGACCACATCCACACGCTACGCCAGATTATACAGAAGACCGAGGAGTATAATCGGCCGTTATGTCTAGCGTTTGTGGACTATGAAAAAGCCTTCGATTCAATCGAGACCTGGGCGGTACTGCAGTCTCTTCAGCGATGCCAAATCGACTATAGGTATATCGAAGTGTTGAAGTGTTTGTATAGTAACGCCACAATGTCAGTCCGTCTACAGGACCAGGGTACGGAACCAATAAAATTGCAGAGAGGCGTGAGACAGGGAGACGTAATTTCTCCGAAACTGTTCACGAACGCATTGGAGGACGTTTTCAAACTCTTGGTCTGGGACAGACTTGGCATCAATATCAATGGCGAACACATCACTCACCTTCGTTTTGCCGATGATATAGTCATTATGGCCGAATCGCTCGAGGAACTCTGTACCATGCTCAACGACCTCAGTAGGGTCTCCCAACAGGTGGGTCTTAAAATAAACATGGATAAGACGAAAATCATGTCAAATATCCATGTTGCGCCCGTACCGGTAGTTGTTGGGGGCGATACTCTCGAAGTTGTCGACGAATATGTATACCTAGGACAAACTGTCCAATTAGGTAAGTCCAACTTCGACAAAGAGGTCGCACGAAGAATCCAACTCGGCTGGGCAGCGTTCGGGAAACTTCGCGATATCTTCTCGTCCAAAATTCCCCAGAGCCTGAAGACTAAAGTCTTCAACCAGTGTGTGTTGCCAGTGATGACCTATGGCACTGAAACGTGGTCCTTTACTCATGGCCTCATGACCAAGCTCAAGGTCGCTCAACGAGCTATGGAGAGGGCTATGCTCGGGGTTTCTTTGCGTGACAAAATCCGCAATGAGGAAATCCGCAGAAGAACTAAAGTTGCCGACATAGCTCTCAAAATTAGCAAGTTGAAGTGGCAATGGGCAGGCCACATCGCTCGTAGAACCGATAACCGTTGGGGAAGAAAGGTTCTCAAGTGGAGACCACGGACTGGAAGACGCAGCGTAGGCCGGCCCCCCACAAGGTGGACCGACGATCTAGTAAGAATCGCGGGGAGCCGTTGGGCGCAAACGGCTACCAACCGCTCGTTGTGGCGATCTAAGGGGGAGGCCCATGTTCAGCAGTGGACGTCTTCAGGCTGATGATGATTGATAATGATGATGAAAGAGGTTCATAATGTTTTAAAACGATGAAATATGAACTAAATCCTGGAGAGGATGGAGTAACAACCGAGGCATTGAAAATCGGCGCGCCCACTTCCGCATATCATATAAGCTTTTTATTATCTTGCAATGTATGTATGTTTGTCCGGGTGGAATCTGGCAACTGAATTTTAAACCCGTTCCCCTCAACCAATGAAGCTGAAATTTGAAATACATATGTATCTTTGGTGATAATGCAATAATATGTTACCATGGAGGTGGTCTCATGATGGAGATGGATACTAGACAACAGAACTTCTGAATGGATTATAATAGGCGACTAGTGTTTGGGCTTATTTGAATCTGCTTGCGGTTCCGATTATGAATTTTATAAAAGCTTGTTTTAAAAAAGAAATTTTTCAACAAGAAACGTATTTTATACATTACTAGCTGTGGCCCGCGACTTCGTACGCAATATACTACTAAATGTGTAGGTAACCTAGAAATAAAGCTAAACTCGCTGTTGCAACTTGACTTGACACCCCATTTGTGTCCCATGGAAACTAATTTATGGGATAAATGGTAGCTTATGTGGTAATCCAAGTTATAATCTACGTACGAGTATATATCAAATTTCATTGAAATCGTTTAGCCGTTATGGCGTGATTGAGTGACAAACAAACATCCAAACTATGGCATTAATAATATTAGTGTGATACGGTTGTGTTTGACCACGATCTTGCCTGATGGTAAGCGACGCACGATCTAGGATGGATCACGCTTGCCTAGAATAAACCTGTAACATCTCGTTTTTAGTGAAAATTGCATAAAATATTGGTTTTGCTATCCGTTTTGTAATAAAAATAACAATTAAAATCAAGAACATTAATGTATTATCCCAGTGAATGACTTTATTTTTTATAACTTACGTGATGACGACCTCCGTGGCGTAGCGGGCGAGTAGCCGGCTGAGAAACGAGAGGTCACAGCGTTGATACACAAATGTTTGTATGTTTTTACAAACCTTATCAATTCTTATACGATTCTAGCTGGGTGTTCTATCTCCAAATCATGACTAAGCATAACATATAATTCTGAATAGTTTAATTAATCTATCGCAACTTCGTAGAAGTTGAGAAGTGTTCCATTCTATTTGTTAGTATTCTATAGTGATTATGGGCTAGCAACCTGGCACTTACAGCTATAGTTGATTACAAAACTTCTCACCAAAAGGGAACTTATGAAGACTAGCTATAGTAGCGTAGGATCCTGTTGAACTGGGCGGTCTTCCGAGTGTATCCAGTCGTAGCAGTACATTCTGGTGACTTCCGTATGCTGCCGTAGTATATGAGGTACTAAAACAAACGTTTTAAAACAATGGGTTTGCGATTTGCAATCCAAATTAGTAATAAATAAATAAATATTGCTGGACATGTCACACAGCGCTATCCAGCCCCAAATTAAGCAGAGCTTGTACTATGCGAACCAGATAACTGATAGAATACTTATATACTTTTTTTTTATAAATACATACTTATAATATATAGAAAAACATCCAGACCCGGAACAAATATCTGTAGATCACGCAAACATTTGTTCCGCGGCGGGAATCGAACGCGCTACCACCTGCGTCTCAGTCGGCTATTCGCCCACTGCGCCACGGAGGTAGTACTAGTGGATTTATAACACGTCATCTATGGAATGTTGTAAAATAAATTCTTGCAGTTTTATACATTGGTACTAAAGGTTTTAGGTAAAAGTCAGATTTGGGTCCGATGAAAATTAATGTTAACTTCTTGTATTCTAAACTGGCGATGCTTTAGCCTCGTATTAAATGCGTTGGCGTTGTATTTAAGGTACCTTCTAGGATAAAGTTTTACGTGCCCTTTGTTTTTTTAATCTTATTTGTTTATTCAGAAACAATCAGATAATTGTATTTGAAATGACATCTTACAAATTACAATATTTAAAATTGACACATCATCATCATCATATCAGCCGTAGGACGTCCACTGCTGGACAAAGGCCTCCCTCATTGATCTCCAGGAACTGCGGTTGGAAGCGGCCTGCATCCAACGCCGACCTGCGGTTCTTACCAAGTCGTCTGCCCATCTTGTGGGTGGACGTCCTACGCTGCGCTTGCCGGTCCGTGGCCTCCACTCGAGAACCTTTCGGCCCCATCGGCCATCTGTTCTGCGCGCTATATGGCCTGCCCATTGCCACTTCAACGTGCTTATCCGTCCGGCTATGTCGGTGACTTGAGTTCTCCTACGTATCTCCTCATTTCTGATTCGATCCCGTAGAGAAACCCCGAGCATAGCCCTCTCCATAGCTCGTTGAGCGACTCTGAGCTTATTCATAAGGCCAATAGTGAAGGACCACGTCTCGGTTCCATATGTCATCACTGGTAACACACACTGATTGAAGACTTTCGTCTTAAGGCACTGAGGTATGTTGGACGAAAAGACGTTGCGAAGTTTCCCAAACGCTGCCCATCCGAGTTGGATTCGACGATTGACCTCTTTCTCGAAGTTGGACCTACCTAATTGGACTGTTTGTCCTAGGTATACATACGCGTCGAAAACTTCAAGAGCCGAGTTCTCAACCATAACTGGGACAGGAAAATTAACACATACAAGTCAAAAATAATAAAACGAAACAAATCTATACATAAACATACAAAAGTCAATAAATCAAATTATATATAGTCATTAAAGAATATAAAATGATTTAACTAATTAAAAATGACACTGTACAGATATTAGAGGTAGGTTTAATACCGGTAGCTTGAATATTTATCTTGTAATCAAAACATTTCCAATAAACAATCTTTAAACATCTAATCGACGGTGATGCTGCTAAGTCAGTTTAACACGTACCTATTTACATGTTAATGAATGTTATTTGTTTAACTATTTTAAAAAGGCTGTTTCATTGTAATTTTGAGTTTATTTGAAAATTGAATTTTTTTATTATTACGCATTTGTAAAAGACCTATTTTACAACAATACTAGCCATTAGCTCTACCCGTGTTTTTTTATTTAATGTCGTATACAGAGTGTTTGGTAATATACTGACGATATTCAAGTGACGGTTTCTCTCTTAAAATAAAAAAATAGTTCTCGAAAAAAAAACTACTAGTCATATTATCAAATTTTAAAGAAAATCGACTAAGTTTAGATGATTAATTCAATATAAAACTTACTGTTTACTCTTGCAATCGACATCCAAAAGTAAAGGCTGATTTGATATCTCTTTCAGAATGCGGGTTTTGGATACAACAAGAGATATCTCGAGACGTCACCAAAACAGTATTTGTGGTTTATTTATTTATATATTTTTTTTTTATTTTTTGTTGGCAAGCATTATGCAATAGCACAACATAAGTTTAATAAAGTGTTTGTTTTACATGCCAAAACAAATATTACATTTCACAAATTTATTTATTATGCTTATTAAAATAACCCCTTTCATTTTTGTGCGTATAATATTATCAAACACCCTAAATAACAAACCACGTTGTATGACTTGGAATTTTGACGTTCGCTTTATCTTTAGCCTAAAATAGCCCACTATCGAGAAGTTCGATATCGTATAACTGGAACAATATTTTTCCTTGTCCATCGTTAAAACCTTTTCACCACATCATCCATCAAAAGCGACAGAATGGGGGTTCACTACCCTCATATTATTATGTTTACGCGTTTTGGTTTACACCACAAGAATTTAGCGTAATTTGTTAAAAAAACTGATAAATGTATAAAGTAGCGTTCAAGGTATAATCAATGTTGATTTTCCACACGCTTTTATTATTATTATAAATACGGGATTTATCACGTACCGCCTTATCGGTGTTTCGACCGACAATCTGCGGTTCAATTCGTGAACCTCGCACTCATTTTTAGCGCTTTTATTATATATATATATATATTTATTTTATTTTATTAAAACGCTTTTATTAGCTTGGTATTATGTTTATATGTATGTATGTAACGGAATATTTGAACTTGATTTACAACCACTTCAAAACGTCTAATTAAATTGAAATTTTGCACACATATCAAGGACCAACCGATACAATGCATAATTCAACAAAAAATAATAAAAAACGCTTTTGTAGTTAACTGAACTAAAATGTAGAAAAAAAATTCAATATTTTCAATTTAGAAAAGTTTGATTCATAAAAAAATATATTATTGTAAAAACAGTGTGGGGTGGTTTTAAAGATATTTTCAAAATGACTATACTTTTACCAATATCTGTCAATAAAATATTTATTATTAGCCGAATCCCGCAGCGCTACGGAATAGAAGCGATCGCTTCTTTAAAAACAGACGCGCTCCACGGGCGACCTCACATTACTCGGTTAAGCTGCAACGGCCTCAGAGGGCAACAGCGAGATTAGTTCATTCGAAAAAAAGTAAAAAAAAGGGAGACCACACATTTGCTCGCTGGCGCTCGATGGAAAAAAACCTTAATACTTCTTACGTATTTGTGTAAATCGGGTTACGGGAGCCATTTGCTATTTTTCTGTTAATTCGTGTTCTAAGTGTTCAAAGCGATTTTTTTATATATTTGTGTTGAAGTTGGTTTGTTCCATTTAATAAAGTTAAAGTTTTTAGTTATCTTTTTTATCTTGAATCTACTCCTGATCTTTTCATTATAATAATTGATATCAAACACCCCCCCCCCCCCCCCACGCTTTTTTACAATAAAATATTTTTTTATGAATTAAACTATTCTTAATTTAAATTTAGTTCGGTTATCTCCAAAAGCGTGTTTTTAGGGTACTATTTATTTTATCAGAACTTTTCATCAGGAAATACTATAGATTGTCATGTTCTGTAGTGATAAGTATTAACATTTCTATATTACTATTTGTTTTCTGTTATCATTTCACAATAAGGCCATAACTAAAAATCTTGAATTCTTTTTATACTATTGTTTGTTTTATTGCTCGCTTGGGGCTTTTTACTTGTACCACCTGCATTTCGTATAAAGGTCAAAATAAACTACAATTTTGTTTGAAATTGGTATCTTATTGAAAACATATTTCATAAAGGTCTTTGCGCACCTAAAGCCGTTAGTATCGAAGGTGTTAATTGAATCATTATTTTAAAATTATATATTTTTTTCTGCTTTCTGCTCTATAGCGGAATGTAAAACTGATGGATTTTTAAGGTTGATAAATCTCGATAGCATTAAGTTTGTAAGGATTCTTTCAGAACTCTTTCCTAAAGTTTTCATTAGAAACCAATATAATTCGGTTTTGTTCTCATCGAATCTGGGAATGATTGGATTTGGTTTGAAAAACAAGTCCTTTGAAACTCTATAATTTGTTTTCAAAAGACGGATTAAAACATTTTTTTTCCTTATGAAAACGTTTTATAAATGGTCTCAGGCAATTTCTCATAAATATATAAGACTTTATAAAGTTACTGGCTTCTGTCTACGGATTTACTTGCAATTTACCCATGTTATAAGTTTATCAATTCTAGGATTACTATATAAGTCCTATATATTGTAGATTATATTGGTGATATCTGAGTCTTCGTATGTTTCTTAATACAAAAATTATTATTCGAAAGAAAATTAAAAAAGGGTATATAGTTATCGGATTTATTATATTATCCACTTCCTTTTTAAGCGACTTCAAAAAAGGAGGAGGTTCTCAATTAGACTGTATGAACTGTATGACTGCAGTAAGCTGGTGAATGCGTTACAAAAAATGAAACTGAAGTTGAGAAGGAGATATAAGTTAGTGAAGGTAGAAAGAGAAAGAGTTAAGATTCGTACACCTACTACTGTAGGGGCAAGAGAGAGTGGTGCGAGCACACATTTTCTTTCGCTCTTTCTCTCATAGCCAGTTGATTTGTCACATATCTCCTATCCCAAATTAGCCTTAATTATACAAACTGCAAACATATATAGATACATATATATAGATGGAGCTAAAGAAGTTTTACTTCAGTCGTGTGATCTAACTACTGAGGCACACAGTTCTGACAATGGCATCCATGACAAAACCATATAAGTCTTAAATTTGCATTAAATATGTACGCGGCAAATGGACAAATAATTCAAAATCACGCCAATTGATTTCGACGGTTCTTTTTTAACTGACTTCAAAAAAGGAGGAGGTTCTCAATTCGACTGTATTTTTTATGATTTTTACCTCATAACTCCGTCATTTATCAACCGATTTGAAAAATACTTTTATTATTTGGAATGATATACTTTCAGATTGGTCCCATAGAAATTTCAATGAAATCAGTTCAGTAGTTGGTTTTTTTCTGTTAACTGAAGTCGGTTATATTTTTGTTAAAAAGTTACTTGGTATTTAAAATTACAAGACAGTTTAACCAAGCTGCAAACTTAACCCTTCTCTCTCGTCTTTCATCCCACTGTAAAAATATGTAGGGGTTTTCCACACGTTCTCCTCACGCCACTTTGTTACATCTCTAAGAAAATGTTTAATACAACGTTGTTGTTGTGTTTTACGTGTTGTTTAACCTTTAAGTACGGATGTGACGTCTACTAGACCACCATAGTTTTACTATAAAAAAACAATTAATCTCTTTGTATTAGTTAAAAACAATTGCTTCTAAGCATTGTTAACCTATTAATTATTGTATAAATAAAACAAAATACAAAGGTTTACAAATTTATTACTAATTATAAGCATAAAAATCACAGACGTCGATTCTTTGGGGAAAAAATGGACTATTACCTTAATATTTATTAAATACTAATTATACTTTTTTTAACCTCAAAACTAATTATTCCTAAAGATTAATAGCTAAAAAACTATGATAATAAAGAAAACATAGATAATCAGACGTTTTCTCAAAACCCACCCTGGCATCAAGTTATAGGATCTATCAAATCTACAAACAGTCTTTGCATACAGGCTTGCTGCATTGAAGGCACACATATTTCGTGCAATTTTTGTATTTGTAAGCAGTTTTGCGCTTCATCTTTGAGGGACAGATATGACACAGTTTTCTGGATTGATCTGCCTCCATTTCATTTTCTTCCCTTACATTTTCCAAAATTTCTTCGTGTTCTCTATTTTGAGGCCGTGTTTCATATCTTTTTCATCTTATGGCAACACTGGTATTGCCCGTTTCATGCCCGAAGAGCCTGGCTGAGTCATTGTAACATTTGACTGAAAATAAAAGAGAAATACCATATAATCTGAAATAAGTCTAACCCAAAAAAAGTTACATAAGTGCCGCCGAGTGGTCTCACAGACCACTCGCGATCTTATAACAATCATAACTTACCGAAATCGCACGCGCCAACACTGCCACTCTCCACAAACGCTGCCGGGCGACTGAGTGAGGCGAGGGGTAGGTAGACGCGCGAGGTGATAGGACTACGCTGACATAGGTAACGGGAATTATTGAACGCGTGAAGTGTCTGTCAGACACTTACGTTGTTGGTAACTTAAGTACGTTGGTACTTAAAGGTTAACATGTTTTTATCATAAATATTTAATAGTTTTCAACTAATCCTTTTATTTTATTTATATATTAATTGTTATTAATGAATAGGTATTTGTATTGATTTAATATATGAATCAGTTACACCATGTTAGCTGTGCATTATAGGAAAGTACTACTATTAGTTTGTATCATAGTTGTTTGTTCTCGTTCTTTGTTTTGTGCCAATGTAGCACTTAGATTTACACAGTTCTATTTAATAGTTGGTTTATGATAGGTAATCATTTATTGTCATTATACACCAGCGTCGAAGCCGGGGCAGGCCGAGGAAGCGTTGGCGTGACGACCTCGATGCATTCCAAGATGGCGGGTGGGACGTGGCGAGTGATCGTGAGATGTGGAGGAACAGGGGGGAGACCTTTGCCCAGCAGTTGGAAAATAAAGGTTAAAAAAACCCAAATTACAATTACTTAACCTAGAAGACTTAGAGACTTACGCCGTGATATAATGGGCGGCCTTATCGCTTAAAGCTTAAGTTTTATGGTGTGTAATAAAGAATGATCTATGATGCAGATGAGCTACATAGAGTAGAATAGAAAACGCTTTATTAACAAATAATATAGAATAATTTAAAACATATAACCGAACATGATATAGCACATCTTATCGCTAAAAACGATCTTTTCCAGACAACCTTAATGAGTTCTCTTCCTATATATGTCTGATGCGGTAGCTTAGCTTAAGGTATGTTTGCGATCAGGTTAATTATTATCACTTACTGTATAGAATCATGATGCCTTGCTTTACTTCCGCGTCTGTACAGTGTGCCAGCAGCGGCTGCCGCAGCCAAGAGAGCCAAGGCTGCAGCTGCGCAACCTCCAGCCGCGAACAGCACCCCGTTGGAACTCCTTGATGCGTCGCCGGCCAGGCGTGCGGTTTCATTGTGCGTTACAATAGTGGATTGACCTGTGGGAGATAAGTAATCAATAAAAAAACCAGACAAGTGCGAGTCTGACTCACGCATCGAGGGTTCCGTTAAAATATTTTTTATGTGATATAACTACAAATGAATTATTTCCTTTACTCGCTGATTCTAGGTCAACGCGAAGTACCGTATAGGTTTTGATAAATTTTGCGAGTGTCAATAATGTTTGGCGTAAATGGCTGTATTTTACGATTGTGTTAATTTATTTAGAATCTTGTTTTTTACAGAGACCGTAGACATAAGTTTTAGATATTTATTTCAACTTGATACCTCTACTGTTCCCGAGAAAAAGAGAATAAGGTTTCCTATTTTTCCTCTTGAGTTACAAAACCCTGAAATTATAATATTTTTTTAGAAACTGTAGAGAGACGAGGTGTCTTTGATTTAAGTTGAAAATGACGTTCACCGATGCTACATAAACGGAATTTGGATATCAAGGATATGCTTCATTGCGTCAAATAATCAAATCATGGTTGTACCTTTAATATAATTATGTATTAACAAAAAAAAGTATATAAGTTTTCTATCAGTTATCTGATTATAAGCTCGGCTTAGTCCAAACTAAGCAGAGCTTGTACTAGCCCCATGTCTATTAAAAAAGCAAGATAGCGCTGTTTGAAACGTCCAGCATTATTGTTGTATAGTTTGTTTAAGCTTGTGACCAAATCAGGTGTCAGAGTGTTTAGACCATCTGATCTGAACGCCTCCTAACCTAACAAATTATAAACTTCAGTGATGAGATGACACATTATTTTACTGACAAGGTTCAGAAAGCTGGCTATTTTAACAAAGTATTGCGCAGCTGGAACAGGCTTAGCTGCCTATTGTTACCATAAAACTTCCCTTGAGAGCCGTTTTTTGTAAAAAAACAATTATTTCATTCAACTCCAAAACTTTCAGGTACCTCTTAATATATCCACAAACAGACCCAATTAGAATCCCCAAAAATGCCCCAGCACGTAAAATTAGGGTGGTATTTAATAAAAACTTCGTAAGTGCCTACCTTATTACATCGCCATTACCTACACCATCTTTCTTCCCTCCCCCGAAACGCAGAAGTTTTTTTCTATTACCCCTAATATTTCATTTAGTGGGGTATCATCTAATATCATTACCGGGGAAGAAGGATTTTTATGTTTTGCAAAATGCTTTGTAGCTCTTTGCTTGAATTAACTGCTCTTGCTTCAGTTTGAGAAAGGCTAAAGAAAAATATTGTGCACTTCTTTCAAATGACCAATGGGATAAAACTTAATTTATTTTCAGTTTATATAATATGCCATTCTAACGTAATTGCGAACGGTGCAGAGGGAATTAAAAGTTAAATAAGTAAATAGGTGGGAGTGTAGCCAAGCAATATATAAAACCATCGATCATTTATAATATCATCTTATTTTTCTACGATTTACTGGACGATTTTAGCTTCAGAAAATGGCTTAAAGTATTGAGTCAAAGTTGAGGCGACTTCTTAGTGAATGAGTCTCGTTTTTAAACGTTCGCCAATCTTCTTTTATAAAGTACGTGATTTAGAATTTGCATTTTCAAATGTATCTCTCATCATAACAAGACCAAACAATTTGAACATCAAACACGCCCCCATCTCAATCAATTGCGAAAATCTATGAAAAAACAACAAACAACCAACACAAAAGATCGCGTAAAGAACATGTATATTTCCAAGTCAAATAGCGCGCAGCGGAACAATCGATACTCTTGTAAACACATTAAAAGAGGGCTAGTATCGCCCTGGGCACCCTCTTAATACGTCTTCGTCACAGTTTCGTAGAATAGCTGAGTAATTTTTTTGAATGACGTCATCTACATCGTTTTGAAGCGATTAGCGCACTCTCTAGGCATCAAAACAATACAATAATGTATTTGCGTGATACATAACGGGATAATACTTTTTTTTATTAATAGCCATTGATAAGGAAGTCAGAAATTGTATTATGATGTATGACACACTAATATATATTTTTTTAATTAGAAAAATACAAAGCCAATGACAGACTAAATAATTAAAAATTTACCTTCGATTTTAATTTACCTAAAACTAACGTATCTAGACACAGTTTTTGTTCTGTGTGTCTAGACTAAAAACACAAACAAACCAAGTGTTTTATCAGTTATCTAAAACTAAGTAAATCCTGTACTTATAAGAATATAAGTACAGGATTTACTTAGTTTTAGGTAAATTAAAATCGAAGGTAAATTTTTTAATTATTTAGTCTGTCATTGGCTTTGTATTTTTCTAATTAAAAAAATATATATTAGTGTGTCATACATCATAATACAATTTCTGACTTCCTTATCAATGGATATTAATAAAAAAAGTATTATCCCGTTATGTATCACGCAAATACATTATTGTATTGTTGCAAGATGGCGCTGTGTGAAATGTCCAGCATAATTATTATACGACAAAGTGCAAAATGCATACCCATTAAAGATGCAAAAACGTAATGCATCATGCTTGAATATTATAAACTGATAAAACTGGAAATCCAATTGCACGGACTAACCCAGCCACCTCTCCAGTGCTACATCCTCAATCCCTCAGAATATCCTGTTGCGTCTGCGGAACCGTCTACATGCTAATAAAGAAGGGGAGTGATTCGAGAATAAAGACGTAATTTCAAATCGTTGTGTACAGTATCGTAAAGTGATTTTATTGAAGTCTCTATACGTTCTTTGAGTAAGAATTCTATTGAGGCTTTTGTAAGAAAAGTTCTGAGAAAGCGTAGGTTGTGTATGTGGCGGTATTTTAGTAGGGAATTGAAAGTTTCACAAATACCCATACATTTATATAGAATTACATTTCTGTTATTCTGAATGTCGATCTACACATTACCTTCTTCAGCAGTCGAACTCTATTGGAAATGTAGGTGACAGATATATTATCGCTTCAGAATTATTACATTTATTACATATTGTTTTAGTTGATTCATACAAAAACTGAACATAGAATGATTGTTTTTAATGGCAAACTGGAACGAAACGTGAAATACAGTTTTTTATGTTATTTGTGGGGAAACAGGCTTACGTCCCACCTGATGGCAAGCGGCCACCGTCGCCTATTAACACCGGCAACACCCTGGGTATTGTCGATGCGTTCCCTACACTGTAGAAACCTCTTTACATTTCTCTTGAAGTGTGCCATGTCGTAGCCTAATGGGAAAACCTCAGATGGTAGCTCATTCCACATCTTGCAAGTATGAGGTAGAAAAGATCGCGTGAAGCGTGTGGTGCGCGATATCCAATTGTCGAGACATACATAGACTACCTTTTATCATGACATGTATCTCACTATGGGACCACTTAAGAAAGCTTAAGGTCGCTACTCATGTTATGTAGAGGCCTGTGCTATAACTCGTAGATATACCAAGGTCACCGAAATGGCCCTGAGAATAAGCAAACTGAACTGGCTGTGGGTGGGGCAGATAGCTCAAGGAACTGACGGCTATTGGGGCAGAAAAGTTCCCAAGACGACGCTTTAGAAATGCCAGCGTAGGACGGCTGCTCACTAGATGGAAAGACGACCTAATAAGTGCAGGTCGCAGAAGATTTTTATGGGGAAAGCTATGTTCAGCAGTGAACGTTCTATAACTGATACAATGATCATGATGTCTCATTAAAGTCATGGGCTGGAGCTAATAATTTCAAACTACTACCGCGTAGTTAGTACCCAAAACCGCCAAGACACTTCTAGTCATATTAATATAAACGTACTTATTATTACTACGGTAAGGGACACAATTTACGGTTATTATTATTGCTCAGGGGAAGTGTTCGCAACTTTAGTTTATGTGTTTTAGTGCATCGGCTATAAAGTGATTTGTTTGGGAGATGATGGGGGTGAGTTTGTCGACTTTTCAAATTGTTTGCGGATGGTGTATACAAAAGTTTTATATGAGGTAGTCATTTTATTAGTATCCTATTTCTGAATTAAAATGAGCATATTTATATTTTATGATACAGATTTACGTTACTTGGATAGTGCTTTAAACTTCACTGGTTCGTCGGAATTAACCGGTTGTTAATGACTCATTGTTGCTTATAAATGTATTTTTGACTAGTCTATTCAGGGGAAGGTATTTTTAAAACACACTACAATTCCCATCAGACATAGTTGCTACTGCCTCAGTAAATGTCATCGGAATGTAATATATATATTTATTTTTAATTGAATTAAATACAAAAAGTTTATTTTAGATCATGTTACCCAAAACTTAAAATAGAATAAACTCACAGTACATATTTCATGTAAGTATACAATATCTAAATGATAATTAAAATAGATAAGTACATTAGTAGTTTAGGGAGTTTTATTAAGTTCGTGAAATCTAAGATCATAAGTTGCTTAAGATAAGATAAGATAACTCTTTATTGTACACCAAAGTCAAATAATAAACATAATTTTACAAATAGATTAGTACAATGGGTGGTCTTATCGCTAAAAGCGATCTCTTCCAGACAACCTTTGTATGAACAGGATTATAAATTATCACATGACGGCGGTGTATCTATATAAAATTATAACTATAAACCTAAAATACTTGTAATAACACAAATTTCATAAAAAAATAAGCAACTATTAAAATGATTATGATGAATTGACTAGCAGTTACAACTTCAACACAAGGACAGATAATGGGTGTGCACTTTTGTTTTAAAATTACTAATAGACTAGGATGTTCTTATAGAGAGGGGCAAAGCGTTCCACAATCGTACGGCTGTTACAGTGAAGGATCGACCATAAAACTCTATCGTATGGGCAGGAGTTTTAAGTTGAACAGGAGGGTATAGTATGGACAGGAGCTTAAATATGTTGTTTACTCAATTCAGTATTGTGTACCCTTTAATAAGCATATGTGTCAGTCCTAGAATTTTAAAATTTCAGTGTGTGTGTGAAAATATGTATGCTGTTGGCGTTCGTATTCGTTACTAAACAAACTTAACAGGACCTAACTTGACGCAGTGCGAGTGCGGTGATCCCGCGCAGTCAATGCAGCACTTGCTAATGTGCCCTTTGTGTCCGAATACCTGTACGATGGAGGACCTAATAGCCGCCTCGCCTAATGCTATTGTTGTGGCCAAACACCTCTCCAACCTAGTATAAATGAAAACGTTGAACTCTTGACACACTAAGAAGAAGAATAAATAAATACACTAAACTAGGCAATCACGACAATATGCTTCCTCATCCAGGGTTTTCACGAAGGTGAAAACTTCCGTGCAACCTTTCGGCAGTGGGTAGCTGTTGGAGCCGCCACACGACCATCACATTAGAAAAACAGTTATTTTTTTAAAACTATATTGTTGCCCTGATGTGAAGAAATCACTTCGCTTCTTCTATTACTCACTGTTTATTTTATAATTTTGTAAAATATGTGATATTATCTTCTTTTTTTTTTAATTATGTTAGTTAACTATTCATACCTTTTAGACAGATTTTGTTCCTCTTGAAGGTGAGTCTGATGTCTTTGTGCGCGCGGTCTGGGGCGGATATATTGAGCTGCATTGTGACGAGGATTTCTGCACTCCTGGATCCAGTGCATGGTAGCCGAACCCTGTGCACATTATATAAATACTTTTAAAGTAAGTAATGTCTTACACATAATTATCCCGACTCACCACACATAATATACTCGTAGTCAAATCCTCAATCTGATTTACAGCTACAATGCCGTAGCATATTAACATCACTTTTATTTATTCTTTTACTAGCTCTTGCCCACGACTTCTTACGCATCGCACTACTAAATGTGTAGGTAACCTAGGAATAAAGCTAAACTCGCGGTTGGCTAATTGACTTGATACCCTATTTTATTCCCATGGCACCTGATTTATGCGATAAAAAGTGGCCTATTTGTTAATCCAGGTTATAATCTACGTACATAATAAATTTCATTGAAATTTCACATTCAGCCGTTACGACGTGATTGAGTAACAAACAAATAAATATATAAAGAAACATTCAAAATGTTGCATTTATGCATAGTGTGATGTGATGTATAATGTATCTTTCAAGTTGGCCGGTTGCAAAGTTGGAGTACTAGGTATGTCACAATGGATCTGTATCTGCATTAATTTTTGAAGTAAAACTTTTTTACGCACGCTTCACTTGGGGAGTAAGCTGGTGAATGCGTTACGAACAGTGCGAAAAGTTATAGGTGCAGTGTGCAACCTATTAATACAATTTTGATTGTAATTGTAATATTTTGATTGTAATTGTAACTCTAGAATAGGCTTACTAGGCTGTTTTTGTTTATTTTGTTCCCGCCATCTTTCTTTACATTTTAACTTTACATACTTTCCTTACGTTTAGTTCTTAGCAATTTATCCAAACAATTTGTATCGCCGTTGGTTTCTCCATATAAATAAATAAAAATAAATAAATAAACTACTTTTTCGAAGTAATTTTGAACTTCACGTAAGAATTTTAATCACTTCGGATTATCAACAGCTTATGTCTAGCCGAAGATGTTGATATTTTCAATATTACCTTGGCGAAATTCACAGATATGGTCTTGCATTTTCTAAGTAGGACCTATCTAGTTTAAGTATAAATAAGTAGTACTAGTCATTAAGGTTTTGCACTGTCGCTTTGGTGTTACTGCAATGGCTGTGTAAAATTTAAATAAATATAATAATAGAATAAAAATAAATTTTATTACGATGCAGTTCAAAAACTTTCCAGTGCATACGCAATTTTGCTATTTAAAGAGAGAGATAGGGAGGGAGAGTACCTCGGTATTTAAAAAAATGGGCTTGCTTCGACTGACTTCTAAATATAATTAGTTATAATTAGATATATGTACACTGTATATTTTTTGGTAGGACGTGGTTGGGAACTTGATCGTAGACACTGCTACGGCGTAGCAGTCGTAGAGGCGGACGTAGACCTAATTAGCTATGCTAAGATTAATAAGTGGGTGAGTGGATGCAGTCAGCTCGCTAAGAGCCGAGATAATTGCCAAAACAGGTGCTTTGAAATTTGTGATAGTTTTAATATCTGACAACGATCTTAATCGATTCCCACTAGAGGTAAAACCCTCTGTACTCTCTTTGCTTGTACCAAAAAGACGTCAAACTTATCGATTGACCACGCAGCCATAACCTTTGTTAGACTCGCTTAGTAGTGATTTAATTTAGCCTAATAACCGTCCGGCATACTCCACACGTATCCGACTTAGCCACATTTTAATTTAAATAAATATTAGGTTACTCTGTTTTATTCGAGCTTTTATTAAATGTTGGTAACATACGTGACAAAAACGGAGACTGTAGGCAAGCTTCGGCACGTTCAATACAATGATTAGAATTCCGAACGTTGAGCTTGCGTCCAAGCCAGCGCAGAGCGGTCATGCAAAACAGATATCTTACCTAAAAGTCTGCAATGTAGTAGGCACGAATCCTCTCTCTGATATATTAACCTGGGGCGGCAACATGGCGCCCCGGCTCTCATAGTCTATCCCCATGACGTATGGCAGCTGTGAACAATAAACCTTGAATTAATACACCACAGTTATTTATAGGCTTGTAAAGTGTACGTGAGTGAGTGTAATATGGTGTTTGGCTTTGGACTTTTGAATTTAGTACCATTATACCAACAATTATTACCATTATACCAACAAGTAAGGTTAAAATATTAAGAGTAAACTAGCGACTATGACTCTTTGCTTTCAGGAGGAAGGTAAAACAGACGAAGATGAAGGGAAAAGCTCATAATTAAGCAAAATAATATTTTATATGCCAACATAAAAACCTAAAACCAGTTACAAACGAGTAATGTAATTGATAGGTATCCAATTTCTTTCAAACAACAAGCCTCTAAAAATATAAAACTTTCGGGAAAACTTGAACAGAAAGCTTTTCAGGACAGTTTGCACTAAAGCCTCTTTCATCAACATTCAATTCGCCTAAGCTACGAATATTCCGAGTACAGTGAAAAACGACTACTTAATCTGGCCTTTTGTTTTGAGAAATTAAATCGCTTTCAAGCCAAATTTGAACGCGCGGCGCCTCGTAGATAGACTGTCTTTTATGTCTATAAAATAGAGTATTCACTTCGCAAAATAAAGTAAATAGAATTGAAAGCTATTTGATAAAACCACCGAGTAATTTATTTTGGTAGACGAATAGTTTTTAGCCAATCTCTTGTGTCACATTTTTGTGCCAATATACCCTTTAAAATTTCAACTTGTGTCCTACTCATTGAGTGTATCTAAAATCATGAAATAGTTATTAATTTGAAAACTATAAGATTTTTTTTTGTATATTTATTGATATTTTATTATCCACAAAAATGTATGTTACATCTACGAGTATGCGTGCATACATGATCACTTAACTCATTCGTTGAAAGCCTTTGTGCCCCGATTTTAATAGAAAGAAATCATCTTTTGTGTTCATTATACGAATTCTCAATAAAACCGAATTAAATATACAAATCCCGTAACAAAATAATTCATTGTTAACAAGGCGTATTCATTAATAAATTAATTTGATAAAGCTAGGTTCATATTGCTGTGTCGGAGTGTGTTGGGGTGTCTTTTGTTGTGTCGCGGAGTGTTTACACTGATGTGTTGTGTTGTGGCGCAATATGGCGCATTTTCAGATCATTCATCGTGTGAGTTGTGATGTGAATACGTGGTTTAAAATGGAATCCTCTGATACTGACAGTGATTTTGATGAAGATATTCAATTAATGCTATTGGTTACTCTTCTTAAAAAACTACTACGTACTGACATGTACAACGTACGCACTACGTTCTTAAAAAACTACCGTACTAACTCGATAAGTTCATTGAACATTTTAATGAGATAGAACCAGCCAATAAAAATCAATAATTATATTATAGTTACGAAATGAACTGCATCTCTCTCGGTAATGCGTTGTAATGGCAGATTCACATTGGTATGGCGTGTTGTGACGCGACAGATCCCCCACCACCTCGCTAGCGCGACCGAGCGTCGAGCGATTTTGACCGCGACAGAACGCGCCACAACACAACACAACCTACTAATGTGAATCTAGTCATAGGTAATAAATGTAACCGATTCCGTTCTGGTGCGTCTCGACACACGCCGACACAGCAATATGAACCTAGCTTTAGGCGCTGAACGTTCACTAACTTTGAAAAGCATCCAGTTTGGTACCAATTTGTAAGAAATGTTCATTGTTCTTAATCGAATTTTGACCCACTTTAGAGACGTATTCGGTTCCCGTTTCCTTTTTGGCAGATAGCCTAGCTGCCAACTTTGCCAAATACTAGAGTGTTCTGGAATCACATTAGAAATGGAATTGTGTAATTGCCTGTTCAGTAGGCATAGCAGAACATGTTAGGACATTTCTGGCACAGAAATGCAATTTTTGACCTAATTAGATAATTTTGTAGGCCTCGCAGAACGGAAATGCAACGGATGACCTATTGAACATTGCTAAGTAGAGTTAGTCGGTTACGGCTAATGCTGTTATTTTAACGATTGTAAATTGCTTTGTTAAACTAAATATCAGAACCAAAGTCGTGGATGTGGGTAGAAGGATCAACCAGCTGAAGTGGAGATGGACTGGACACTTGGTAAGGAGGAAAGACGGAAGATGAACGAGGGCAGCAACCGAGTGGTGGCCGCAAGAAGGGCGCAGACCAGTTGGCAGACCACCAGCCAGATGGTTGGACGACATCGCGAGAGTAGCGGGAAGGCAATGGATGCGCTTGGCACAGGACCGGAGAGTGGTGTGATAACGAGGAGGCCTATACCCAGCAGTGGGTGGATGTGGGCTGAGATGATGATGTTGATGAAACTAAATATTTGAGGATAATAAAATCAGATATTCCATTTACTAATACTCCATTCAAAGATTGTCTGGAATAGATCACTTTCTTTAGTGATAATACCACCCATTATATTAACCTTTATATTGGCGATAGTTAGGTACCACTTACGTGGCGGTACCTATCGCCAATATAAAGTAGTTAGGTATCAGGTGCGACGCCATAAGCTTGTTCCATCTCCAAGTAGTACAATTAAAAAACCTGTTTTTTTCCTGTCATTTCATTGTAATCTTTGCTTGTAAGGTATGAAAGAGAATTTTCATACATGCTTTCATTCATTCAAATGATCCTAAAAAGTCAGATACTTGCGAATCTATGTGTATGTGTATTAATTTTAGTTTAAGAAAATTGAGTTGCTTCAAGATGACCTCATTAATAATAAGAATAAGAATAACTTATTTGCCAGAACTTAAAAAACTGTTGTACATAAGTGCTATGTTTTTAAATAATAAACATACCATTAATAGTAGATAAACCGTTGAAAAATTAATAAAAAATTAATTAACTTCACTTAACTTTTGAAATTCTCATGGATATAAACACTAATGAAGTAAAGAATCAATTACGCGTCCTGATACCGTGAGTGTTGTGTGTCGGAATAGAGTTATGATCGAGAATGAAACCGGTAGTAATATACTATTAGTGAATTCATTCCTAGCAAAAGACTAAGAAAGAGGGTAGATCGTTATCATCATCATCATCATCATCATATCAGCCGTAGGACGTCCACTGCTGGACAAAGGCCTCCCTCATTGATCTCCAGGAACTGCGGTTGGAAGCGGCCTGCATCCAACGCCGACCTGCGGTTCTCACCAAGTCGTCTGCCCATCTTGTGGGTGGACGTCCTACGCTGCGCTTGCCGGTCCGTGGCCTCCACTCGAGAACCTTTCGGCCCCATCGGCCATCTGTTCTGCGCGCTATATGGCCTGCCCATTGCCACTTCAACAGATCGTTATATCTGCCGATAACTATCCGCTTGCAAAGACTCACAAATCATGGTAAATATCCCGTTTGTAGTGAAAATAACAACACTTGGTTTTTTATACTAGTTTTTAAACCTCTTTCAAACAGCTCTGCTATATGCATTATGTCGCTGTCTTAGTGATGTACTCAGTAGTTATATCTAATGGTGTACATTATGTACTTACAGATCTTCTGCCTAAAGCCTGCCACATAAACTCCAAAACAGCAATATGAGCAGGTATGAAAATTCCGAAGCATATGTGCAATATGAGCAAGCCAAAGAATTTGTGATCCGAAAAGATGTTTGATATGGTGCCTGCATGTTCTTTTTATCAATGCACCGCTTGCCATCGCCAGGAAATTGCACCGGTGCGCACACCGTGAGGTTCCAGAAAAACTTTCTCACGCGAGCACTTCGCTTGTGGAATGGTCTCCCTGCCAAGGTTTTCCCCAGGGACTACAGTTAGGGGTTCTTCAAACGGGGCGTTTTAAAAAAATTGAAAGGGTCGGCAATGCGCGAGTGATAGGTACTTTTGGTGTTACAAACGTCCATAGGCTAACTAGCTGCTTACTATCAGGTGGACTCTATGCTTGATTACTATCTTAGTAGTACCGCCAAAAACTTCGTATAAAAATAAAAACATAACCTGTATTTTTTGTAATAATTTTGGAATCTCTTACAAACACTTGCTCTATGCATAAGTCCCTGAGTCCCTGACATAGTGATGTACTTGGTAGTTATATCTAATGGTCTACATTATGTACTTACAGGTCTTCTGCCTAGAGCCTGCCACATGAACTCCAGATCAGCAATATGAGCAGGGACGGGCACTATGAAGCCCGTAGCATAGGTGTTCACAACTCCTTCCCTGACATAGTACAGTTCTGCGTCCAAACCTGAAAAAAGGGATAACAAAACTATAAATTTAAAAGTTAAAAACCCCCAACTTTTTTGCATTAGGGGTTAAAAAATGACATAGCTAATAACCTAATAAACTCATTTTCATTTTTTTTACCCCTCTTGAATCCCAATAACTCAACAACCCCCCAACATTTTTAGCTCATTTAGTCTACCCAAAATTGTGCCCTCACTACCTACTTATGTATCTAATTTCACGATAACCGGATCAACGCGCCGAAAGTTATCCTCGGACAAACAAACATACATACATACAATGCTGATTAACCCAAGTTGATTTAGAGATCTCGATTCGCTCGATTAATAAATTCAATAAAAACTTTATGTTTAACAGTTCAAAACTTTTATTTTCTAAATTGTGTCACATGTTACGAGTATATAAAATGCACTACAATGCAGCAAAGTGACTCATGAAAAATTCACGTGGGTATTAAAGGAAAAATCTTGTTATCCTAATTCGCGCATTACGAGTGATTGGAGGTACAATCGGAACCAATGAAAGAGTGGAAAAAAATATAAATTGACTGTTTTGCCGGATATAGTTTGTTCAATAAGAGAAGAGTCGTAGGAATTGAGGTCGCGCGTGTGCCAATGCCAATATAATACTTTTGTTGCGTTGACAACACTGCTCTGTCATCGCTAGTACGACTAAAAGTTTTTGATACTTGGTAGACAGACGTCATTCGTAGACACCAACTGTTGTCATCAGTAGGTACTTGCTATTAAAATTGGCTACCAAAGCACAGCACAGGTGTTATGTTATGAGCCAAAAATAATGGACATGCATGATTCTACTGAGGTTTAAGTGCTGGCTTTAATCAACATTATTTATACAGGATAGTGGCTAGCTATGTTGTAAGTCTAACGTGCTTCCATGGAGCATGGCCTTTCTACTTTTCTAGTACCTACTGATGAGGTGCACTGGACTGCATACCCAGACTTATAAAATAAAACATGGAGACATTTTATAATTTTATTATCTTAATATACAGTAAAAATTGACAATTATAGATAATAATTTAATCACTAACATAATCAAAGTCTGAATCTAAGTATTCAATGCTGCTTATGTCTGAGCTAGCTTTGGAGCATTCACTCTCGGATTCATCTGTGTCATCTTCGGAGTTTGATTACGTTATATTTATGATAAATTCTTGTAAACTGTCCATCAAATGGTCTTGTTCCCAATCCTATATTTCTTAAACATGTTTCACATGTTCACATTCTTTCAGACTAGAAATTCCACAACCAAAATATATGTCTTTTTTTAGTACTCTATGCAGCTTCCTTAGAGTCGGTATCTCTTTTTGAACAGTTTAAAATTGTCGAATTTTGCTCCGTATGGCACATTTGTCAAAATCGTCCAGAATTATTGACTTGGGCCGGCCTTTGCGTTTTTTCCCTGGAGTGCACCACACACCTCTATTTACAGCTCCTTCTTTTTTTAATTCTAGACACAGTGACTCTTCTAAGACCTGCAACATAAAATGTACATAATCAGTTTAATACTCGTATCTAAAAACGCAAAGTATCAATATGTGTTAGTCGTACAACAAAAATAGGTCAGCTTGGCTCGAGTGATTTTTACGTAATATAGTATTTCCGTTTACGCTAATCACACATAAAATATTAAAGACGCCGTTTATTTCGTCTAAGAAATCAATGTACAGTCCAAAAATACCACAAGAAAGCAATTACGTACCAATCATTGCGGCTACTCGTTCCGTAGCTTTGTTCAGGTCGATGATTGGGCTTTTTGACGCTTTTTCGCTGTGACAAAACTGTATCACTTTAAATATAGTTTGCCTCACAGAGCTGCGTAACGTTTTTTTCTATTTTCGATATAATTAAGCAAATATTTATCACAAAAACAAGATCAACAATAATGTATCGAGTCGAAGTTGGCATTTGACAGTTGCGTGACGAGAGAGATAGCAGCTGGATTGGGTTGCCATATAAAAATCTTAATGTTAGTTCACCTTAACGCCACGACTCTTCTCTTATTGAACAAACTATATCTAGCGTTCGTAGAATTAACTTGAGTCACTATGACAGTATGATAATAACTCATTCGAATTGATGGTAAGATTTGTGGCCCTTTAGACAGCATAATACAAAACTCTTTGACAATTTGTATGCAGAAGCCACTAAATGAAACTTTTACTAGAAAAACAGTTGGATTTTCAAAATACCTAAGTAAAATTTCAAAGTAAGTCATTACCATGTGGTTCAAAATATTCGTCGATTTAAAATCATCACAAAATCTTTTTCCAACCGACCGTACACATCACGGTTGGACGCGCCCCGAACAGATGCAAGTTCGATTCCCGGGGGTTTGCACCGTCAGTGGCACGAATTATCCAACTAACTCTATTTGCTTTGCAAGAGGGGTGGGTTTAAAAAAAAAATACTATGGATGCACTCAGTGCTAAGAATATTTTTTATCCTTGTGGTGGGAAGTAGTAAATATATAAGATTTTTTTAAGCACATAACTTTCTTTAATTCAAGAGTTGCTGGGAGGCGTTGGGTACAGGCTGCACAAGATTTTTTTTATTTTATTTCGAACAAAATCCACAGCTCTTAGTATTTATCAGGTGTGTCTTATGTTAAAACTTACAGCCAATAAAGGATTTACATGGATTTACATGATCGGTTACTCATGAAATCTATGTGGGAGGCATGTGTTCAGTACTGGACGTCTCATTACTGGTATGATGATGATGATGATGATCTGCCTGTTTCTGCTACATAGATACAGCTTGTAATGTCATTTTTAGTAAGGATTTTACAGTGCTATTAATCCTTAAATCGAAAGTAACTCAGTATCTCTGTCTGTTACGTTTTTACCACAAAACGGCTAGACCAATTTAGATGAAATTTAGTATATACTTAGGTAGATTACTACCGGTTTTGAGGAATAGGTTGCTTTTTACACGACCTTGTAAAAGGAGGGTCATGTATTTATTCTTAAACTACGCGTGCGAAGCCGCGGGCATTGTTATCTGTACAAAAAACTCGTTTACTAAAATTGATTCATAAACTAATTAAATATTAACTTATCAGAATGTAAATTCATTTCACTAAATAAGAGACACAAAGCGAAAAAATTTTAAAAAGCGATTCCGGTCAAAAAATAAAATTGCGGATGATCCAATCAACATGCATTTAGAGGCGTCAGGACGGTTGGATATGAAGTGCCACTTTAGTCAATTGATGAATCACTACCCTTGTGGAGACCCCCTACCTCCCTGTCACAGATTATAAGGGAATAGCTCTTTAAGTACCTACTTAAGCGATAAATGCATCCGCGTTCTTGGTGCCTATTCGCTTCATATCACATCTGAGTAGGATTTAATTGAGATTATGGTTAGTTGATAGCACAACGTAAAGATTGCAAAATCGCATTGCAATAATCATTTTAATCCAGTAATTCAAAATCCTTTTATTTAATTTCATAGAAAATCAATAGAATAAGTAAATATTTTAATTTCTTTTTATACGTGCGCTTCTTTTCACTTGTACTAAACTTTAATTTTGTTCCTATCTATTTTGTGTGAGTAATATGTAACTGAGCTTTTTACTCCAAAGCTGTGAAGTAGAGTCCCCCAGCTCCCTTTACTTTGTAGATACTTAATACGGGGCGAGTATTTTCAAAGGTAGCGTGGGGAATAGATGCCTCAGGGCAGTGCGACTATTCAAATAAGCGCGCACAAGCTGGATTTTAACCGTATAGGTCAGTAGCATTACTAGTTTTTTCTTGGTTATCACAAAATCAAATTCAAAACAATCCCTTCTACATGAATTAACTAGTAAAACCCGCAACCTCCTGCGTCTCAGTCGGCTATTCGTCCACTGCGCCACCGAGGTCGTCAAATCGCTATACCATCTTTAATGCT
This sequence comes from Philereme vetulata, assembly GCA_918857605.2. NCBI lineage: Eukaryota > Metazoa > Arthropoda > Insecta > Lepidoptera > Geometridae > Philereme > Philereme vetulata. Next base: position 6,826,564 of record OU975476.1, read on the forward strand.
TGATTGTGTTACTAGTTTCGATGGAAATGGCTTCATTTCTCAAGACTTTGTAACGAATAACGTGTTTTTGGAACTAAGATCCTACCAATAGGATCCTAGTACAAATACAAAGGCATACGCAAGGCATCTTAATAGACTTTATCTACCACATTTCAAACTTGATATTTATAAAAAGAATGTATTATGTAAATGGCTGTAAAAATATTTCATAATTTATCAAAGAACATACCAAGAATCAAGGACAGCCAAGAACTGCTACTTCTTAAATTTAGACACAAATTAAAATTCTGGCTTTTAGATAAGACCTTTTATACATTAGAAGAATACTTTAATAAATAATGACATGATTAATTTAACAGATACTAATTATAATTGAATACTAACTTGACATAAACAGTATAATGTAACCTAATAATACTTTTTAATTGAACAAATATGAAAGTTTTGCAAAATTATCGCATTCATCTGAGTTGGATAGAGAATAGTGAAACTAATTTAAATTAAATGTGACATCTTTCTGTATAATCTATATTCTGGCAATAAATGATTATGATTTGATTTAATAATTTGGGAGTCGAAGTTTCTAATGAGGAGTAATGAGTATGGAAGTCACTTAGAAGCAAAAGCTGTGCTCACCTCCAAAAAACTTGGAGTCCTTAACCGTGCCAAACAGTATTTTACGGCACAACAACAGCTATTACTGTACAAAACGCAAGTTCGGCCGCACGTGGAATACTGTTCCCATCTTTGGCACGGAGCTTCAAAATACCAAATTCTTTGTTTTGACTCCCTTCAGAGAAGAGCCATTAGAATCATCGGTGATCCCAAACTTGCCGACAGGCTGGAACCTGGCTGGCTGAATCAACGCCGCGACATCGGATCGCTCAGTGTATTCTACCGCCTGTATAATGGAGAATGTTCTGAGGAGCTATTTGATCTCATCCCGTTGTCGAGATTTTATCACCGCACTTCTCGACAACGTAATAAAGCTCATCCACATATCATCGACAATTGGGTATCGTGCACCACACGCTTCACGCGGTATTTTCTACCCCATACTTGCAAGATGTGGAAAGAGCTACTATCTGAGGTTTTCCCATTAGGCTACGACATAGTATGCTTCAAGAAAAATGTAAAGAGGTTTCTACAGTGTGGGGAATGCATCGACAATACCCCGGGTGTTGTCGATGTCAATAGGCGACGGTGACCGCTTACCATCAGGTGGGCCGTAAGCATGTTTCCCCACAAATAACATAAAAAAATAAACATCACAGTGCTTGGTTTTTTCGTAGTGAAAACATTATATGCAATAGCATTAGAGCGCTCACTAGTTTATTAATGTCCATGACCAACGGCCAACGTATTTTATTTTATTTTAGTTGTATCTTTAGATATAGTGTATACCTACTGTTACATAATATATTAAGAGGCAAGTCCATATATTACGTTTAGTATTTTATTCTTTAACTGCACAAACCTTACCTTATCTTTTTTATTCTTATTTTATGTTTATTTATTCGACAAAAAGTTACATCATCATCAGCCGGAAGACGTCCACTGCTGAACATAGGCCTCCCCCTTAGATCGCCACACCGAGTGGTTGGTAGCCGTTTGCGCCCAACGGCTCCCCGCGATTCTTACTAGATCGTCGGTCCACCTTGTGGGGGGCCGGCCTACGCTGCGTCTTCCAGTCCGTGGTATCCACTCGAGAACCTTTCTTCCCCAACGGTTATCGGTTCTACGAGCGATGTGGCCTGCCCATTGCCACTTAAACTTGCTAATTTTGAAAGCTATGTCGGCAACTTTAGTTCTTCTGCGGATTTCCTCATTGCGGATTTTGTCACGCAAAGAAACCCCGAGCATAGCCCTCTCCATAGCTCGTTGAGCGAACTTGAGCTTGGTCATGAGGCCATGAGTAAAGGACCACGTTTCAGTGCCATAGGTCATACCTAACCAAAAGTTACAAACCTAACAGTAATAAAATAAAGCACTATAAAACCCTACCAGCTTGTCTCGGTTATTAGTTATCTAGAGGTTATCTGATTAGTTTGGTCCAAGATAATTAATCATTTTATACATCCAGACATCATACATTTATACACTAAACAGTTTACCGAACCTGATAGTCACAGCAAACTAATCTTTGGTCAAAGAAGCCTTTGTTCTAGTCAATTAAACCTATTTATTAACAAGTCTAGAAATGCAATTAGTCTAGAGATATACACACGTCCTTTGAGAAACGAGTGGAATAATTTAAAGCATAATGATACAGGGAAACTCAGGGCGATTGCTGTGTATTAATTAATGGAGAGAGTGCATCGTGGGGCAAGGGAATTGGATTTTATATACCATCTCTTCGATACAGGACCCATTTTTCGCGTAGCTTCATATCAAACCTTAATTTCTTCATCTATTTTGCCATGGTAAATCACCGTAATTCTGTCTGCAGTTTAGTATAAAATTCAATCATGAATTTTTGGTAGCCCAAAATGTTTTAATATTTTTAAGTACATACAAACATTCCAAAATTCAAACTGCAGTGTGATACCATACGAAGGAGGTGGTCACAATTTTTTAGCACACCTTATTTCGTTATACTTGTCTCAAGTATGCCGTGAACTAAATTTTGATAGATTTATGTTGAATTTATTTGTTCTATTAACGATCGGGATATCAACCTACAACGTAATTCAATTTATTAAAATTGTATTGCTATTTTGTTTGTCTGTGTCTACATAAAGAACGATCATTAAAATACGTCATATTTATAAGCATAGGTGCTTCAGTCCCCTTATTTATAAGACAACAAAACAGTAAGGAACCTTGGGGCTATTCCTTTGTATTAATTACTCAAAGGCGTTAATGTGGAACCCTGTCTAATGAGGCGCGCTAGTGTATCGCAAAGGACATTGTTAGTGAATCTTGAGACAAAGAGATTTGCTTGCATTGCTGATCAGAAGATATACCTATACAAATTAGTTGTACTCTTGCTGATATTCGGGCATTCACGTAAATAATAATAATAATGCACATTTCACACAGCACCATCTTGCCCCAACCTATGTAAAGCGTGTGGGTACTATGAGTACCAGATAACTGATAGCATACTTAAATAATTTTTTTTTTGTAAATACATACGTTTAATATTTAGAGAATCACCCAAACCCGGAACCAATATCTGTAGATCATGCAAACATTTGTTCCGCGGCGGAAATCGAACCCGCAAAACCTGCGTCTTAGACAGCTATTCGCCCACTGTGCCACGGAGGTCGTCCAAAATGCAATTCTATATATATATTTATTGCTTGGAACCCTTGACTTTTTTGTTTTTAATAATTAAAATAATAAATAATTATTTATCTCTATTAATCATAGGAGAGAGAGAGAGCCATGGAGCGTACCATGCTCGGCATCAAACTCTTAGATCGAGTTCCAAACGTCGAGATCCGTAGAAGGACGAAGGTTCATGATGTTGTGAATCGAGTTATGGAGCTTAAATGGTATTGGGCGGGACACTTGGCAAGACGTGGTGATGACAGGTGGAGCAGGGTAGCAACTGAATGGTTGCCGAGGAATGGCTGTAGAAGGGTTGGACGTCCGGCGGCGAGATGGGTGGACGACATCGTTAGAGTCGCGGGCCATCAATGGGTGAGACTAGCGCAGGATCGTGGCGGATGGCACAAACTTGGGGAGGCCTATACCCAGCAGTGGGTGAAGTCGGGCTGAGGATGATGATGATGATGAATCATTTATGTTCAACATAATGTGAATATTTCACACAGCGCTATCTAACGCCTTCTAAGAAAACCTTGTACTATGGTAATCAGTCATTATTATAAATACGGGATTTATCACGTACCGTCTTACCGGTGTATGGTAATCAGATAACGATTAGAATACTTAAATATATTTTTATGTAAATCCGTACTTATAACGTAATGTCGGTAGATGCCCAGATAATAAAATATACCAACGGATTATTTGAGTAAAAGTGTATTTATTTATAATCAAACAGCAAAATTAACTAAAGCTCATAACATTATGAACGTAATATAGCTAAAAATAGCTAATATGGTTTTAAACCTCTGTTACTTCACCTTAACAGTAAACAGGCTAATTCAGTAAGAGTTTGGTCACTTCACGTAACAGCGCCTAAGAAAATAAATTCTAACACGACCTTTATGCTAAAACTAACCCCACCAGAAATAACAGTTCTAAACAGAAAGTTATGAATTGGAAGAATTGATAGCTTTCAGTTTATGTTCGATTTATCTATACGGCCTTACGTTCTGAGCTTTTCAGTCATTTATTTTCTTGAATTCAAGACATAAGTATTTTTTTTTTAATTTCATATCTTGATAAACATCTTCATGCTCTTTAGGGTTCTGTACCTCAAAAGGTAAAATAAGAAACCTTATCATCACTCTCTTGTCGGTCTGTCCGTGTGTCACCACCGATTTTCTCAGGAACAGGCAGACCTAGCAAGTTGAAATTTATACCAGATACTGAGGTCTATAGTCCCTATCAAGTGTATAAAAATCAAGATCCTAAGTCAACACGATAAAAACATATTGGCAAATTTAAATTTTCGCCAAAACTTGTAAGTATTAGAGTTTTCCCTATTTTCAACTTATTTATTATTCAGAATTGTCCCTTTACTTTTGCTGTACCTTGCTTTTAATCAAAATTGACAATTCTAGGTCAACCGAAAGTACTCTATAGGTTTTGGGTAGAAAATCTATATGGTAGTTCCCGTTGATCTAGAATCACGAAATTTGGCAAAAAGTAAGCAAAAGCAAGCAGCACGAATAAAGGCAAAATTCCAAAATATAAAAAAGTTGAAAATTAAAGGGTGTCCACATACATACATAGTTGCCGCCCATTGAGATAGTCCTTTGAGTTGTATGGGCGCTCATACAATTTAGAGGACTAGCTTAATAGGCGGCACCAAGCTCAAATAAGGTAAATAAATAAAATTGTGCTATTGAACAAAATAAATATTAAAGTGGGACTCCCATACAACAGACACGATTTTTTTGCCGTTTTTATAGATAATAGTACGGAAACCTTTGTGCGCGAGTCCGACTCGCACTTGGCAACAATTTTAGTCATCTGCGTTAGTCATTTTAACTTTTGAAACTATCATGGTTATGAACACTATTTATACTAAAAACGGGATATTTACCATGATTTTTGAGTAATTGAGTATCCCGATATTACTCACAAATCATGGTAAGTATCCCGTTTTTAGTATAAATAGTGCGTTAGTCATTGTTTTTAGAAGCATTTATTATAATTAATGAATTTCCCTAGGTCCTGTTTTGAAAAGTACTAAAGAATAAACATTATCTGATAATCGTATTCAGGAAAAGCATTCCAGGTTTATTTACTATTATAATTAACATAATGAAATCATGAAGATTACATGTACGTGATTTCTGTCGTTAATATATAAGTACCTATTTAAATTAAAAAACGTAAATCGTTTATTGCCTGTAAGTTATAAGTTACACCGTTATTCTACTAAGATCTGTGTATTAAAAAAAAACTGGCCAAGTGCAAGTCGAACTCGCGTACGAAGGGTTCCGTACCATCTATAAAAACGGGAAAAAATCACGTATGTTGTATGGGAGTCCCCCTTTAATATTTGTTTTGTTTTAACTTAATTATAAATTATTAAAGTGAATATGTAACTTTATAGTCTGTGCATATTTCAAGCGTCTACCTGTTGTCGTTATCAATATCGAGCAAAAAAGAACAAAAAAAGTACGTTTATTGTATGGGAGCCCCCCTTAAATATTTATTTAATTCTATTGTTACTATTTGTTGTTATAGCGGCAACAAAAATACATGATCTGTGAAAATTTCAACTGTCTAACTATCACGGTTTATGAGATACAGCCTGGTGACAGACGGACATACAGACAGACAGCGGAGCCTTAGTAATAGGGTGCCGTTTTATCCTTTGGGTACGGAACCCTAAAAACGAGTATTTACCAGCTGTTAAAATAACTAGCTTGCCGAGATGTCCGTAAAAAGACGGAGTTACGATTCGCACTCCGGTTTCAGGCTTTAATGAACCATTACGGTGCGAAATTGCTTGATGATACGACACTGGTGGCCGATTCCAGCTTAAAATTACCCGTGAGTCCTGTGACCGCTGTTGTGGAATGCTTTCATGTAATTTGTTTGGTTTGCCGTGTGTATTTTAGTAATTATATTACTTTGAACGAGTTTAATAATAGGGTCAAACATTTTTGGGTAACGATGATTGATTTTTAAATGTTGTTTTCTATATGACTGTTCGTCCTTCGAAAAACGTTACGTTGGTTTTTGGGAAGGCCTTGTGGAATACACAATTTACAGAGTTGATAGAATGACGTCAGAGTTTCTTTATTCGGGTATGTTAGGTACGCGTAATATCAAGCGGACATTTTCTGTAAAATAACTCACGAATGAGTCATTTTATTTCCATAAAATCCTCGTTCAACAAGCAATAAAAAAATACTTTACACTTTTTCCAATTCAATCTTCATCATGAGCAAGTACACTCAGCGGAAATATTTACAACCCATATATTATACCTACATATACGTTTATTTTACGTGTATTCATACGAGCAATCATAAAGTTTTCTGTCTGTTCGTCGCGCACAACGGAAACTCCTTAAGATAGCGGCCTTTATTGCTTTTGCCGCGTTTATTTATTCTGTGTTGGTTCCGCACACATTTATTAAAATGGCGATAAAGGTTTATTTATTGTCTTTGAGTATGGCGGGCACGCGAGCCTTCACTTTTTGCTGGTAAAGCTGACTTGACACGATATTATGAGATAGAATGCTGGGGAGCGAATACTTTGCTGTGTTTTTTGTGTAATAAAACGATAAAAAATAGGAGAGAGCTTTGTTTGAGTGGATTTCGGGACATTTCCCAACACGCTAATAACCCTAGGACTCCTAGCTGACTCGGTATTGAGCTACAAAGATTTAAAATTAATTACATGTTATTCTTGGGTTTTAAAAGGTCTCAACATACTACCAACAAACAACAGAACAAAATGATACAACATTAGAATCTCATTAGGTCACTCTCTTATTCGTCTGTCCGTCTGTCTGTTCGTGTGTCAACACCAGTATTCTCAGGAACGGGTGGACCTAGCAAATCGAAATTTATACGAGATATTGAGGTCTTTATTTTCTAAGGTGTATAGGAATCAAGGTCTTGAGTTAACACGATAAAAAGATATGGTAAAATTTAGATTTTCGCGGAAACTTGTAAGTACCAAAATTTACCTTTATTTTTTCTTTGTTTATGCTGTAATATCTTGATTTTAACAAAAATTAAGAATTCTAGTTCAACTGGAAGTACCCTATAGGTTTTGGACCTATATGGTAGTTCCCGTTGACCTAGAATCACGAAATTTGGCAAAAAGCAAGGTAAAATATAGGAAAAATTCCATAAAATAAAAAAGTTGAAAATTTAAGGGTGTCCCCATACATACATAGTTGACGCCAATTAAGATAGTCTTCTGAGTTGTATGGGAGCTCATACAATTTAGAGGACTAGCTTAATCGGCACCAAACTCAAATAAGGTAATTAATAAAATTGTGATATTGCATATAATAAATATTTAAGTGGGGTTCCCTTACAACAGACATAATTGTATTGCCGTTTTTATAGATAATGGTACGGAATCCTTCGTGCGCGAGTCCGGCTCGCACTTGGCCGGTTTTTTTTGTAAACGTTCGTACAAAGATAAGATGGCATGCAAAATGATAAACGTCAGATCCTACCTTTTATATTTCCACAAGTAGGTATAACCGTAAAATTCCAAAATAACTTGTATCAGTTGATTTATCTAAAATAATTTTGATAAAAATTGAGACTCACAATTCAATAATATAATAGGATAGGCTGCTTACCTATTAGAGTTTAGCCATAAACAAAACTCCATGTCCTCGTAAATATCTATCTCGACCAACAACAAATTACAGTTCAAAAAGTTACGATAATAAAACAAAGGAGAAGCAGTCAGGAGTCACTTTCAATTACCATCAGAAACAAGAAAATGTGCAAAATGGAGGAATTTCGCAAAATTTCGCGTGCTCCGAAATCAACCGGCTAACAAACTGAAATTTATTGCGAAGATAACGTAACTTTGAAAAGGCGGCATAAATTGTGTCGGCTGAGTGTACTTTCAGCAACTATCTTATTATTTCAACGTCATAGTTTAGCACGCCTATGAAGTACTTTTATTAAACTTGTTAAATTTTTACGAACTATACTCATCTTTTTAAGATAAAACGGGTCTTTTAGCGCACAGATTTATATCAAAATCATAATTTTGACTAACCTCGACGTTTCGGCTAAGTTACATCGGCCATGGTCACGAGAGACTGAGAGCGGGCGGGTGTCATTGCCGCGAAGCGCGAATGTTATCACCAACTACCCGCATTTGGTTATCTGAATCGCACGTATCACTGTTTCGACACACAATACTAACAGTGTCTGAAGTTACGCGTGGATCTAAATCGCGACGTGAACACCTAACTATAACTGGATTCCACGATTTCCACGATAATCTAAAGCTGCCCTCACGATTAAAATTGCGATATTTCTTTATCTCGACACGACGGCTTCTCGAACGATTCTTGGATAATATTGGCGTTAGGTGGAGAGAATTTTGGGGTCGTGAATCCAGTGGTTTGGTCCAGATTCAAGTAGGTGCTTAGCGATCGCAGATTTATTTGTTTCTCGGTTTTTCATAGCTGCGATATGTTCTTTCACCTATTCCGCGATCGTTTGTTTGTCCGATGTTAGAACTTCCACAGCTGCAGTCAGTTTTATACACGCCAGATGTTTGGAAGGGTATAACATCATTCGCTGTACATATCTGTTTTGCTACTTTGGATAACGGAGTATATTATACAGTCTTAATGGAGTATTTTCTTAGTGCTGCTTAGTACTTTTATTGAAGTAAAACTTCTTTACGCACGCTTGACTTGGGGAGTAAGTTGGTGAATGCGTGACGGGAGTGTTACGAAAAGTGTAATCGGGAGAGGCGAACGGAATTTTAGAGGGAGATATAAGTTAGTGAAGATAGAAAGAGAGAGTTACGTTTCGTATATTACTGTAGGGGCAAGAGAGAGCGGTGCGTGCACACATTTTCTTTCTCTCTTTATCTCAAAGCCAGTTACGTTTCGTATATCTAAGACACAGTGCAGGCCTATTGTCTGTATTACACTGTAGGAGCAGGAGAGAGCAGTGCGTGCGCACATTTTCCTTCTCTCTTCCTCTCATAACTAGTGCATGAAATATCTCAGTCAGTAGTTCGTTTGCGAGTTTGCTAGCGTTACGCGAACAGAGAGATCTTGATTAGTTTTCGTAATTTCATTTCGTTCTTAAACAATTTTATAAATTAATATTTTGATTCAGAAGTTTTACTTCAGTCGTGTGGTCTAAAACACACTCGTTTTTGTTTAATATTTTGTTTCATTACCCTAATAACGATGAATTAACTTTTATTGTGTATTTAACTTTATGGTTGTAGCATTTTTTTAGCGTAATTCAGAAAATTAAATGGATACTAGATGGAAAGATGACCTAATGAAGATTGCTGATAGGCACTAGGTGCAGGCCGCACATGATCGATCGCTCTTATTCTTCTTGTTGATCTCAGTACTACAGATGTTCAGTTCTGGACGCCCTATGGCTCATATAACTATAACGATGACAGAAAATGGATTTAAAAATTATTATCAATAAACCTCAATTAAGATTTGATACTTAAGTAAAATGTTAGTTTAAAATCTACGCTCACCTGAATATTAAGCAATCCAACAATAAAGACCGTTAAAAATAATTCCAGCTGAATACTGCAAACGAGCTGACCCGATGCCAGAGAATAAATAACATCCACTATGCATAGAATGACAGGTTGTGGACCCCCCCCCCCTCGCTTCGTTACAATTTACATTTTTAATTATTACCTTTTTTAGCAGTTCTTTGATAATATCCGTTTCATTACGCGTTTAATTTCAAAGTTGGAGAGAAAAATGTTTTGTTTTTATCGTGGAAATAATATTAAAAAAAAAAAATAGATTAACCTTTTTACTTAAATATATATATTACATGATCATTTTAACTAGTGGTTCGCCCCGAACTGAGACCTCGCGAGTCTCCCAAACACAAAAAAAAATATTCTTTGGGCGACTACCTCAACGATGCCTAAACGTATTTAGTGGCTAAATATGGTTTAAGGAGTTGTCTAATCATACTAATACGTAAAACTAAAACATGTTCAGGCGCTAAATACGTTAAGGGATCGTTATGCAAGCTGGCCTTCTCTTTGGTTTTTAAAATAGTGCCACGAAATAATTTACCAAATAACTTAACCTACAGTTTCACTCAAATTACAGGTAACGGGAGTTCATGAATATGGTTCCAATTTTTTGGGGTACACATTGCAGTTATTCTCAATTTCAGATTTTTGCCTATATTTGTGTTGTGTCACTAAAGCTACACGCATACCAAATTTCAGCACTGTGAAGTCACTGGTGTACCCTGTGACTTCTGTCAAAGTTCAGTTTTTATTAAGGCTAATCGAAATATACTCACAAAGGCCTTTTATTAGACGTGCCGTTTGACCGGATAGTCCCATTTTGTTTATTGACCTCTTTTGAACCCCAATATATCAACCACCCCCCAACATTTTTAGCTCATTTAGTCACACTAAAATTGTGCTATCACCTATGTATCACGATGATCTGATCAACGCTTCAAAAGTTATTGCCGGACGAACATACATACTTACATACATACAACGCCAATTTGCCCACGTTGATTTGGAGATCTCGCTTCGCTCGATCAATAAATAGATAATTCATTTTATATAGCAGACAAATGTTTTTTTATTTATACATTAAGGTCTCACACAATATAACTGTATATGAATGACATGTAATTTGTACACACATGTATGTAAATAATTGAATATGGTGAAAGTATTTAATTTTTTAACATCTGTATAATTTTAGTTATGTTCTGGCCAATAAATAAATTTTTAATCTTTAATCTTCAACTACGAGTAGTTTACTGATGGTAAGATGGTAACTGGTGAATGCCTTGCCTGAGTCTATGTTTCCTGATAACAACCTGAGTGTATTCAAATCACGAGTGAACAGATTTCTTCCAGGCAAGCGTGATCCATCGTAGACTGCATCTTCGCTTACCATCAGGCGAGATCGTAGTCAAATGCAAACCTATTATAACGAGTATACATTTGTATTTTTGTATGTTTATAACGAATAAACTCAAAAACTACTAGTCCGATTTCAAAAGTTCTTTCACCATTAGAATGCTACATTATCCTTGAGTAAGATAAGCTACTTTTAACCAACTGCGCAGAAGGAGCGTAATGTTTTTTTATTGAAAAATTACGCGTGCGAAGCTACGGATTGGTCAGCTAGTGCGTCGTGCGTCACTAACTTTTAAACATCTCTTTTCTCAGTTTTGAAAAGTAAATAGGCATAAACAACCATTTTCCCCTCGTTCTTACATAAAATATTTACTGTTAGAATGAATTACATTCTAACAGTAAATATTTTATGTATTTAAATTTATTTTATTCATTGCCTTTATATTATTAGTATAAATATTCTATGTCAATGACCTCACAACCGTGGGAACCAGCGGGTGTGAGCGAAAACCATTAGTCAAATCTTATCAAAACAAAAATACTCTACTGTAGCTTTGTTAAACCTTCCTCAAGAACGTAGATTTAGTTCGGATTATTTCATTTGAGAATAAAACAAGATTTTTAATTGTTGCAGTTTGACTTGACACTCCATTTTTATCCCATGGGAACTGATTTATGGGATAAATGGTAACCTATGTGGTGATCCAGGTCATAATCTACGTATATACCAAATTTCATCGAAATCGGTTTAGCCGATACGGCGTGATTGAGTAACAAACAAACAAATATCCAACTTTCGCATTTATAATATTAGTGTGATTATTATTGTGGCCCTGAAGAGGGTTTTACAAGCAAAGCAACTGATCTACTTACACAGTAATGAAAATGGGTAAAACTAAATTGTTTATAATAGTCCACGTTCGGTCGTTTGTTGATACACTGGTGATTTCTTGGTTATTGATTGTCATTATCTTGTGGTATGGTTGCCCGAAAGAGTTTTACAAGTAAATAAACTAGTGCATTAGAGTATCACGCGCATTTCCTGTCACGCACGTGATAATTTTGCACTTTGTGCATAAAAAACTCAGCTTGCTCGGGAGTTGACCTGAAAACTCGAGAGCATGAATAGTCACTTTACTTTACGAGTCAGAAAAGTTTATAAATGACAGAAGTGTGGGTATTTTGTAACAAAACTAGACTCACTTTTCAGAACGCAGTACCTAGTTAAAGTTTCTGATCAAATTTAAAAAGAAGATGTATTCTTGATGTTAACTTTGTTTACTGTTCAGTTTAGTCCACTCATTTTAAGAAACGGCTCTGTCCGCTATCTATAATAATATTCTGTACTCATTTCAATCCAATAATGAATTTAAAATGCACACAATAAAGTGTCTTTAGGTAGTGTGGTTTTTATTGGACTATGGTTTTTCAATCGTCGTATTTTCATCATAATTATCAGCCAAATCTTAATTTCAGCCCGCTTGATAATTATTATCAAATGGGTATGGTAATAGCTAAATAGGTTTACTACTACCACTATTCTACATCTCATATCAGGTCTTGGCCTCCAACATTAAAAGAGGCTATTGACCCCTATTCTGCGCCACTTTTTGCCAGTCCGCAGAACACGGAGGTATCTGTAGGTACAAGTAATCATGTTTGGTATGCCAATCGTCCCCCATTCGCTCAACGTGACCGAGCTAACGTAGTCTGAGATTTTATTTCGCCTATAGTATTGGAATTAGCTCTTTAATTTCGCCTTGCTTGAAGTTACGCCAAAAGCATGGAACGGGGGCGTGGTGGTTCTGTTCTTCAAGAAAGGTGACAACACCTTGCTTAAGAATTACAGACCCATCTCGCTTTTGAGCCATGTTTATAAGCTGTTTTCGAGAGTCATCGCGAACCGTCTCGAACGCAGGTTTGATGACTTCCAGCCTCCCGAACAAGCCGGGTTCCGTAAAGGCTACAGTACCATAGACCACATACATACGCTGCGGCAAGTCATACAGAAGACCGAAGAGTATAACTTGCCGCTATGTCTCGCGTTTGTGGACTATGAGAAAACCTTCGATTCGATCGAAACATGGGCAGTGCTTGAGTCTCTCCAAAGATGCTGTATTGACTATCGGTACATCGAAGTGTTGAAGTGTTTGTATAAAAACGCCACTATGTCAGTCCGAGTACACGAACAGAGCTCGAAGACGATTCCCTTAAAAAGAGGCGTAAGACAGGGATATGTAATCTCTCCGAAACTGTTTACGACCGCATTGGAAGATGCCTTCAAGCTTCTGGAATGGAAAGGACTGGGGCATCAATATTAACGGCGAATACATCACTCACCTTCGGTTTGCCGACGATATTGCGGTCATGGCAAAGTCGATGGAAGAGCTCAGCACGATGCTCGAAGACCTCAATCGAGTCTCCCAACGGGTAGGACTTAAAATGAACATGGACAAGACGAAAATCATGTCGAATGTCCATGTCGTCTCTGCCCCAGTTATGGTTGAGAACTCGGCTCTTGAAGTTGTCGACGCGTATGTATACCTAGGACAAACAGTCCAATTAGGTAGGTCCAACTTCGAGAAAGAGGTCAATCGTCGAATCCAACTCGGATGGGCAGCGTTTGGGAAACTTCGCAACGTCTTTTCGTCCAACATACCTCAGTGCCTTAAGACGAAAGTCTTCAATCAGTGTGTGTTACCAGTGATGACATATGGAACCGAGACGTGGTCCTTCACTATTGGCCTTATGAATCAGCTCAGAGTCGCTCAACGAGCTATGGAGAGGGCTATGCTCGGGGTTTCTCTACGGGATCGAATCAGAAATGAGGAGATACGTAGGAGAAATCAAGTCACCGACATAGCCCGACGGATTAGCACGTTGAAGTGGCAATGGGCAGGCCATATAGCGCGCAGAACAGATGGCCCATGGGACCGAAAGGTTCTCGAGTGGAGGCCACGGACCGGCAAGCGCAGCGTAGGACGTCCACCCACAAGATGGGCAGACGACTTGGTAAGAACCGCAGGTCGGCGTTGGATGCAGGCCGCTTCCGATATGATGATGATGATGATGATTGGAATTAGGTATCAGTTCCGATTTGTCCCTATTTTTCCTCACTCGCAGAGTGTCATCTCGTCAGATAGGTTGGTATAATAGAGGAAATTTAGTTAAAAGTATTTGATATGCTTAATGTTGTATTCTCTCTGGGAACAGTTTGTTAATATGTCCGTATGATGAACTCGAAAGTTAAGCCTAAAGACCCAAAATAATGGTATTATCCTTTCAGTTCATTATAAGACACAATATCAGTTAATATCGATACTGTATCAGATTTCCGGGTAATTTCCAGACAAAGGTCGCGGCCGTTTCAGGGATAACAATAGCATTACTTGAGGGTTAAGTGAATTCTGCACGCATGGACGTCGCAACAAGTGGTCGAAAATAATCATTTTCTCAGTTATTGCGACGGCATCTTTGGGAAATAATTATTGGATTATTGGGAATATTCTACGGCTAAGACTGCTTGAAGACATAGGGGAGTAAATCAGATTCAATCTTTTATAGATGCTGGGAAATTTATGGGGGAGGTTTACGTTTAGCAGTGGACGTCATTCGATGTGTCGAAGATACTGGCTGCATTCCTCCACTAAAATTATTTATTTATTTAAAATAAATAAACCAACAGCTTAAGTTTTTTTTTTATTTATTTATTTTTAAAAAACATATACTTATAAAATTAATACACTTATAAAACCTTAGTAGGTTTGTCCTAAGTGAGAATTTGACATTCCTCTTTAGTATACATAAAACTATTTTAAGTTTTATGATAATTAAAAAAAATTTTTAATTATGTTTTGTTCTGTACGTGATTCGTGCGCCGGCTCACATTCCATCGTTATCTGCACAAACATACAGGTTGCTCGAAACTGGCAAATTTTGTGGAAAAATTATTCAAATATCAGTTCAGTCGTTATGAATGAATAAAATATTATATGACACCATATTATACATATACTTACTTCAATATGTTATTTAGTTATATTTTATATATTTTTAAATAGTACAATAGTCACAGAGTTATATACCTACTTAAATATGATGTAATGTTATATATATATTTGTTATTGATATAGTAGTACAATATTTTAGTTAATTTTTTGTTAGTTATCTTATTTTTTAAAAAGTTTATTGAGTATGATTTTTATATTTTTATGGTTAATTTTATCTCTCAGTTCTATTAAAATGCTATTTTTAGTCTAGGTATAATGTAGTCTGTAGTTCTTTCTCCGTAAAAGTTTTTAGCTGAACTTGTGTATAGTTATTTTTGTTTTTACTTGTCTTGTCATTATGAGTTCTGTATTTTTCGTAGGAAAAGAAATTTTCTACAAGTAACTGTATTTTAACTTTATCGTGCACGGGTGTTATGTCGCAGTACTTTAATAATCCATCTGAGTCATGCCTATATTTAGCTCGTACATTTTTGGGTACTATTGTTTTTAATATTCGCGTCTGTAGATTAAGTATTATGTCTAAATAAGTACTAAAAGTGCGTCCGTAGCTACTTAAGCCGTATAAAATGATGCTTTCTGCGAGTGATTTGTATATATTTAGAAGTATCGGGAATGGGGTTTTGTATTTCACTATGAAGAATTGCGCTAGAATTGCCCTAAGTTTATTACAGACAAGGTCTATATGCTTACCCCAGTTAAAACGTTGATCTATAATTACGCCAAGATATGTCTGATGTGTAACCTGTTCGATTGGTTCACAATCGCATGTAGTGTTTTTGCTGTGCAAGCAGTTGTGATTATGAGCTATCAGGAGCAGACATGAAGTTACTTTTTTGTGCATTTAAAACTAGACCAGCATCATGAGACCATTCAACAATTCGTGAAAAAGGTATCGCTATATAGATAGATTCTTACATTAAATGGTTTATTTGACGACCTCCTTGGCCCAGTGGGCGGATAGCCAGCTGAGACGCAGGAGGTAGCGGGTTCGATTCCCGCCTCGTAACAAATGTTTGCATGATCTACAAATATTTGTTTTGGGTCTGGATGTTTTTCTATTTATTATAAGTATGTATTTACAAAAAAATAGGATATAACTATTCTATCAGTTTATCTGGTTTCCATAGTACAAGCTCTGCTAGATAGCGCTGTGTGAAATGTCTAGCAATATTTATTTATTTAATAATGTTGGTTTCGACTTCAGCATTTTAATAACAGTAAATATTATGTAAGACTGTATAATCGTTTCAAATAAAAAAGCCTATGTTTTTCCAAACTTGAAATTCAGGATAAACGTTTATTTTCCCGCAAAGTTTGTGTGTTATCGAAGCAGGAGTTCCGTGAAGGGCGGGCCGTAAGAATTATTTATGTAACGGAGAACTTCCTCTCAACACTTGTTGATACTGCGGGTTCGACCAGGTTTATTTCCTTTTTATTTGGTGGATTGTTAACCGATGTTGGTGATACCATGTTGTCTTAGAATCTTATTTTATTTATTAGTGGTTAAGTAGGTACCTATTTAAAAAAAATTGTTCGGCTCGAGTGTCTCTAAGCGCCGAAACAAACCTATAAGGTTTTACGGTGCTTTATGTATTAATTAATAGTTGTATGTTATTTTGTCAAATAAAGAAATATATAATTATTTAGTAACTAACACGATTTAAATAAACCAATTACATCAGTTACTTAATTATGACTAAAAGTTATATAAAATAAAATGAGAATTACTGTGCACATTTATATTGGTATATAAAAAATCATATTATTAATAATTAATATGATTATCAGAAATGAGGAGATACGTAGGAGAACTCAAGTCACCGACATAGCCCGACGGATTAGCACGTTGAAGTGGCAATGGGCAGGCCATATAGCGCGCAGAACAGACGGCCGATGGGGCCGAAAGGTTCTCGAGTGGAGGCCACGGACCGGCAAGCGCAGCGTAGGACGTCCACCTACAAGATGGGCAGACGACTTGGTAAGAACCGCAGGTCGGCGTTGGATGCAGGCCGCTTCCAACCGCAGTTCCTGGAGATCAATGAGGGAGGCCTTTGTCCAGCAGTGGACGTCCTACGGCTGATATGATGGTATGATGATGAATATGATTATAGATATATATACAATTTCAAAATAATATAAATAAAACAAAATAAAATGAGCAAACAAACATGCATCCTTTCATTCATCACTTTCGCACACCAACATAATATTCTACCATTCATCTGCGATGATATCGCACTCTTATAGGTCGAGAGTTTCATCTGTAGTTTAATTACCTTGAAGACATTTTGAATACGTTTATTTAACTATATATAATCCGCCAAAGTTTGCATTGGAGCCCACAACTTGATTGATCCAAATCAACGTGGGCAAATTGGCGTTGTATGTATGTAAGTATGTATGTTTGTCCGGAAATAACTTTTGAAGCGTTGATCAGATCATCGTGAAATTTAATACATAGGTGATAGCACAATTTTAGTGTGACTAAATGAGCTATAAATGTTGGGGGGTGGTTGATATATTGAGGTTCAAAAGAGGTCAAAAAACAAAATGGGACTATCCGGTCAAACGGCACGTCTAATAAAAGGCCTTTGTGAGTATATTTCGATCCTGTTTTTAGTCCTTGTCTTATTTGAATGTAAAGTTTGACTATTAATCGTTATGTACCTAACTATACACAGCCCGGCTTGCACAACGATTCCTAAACGTATTTAGAGACTAAACATGTTTAAATTTGATATATTTGTATGATTTCACAACTCTTTTAAACATATTTAGGCACTAAATATGATTAGGCATCGTTGCTCAAGTCGTTCTTAATATTTAAAATAATAATTACCTACTTAGAAAATATTTTGTCTGGCTACTAATAATTGGGTACAATGAAAAATGTCTATTAGCACTTACATAATATATACGTCAACTAGCTTTGAGCCGTAAAATATACACCCCATTAATTTCGCGCTGGACGAGCAGTGAGCTCAGTGGCAAAATTGGTATCGCGGCCCCGTATCAAGAGGAAGGGTAAAAATCTCAAGTGTGAATAACCCAGATGTATGTTTCGTTCGGGTTATACAGATTTGTGCTTAAGTGTTCAAAAGATAACTACGTGATAAGAAAGCTGGACACTGTTTAGAATTGAAAGTATAAGTACAGCATTTTACAACAGCATTATAGTTGAGTTATTTTTTATTATATTCTGACTTTTTCAGAGCTTCAAAGTTAGCGTGACGTATTTATACCTAGTTTCTCGTACAGACCAACTAAGTGAAACAACGGTGAGCATATAAGCTTTTTAAATACAGTTCGCTGCGAAGACGCAAAAAGAGAGACTTTGTATATTAGTTTATGTCTGTCTTGCTAAACTTGTTCCGATTCCTCGCAAAGCTGCAAGTAGAAGCCGCTTAAAAATAAACTTCATCGCAACATACCTATATAAGTATACAATGTGCAATATTAAAGTGAAACAAACAATATTTCTATCAGCGGTACACTTCAGGACATTCTAAGAAGCTCACTTCACGCTTATACACCCGAGGCGCACGAAAGGTAAACACTTTGCGGATCGTTTACTTTGGCCTTAAATGTACGCTCTGGATTGTTTAGGCTACGGATATAGGCCTTAATTTATTGAGGGGCTTTTAATTAATGTTTGTTATTGAAATTACGTTTAATTTTATTATAAGTCAGTGTTTTATGATCGTGTTTTTATAAAATATTAGATAAAATACATTCGGAATTAATTAATTACTAATTAATATTGAGTAAAATAAAACAGTGTACGGGAATTCAATAAAGGCCGATGCGAAAGCGACTAACCTTGGGTTACTTCGTCTTGCATTCCGCATGTCCTTAGGAACTCTGCAAGTCCTTTATCCATAGGCTGCTGTGGTTGATGGTAGATG
Source organism: Philereme vetulata (assembly GCA_918857605.2). Lineage (NCBI taxonomy): Eukaryota > Metazoa > Arthropoda > Insecta > Lepidoptera > Geometridae > Philereme > Philereme vetulata. Next base: position 6,845,675 of record OU975476.1, read on the forward strand.
TATGTCGTCTTATTGAGGGATGTAACACGCGCAAAAACTACCACTTGACTACCGGACGGCGCTGTACACAATTTGATATTTGGTAGGTGCATGCACTTAGAGTGGCGCGTGAGAACTGGTCTGTCCGTAGGGACGCATTGACAGTCACCTTGGTATGTCACTTCGCTCAGCCAATGAGGGTAGGTATATCAAGAAAAATGGGGATTGAGTTAATAAAAACTCCAGCAATATTACACAAAGTAACTTTATTTTAATTCTTGAATCGAAGTGACAGGGTGTCAGCTTGATGACTACTCTAGTTGACCGCCCGAACAGAACTGAACTCCGCTCTTAGTCATCGCACTATCCTTACATTTTTTTTACCCCCACCATGCGACATCATACCACCACGATGACGTCACTTGGTGTTGCCTTTTAATCCAGAATTCTACTAAAAATATAAAATCATAACACTCGGCCGTCCGACAACCGTGCGGCCCCTGACGCACACAATTCTACATAATTATTATAATATTTATAATTAACTTTCGCTTTGCAATTCAGTTCGTTTCAAAGCATTTATCTAACTAAATCTGAACATGTATCAAAGTACTTAATTTAACTACAACTTAATTTGTATGTACTCGCATTTTGAATTTGACATCAGTAAAATATTTAAATTTCTACACGTACTAGACTATTTAAAATACGTTGTGACAGCGCATTTATATAATTAAACGTGATTAAAATAGGTAGACTACTAAATGCTCTTATATAAACTTTTGCAATACCTATATGTAACATCAGAACAATACTAACCAACGTAATACAAACTGGGAAAAATCATAATTTCTATTTACAACAATAAATAATTCAATTACTTTGAACTCATTAGTTCACCTAATATTAATAAAGAATCATAACACTCTGAAGAAGAACATCTGCAAATACAGTGTGATTTATTAATAGGATAAATCTTGCTCTAAATTATTATCTAAATAAATCAAATAAAAAAAAAATATATACATAGCAAAATATTAATTAACATAATTTTATAAATCGAGTATAGTTATCACATAGTATCATTTTATTAACCAACTTTATATAAATAAAAGTGCCTAAATAAAGAATATTTTCAATACCACTTTTTATTACACATGTTAGATACATGTCTATTCATTGTCACTGTTTCACTTGTTTCGCTGTGGTCACTATCATTAATTTCTAAAGCATTAATATGTATCCATGGTCTTAATCTATCGGCAGAAAAGACACTTTCATATGGCTTCTTTTTCTTATTAAAGCCCGGCACATCGGTTATTTTATATCTGTCGTTGCCCAAAACTTCAACAATTTTGTACGGACCCACAAACTTTGACAGAAGCTTAGTACTTTTCCCATCATTAGAATAATTTGTTCTAGTGACCTTAACTAAATCCCCAAAATTATATTTAGTAGCAGGTGAATGCGCGGAATCATGTTGTTGTTTTAGTTTTGCCTGAGAATTCTTAATATGTTCACTAAGATTTTCTCTTAAAAGAGTCATATAGGCAGAAGGCGTATCTGAAGGTACATCCAGTTTGTTAGCTAAATCATTTCTCATTTTAGTACCAAATAAAGCTTCTGTCGCAGTTTTGTGGGTGGTAGAGTTAACAGTATTGTTGATTCCCCACTGGATCTTACCAACGCACCTGTCCCAGTCGCGCTCGGAGCCATTTGAGTTTTGTGCTGCTAACGCGTTCAGAATCGTTTGATTATACCTTTCGGCCTGCCCGTTTGCTCTGGGACAGGCTACGGCGTTAAGAACATGGTTGATACCATGATTGTTACAAAAGGTTTTAAAGGCTGCTGAGGTGAAAGATGTGCCATGGTCTGAGATGATCCTAATTGGTACACCAAAGTCATAAAATATGTTTTCCAAAGCCCTAATAGAAGTCTTAGTTTTAGTATCTCTCACAGCCTTAACAAATACATATTTCGTGAAACCATCTACTACAGTCAATATATACGAGAAACCATTTCTATTTTTGACAAAGGGTCCGAGATGATCTATGTGGATTGTGTGAAAGGGGATATTAATCTTTTCTATAGGATAAAGATGACCTTTCTTTTTCTTACTAGCAGAATCCTTGTTATAAGCACACTATGCAGGCTGATACGTATTTTTTTACGAAACATCTTAGTTTAGGGAACCAGTATTGATTTCTTATCTTTTCAACAGTCTTAGCGTAACCATGATGCTCAATGTCATCATGATTAGCTTTACAAATTTGCCATCTCGCGCTCCTTGGTACTACCAAACACAAATGACCATCAACCTTTCGATATAGTGCATTATTTTGAATGGCAAAGTTATCTTTTATTTCCTTACACTCTTCATCAACCTCTGGATTAAGTATTTTTAGAATCCGCAATATTTCAGGGTCACCCATTTGCAAGGTTAGTAGCCAGTTTCCCGTTTCTATGTTATAAACCAGAGCAGAATTTACCTCATCAACACCTTTATTTAACGTAGTATTTCGGCTTAGTGCGTCTACTTGTGCCATGCTAGTACAAAATTGAATTCACTGATCTGTAGCCACCATCTGGCTATGCGCGGGATAAGATCTCTTTTTGTTAATGTTGTTCTTATAACTGCACAGTTAGTGAATATTTTGAACGGTAAACCCAAGAGATATACCCTAAACTTTTTCAGAGAACAGACGACCGCTAAGGTTTCTAGTTCATATGAATGGAAATGTCTTTCGTCTACGGTCGTCTGTCGGCTGAAATAAGCAACGGGCTTCAAAACATACGGATCCCTTTGCCATTGCATTAAAATACCGCCTAAACCAAGGGCACTCGCGTCAGTATGAAGTTCCGTTTCTAGTTTTGGGTCATACAGCGCTAGTACTGGCCGTGTTTGTAGTGTTTCTTTAAGAAAAGTAAAAGCTTTTTCATGATTTTGCGTCCACTGCCATACTGCATCTTTCTTTAACAAACTAGTTAATGGTTGTGCTATTTCTCCGTAGCCTTTAATAAATTTACGAAAATAACCCGTGAGGCCGAGAAATTGACGCACTTCATGGACATTCGTAGGGGTGGGAAATTCTCTAACGGCTAATATTTTTGCTTCACCGGGCTTTATACCATTATTGGAAATCTCGTATCCTAAATAGTTTATAGAAGTGTCAAAAAATCTACATTTGGACAGTTTAAGGGTTAATCCAAATTTACGTAACAATTCCAGTATCTCCTGCAATCTTTCAAATCCCTGCTTTATACTCGCAGAAGGAATAAGAATATCATCTAAGTATGCTAAGGCATACTCAAATCGCTTATTGCCAAGTATTTTATTGATCATTCGTTGAAAGATAGCAGGAGCGTTGGCCAACCCGAAAGGCATGCGCTTAAATTCGTAATGCCCATCAGGCGTAACAAACCCTGTGAGATGCTTACTTTCAGGGGCCATGGGAATTTGGTAATAACCCGAGGCTAAATCTAGTGACGTAAAATAACAATTGCCACTAAGGTTCGATAATTGATCCTCAATCAGTGGAAGAGGGAACCGATCCTTGATAGTTTTGACGTTAAGGGCCCGAAAGTCAACGCACAATCGCATTTCGCCAGTTTTCTTTCTAACCATCAGAATGGGACTGGCATAGTCTGAATTGGATTCTTGGATGATATCATTGCTTAGTAGGTCATCAATTATTTCACGGACTTGTTCGCGTTCGGAAAAAGATAAACGATAAGGTCGATAAAAACAGGCTTCAGGTCGGAAAGATCTATTTTCATTTCGAATTCTGGAGTACAACCTATTTCTGCAAGACTGGAAGCAGAGCAATCGCGATAGCTTTGTAGTAATGAATACAAGTCTAAAACATGATTTTCGTCTAGTTCTTTGCTGACTTTGATATCCGACCTATCCAGTGGTTCTAGAATTGATTGGTTATCTGTTAAAATCCGATAGACTTGACAAATTTCTTGCTCTGAAAATACGATTGAACGCGCAAGCAGAGTGCTTTTTTCAAGTTGAAGCGGGTTTTGTGATAAATTGGTCAAAACCAATTCACCAATGCCATTACGTAGCCTATAGGCCCCTTGCCATAATCTAAATTCTTTCCCGGGTTCGAGAGAATTATAGCCTTTTACATACACATCACCGGAAAAGCCATCATTCTGAGCAGTAACAGGGACTATACCCACATTCTTTACTTCGATCGAATTTTCAACATACAGCTTAACAGTATTGTTTTTACATAAGGGTTCATTTACAGGACTTTTATAAAATATTAATCGAGAACTGTCCTTAAGAACAGTTATATATGAGAGTTCCGTGAAATTCTGACCAATTAAAAGAGGGTTTTGCATGAATATATCATCTACGATTAAGAATTCCAAAGTGGTTTCGATATCGTCAATTTTTACGTTCACAAAAGATTTGAACAAGGGCACAATGGAAGAGTTACCAAACCCCTTTATTACAGAAACATGGTCAGTATTTTTGACGAGGTCGAATTCTAACGATTCGGTATATCGCATCAAACTGCATTCACTGCCGAAATCGATATATGCTGTTAATAGTTTCTCGTTTACTGATATTTTCTTGAAAAATGTGTCATTGCTATTATTTGTTGATATTTTTAGCGTAGTTTTTTCAGAGCTGATTTCACTTGAACGGGAAGAATTTCCGACGATAGGTGGCAGTTTGCATGTTTCTAAGTCATGCCCTACTCTATTGCAACGTTTGCACTTTACAATAGGTTTTGGGCATTTCTGAAATGGATGACCTTTGATTCGACAATTGAAACAAACAATGGAATCACTGTTAGCGGACCTAAAACGCGTAGGTGTGTAAGTCGTACTAGTTACTGACCTCTGGCTAATATGATCGCGACTTTTATTGAAGTTGGGAGTAAGTATGGGCTGGGAGCAAAGAAAACTTAATAAATCCTCTGGCTCGGTACAACTTAGCGCCTGGGCTCCATTCCTAAATGACCGATCGGAAATACCGTGCACAATGCAGTCAACAGCCTTCTTTCCCTTAATTTCACACCTATTTAACAAGTTTAGTTTATCATAGAAATACTCGCGAAGGCTCTCATCAATGCGGCTGGTGCGAGCAAGCATTTCTTCTAGAAGTCTGCCATGGTTCTCTTCACTCGGAAAAGCTTTCTTTAGTTTGGTTTGCTACTCATCCCAACTAAAAACCAGCGTAGGGAGAGCTTTAAACCACTTCTTGGCGAGGCCAACGAGTTTTTGTAGCGAAAAATGAATAGTTTGTTTCTCGTTCCTGTTGTATATTTGAGAGCATTCGTTCACTTTTCTTAACCAAGATTCAATACTTTGCGCCCTATTTGAGGGATCAAATTCAGGTATTACATTATTAAGTTGGTTATTTTGAAAAGAAATATTACTCTTACTTGAATCGTCCTTCCAGGCATTCAGAATCTTAAGCACGTCATCAGCAGTTAGACCATGAGAAGTTTTACGTGATTTGCTCGATCTCCGCTCCGTAGAAGGCGCCCTTGTCCTTTTTCTCCTACTCCGATCCCGAGAAGATCGGGAACGTTCAGGGGTTGGAGCACCATCATCATCATCAGCCATTGCTTTAAGGCGAGCCCACTTATGTTGGTTTTTCGTGCGTATATCCCACTTCTGAGTTAATAAAAACTCCAGCAATATTACACAAAGTAACTTTATTTTAATTCTTGAATCGAAGTGACAGGGTGTCAGCTTGATGACTACTCTAGTTGACCGCCTGAACAGAACTGAACTCCGCTCTTAGTCATCGCACTATCCTTACATTTTTTTTACCCCCACCATGCGATATCATACCACCACGATGACGTCACTTGGTGTTGCCTTTTAATCCAGAATTCTACTATAAAATATAAAATCATAACAGATGTACCCTTCAAATTGTGTGATCTATTACTAATCAATTCCGATACGGAACAAACACTAAAAAATATCCTCAAACATTATACAACTGCACTTTTGTAATTTACATAAACAAACGTCTCTAAACACTAACTCACTACACGTAACTAACCGATTCTAATAAGCTCTAAATGCCGTTTAGTTTATTCAGTACATAATCGCAGTCGATTACCTCAAACGGACATTTAATTTTCAGAGTTCTGCGGATCCGACGGTAAACTGTAATTGCACGGTTGACAAACGGTTCCGTACACTGCAGCAGATGCTTCCCACGTTTACAGTGAAGTTTATTTATGAATTGAAGGAATTGGTTTAAAGTATGTACTAAAAACATTTGGTTAAAGAAATTGTATAGGTACATACATAATAAATGCTGATCTTAAAATAAATCGAAAACAGTTGTATAAAAAACCGGCTAAGTACGAGTCGGACTCGCGCACAAAAGGTTCCGTACCCTTATCTATAAAAACGGTAAAAAATCATGTCTGTTGTATGGGAGCCCCCCTTAAATATTTATTTCTTTCTGTTTTTAGTACTTGTTGTTACTTTGTTAGTACTTGTTACGGCAACAGAAATACATCATCTGTGAAAATTTCATGTGTCTAGGTATCACGGTTCATGAGATATAGCCTAGTGACAGACGGACCGACAGACAGACAGCGGAGTTTTAGTAATAGGGTCCCGTTTTACCCTTTGGGTACGAAACCCTAAAAACTAAAATGTTTCTAATGTTTTCGGGTAAAAATCTAGCAAAATATGAGTTATACGAGGGCTGCTATTTATGTATCCGGAATAAAATAATATAATAAATAAATATGGTTTTGCGAAAAGACTTTTTCCCCAACCTATTAATATATTATTGCCCTAACATTGAACTCTCTTCTACAAAATAAATATGTTTTCGGAACAAACCACCACAAACCAACACACTTAACCTTATTATTTAATCTTTAGAACAAAAACATTGGTCAGCAAACAAAAAGAGAGAAATCGTACTTGAGCCTATGTAAATAACTCGCTATGATAAGAAGTAAAATTGTAGGTTCTAAATTATATATTTTTTATCCACATTCATTTCCACAACATCAAGTCAACAAAAACTTCATTCTGTGGTCAACAATAAAACGCGAGAAATGGTATCGTCCAATCAAATAGCTCCCGGTGGCACGAAAACGCAAATTTCCGGCCAAAAATGATAACCGTTGAAATATTGGTCTCATTGTACTTAACAAAGTCACTTTCCCACTCTAGTTTATGGACCATTGGGAAGTATTATCAGATGTGTTGCCAGTGTGAAATACGTTTCGCGTTTTATTGTGTCTGTACTATCACGAATTTTCAGCGCGAAATTTATGAATAATTTTAAGTTTTAACGGTAAAAATGGTAGGTAAATGTTTATGTAGCGACATTATATCAAGCACTTATTTGAGAATAATTAGATTCACTGAACCACAAAAGTCACGTTTTAAATAACCTAGAGACAATGTTAATAAATTCACAGTGGACTGACTTTGAGACTGAATTATTCTGAAGGAGACAACGGGTGGCTATGACAAAGGTGACATAGGTAGGTTATATTTATCGTAGACAGCATTGCAGTTGTATGTGTATGACGGAATTCCCACTGGAATAAGTAGCAAGTATGTGATGACAGGAAAGCTTTAAGTTGTCATCAATTTCTTGGTAGATCGTTATTTAAGCCAGCCAAAGAGACTTGAAAATTACACAAATTGGTTTGTACATATGTGTACCGTATTGATAAACGAGTTTGTATTCAAATTGTTTACAATTTGTGTAAACAGATCAATATGTGACATCTACAATAATCTACATCAATCTTTAATACCATTTAAAATTGATTTAAAAAATTGGAACGACTCAGCTTTTCCTCAAATTATGATTACTAGTCGTATTATCGTTATCTACAGTTTATCTGAACTATACAGGTTGTTTGGTAATCTACGGACGATATTCAAGTGACCGTTTCTCAAAACATAAAAAAAGACTTCTCGAAAAAAAACTACTAATTAGTAATCGAGAAAAAATCGACTAAGTTTTGGTGATTAGTTCGATATAAAACTTACTGCCTATTGCAATCGACGTCCAAAAATAAAGGCCGTAATCCACAAAAGCGTAGATTTGCAAAGATGAGAATACCATGCGAAAATAACTAATAGCATATCGATATTCCAACATCTCTCCGCTCAGCTTTAGTGGAAACGGTCAAGCGGCGATGTCCTATTTTCTACAGCGCATTCGCTACAGCTTATACACGTAGAGAGAGAACTTATGTAGTAAATCTACGCTTTTGTGGATTACGGCCTTTATTTTTGGATGTCGATTGCAAGATTAGGCAGTTAGTTTTATATCGAATTAATCACCTAAACTTCATAAATTTTCTTTAAATTTTGATATTATAAATAGTAGTTTTTTTTTCGATGTCTTATCTTTTTATGTTTTGAGAAACCGTCACTTGAACTTCGTTACTACATATATTACCAAACAAGCTGTATAAGCTTTAATGATAAGAATATTTATTCTTAGACAGGGTAATATGGTTAGTCTTTGATTACTGATAACATATGGCACAGAAACGTAGTATTTAACTATAGGCATTTGAGGAAAGCTCAAGGGCACTCAGCGAGCTCTGGTATTTAACAATGAGGATTAGAAATGAGATTCGCAGATAAACTAAAGCCAGAAGATTAGCAAGCTAAAATGGCAGTGGGTGCGGCATATAGCTCGAAAATTCGGCATTTCGGACGTTGGGGCAGAAATGTTCTGGAGTGAAAACCATGCACTGGAAAGCGCAGCGTAGGACCTTCTACTAGATGGAAAGACGATTTGATAAAAATTGCTGGAAATCTCGGAGGCCTATGTTCAGCAGTTGACGTCGTATAATAAAATGATGATATGATATGTAGTTGCCATTACTTCTAGATGGTAGCTCCAAGTACCACAGTCTGCCCGCGACCACGGTTATTGCAACACAATCGAAACAAATTAAAAATCAATAAACGTTATAAATTCCGGTCTAAATCAGTAATAATATGATGATGATGACTACCTACTGAGAAAGAATAAGAATAGCTCACGTACACACGGCTACACATCGAACTGTACAAATCCAGTATAAGCTGACTTCTCATTCTACGAAAAGCCAATGCATTCATTCTCAATGCGAGGTCAGCTTATTCTGGAAATGTATAGCTTGATGCGTAGCCGTGTGTACTAAAAGGCCTTAAGAAGCCGGCAAGAAAGTTGCTCATTAGTTAAAAACAGTCCACGAGTATGTCACATTAGTTTACAAGCCACAAGTCAAACCAATTTGTACATAATACATCCACTTCATCATACGATGATGTATGATAATATCCTGTTCCGCGCGTCTGTGAAAAATGACAGGAACGGAATCCAGCCCCATTATAATGAAACAGGACTCTGTTTAATTGGTGAGATATTATTAACGTCGTGTTTGAAATGTTTTTGATTTAGCACAGTTAGTTATTGAATATTATATGTTGTTTTTAGGTTCAATTCCCGCCGCGAGACAATATTTTTGGACGATCCATACATTTTTGTTCCGAGTATGAGTTTACAAAAAAACAGTTCTAAAAGTAGGTATTCTATCAATAATCTGGTTCTCATAGTAAAGGCTTTGCTTAGTTTAGGGCAAGATAGCACTGTGTTAAATGTCCAAGCATCATTCATCCATCAAAATACGGGCTCAATCGTAATCATTATTTATTTTTGTTCCATTGACACCAAGTTTATCTATTTTTTTGGGTTGTTAATATGACCTCATATACTGGTCACAGGACGGTAGTATTACCATCTCGCTCGCTCTTGCAGCCCTTACGGGAGCCGTCAGTGATGCGCCGACTGCGCCGAGTACCTATCGATGATACAAATGCTACTAATTTTTGATTATATTTTGTTGCCTTCATTTTTCAGATATAACCTTTGTAGTACAATTAATCGATTTCGATGAAATTTGGTGTATACGTAGATTGTAACCACATAGGATCACCACATAGGATACCATTTATCCCATAAATAAGTTCCCATACGATAAAAATGGGATGTCAAAGTATATATACCCAGAAAAATGCAGGCGAAACCGCTGGCAACAACTAGTTTACAATATATGCCAATATATATGCCAAGAATCCTACAGGAAACTTCACACTTTTATAAAAGGAAGACAGCTGACAGCTTTTCCAAGAGAACTTGAAAAGAGGTTGTCAATCTTTTAGTACGTGAGATCCAGATTTATTCACGAAGTAATCACTCACATTTGACTATTTTTAGGGTTCATTAGCCAAATGACAAAAAACGGAACCCTTATGGATTCATCATATCTGTCTGTCTGTCTGTCCGTATGTCACAGCCACTTTTTTCCGAAACTATAAGAACTATACTGTTGATGAAACTTGGTAAGTAGATGTATTCTGTGAACCGCATTAAGACTTTCACACAATAAAAGAAAAAAATCAACAGTATAGTTCTTATAGTTTCGGAAAAGTATAGTTCTTATAGTTTTGGAAAAAAGTGGCTGTGACATACGGACAGACAGACAGACGATGAAAAAAGTGGCTGTGACATACGGACAGACAGACAGACGATGTCTGTCTGTCTGTCCGTATGTCACAGCCACTTTTTTCCGAAACTATAAGAACTATACTGTTGATGAAACTTGGTAAGTAGATGTATTCTGTGAACCGCATTAAGACTTTCACACAATAAAAGAAAAAAAAAAATTTTTGGGATCTTTATACTTAGAACTGAAACTCAATTTTTTTTTCATTAAACCTATACGTGTGGGATATTTATGGATAGGTCTTCAAAAATGATATCGAGGTTTCTAATATATTTTTTTTCTAAACCGAATAGTTTGCACGAGAGACACTTCCAAAGTGGTAAAATGTGTGCCCATCCCCCCCCCCCCCTTCCTGTAACTTCTAAAATAAGAGAATGATAAAACTAAAAAAATATCATCATCATCATATCAGCCGTAGGACGTCCACTGCTGGACAAAGGCCTCCCTCATTGATCTCCAGGAACTGCGGTTGGAAGCGGCCTGCATCCAACGCCGACCTGCGGTTCTTACCAAGTCGTCTACCCATCTTGTGGGTGGACGCCCTACGCTGCGCTTGCCGGTCCGTGGCCTCCACTCGAGAATCTTTCGGCCCCATCGGCCATCTGTTCTGCGCGCTATATGGCCTGCCCATTGCCACTTCAACGTGCTAATCCGTCGGGCTATGTCGGTGACTTGAGTTCTCCTACGTATCTCCTCATTTCTGATTCGATCCCGTAGAGAAACCCCGAGCATAGCCCTCTCCATAGCTCGTTGAGCGACTCTGAGCTTATTCATAAGGCCAATAGTGAAGGACCACGTCTCGGTTCCATATGTCATCACTGGTAACACACACTGATTGTAGACTTTCGTCTTAAGGCACTGAGGTATGTTGGACGAAAAGACGTTGCGAAGTTTCCCAAACGCTGCCCATCCGAGTTGGATTCGACGATTGACCTCTTTCTCGAAGTTGGACCTACCTAATTGGACTGTTTGTCCTAGGTATACATACGCGTCGACAACTTCAAGAGCCGAGTTCTCAACCATAACTGGGGCAGGGACGACATGGACATTCGACATGATTTTCGCCTTGTCCATGTTCATTTTAAGTCCTACCCGTTGGGAGACTCGATTGAGGCCTTCGAGCATCGTGCTGAGCTCTTCCATCGACTTTGCCATGACCACAATATCGTCGGCAAACCGAAGGTGAGTGATGTATTCGCCGTTAATATTGATGCCCAGTCCTTTCCATTCCAGAAGCTTGAAGGCATCTTCCAATGCGGTCGTAAACAGTTTCGGAGAGATGACATCTCCCTGTCTTACGCCTCTTTTTAATGGAATCGCCTTCGAGCTCTGTTCGTGTACTCGGACTGACATAGTGGCGTTTTTATACAAACACTTCAACACTTCGATGTACCGATAGTCAATACGGCATCGTTGGAGAGACTCAAGCACTGCCCATGTTTCGATCGAATCGAAGGCTTTCTCATAGTCCACAAACGCTAGACATAGCGGCAAGTTATACTCTTCGGTCTTCTGTATGACTTGCCGCAGCGTATGTATGTGGTCTATGGTACTGTAGCCTTTACGGAACCCGGCTTGTTCGGGAGGCTGGAAGTCATCAAACCTGCGTTCGAGACGGTTCGCGATGACCCTCGAAAACAGCTTATAAACATGGCTCAAAAGCGAGATGGGTCTATAATTCTTAAGCAAGGTGTTGTCACCTTTCTTGAAGAACAGAACCACCACGCCACCGTTCCATGCTTTTGGTAAAAAAAAAATTAAAAAAATATATGACGTACAATTAACTTCCACCGAAATTTAGTTTGAACGAACTCTAGTAAGTATTAAATACGTCATAAATCGTAAACCGCAATTTACCTTTCATTTAATCAACTCAAATATAAAAAAAAGTTACAATGAACTACAAGAACTTTTATATTATGTTACTTGTTGCTACAAAACCCTTCATGGGCGAGTCCGACTCGCACTCGGCCGCTTTTTTTTCTGAAGTCTTAACCACAAAGTATTTTTTGAATACGTCGTAGTCTTTTGTTTGTTTACAGTAATTTCATTTGTACACACGGCTACACATCAAGCTATACATTTCCAGTATAAGCTGACCTCGCATTGTGTAGGCTTTTCGTAGAATGCGAGGTAAGCTTATACTGGAAATGTATAGATTGATGTGTAGCCGTGTGTACACAAACGTACTTATCGCTAATTATTTCATTTTCTTTAAAAGTACAATACGCAATATAACATCTACCAATTTACATTGTGTATGACGATGATCATGAATGGTTTTTTATATTAAATATTATTATTACCCGATCGAAGTTTAACCTAAAGACATGGATAACCCCGGGCCTTATGCGATGTATGCGACATCGCGATCAACTACATTTGCGAGCTAAAAAGGACCCCAAAAATGAAGTACTCCATCTTACCTATACACGGTACCGAAACTTCTTTATAGGGCTACTTCGCGATCTTAGAAATGAGTATCAAGCCAATGAATTGAAAGAAAATGTGAAAAACCCCAAAAAACTATGGAAATCTATTAAAAACGTTTGTAATTTATCCTCACCAAACCAGGAATCATCTGAACTTCTATGTATTCCTGGTACAGTAAACTCACAAAACTCAATCGACCAGTGTAACACTCACTTTTCAACAGTCGGCCAGAGACATGCAAACAAAATTTTAACTGATACTTATATTAGTGAAGCTGATCTAGCAAATTCAGTTAGAATCACACGCACCCCTGTTGACTCTTTCTATTTAACTCCAACTGACGTTAGGGAAGTTGAGACACTTATTGTCAAGCTGCAACATGGTAAAGCCCCAGGCATTGATGGTCTAGATAACTCTTTACTGAAGCACATAAGAGTTGGTGTAGTGGCACCGCTGATACATATTTTAAATTTGAGCCTAGCGACTGGGGTTTTCCCCTCAAAGTGGAAACTTGCCTCTGTTTGTCCGATACACAAGGGTGGGCCCAAAGATATGCTTAACAGCTATAGGCCCATCTGTCTATTGGGAGTGCTCTCAAAATTACTGGAAAAAATCGTTAATAAGAGGCTGGTCGATTATTTAGAGTCACGGAACCTGACTTCCGAAAGGCAATTTGGCTTCCGTAGAGGTAAGAGCACAGAAGATGCCGTGACACTGCTAACGTCTGAGGTGTCGTCACAACTTGACAATGGGCAATGCTGCATGGGAATCTTTTTAGATTTAGCTAAGGCTTTTGACACTGTCTCCATTCCTATACTTTTGAAGAAACTGGACAGCATGGGAATCCGAGGTGTTGCTGGAGAATGTTTCAAAAGTTACTTGTCAGAAAGGAGACAGTGTCTAAAGATCTCGCAGGTAATCAGTAAGCCTCAATCGGTCTCTTTTGGAGTACCACAAGGAAATATACTGGGACCTACGCTATTTAATATGTACATAAATAATATCCATGATCTCACCATTGATAATGCCAAAGTTATATGCTATGCTGATGGCACCGCGGTGATTTTTCACGGACCTAACTGGCCAAAAGTGTCATCATTTGCTGAAACTGGTTTGTCACATATTAGTAGATGGCTTCGTGAGAATCTTCTAACCCTAAACACGGAAAAAGTAAAGTATCTGTTCTTCCATAAGACCTCTGCTTCTGCTCCTCCGATGAATAATCTGAATATTAAAATACACAAATTTGCCTGTTTTGACAACTCCTGTTGTAGTTGTGATTATATAAATAGAACAAATTTTACTAAATACTTGGGCATTTTTATAGACGAAAATCTAAACTTTAAAAAGCATATTGAGGGTCTATCAGCACGTGTTAGAAAAGTAATAAATATAATGCACAATTTGCGAAACGTCGCATGCGGGGAACTGCTCCAAACCGTATACCTTGCGATGTGCCAGTCCCTTATATCATATTGCATCACGTGTTGGGAAAGTGCCGCTAAAACTTGCTTTATTCAAGTCGAACGAGCGCAACGCTCCGTACTCAAAGTCATGCTTATGAAACCTTATAGATATCCAACTACAGAATTGTACAAAGAAAGTAGTGTTCTAAGTGTCCGGCAACTTTTTATCTTAAAAACATCGGTATCAGTGCATAAGCATTTACTTTCATCAGAAAATTACTTGGAGCTGATAAGCAAACGAGTCTTTAAAATTCCTATCCCGTCAATCAATACATCCTTTGCGCAACGTTTTGGTCAGAATGTAAGAGCATGTGTTTATAATAATGTTTTAAAATTTTGCGATCTAAAAAATAAATCTGTAAGACAAGCAAAACAATTAATACAAAAGTGGCTAACTACTCTGACGTACGATGATACTGAGACTATTCTGAGTATTACAACCTAAAAGTCCCAAATATTTAGCCTGTGCATTTACATTATATTACTTATATATATTTAAATATATATTATATACATATTTCAAATTCAAATTCAAAATTCTTTATTTTCTCTGATATGCTTTATAATAAATGGCGCCCTACTTGCCAAACTAAATTTGTGAAAAACTTGTATCTTGGCAATTAGTGCTCTTACTTATGGTTGTCTACTTACAGAGTTGTGAACTAAAAACAAATTATATTAAGTTCAGGAATTATCTAATTAAATATTACAGTGTGTGTGTGGTGTGTGTGTGTGTGTGTGTGTGTGTGTGTGTGTGTTTGTATGTGTGTGTGTGTGTGTGTTTGTGAGTTTTCGTGTATTACCTTAAATAATTATTTTAAAATGTTCCTCGGTTTCAGTATATGATAAAACCTTCAGCCAGTTAGTTGTGATATTTTTACAATTTCTTACGGAAAGATCGTAAATCTGCAACTTCTCATTGACTAGATTGTAGAGGCGGGAGCTTATTATTCCATAGTGTCGCGCAGCTAGCGCAGTTCTGTGTCGCTCAATAGTGCACACTTGATATTTCCTCGGTTTATTTACGTTGATGTCTGAGTTATACGGGGATTCTGCATGCTTTCGAAGTATTAAATTAAGGACAAAAATCTGCCTGGTGGTAAGTACAGAAGTATCAGCATAGAGTTTGGTTGTAGGGTATCTGTAGGGTTTGTTGGTCATAACTTTTAGAACAGCTCTTTGTGCCCTTTCTAAGCGTAGAATGTGCGTTACATACGTTCCTCCCCATGCCGTGATACAGTAGGACAAGAGTGACTGTGTTAGAGCAAAATATACCATCTTCATTATATCTAGAGAAGTCGCTGATCTAAGACGCTTAAACACGTAGATTAATTTTCTGACACGTGACACAACAGACTGCAAGTGCAAGTCCCAATCCAGGGTGCAGTCCAGTTGAACACCTAAATAATTTATATTTGAGGTTCGTGAAATAGGTAGACAGTTATGACTGTGGCATACAGTCGGGTTACGGCACTTGTGAGCAACAATACTTATTGCGTTTTCAGGTGGCTGTGAGAAAGTGTTACAAGTTAGAGAAGGCTACAAATTTAGTTTTGCTTATATTGAGTGTTGGCACATTCTCGCAGAGCCATCCCATGACAATGGTAAAGGCACTCTCCGCGTGTTTCTGGACAGTCTCCCAGCTTTCGCCATTTACCAGCAATACTGTATCGTCGGCATAGACAAATACTTTACAATTTAGCAAGGGTAGTCTACATAGATTGTCTATTTATATTCAATACTTTATTAGAAGTTGTATATATATTTATTTATGCATTATAAATTTAGGTTATATTAGTGTATAGGTTTTCAATTGTTATTTTAAACTGTTTATATATATATATTTCAAACATTATTAATTTAATTTGTTAGTCCGAGGTGTAAACAACTGAATAATCTATATAGGAATTTCAAGGTCTTCACGATACAGGCTTGGCCTAGTGTGAAGGTGTGCTTGTTATTGCTAAATAAAATATTTTTCATTTCATTTTCATTTTCATATTGCTTAGTCCGGTTTCGCCAATCTTCTTTTTAATACAGTAGTCTTATTTACGCCTCCATAAAGATATTTACACAAAAGGCTTCCAATTATCTCGACTAACGTATGCAGGCGGGCGTTTAGGTCACAGTCTTAGCAAAACAACAGATTCACTGCAATCAGTCTTCAAGCCCAGAGTGAACAGGTTCTTTCTAGGCAAGCGTGTTCCATCTTTGACATCATTATCACTTACCATCAGATGAAGTAGTAGTCAAACTCTTGACTATCACCAATAAAAAACTTCGCTGATAAACACTTACCCTGATGAAGGTTCACGAATTGAACCAAAACATTGTTGGTCGAAACACCGATAAAACGGAACATGATAAATCCTGTATATTAAATAATTATTCAAATAATTCACGAAAGTATTCTAAGCCAAATAAAAAAAAACTATAGGTAAAACTTTTCATGGAAATTTGGTGTATCGATAGATTCTGACCTGGATTAAAACATAAGCTACTTTTTGTTGACAAACAACGCGTGCGAAGCCTGAATTAGTTTAAATAAGATCAAATTCAAAAGGCAAAGTTAAAATCTTTTATTCAGTAAAACCACAAGGATCACTTTGAAACGTCAATTTTACTGCCTGTTCCTTCGCAACCTAGCCAGGAAAGAAAGGCAAGAAAACAAGGCTATTTTTATTAATGATCCTTTTAGAATACATAAACAATAATGAAAATAAATTAGGTCTAAACTATAACATTTTTGAACGAGTTGGAGCATTTTCAATCCTAAGCTTCTCTATCATCTACATAATCCGAGCTACATCGAGAACTTAGTGTCTAGTTAAACCTAAGATTGGGTTTAATACATTAATAATCATATCCTGTATATAGTTGTTAATTAATAACTAATATAAATTAAAAAATGCTAGACATTTCACGCAGCGTCATCTGGCCCCAAACTAAGCAAAGCTTATACTATGGGAACCAAATAACTGATAGATTTTTTTAAATATACTTTTAATGTGGAACATATAGGTATATGTAGATCATGCAAACATTCGTTCTGCGGTGACAATCGAATCCGCAACCTGTTGCGTCTCAGACAGCAATTAGCCCACTGCACCACGGAGGTTATTAATTAAATAAAAATTATTGATAGAACCAGTTATTTGCTACAGACTGCGGCTAAGTCGCCTCTATGTAAGTAGTTGGCACCCCACCGCGTGTCCCGCCCGATAAGACTGGGCCCAAATTGATGTTTGAACTGTCATTAATTCCCGAGCCGACAGATGTCGCTGCACTCTATTATTTTTGACACATACAACTGTCATTTGTCATTAGAATGATTTATTGGATGTAATCGAATGAGTGATTAGTTTCGTCGATTTTTGGTGTTTAACCTTTATTGAGGTCGCGTGTATTAAAATGAAAAATAGTATTCGTCAATTCAATCCAGTTTTTAATCGCTTGAACACAAGGCACAAGGCTACATACAGAGTTAATATAGGCGAAAAAGAGAGTACCTAATCTAAATCTTAAATTTAATCTAAAATCCCATTATCAAACAATACCTTTAAAATTAAAATAAACGTATTAAAAGCGTTCACTCTGTTATGCCCACTATACCTGGGGAGACGATAAATCGCTAATTTTAAAACAATGTTTTGTTAAACAAATTTTGTGATTTCAATTTGTAATTCATATATGTTATAGTTAAGGATACGTGCTAGAGCGTCTGTTTTGTGAAAACACGATTCCGTAAAATTTTCTTCATAGAAAAAAATCCAAAGATGACTCCAAATTTACCTTAAAACCGTTCTTATGCGATGAATACTACAATTTAGATCTTGAAACTTTCTACAGTAATTCTACACAACATAAATAAGGGCACCAGTGTTTTAAATTTTGATTTTATGGTAAAATGAAAATATCTAAGTTTTGCACCTATGAAACCTTTCGCTCCGGACGCCCGTTTCGCGATTCAGTTTGGCCTCGGCTTTCAGACGGGGACCCGTGACTCTTGTCGTTCCAAACGAAAACGTAATTCTAAGGTAGAATTTATATTTAGTTGGTTTTTGTAAAGACGCAGTAATGAGAAATAAACACAACAAGATAATGAAGGGACTGAATGATAAAAAAAACCGGCAAACATATGAACCACGGCGAGATAGGACGTGCAGCGGCGCGCGGAGAAGCGGGGGTGAAATTCGAGTTTGGGCTGAGGTATAGTCAACTCTTAAGTATTACCCGTGCGCGATAAGTTGGGACCTGAGCGCGGTGACGTCATATTGGCGTGTTTGTACCGCCCGCAAAAAAGCGAACATAACAAGCAGCCGCCCGCGGCTTCGTCTTTGTTTTTTTTAACCTAATTTATTATGTTACTCAGGGAGGACGCTGCTTTTTATCTAATCTTTTTTACACTATTTGAATAAAATAAAAATACAATGTTTAAGTTTATACATTTATTTTATCTATTATTTACATTATCTCATCTTCGTCACTACTTAGTGGATTTATGCCTTCTAGAGGTTGTTCTTCGTCCTCAGTCTCACTATAATCACTTGACGAAGAGGTATCCGATAAATTTACAATTAATTGCGATTCATTCGTCTCTTGTAAGAGGTCATCGTCCCAATACTTTTGTCGAAGCCTGTCCACATGGTTGACTTCTTTTTTCCAGACAACAAAACAATAACACAAACGATAACTAAAAAAATTCCAGAGCGCGTCGTTACGTGACATAGGCCAGTACGAGACTAAAAACCCTAGTAAAAAATAGTGATGCGAACGGTACAATACGGGCGCCATCGGGGAAGTGCAGGGGAAGCGGTCGAGGAGTCGCATTCCTAGCAGGTCCCAAGTTATCGCACACGAGTAATAGTTACGATGCTACATACAGGCTATGGCATTTAAAGATACTAGTGGTTCACCCCGAACTGAGATCTCCCGAGTCTCTCATAAGAGCAAAAATAACATTATTCGTAATCTTTGAATATGAATATAGTGCCACGAAATAAGCTATAAAGTTAGTAATTATTGATTAAAACGGGTATTTATCGCGTTGCAACAGTCATGATCTCGGGCTGACTGCAGTCAGCCCAAGACCATGACTGTGCAACACAGCCGAAACGTCGGGATAGCAAATAAAAAAGGTACATACGCGATAAATACCCGTTTTAATCAATAATTATGTACAGTGATCGCAAAAGTTTGAAAAATACTACCAAATTAGTTAAATTACAGGTAACGGGAGTTCATGTTTTTGAATACTTTTTTTGGGGTACAAAATGCAGTTATTCTAGATTTCTGACCTTTGCCTATATTTGTGTCACTAAACTACACGAATACCAAATTTCATCATTGTGGGGTCACTGGTGTACCTACCCTGTGAATTTTTCAAAATTTAAAGACCTTTCATTTGACGTCCCATTTGACTAAATAGTCTCATTTATATTTTTTTTTACCCCACTCGAACCCCATTATCTCAAAAACTCCCTTAACATTTTTAGCTCATTTAGTGACACCAAAATTGTGCCTTGACTACCTACCTATGTATTAAATTTCACGATGATCGGATCATCGCTTCGAAAGTTATCCTCGGACAAACAAACATACATACATCGTCGATTTGCTCAAGTTGATTGGGAGATCTCGTTTCGCTCGATCAATAATTGACACCCATAGTAATAGGCATTTTATTCATAAATCTATCACTATTCGTTTTGAGGCGAAAGGTTGGGAAGCTTAAATAAAAGAAACACACTGCTTAAACAATAAGTAACAACTTTAAAGAAACCTGTCTGTGTTCCATTATATGTAATAAAACATAATATTTCAATGTCCAATGCAACAAACGTTATGCTTTCTATTTTTCCATTACTATTCTATGTGTGTATTCCATTTGTTTTAATATGCATTCTCGATTCCCATTATCTCATGACAAGATAGAAACTACACGGTTTTAAGCTCTAGCTTAGAGCCGGTAACAAACCTAACGCATAACTAATCTTTTAATATAATTTTTATTATTATTATTATTTTATGAGTTACTTTTTTCTCTCGAAATATTGATATTTAGGTTTTTATGAAGCTCACGGGCCTAAACCAAGTGTGAATCATGTTGAGATCAACGCGTTGTATCTTCTTGTCGAAATTGTCTTTACTAGTGGTTCGCCCCGAATTGAGATCTCGCGAGTCTCCGATTAAAACAAAAAAAAAATTACTTGTAATCTTTGACTATCAAAATTGTGCCACGAAAAAAAAACGACCTTACTTGAACTACAGTTTCATTGAAATTACATGTAAGGGGAGTTCACGTTATTTGGATACTATCTTTGGGGTACAAAATGCAGTTATTCTGTATTTCAGATTTTTGCCTATATTTCTGTAACTAAAGCTACACAAATACCAAATTTCACTATTATGGGGTCACTGTACCCTGTGATTTTTGTCAAAGTTTTGTTTTTACTATGGCTAATAACTCAAAAACTATACAGAATTTACGAAAAGTAAAAACAGAGTCTACGAGTAAATGTACTAAAGAATACCTTTCATTTGACGTCCCATTTGACTAGTCAGCCTCATTTTCATGTTTTTACCCTTCTTGTACCCGAATATCTCAACAACCCTCCCACATTTTTAGCTCATGTCGTCACACCAAAATTATGCTATTACTACCTACCTATGTATTAAATTTCACGATGATCGGATAAACGCTTCGAAATTAATCCTCGGACAAACATACATACATACATACAACGCCGATTTGCCCAAGTTGATTAAGAGATCTCGCTTCGCTCGATTAATTGTAATTATTATCTGCCCGCTGCTGGGCAAAGGCCTTCCCCCATTCTTTCCAGAGACTTCTTTCAGGGGGACTGGGCTGGTCATTTATGCCGTATGTTGGGTGATCAGTGGGCTAAGCTTACCACTGAGTGGAACCCCGACACAGCCCCAAGACATCGTTGCAGACCAAAGAAGAGATGGAGGGATGAGCTCACTAATTTCTGAGTGGACTGAACCAATATAATTTTTTATTAAATTCTATTTACTTTGAATATTTAGGACTGTTATCCATGGAAGAATTATGTGGGGTAAGAAAGAATTGACAACGGAGACGACGGCTGATAGAGAGATAGGAGGAGGAATACCTGTTGTGCCAACCCCGCGTAATGTGGAAAAAAGCTAAAAGAAGAAGATTTGTGTTTGTTGACAAATGTTTGATTGATTTACAGATATTTGTTCCGGGTCTGGTTGTTTTTCTATTTAAAATATATGTATATTTACAAAAAAAAAGTATATAAGTATTCTATCAGTTATCTGGTTCCTATAGTACAAGCTCTGCTTAGTTTAGGGCTAGATAGCGCTATGTGAAATGTCCAGCAGCAATATTTATTTATTTAGGATAGTTTATCAAAATTTAAACGGTATAGGATACGACATCACGGCATACCCTGGTCTCCTTAATAAGACAAATTAGACTTATACATACTTGGAAAACTAGAGCACGCTAGCACTCAGCAGAAAGTAGTGAAAAAAGAAAGGAATGCCTTAGTCCTGCAGAAAGACATTTCAGGTAGTTAATAATAATAATAAAGATTAAGATCGGTTACATTAAATAACTGCATCAGGTATTTGTTAATACCTGTTCATAAGGTTTCCAATCAATATCCTTCTTTATAGTTTAAGCTTTAATATACTTGTAAACAATATGATAATCATATGTACTAATATTATTATAAACTCAAAAGTGAGTTTGATTGTTTGCTACGCTTTCACGTTGTATTGATAACCTACGCGTGAAGCCGCGGGCGTAAGCTAATATACGAATAAGTTGTATTAGGTTCATAGTGGACAGTTAAGATCGGCTTTAAGCCACTGAAGCAGTGTGGTTGTTCCCTAGTATATGAGTCAATTCTACGTCACATTTAGTTCTGTATGCATTGGATGGAAGTTTCTTTTATCTATAATAAGATTCCAATTCAGTCTGTGGAGCAGTAGCTCCCCAAAGTAATAAACTAGTAGTAGTGTTCGGTGAAAGTTTGTCTCCATTGTATAGTACGACACGAGGACGTTAATTATAAAAGTTGATTTTGTATGACTGATTTCTAAAAATCGGGTTACGTTGTTAGTTTTTTTATATTGGATTTGGGGACAATAATTTGTTTAATGTCCGATGTTATTTTCTCCTATATTGTTTTTTTTAATTTATAACCTGGAGTAGATTACCTGTGTTTACCTTATCTATAGTTATGTACATCATTCGTATTAAATTATAATTATCTAACTATTTTTTGAATCAATAAAAATGTTGATTACTCGCAGTACCTTATATCATCCGTATGTTATCTGGTAGATATATTTTAGCAATAGGGCTGCCTATTTAATTATCGTGTATTAGTTTTGAAGTTATTAAGTTATGTGATTTTGTTTTGGTATAATAATAGAGTTATCCAACATATAATATCGTCCACCCTGGATGCCATGTCTACATGATGCAAGCAACAGAGGAGTAAGTGAACCTAGTATTGATATAGTTAGTGTTGTGTGTTTGCCTGTACCGAGAACTACCGAAGTGAACAGCAGTGATGATAGTGATGATGACGCAATCCGCACCACCGCGCAAGTCTACTCGGGCGCAGCGCAGAGTCGTATAGTGCGAGGCGGGACGTAGTTCGGAATGGATCGCACTCATCCTGATAAAGGTTCACGAATTGAACCGAAACATTATCGGTCGAAACACTAATAAAACGGTACGTGATAAACCCCGTATTTATAATGATATACTATTGTCTCATTTATTGCAATGGAACCGCACTCAATTGCATATACCAGAATACGTCGAATTTGTAGAACAAATAAATGTTTGAGGG
The DNA here is from genome assembly GCA_918857605.2 of Philereme vetulata. NCBI lineage: Eukaryota > Metazoa > Arthropoda > Insecta > Lepidoptera > Geometridae > Philereme > Philereme vetulata. Next base: position 6,868,937 of record OU975476.1, read on the forward strand.
TAGATCGAGGGTAGATAATTACATTTTTTGATCTTCGGAAACTGGGGATGACGTTGAGGCGCAAGGCCATTGTATTAGACCTGTTTTGATAGTGTCAAAGATATGAGCTGCGTGTAAATAATAGGAGAATAAGTTTTGTTTGGTCGCAATAAAGTTGCAACTAAGGGTGGCTTTACTGTTATTGTTTGATGGAGTATTATGTTGGTGTTTTCTTATGCGATAGATAAGGACTTAACAGACATCAGGACCAGCTGGCATCGTCAGATCATGGTATGTTTATAACAAAAGATCGGCAAAAATATATTTTCTACATATATATTTTTTATGTTAGAACTGTTCAAAGTTCAGTTTATTAATTAAAGCATACCATTACAGATACATAATGTAAATCATTACACTTATGTATTCTTACATAAAACTTAACATAAGTAGGTACATACTAATAACATTTTATCTGTAAAATAATCTTAGAATCTTTAGAATAACAAGTACTTTATATTACTTATACTTTATACCTACTATAGTCTACCCTATCGTCGGTTTTGAATATCGACTTGGATGACAGGGTATGGTTGCAGGCCTCCCTGCCTGTCAGATTGGGAGGCTTAAATATACGCAAAATTTTCAAGTGCAGCCCTACCGGCGTTCTTGTTCTCCGTCTATAGCACAAGTGCTGTGGTAAAACAAATTCCAACTCCTGCTTCGGTTTTATTTGGCAATACTTTCACAACATCTATTCCTGACGAGGCTAAAATGTCTTGGCAAAGTGCTTGCCTTAATACTGATCCCCCCAATCGTCTTCCGTCTCAACGGCAATGGGACGGGCCTCTTTGCGAGTTGACGCAGAGTTGTATGTTACAAACGTGCTCAAGCTCCACAGATCGTGCGCGTCTTCTTGCTGTTTACAAATGGGAGTCAGGACTTTGGCTGCAAGCTCTTCGTTCTCACAATACTGGTACTTTCATGAATCCTATGACTTTCCAGATTGCAACTTGTTTACGGTTGGGTGCGCGGTGCTGCGCCCCTCATCAGTGCCAGTGCAGTTCGGCAGTCGAACAGCTTGGTCACTATGGATTATCGTGTTTCAGGGCTGCCGGTAGGATTTCCCGTCACGCTAGCCTTAATGACATCATCCACCGGGCTTTATGTAGCGTCGACGTTTCAGCCGTTCTCGAACCAAACGGTCTGATATGTGACAATGGTAAGAGGCTTGACGGTATGACTCTTATACCTTGGGAGAAGGGTAGGCCTTTGGTGTGGGAGGCCAAGTGCGTCGATACCCTTGCGGCATCTCTTCTTTCTAGTACAGCAGTTAGGGCTGGTGCAGCGACAATTTCAGCCGAAGATCTCAAGCGGCGCAAATATAGAAGTCTCGACAGAGTTTACGTGTTTGAGCCATTTAGGGTCGAGACCCTGGGTCCATGGGGTACCAGGGCCAATCGAATACTTCTGGTACTACTTCACTTCAATTCAAAATACTTTCTGGGCGTCTGGTCGAAGTGAGTGTGATCCGAGAACTGACGCTTATCTGAGTCAACGCATAAGCATTGCAATTCTGCGGGGTAATGCAGCCAGTGATTGGCGACACTTCCATCTGGTGATCCACAGTGATCTGGAGCAGTTGAGCTATCTATAGATTGTTTACAACGGTCTTTAGATGATTCAACTGTTTCTTCTGTAATTTAGTCATGTAAATGTTTATTGTCTTTATTTTATATAGAATAAAGAAAATATATTTATTTATTTGTGTCTGCTTACGAAAAAAATGAAATAATCAATGGTAAGTAGTCTATAGTTTTGTTATGCCGTACATAACAAAACTAGAATTGAAAACCATATTAAATTATAACACGGGTTAACATGGGTTAATACTAATGGCTAGTATTGTTGTAAAATAGGATTTGTCCAAATTCACTACCATAGAGTTTTTTTTAATTTTCGTACAACCTTATTTCAAGTCTTTTAATATCAATAAACAACAAATAATATCCATTCCCCATGATACCAGCTGTTAAACTGTCTAATGCTATTAGCATTAAGCCCACCTTTTGTGTATTTTTGTTCAAAAAGGAATTAAATCAATAAATAAATTTATATAACTAACTAAAGTGAAACAAAGAAGAGTCTCAACAACTGAACATTAATTAAACCAGAGTGAAGTTGCGACTCAATCAAAGTTAAAATTATGAAACCGCTGCAAAACTACAAGTTCTCGCAAGCGGCGATCGATACTTGGAAAATTGAATACCTAACATTCATACAATATTTCCGACGAGTTAACTATCGCAAACATTTTCTTGTGCAAAATCAAAACCACATTAGACAGACAGGGTCCTTAAATAACTAGCGACACGAACAGTAAACGGATTATGTACCAAAACTAATGAAATTAAACGAAAACACTTATTTGACACGACATCACATACAAAGGACACACATTATCAGATGGTTGAATACCTCGACTTCTGGCTAATTATGTTAATTTGTACATAGAATGACAGAAAATGTTAGAAGTCAAAAAATCAATTAATTTACACAACAGGAACATCCCACCTCAACTTTCATGCAAATCACATAACCAAAGTTTAAGAAATAAAACGCTCATCAACTGCACAAAGTTACAGTCATCATAATCATCATGTCAGCAACAGGACGTCCATTGCTGAACATATGTCTTACCCATACATTTCCAGAGCCGATTTTGTACGGCCTGCACCCAACGGATTCCAACAACATTTATCAGGTCGGCTTTCCATCTAGTGGGGGCCGTCCTACGCTGCGCTTTCCAGTAACATGGTCTCCACTCGAGAACCTTTCTGCCCCAACGGCCGTCAGTTCATCGAGCTATGTGCCTTACCCACTGGAACTTAAGCTTGCTATTAAATAAATAAATAATAAATAAATATTGCTGGACATTTCACACAGCGCTATCTAGCCCCAAGCTAAGCAGAGATTGTATTATGGGAACCAGATAACTGATATAATACTTATAAACATTTTTTTTTGTAAATACATACTTATAATATATAGAGAAACAACCAGACCCGGAACAAATATCTGTAGATCATGCAAACATTTGTTCCACGGCGGGAATCGAACCCGCTACCTCCTGCGTCTCAGCCGGCTATTTGCCCACTACACCACGGAGGTCGTCCTTGGAGGTACTCCTTTGTTATGTCAGTGACTTTGGTATCTCGAATCTTCTCATTCCTTTCAATCATGTAGAGAAACACCAACACCAGCTACAGTTAAGAACCCGTCATATGCTATCAAAAGTTTACAAATCACTCAGTTACCAACTTTAAGTGGGGGATTTACAAGATATAGAATAGGGGGAACTCCGCAATAGGAATTCCTAAGCTGTATTGTGGATGTCAGTGATGATAAGTCAATTAGTGTGAGCTAGTGATGTCAAGTTTATGGGCCGCTAGAAGGCCTTCAAACAACCATGTTTTATTATAACTTCAAAAACCGGCCAAGTGCGAGTCGGGCACGCGCACGAAGGGTTCCGTACCATTATCTATAAAAACGGCTAAAAAATCACGTTTGTTGTATGGGAGCCCTTGCATTGTGTAGGCTTTTCCTAGAAGGAGAGGTCAGCTTATACTGAAAAATATAGCTTGATGTGTAGCCGTGTGTACATTCAAAATTATTTTATCCAATAAAATTTAAATAGATCCACCTCGAATATCAATTATTAAAAAAAACCTCAGTTTTTAGGGTTCCGTAACCAAAGGGTTAAACGAAACCCTATTAATATACTATTACTGTTATCATAAATATTTACAATTAATATTAATATACAATATTTAACTCCCATACAATATGTATAGCTTGATGTGTAGCCGTGTGTACTTTCCATTGAGAAAAAAAGAAATGAAATACAATTTTATCTTCATGTGTGGTATTATTGGAAAGTTCTCTAAAATTTTAGTCAATTTTCCACATAAATTTTAGAGTTTTGTTACCGATTACACTAATATTATGAATGCGAAAGTTTGGATGTTCGTTTATTTCTTTATTTGTTTGTTTGTTACTCAATCACGTCGTAACGGCTAAAACGATTTCGATGAAATTGGGTATGCACATATAATAAAACCTGGATTAACACATAGGCTACTTTTTATCCAATAAATCAGATCCCATAGGATAAAAATGGGGTGTCAAGTCAAGTTACAGTAGCGAGTATAGCTTTATTTCAAGGTTACCTACATTTAGTAGTGCAACGCGTACGAAGTTGCGATAAGAGCTAGTTTTTAAATATTTTAGTTAAAGAATTTCTTGTATTAGCTTTTTATGGCTTTAGTATCACTGCAACACATACTGCAGTACCGCTACATAACGCCCTTAGTTCATAAGGGTGTTCAAAATTCACAGCTAAGCCACTACAGCTGTTAGAAACTGAAGGATATTCTGAGGAGTGATGATTTTTAGCTCCTGCAGACTGAGGATTCCTTTTACCAGATTAATGTTACGTTTACACATTAATAGACCACACTCGCCTTATTCTGCCGCCTCATTGCAGATTCCAGAGACCCAATTCTGCTAATTTATAAGAAACAAGCTGTCCAATCCGCAGCTTCGCACGCGTAGGTTTTCAATAAAAACATAACCCTCCTTCAGCGCAGTTGGGTAAAAAGTAGCCTATGTCACTCGGGGATAGTGTAGCTTCCCAACAGAGAAAGATTTTTTAAAACGGTCCACTAGTTTTGGAGACTATTCAATACAAACAAACAAACAAATCTTTCCTCTTTAAAATATTAGTATACACTAGCGGTTGGTCGCGACTTCGTAAGCGTTACACTACTAAATAAATAAATAAATAGTAAATATTGCTGGACATTTCACACAAAGTTATCTAGCCCCAAACTAAGCAGATCTTGTACTATGGGAACCAGATAACTGATATAATACTTATATACATTTTTTGTAAATATATATAGGTACTTATAATATATTGAAAAACATGCAGACCCAAAACAAATATTTGTAGATCATGCAAATATTTGTTCTGCGGCGGATATAGAACCCGCTATCTCCTGCGTCTCAGCCGGCGCTACGGCGCCCACTGCGCCACGGAGCCGTCGGTTGTATAGGTAAGCTAGAAATAAAACTAAACTCGCTGTTGAAACTTGATTTGACACCCCATTTTTATCCTGATTTATGGTATAAAAAGTAGATTGTGTGTTAATCCAGGTTATAATCTACGTACATTCTAAATTTTATCGAAATCAGTTCAGCCGGTTCACTACGTGATTGAGTAACAAATAAACAAACATCTAAATAATTTTAATTGTTATTCCTAAGCTAAGCTGTCATATTTATAATGAAGTTTTCGTAGCAACGGTGGTCATTAATAATATTGTGTTAGTAGATTTTTTAAACATGATAGAACTTCGTTTGACCACAATCTCACCTGATGGTAAGCGATGATGTGGTCTAAGATGTAGCACGAAGATCTAGAAGAAACCTATTCACTCTTACCATAAAGAGGCCGGATCGTATTTATTAGGAAAAACAGGCGACGGCAAAGTGTTCCATATCTTAGCTGTACGTATGAAGAACGTAGAACCAAAACGGTGTGTGCGAATGGGTGGTATATCAACTAGGTACGGATGGTACTGAGCCGTGCGCCTGCTTGCCTAATACCTGTATGCCTAAGGTTGATGGACGCAGAGCAGTCCATCGTAGGCACGTATCTAAAGTGCGTTACCTACGAGTCTAAAGTCTAACTTTTTATTAGCTGCAGTAAAATGACGTTTTGTGGGTTGCCGGTTTTTGAAGAAAAATAAATAGGGATGTAGCTAAATGAGTGAATCATAAATGAATAATCAGTTTGGTTTTTATTTTGAGATTTAATATTAAGTTGTAATGTATTTTTTAACCTATTATTATTACTATACTAGAGGATTGATCTTTTTTAGTGGAAGTATAGGGAGGTACATTCAAAATGAAACAAAAACGTCATAATAATGTTATTTAATTAATTTTTGTGAACTGAATCACATCCCTATTGAGATTAGGCTGGCAACATTATTTTACGGAATGACATTTAGAAACGTCATTTTACTGCAGCTAATAAAAAGTTAGACTATATACTTTGATATTGACGATGGTTACTACTTAACATCAGGTGGGCCATAAGCTGTTCCAAACTACAGGTCGTATAAAAAAAAATAGAACATACCGAATTTTTACCATTAGATGAGGAAGTAATAATAATAATAAATAAATATTGCTGGACATTTCACACAGCGCTATCTAGCCCCAAACTAAGCAGAGCTTGTATTATGGGAACCAGATAACTGATACAATACTTATATACTTTTTTTTTGTAAATACATACTTATAATATACAGTAGTCAAACGCTTGCTTATTCTTAGAAAATATCAAAACAATATAACAAACTAAGCGTAATCAGTTACACACTATCTAACTAGTTATTATTACCGTTCAATTTTTTGCCTTAGATTCAGTTACAAATAAAGTTTTACTTTATGCCTTTTTTGTGTGACTATTATTTAAATCGACGTATTGGTTCTGTTTTTTAAACTTTCGCGATCACTGTACATAATTACTGATTAAAACGGGTATTTAGGGTTCCGTACCTTAAAATAAAAAACTTTGCTGTCCGTCTGTATTGCTGTCTGTCCAGACCCTTTATCTTGGGAAATCGTGTAGGTATCAAGTTAAAATTTAAAACATATACTCAAGTCTATAGTTCCTTAAAGCTGTGAAAAAATCAGACTTCTAAGGTAACGTGAAAAAAAGATACGGCCGTTTATGCCAAAACGTATATTTCGACACTCTCAAGGGAATCACAATTTATAGGGTACTCTCCGTTTACCTAAAACTACAAAATTTGGTAAGTCATATCGTGTTATACTACAAGTACAGAGAAACATCTGAAAACTATTCGTTCGAAATTAAATCATAAAAATATATTATATTTATAGTACGCTATCAATCATCTAGGTTAAGAAACGATAGGCGAGGTCATAATTGTATGGGGGACTAAATCTTTTTGTAGGAACCCTTGGTGGGCGAGTCTGACTCGCACTTGGTTTTATATTTGTTATCCTGACGCTTCGACTGTGTTGCAACCGCAGTTGCAGTACCCACGACCACGTCTGTTGCTTTACAGTCGAAACGTCGAGAAAACGAATAAAAACGGTACATACGTGATAAATACCCGTTTTAATCCATGTTGATATTTTTTATGCTAATACTGAAGCCTCAGGATCGCCTGCCTTTTCCTGAGTACTTTTTCATTAAAAAGAAATTAAAACCCCGTATTTACGTGCTCAAATCCGGAGTACCTACAAATGTAGCTTAGAATATGAATCACGTACCAAACACGAAACTGCAAATTCAATAACTAAGTACTAAGTTGAGTAGTAGCAACTATTGGAAACAGTTTCTAATCAAATTCTCTTACCTAGTAGCTTCATTACTTCAGCTTGACTGATGAGCACGTTGAGATGGCCCGTTGCCAATGGCAACAGGACCGCCCAAGCGATAACAAGGAGTCTCGCCATTTTTCACTTCACTGTACAGTTTTCAGTTTCACTTTTGTGTGCATTTTTACGCTTTGGCCGAAAAGATTATGTTGTATCCATGGAATGAAGGTTTGATGCTTAATAAAAAATTTATATGTGTATTATTTTTTATGTTCAAAACTATGGCATTTATAATGACATTAAAACAAAAAATATACAATTGAAAAAGTACATGAAATAGCCAATAAAAACATCGGAATTTGAAAATAATTAATTAGTATTCTAACAATTTCTGAAATTCAAATTATGAACAAAATTAACAAGTAAGATCACTGAACTTTGGTAAAACTAAAAAGGTTGGTAAGCTGAATATCAAAAATAATTTTATTACAAAGCAACGAAGTAAATAGTAAAATTCACAAAACTTTTTCTTGTAGCACGACCAGGATGACTGATAGTTATTAAGTCCTTCTAAAACTGTTCTGTTTGGTCTGAAAGTAATATATAAATAAACTTTTCCAAGGAGTCCCAATCAAAAACAAAACTGATTCTAAATTCAAAGCTCCAAAAAAAAATCAAACCGCGAACAGTTCCAAATATGAAAACAAATTTAGCGAACCTATTCAAATATCGCGTTTCGAAAAGCAGTTCGTTCGAAAATCAGTCGTGCGGAAACGCGCGTGATTCAACGCGGGAACTCCTCGCGGGATCCCGTCGCACTGCCGTCGGCGACTCGGAGCCAACAAGTTGAAACTCTGACATGCGCACTTAGAAGCTCGCACTTTTCAGTTTTATTTATCGCCCGTGTTTGGCCTTGCAGTGATTAATTTTATGTTTCCTCGTTGGTCATAACATTGAGTTTACGGTTAAAAAGAAAGTTAAAAGTACTTTTTACTTAAACATTAATTTATAACTAAAATTAAGCAAACAGTTTTTATTTATTTTTTCACTTAAACAGTAATTTTGACTTTTTGCTGCCTAATTATAACTTACCTATAAAACCACTGCTAATATACACATATAAATTATTATTAACGACAATACGTTTTGTTCGTCTTAAAATTTTAGTTTATCACTCAGGGTAATAAGTTAATAACATACCGGCAAGTTGTGAGCGTGTTTTCAACATGTCAACTTCAATGTGTTTTCAACAATCTGTGAACTTGCGATGTTGTTTATAAAACTTTTGCCTATGTTAGAGAGTATTTCTTTCTTTTTAACTTTTCCTACTTTAAGAGAAATAGAGTTCCTTGTGAAAGGACTCGCCCGGGGAAGTACTACCATCATACCTGTTTTTACCGCAGAATTATTGTGCTTTGGTTTGAATGGTATGGTTGCCTGTGAAATTGCAGGCACATTAGGCTTTACAGCTAATGGACGTAGGGCAGCGCATCGTAGGTCATGTTTCTAAGGTACGCGTCTTAAGTAGCAATACTTTGTTATAGGCGATGGTTACCACTTAACACTAGATGGGCCATTATATTTGTTTCAACTCTAGGTCGATTAAATAAAACTAGATCCTCAATGTTATTTAGGTAACTAGCAGCGAGTTTGCGATGCACTAGTAGTGAACACGTTCACTAATCACCTCGCTGTAAATACGCTCACAGCTCCCCAGTATGATAACGCTGAAAACTAACAAAACTATATTAATTCTCCGTCTATGATTACATCATTATTTGCCACAGATACTAAATATTGACAACATAAGTGCTCTCTATTCTTCCAGTAGCAACAGAATAAAATAAAATTATTAAAGCTTTCAGAAGTTTAAACTCTACTTAATCATGTTACACGTGTATTAAGTACGTTACCTACAGGTATTGAAATTGTATTAGAAAATTTAAAAGCCTTATATCGGAGGGTTCGTGTTTTAGAGGATATTAATTGAGTTTGTCTCTAGAGAGGAGCGTTTCCGCTTTGCATTAGGCCCTCTTGTGGAGTTGGTAATTAAATTATCCGGTCTTTTGCACTGTAGAGCTCTTTTGCACTGAGTTCAATGTTCCGAATCAGTAAATGTAGCTCTATTGAAGAAGAATTAAAAAGTGGAAATAAAATTAGCAGACGGCCAACGGGCGACACCAAAACAGCGTTGGTTTAATGTTTATACCTATAAAAAACTTGAAAAGGAAATTGAATGGTACAGAAAATAAATAAGTTAGAATGTACATTTTCGTATAACATGATTCGTATATCTTATTATATTTCTCTACTGGCAATTTTATTACCAGAAAAGAATTATATGTACATAAACAAAGGTTAATAATAATAAATCAAATATCTAGCCCCAAACTAAGCAGAGCTTGTACTATGGGAACCAGATAACTGATAGAATACTTATATAATTTTTTTTAAATACATACTTATAATATATAGAAAAACAACCAGACCCGGATCTGCAGATCATGCAAACATTTGTCCCGCGGCGGGAATCGAACCCACTACCTCCTGCGTCTCAGCCGGCTGTTCGCCCACTGCGCTACAGAGCTCGTCGCGGAATAGGTATTATATTTTTATTCTAATAACATATTTTGCCATTAAAAACTTTATAATGTCAAAAACTTGTTGCTTTCTCGATGCCTTGCAAACAAAAGGTTTTTGCCAACATTTTTTGATATTTTTGTTGCTCTTTATTCATTAAAAAGTATTAGTTGATACCAATTATGAACTGTATTTTGTTGCACCTATAACTAAAGTGTAGGTAATTTTTTCACCAAGAGTTCAAATAAAATAAGAATTGGTCATATGTTCAGGTGTTTATGGTTGCAACTCTTAAAAATTCGGATTTAAGGGTATATAGGTGCTCCTAAAATTACAAGCAACGAGACTTTAATTTTCCTGTTTTGTACGTCTCAGTGAGACGGGCCCAATGCAACGCCATGTTGGATAAGCTTTAGATGAAAATGAAAAATTATTTATTACAAACGCACTAATGCATAAATGTATTCCTGTTGCATTAATACAAATCAAAATCACTACAATAACCTAAAATACATTATTCTAACATTTAGGACGACTTGCGCATCGATGTTTAAACGTATTTAGTGGCTAAATATGATTTGAGTAGTTGTAATACGTTGAGTTTAAACCAGTTTAGTCGCCAAATATGTTTAGGAATCGTTGTGCAAGCCGGGCATAAAGTTTACAGTACACAGAGTATGTTACGCTGATAGAAAATCAATGACACGGTAACCTGTGTCACCTACACTAGAATCAATCTGTATCGTCTGTACTTAAACAATCATGGAGACCAAAGTGGGCCATTTTCTTGTGCCTTAGCATCTGCTTTTAGACAACATCTTGTATCCAACTGCTAAGCAACTTTTCTTTCTACATCTCACGCTGCAATGGCATCACCATAAACAACATTTACCGCGTTTTCTATTTTTGATCGAGCGAAGCGAGATCTCTAAGTCAACTTGGGCAAATCGGCGTTGTATGTATGTATGTATGTTGGTCCAAGGATAATTTTCGTAGCGTTGATCCGATCATCGTGAAATTTAATACATATGTAGGTAGTGATGACACAATTTTGGTGTGACTAAATGAGCTAAGAATTTGGGGAGGGGGGGGGGGGGTTGTTGAGATATTGGTGTTCAAGAGGGGTAAAATTAATGAAAATGAGGCTAACTGGTCAAATAGGACGTCAAATGAAAAGTATTTATTAGTATATTTCAACCTTCTTTATTTTTTGTAAATTCTTTATAGTTTTTGAGTTATTAGCCATAATACAAACAAAATTTTGACAAAATTCACAGGGTACACCAGTGACCCCACAGTGCTGTAATTTGGCGTGCGCGTAGCATGAGTGACACAAATATAGGCAATAGTCTGAAATCCAGAATAACTGCAATTTGTACCCCAAAAAACCGTAACCATTATACATAAACTCCCGTTACCTGTAATTTGAATGAAACTGTGGGTCAAGTAGGTTGGTTCTTATTGGTTACTATTTTGATAGTCAAAGATTACAAATAATATTTTTTTATTTTAATCGGAGACTCGCGAGTTCTCAGTTCGGGGCAAACCACTAGTTTATATACATGGCAATTATCCTAGCCGCGTCATGCAAAGAACATATATAAAAAATATTTACAGTGGTTTTTGTATGTGAAACAAAGCCTTTGCAGATTCTAAACGGTTCTGTTATTTTAATAAAAGTGCCTTATTAACTGTGTTCCATCCATCAGTGCCACAGCAACCTATTACTTATACATTCTACTTTCTCGGTTAATCTCACCACGCTGAGAACCTGCGGTGTTTTGATGTATTGCAAACGTTCCAGAACCATGTAGGAAAGGTGATGTAAATTCTAATCATTTATTTCAAAGTTTTTAGATTATTTCATGCAAGTATCGGTTTATAAAAACGCTGGTTTTACGGACTCCAAAATAAGCAAGTGATAAAAGTGTACGATCAAAAATGTCAAAAATTTGCCAGTGACATCGGTGTTCGTGTGAGTGTCATGAACACTGTTATTTCACAGTTTCGTTTACATTCAATTATGAAAATGAATATAATTTTTTATCATTAACAAGTTGTTGCCAGCGGCTTCGCCCGCGTCGTACTGGAGTGCAAAATACATATACAAACTTTGATATCTGGTTTTTATCCCATGGAAACTGATTTATATGATAAATGGTAGCCTATGTGGGGATCCAGGTTATAGTTTTTAGTTATATATCAAATTTCATCGAAATCAGTTCAGCCGTTACGGCGTAATTGAGTAACAAACAAACAAACTTTCACATTTAAAATATTAGTGTGAAATGTGATCTATGCTATTTTGTGTTGGGTTAACTTATTATATAAGTAGCTGTTGCCCGCGACTTCGTACGCGTTACACTACTAAATGTGTCGGTAACCTAAAAATAAACCTAAACTAGCTGTTGCAACTTGACTTGTTACCACATTTTTATCCCATAGGGATTGATTTATGGGATAAATGGTAGCCTATGTGGTGATCCAGGTTATAACCTACGTGTATACCAAATTTTATCGACATCGGTTCAGCTTAATTGAGTAACAAACAAACATCCAAACTTTCGCATTTATAATATTAGTGTGATAGTACTTTTCAAACTTTTACGAGTACTGTACATAATTACTGATTTAAACGGGTATTTATCGCGTACGTACACACGGCTACACATCAAGCTATATTTTTCCAGTATAAGCTGACCTCGCATTGCATAGGCTTTTTGTTGAATGAGAGGTCAGATTATACTGGAATTTTATAGCTTGATGTGTAGCCGTGTGTACCTTTTATAATCGTTATCCCGACGTTTCGACTGTGTTCAAACAGCCGTCTAAAAGGGCAGACTAAACGTCAAGATAACGAGTTAAAAAGGTTTAAAAGCGATAAATACCGACTTAAATCAGTAACTATTATATAACTAGTTGACCCGGCAACCTTCGTACCGCCTTGACATGCATATGACGCATGCATATGATGCATATGAGGCTGTCAATATACGTTGGCCATCATTATCTGCACTAATGTATGAGAAAGTGATCTTTCTTCATAGTATCTTTTTGGGTGAATATTTTCAATATTTTAATAGTTACTGGTCTAACTTTTACAGTCTAATAGCACTAGTACTGGTGGTAGAGCTTTTGTGAACGGGCTCGAGGAAGTGGGCACCACCGCCTTACCGCCATCTGCCGCCACATAGCAGTACTTTTGCTGCTGTGTTGCGGTTAGATGGTATGCTCCTGTAATTACTGGCACATAGGCATAACAGCTAAGTCCTATAGTATGACAACGTATCCACATAGAGATCAAGACAACATAATACCTTGTTTTGAATTCTATGTGGCTATCCATGGGCTGCAGTAGCCACTTAACATCTGGTGGAATGTATGCTCGTTTGCCATATAAGTAGTATTCAAAAAAAATGTTAATCGGTCCAGCCGTTCTCGAGTTATAAGTGTTCGAACAAACACGACTTTGTTTTATATATTAGGAAATCTCACGGAAAAAATGCTGTTTGGATGTGTTTGGAGGACTTAAAGCTTAGATAGCGAAACTAGGCGCCTGACAAGATAATGAAAATCATGATAATATCAAGGTGTGAGTGAGGGAATGACATGTTAATTATCTTCAGTCTGCAATGCAACGTTCCTGTACATACAATAACATAATATGAACATACATTGAACGTACGTGTATCTACGAATATGTTCTCATAGGTAATAAGAGACCCGCTCACGATCTCAAAGCGCAGTCTGGCGGAAAATACTGAAAACTCAGTATGAAGCAGACACGTTCAAAACTTTGCAGCTTTTTTATTTTATTATTTTTTGTAAGAAGGCACCGCTTGCCAGTGTCAGTTTTATTTTATTGCATTAATTTTGTTTTTCATAGTTCACTTTGTTGCACTATTTAAAAATAGAACAACGATTGGACAGAAATAATGAACTGGAAGCAGGATTTTGTCTATATAATACCTACTAATATTATACAGAAGAAAGATTAGACCGATTTAAAAAACTATTTCACTATTGGGAAGCTACACTATGCCCGGGTGACATATGATACTTTTTCCCAACTGCGCAGAAGGAGGGTAATGTTTTTATTGAAAAACTACGCGTGCGAAGCTTCGGATTAGTCAGCTAGTACTCAATAAAATTGACGATTGATATTATTGGGGTTTTATTATAAGTAGAATGAGAGTAGATACGTTTCTCTTTCAGTTCATGCCAGATATAGAAAAATGAGGAGTATGGGCTTCTTGGTCATAAAATGTAGGAAGTTTTTTTTTCTAATTATAGTCTAGCGTTTGCCCACGATCTCACCTGATGGAAGCGATGATACAGTCTCCGATGGAACACGTTACGTATCTTATGACTAGAAGAGGATGTGGGTGAATTTATAGAAGTTGAAAAAGAAGAGATAGGTGAATGGATTATGTGGAAAATATATAAGATGAAGTGATGGCTAATATAGACGTATGGAAGGATAGGTATGTATCATCAATTAGTATAATACATTTTGCAAGTACTAATTGAATTTTAATAAGTATTAATCAAAAACTAAGCTCCATTTGCTCTTCAAAGGTTGTTAAACCGGTAATAGAGTTTTGTTTTACATTTTACCCTGAATGTTATTTCTGCTCTTTGCATAATTACCCACTTTGAATATTTCCAGGACTTTCATGAGTTTATCTGGAGTTATACGGGCAAAATAATTGTTTAAACTAGTCGGTGAATGCATTCTGCCTGGATTTAATTGACCATAACAAAGAATTTGTAAAACAAATATACGAAATTCGAATTCGTGTGTTCTAAAGAAGATTGGTGAAACTGGACTCGAGCAATTTAGATAACCGTGCATTATCATCATTGTTATAATAAAAATTATATCGAATACCGTGAAATAAATACAAAGTATATTTACGAGTAAACTTCACCGGAACTGTTGTATAATCTTGACAAAGTACTAGCTGACATGATCACTTTTTCACACGCGCGGTTTTCAATAAACATATTACCCTCTTTTTGCGCAGTCGAATAATAAGTAACATATGCCCTTCCGCAGCATATACTCTATCTTCTTGCCAAAGTTCAGTACGATCCGTTCAGCCGTTTAGTCGTGAAAAGGTAACAAAAAACGAAAAAGGCAGACCGGGCCGAACTAGCTCCTACGCCCGGCCGTACCTGCTATGCTACTCTACCGCGTGTTTACTATTTCACGAAGATGGAGGACGTGGTGGAATATGTGAAGAAGAAGGCGTACAGTTATGGCTCGCATATTTCGCGCAACAATGATTTCAAATTTTTCGGGTTGCGTGTTCCAACTACAAATTTTTCTTTCTAAGCAAGTGTTTTGTCTGAAAAGTGTATTGTTTCGTATTCGCTGGCGACTACACGGCACAGCGCAAGTGCGCTACATGTCGCAGACTTTACGTGTCAGTAAATTGTTATCATTATCATCCACAGCCTGACTTCACCCATTGTTGGTTATAGGCCTCCCCAAGTGTGTGCCATCCACCACGATCCTCCGCTAGTCTTACCCACTGACGGCCCGCGACTTTTACGATGTCGTCCACCCATCTCGCTGCTGGCCGTCCTACTCTTTTATAACGGCTCCTCGGCCACCATTCGGTCGCTGCCCTGCTTTAACTGTCATCACCACGTCTAGCCAAGATACGTAGACCCAAGACCGTTAGTAAATATTTTTACGTTGTGGCGTATTGTATTATTGATCGCGCGAAGCGAGATCAATTCAACTTGGGAAAATCGGCGTTGTATGTATGTATGTTTGTTTGTCCAAGGATAACTTACAAAGCGTTTATCCGATCATCGTAAACTTTGGTATATAGGTAAGTAGTGATAGCACAATTTTGGTGTGACTAAATGAGCTAAAAATGTTTAGGGGTTGTTGAGATATTGGGGTTCAAGAGGGGTAAAAAAAAAACAGGCTGTTAGGTCAAATGTGACGTCAAAAGAAAGGTATTAATTGGTACATTTATATCCGTTTATATTTTTCATAATTTTTTTATAGGTTTTGAGTTAAAAAAAACATAAAAAACTAAACTTTGACAAAATTCACAGGTTACAACAGTGATCCCACAGTGCTGAAATTTGGTATGCGTGTAGCTTTAGTAACACAAATATAATCAAAAGTCTAAAATCCAGAAATACTGCAATTTTTACCTCAAAAAAATGTAACCATTTTGATGAACTCCCGTTATCTGTAATTTAAATGAAACTGTAGGTCAAGTAATTTGGTTCTTCATTGCGTGGCACTATTTTATTAGTCAAAGATTAAGGCCGGCTTGCACAACGATCCCTAAACGTCATTAGCGATTAAACATGTTTAAATTGTACGTATTTGTATGATTTGACAACTTCTTAAATCACATTTAGCCACTAAATACGTTTATGCAACGTTGCGAGTCCCCCTAAGAATATTTTTATGATACCACTAGTAAAATGTAGGTATGTTAGGCACTAAGATATTATATATTTATATGGGTCGTAGAATTCGGTTTTAACATCTTAAACTTTTTTATTGTTGCCTGAAATAAAGATTTATTGTTAATATTATACTTCTGGCAGACAGCCGAAGGAGGGTCATTATTTATCACATGTTTTTTTATTTTATTGAAACTAGTTGGATTTACTTACGAATATATGGGGTGTCATAATAAGTTGAGTCTCTGACACACATTATGAAAGACGTGTCAATTGAATAAAACTAGCATCCTCCAAATAAAATTATTCAAATTCGAATTTACAAGCAAGCATTTATTTTGTGTCTAAATTAACATCTTATGGTGGTACGATTCTAATACAAACAATCATTTGACATTTAATAGATAACTGAACAGCTGAAATGACTAAACATATTATGCGTGTCAAATATGTTACGTCTTATTATTTCTGATAAATCAATAAAATTGCAGACACTCATAAATATCTAAATATCCATCATTATATCAGCCATACGGCGTCCACTGGGGAACATAGGCCTCCCCCATAGATTTCCAGAGCGACCGATCTCGTGCGGTCTGCACCCAAGGGCTCCCCTTTAACAGTTCGTCTTTCTATCTAGTAGGGGGCCGTCCTACGCTTTTTATTGAGTGTTAATCATTCAAATACAAATACATTATTTTCACTTATTTAAAATCTCATTAATTAATAGTATATTATGATACAAGTGAGCTAAGTTGCTCATTATACACGATACTGTGGTTTGCAGCCTGAGCCGTAGGCGAGGGCGTAAATCAGCCGAGTGTCTAGTGAGCTAGTTGATCACGCATTTTTTTCGAGTTTCATACGCATTTTTCAACACAATTGCGAGGAAAAAAACAAACATGTATTGCATAAATCGTTTAATTATTAAAACAATTGGTGAATGTACAATTTTCAAAACGATATTGGATTGTTTTTGATGGCAATTTCACAGATTGTCTTACATTGGTACTTGCCACTTCTTTAGTATCTTCATTTACTTCTTGTGTAAATGTCGGCGACAAAGGTAAATCATACAAATTACTGGAAGGAGAAGGCACCATGCATATATACATCTCATATGCATGAATAGCTCATGCTACGAGATGTACCTACATGGTTGTGGGTTACAGTACGTTTTGATATCAACACAATGTTTGAGCTTAACCATGCTTCTTAACATGGAATAGATGCACCACAGGGAGCTGGGTTTGTATGTATTGGCGAGTTCAGAGAAATACGCCAAAACACATTTTCAGAAAATGACTGGGTTTTTTGTTGCCTTTCCATTGTATGAAACTATCGTAAGCAGCTACTTTGCTCTAGATTTTGCAGGCTTTCATTTGCATTTTGTGCTGTATTTAGTATCGGGGCGAAGTTAAATCTATCAATTGTTAATCTTCTGTACTAAAACTTAACATTTTTACAATTATTTACCACACAGCAACAAATGCGATACAAACAAAAAAAAGGGAAATGGCGCGCAGGTTTGTTTTTTTTTGCACGCGCCAAATGTGAGTTGATTGAGTACATATAGCCATACAGACTACTTCAACATTATAAGTTTAGTG
Source organism: Philereme vetulata (assembly GCA_918857605.2). Lineage (NCBI taxonomy): Eukaryota > Metazoa > Arthropoda > Insecta > Lepidoptera > Geometridae > Philereme > Philereme vetulata. Next base: position 6,886,966 of record OU975476.1, read on the forward strand.
ATATAATGCAAATATTTTATACCAAATTATTGTGCATTATAAGTAATTTGATAATAATAAATGTTTTTTCGTCTTAATTAGTCTTTTTTATTCCAAAAATGTAATAGGCAAATTTTCAGCGGCATAAAACCTCTTTGTTGTTACAAAAACTGTATTACCCGATTAAATTGAAAATGCTTTGTTTACTAGCATATAATTTGCAGTTAGGTACTAACTTAACTTTGTAGGGATAATTCTATTATGCACTAGTGTGTTATATTATTACGCACGCGTGTGTTATAGTTCGGTTTAAGGCCCTAATAACGATGTACTATGGCACACTTTACGAGCAAGTGTGTTGAAAATGATTTTATCGAATTATTATGTCGTATATCAAAAATAAAAAATAAATCAAAATAACTTTATTTTTGGAACAAAAACATTGTACAACAATATTACTGGAACACGATAGTATTCGCAGAAGTTATCAATTGTGTCGCGAACACTAACGCCCCCTCAGTGCTTATTATTTACAATTATTTAAAAAAAAAATATACATACAAGTAGACATGCGTGACTATGTGTGCGTATGCATGCATGAGTTTGTGTGTCAGTATGAGTTTGTGTGTATGTATGAGAGGGTGTGTGCGTTGTGTAATGTTTATGTGTGTGTGTGTGATGTGTGATGGGCGTGTGTGGTTGCGTGAAGTTGTGTGTGTTTGCATGTGTATGTCCTACAGTCTATACAGCAACTTTTAAAAGGTCTTCAGTTATTTCATACGACTGTGTTATGACCCTCTGAAGACATTTTCGTTGACGTTTATAGTGGGGTATGAATGAACGTGTGCAATTTATTGATTTTGCGAATGTAATAAGTCGTAATTTATTTCAGTTATCTAGTGGACCGCCACTGAACGTTTGCATAGAATACCTACCACAATTACCAATATCTTTTAGAAAAAAATCGATAATTACTTCTAGGTACAATATAACTTTTTAGTACTGAAGTCTAACAATACGTGCAGTCGGCAAACTTTAAATTGGTTTTTCTATTTTATGATGGACATCGCACTGATTTATAAATGATTTAATGTTGTTTAATCAGTTCTTGAAAGTTTGCTTTGATTACGAGCCTGGGTAGTTAAAGAGCTTACATTAAGATTATGTATCTTATCACGGGTAGGGCTAATGGAATTTTTTTTTTATTCCACATTTGAAAAGTTAAAATTTTCAAATAAACTTTATTCATATTCATATTCATTTATTAAACCATAAAGTTACATTGCATAACATTGGCAAGTCAAGATACATAGGGTCGGTACATAGTAAAAAACACAATAATTTAGATAAAAGTCAAACTACTAACTAAATTAAACTAAAACATAGGTACATCTACATAAGCAGGTACAGCTTAGAGACACACTCGCACCTACAAATCAGAGAAGGAACAGCTCATAAACTCGTCAATGTGATAAAACGGATTTTGTTGAAAGAATAATTTTAATTTTAGTTTGAATTGGGCTAGCGGTAGCCGTGCTACTTCTAATGGTAGTTTGTTAAACATAGCGAGCTTTAAGCAGACGCCTTGTTTAAATGTTTTAGCAAGCCTAGTTCTAGGTACATATATTTTATTTTTATTTCGGGTATTGTAATTGTGAATTTGACTATTAATTGAAAAATCATTTTTCCTTAAATATATTTCTATAAGAGAATTATATATGAATAGTGATATAACTGTCAATATTTTACTTTTCTTAAAATAAGCCCTAGCTGAAGTTAATCTCTGTAAGCCGTGTATAATTCTTATCGACCTTTTTTGGCAAATTAGAACTCTCTCAATTTTTGAAGCATTTCCCCAGACTGTTATTGCATAACTTATAATAGAGTGGCAGTAGGCGTAGTAAACCGATAAGAGAGTTTTCCTATCCACTATTGGTTTTAGCTTAAACAATGCATAATTAGCGCTAGTCAGTCTTTTACATATTTTGTCTATATGACTATCGTAACATAAAGTAGAATCCAACGTACACCCTAGAAATGTAACTTCTTTTATAATGACCTTGCGATTTTTTCTTGAGCTTGTATATTTTAAAATAGTACTTTTATCAGCATTTAAAATTATGCCATTTGTTTCAAACCACTGTTTTAACTTTATTAGAACAACCTCTATTTGGTCTTCAACGACTTCAAGTTTTTTGTCCTTGACCCCTACATGCGTGTCATCCGCAAACAAGGTAACCAATGCCCATTCTGGTAAACAATTTGTCAAGTCGTTAACATAAATTAAGAATAGCACTGGCCCTAGTATAGAGCCTTGTGGCACTCCTATGCTATTGCGTTGCGCGTCTGACCTTATGCTATTAACTTTTACAATTTGAACTCTATTGTTTAGATACGACTGCAAGATGTTAAGTTCAGTATTTTCAAAACCATAGAATTTCAGCTTATGAATTAGGATGTCATGCCTTAGGCAATCGAATGCTTTGGATAAATCGCAGAAAACACTTGAGACTTTCTGCGACTTATCTATAGCCTCTAGTATAAAGTAAACCGTTTTTCTTATGGCCATTTCTGTTGATCTCTTGTTTCGAAAACCAAATTGACATTCTGTAAATAGTTTATTTCTTTCAAAATAATTAATCATCCTAGACTTAATAGCATATTCCAAAAATTTTGATAGTACAGGTAAGACGCACACTGGTCTATAATTACCAATTTCAACAGTTTCTCCTTTTTTGTATAGTGGTACAATTTTACCTATTTTCAAACTATCTGGGAAAGTACCCTGCATAATACATTCATTTAAAATTTCAAGAACAATGTCGAACATATAATTATTGCATAAAATTAATTCCTTTATAGTTTTCGTGTCCATGTCATAAACATCTTTAGTTGTTTTACTTTTAATACAGCTGATAATCCTTCTAAATTCAGAATCAGAGATACTCGAAAACAATATTTTTTTCAGTGTTGGTTTACCTAAATATTTACTACAGTTATCTACTTGAACATCCAATTTGTTTGTTAAATTTCTAGCAATGTCATTAAAAAAACGATTAAAATTATTTGCTATAATTTTATTATCTGTTATTATTTCTCCATTTATATTTTTAATTTTATTGATTCTGTTATTACAATTTTTTATTTTGTTATTTTGCTGTTCATTTACAATTTTCCATGTCATTTTTATTTTATTTGTCGATTTTTGTATTCTTGTTGCATTCATAAATTTTTTCGCGGTAAACAACACTTTTTTAAATATTTTTTTATACATTTTAAGTTTTTGTTTTGTAGCTGTGCTGGGATACATGTTTTGTAATATTTCTAGATTATTTATATTATTTCTTGATATTTGTATACCTTTTGTGGATAATAACCTATTCTTGTTTGTTTGGATCTTAATTGTTTTTATCGGAAACGCTGCATAGTAGCAGAATTTAATGCGATCCATAAGAATGTTCATTTTCTCATTAGCAGCACGAGCAGACTCAATAGAGGTTTTAATATCATCCAAGTCCTTACAAAATAAGTAATGAAAGTAATTCTTATTAATACCTGACATGATTCTTGTTCGAATCTTCTCTTCATTCATGACTTTAACTTTATCACAACCTAGTTTATAGTCTAATTGTATGACATTGTGATCGGACAATTTAACATCTAGGACTGTACCTACATGGTGTTTTAAATTGACATCATCATTTAAAATAAAATTATCAATACATGTGGCGGACTTCTTCTTAGTTCGCGTTGGCTCATTAATTATAACTCTACATTTGAATTCATCTAATAGCCTTAGAAAAAGTAAAACTTCTTTTTTTTTGTATAAATTATTTGACATTACATTTAAATTAAAATCACCAGCTATCACAATTTTTTTCCTTTCTATAGTTGCCTTTTCAAGAATTTTTGTTAATATGTCCTCAAATATTAAATAATCATAGTCAGGTCTATACATACAAATTATTATCAAAATATTATTTTTTATTTATATTGCTGATAATTCACAGTTCATTTCAAAACTTAGCTTGGTTAGGTCATGTCTAGTTTTATATTGCAATCCATTTTTTATGAATATAGCGGTACCTCCATGTTCAAACATTTTTCGATTATACAAAGTTGCTAATGTGTATCCCTCAATAGTCATTACATCAATTTTAAACTCATTTGCCCATGTCTCAGTGAGACATAGAACATCACAATTTGTGTTTTCAGTCAAAAGTTCAAGCTCTAAGTACTTATTACCTATGCTTTGTATATTTGTATGTACAATTTTTAACCATTTACTACTGTTTTGTTGGTTTTCAGAAAATTTGGAGTCATCTCTGGGTCTGTTTTTACAAATTTTAAGCACGAAGAGCCAATGAAACTATGGCTCGATCTCGTGATTTCTTTTGACATGAAGTCTTTGATTAATCTCCTATTCGTATTATTTAACTCCTGGTACTTAACCTTTTCTGACACATAAGATAAGCGAGCTAGTTCAGTGTTTATACTATAAATCCTATTATCATTTTTACCGTCGTACAATACACTTCCCAGTATAATATTAAAATTTCTAGAGTCATTGAGCAGAATACTTCTAATTATTGTAGTATAAGGGATATCCAGTTTTGTTTCATAATAATCTCCAATCAATATAACTGCCAAGTCGTTGTCGTGTAGATCTTTTGTGTGCTCATAGAAATTTCTTAATATTTGGCTACTTGTAGCTCTAGGTTTGCAGTGGTTGAGAACCTTAATTTGGTCACTGGATTTTAACACCTTAGACGCTAATCCGCACCCGATGCTGTCTGAAAAAATTTTCACTGTTTTCTTCTCTACATTTTCATATAACGTCTTGTAGGAGGTTAGAGCATTCGATTCTTGCATTCTCTTCTTATATTCACTTTCTAAGATCTTCTGATGTATCCCGTCTTTGTCTAGCTTAAGCTTCTCTAGTTCGTATTTCAGGTTTTTTAATTTTTTGTTTAGTCTTCTTAGTTTTCTAAACAAACCCTTGTTCATGTATTTATTTTTTGGTTTTATAGACAGCTTAATTTTTTTATTTATTTTTCTAACAGGCTTTAGGGGACTTCTGTAGTCGGTTTGTGCCCCTTTATCTAACACTTGTACATGTGGTGCAAGCAACTGACGTTTCTTTCTTTCACAAAACATAGGTCTAGGTGATGGACAGCGCTGCCTTTCTACTATAGGGCTTTGTATACATTTGAGTGATTTTATTATTAAATTACAATTTTCTATCTCTCGTTTTAAACAACTATTTTCAATTGTCAGTGTATCTACTTCTTGGTTTGCGGCAGATAAAGATTGCATTGTCTGTTCCATTTGCATTTCCAATTCTATCACACGCGAATTATTACTTAATGAGGCATCTGGTAGGCTTCGCATTGAGGCATCAAAAATATATGCAGAATTATTTGCCACAGTGGCATCCAGATGGGTAAGGTCATTTTCTGAATTGTGCCTTCTTAATATACGCCTTAATGTCACATTGTTGTGTGAATCCATGTTGTAATAAAGTCAGAACGTTGTAGGTATGTTGCTTCTTAATCAGAATGTATTTTAATAAAGTAGTTCAAATTGTTCAAATATATTTTTCCACTGACCTTAGTTAAGTTTGTAGTAGAGGTCGGTGTTCCTTCTTCTCAATTTGTTACAGTGTCTATATTATAGAAACTGATTTCGCTTTAGAATCCTCCTAGATGGCGTAATGCTAAAACTTGACTCGCTAAAAACTTTTTTACACAAAAAGTTTTCGAGCTCATGTACAATCGAACTCGGTAACTCTTAGTCGGCAGTCACAAGTATACACCTCACGGCCATCAGGAGCGTTGAGTCGTGGTGTGAAATTAGTGGTCAGTTGATAGATACTGTTTAAGTTTAGAAATCGTTGGTTTGTCATCAGACTTTATTAATTTGCAACCGTCACTATTTTTTAATTTCACTTTTGGTCCAAATTCACTGCATTATTAAAAAAAAAGGCAACTTATTGTCACTTTGTTTACACAAAATTAGTCTGTTAGTAGTTATAAGGTCTTGAACACTGTAACACTTTGTTTTTTTTTAATAAAACTACGAAGTCACTTTCCAAACTTTGATTGCACTTTTATGTCAATAAGCTTTTGTATTTTTCCTAGATAACGTTTACATATATTTAACACTGTTTACTTTTATGATTGGAACTTGGATAGCCGTATTTTATCGCTTTTAACTAATTTTTAGACTTAAATGTTTACGGAGCTAATCTTTGCCGTGCGATTACAGCGCCACCCGCTTTGGTTGAATATGTCTTTTTTTGTTGAAAATGGTCTTTATGTTGAATAGAGTATAATAATGAACAGAATTATCGACCTTAAATTTGATGTCAAGTAACTGTATAAAATGAATAGTTACATCATTTTTATGAAAACAATAAAATAAATTATCAACAATTTTTATCAACTCGATTACTCTTGTTATTTCCTCTCATTGCCATCTTTATGCCGACGACTTACAAATTTATCGACACTTTAAAGCCGAGAATATATTAGAGGGAGTTGACCAGATTAACGCTGATCTTGACCGCATTAACACATGGGCTAAAACCTTTGGTCTATTGGTTAACCCTTCTAAGTCCCAGGTACTACTTTTAGGAAGTCTATACATGCTGAGTGTTGTCAACCAGTCTACCCTTCCTCAAATCCAGTTCGATCAGGTGCCTATACCTTACTCGAGCAAGGCCAAGAACCTTGGTGTCATTTTTGACAATCAGCTATCATGGGCCAGCCACCTCAATGCAATAAGCAAAAGGGTGCATTTCTCTTTTCAATCCTTCAAACGTCTTCAGAAATTTCTTCCATTTGAAACAAAAATTACTCTCGCCCAAGCCCTGTTGCTGCCCCTAAGCTTGTCTGCTTTCTTGATGCCACGGAGGAACTTCTCAATAAACTGTGCATCTCACTAAACTCTACAGAACTTGTGCATCCGTTTTATTTTCGGACTGCGCAAGTTCGATCACGTATCCACGTTCAGATCCCAACTTAAATGGCTCCCTATTCGTCTTCGTCGTGATCTTCACGTTCTTTCACTCTTATTTAAAGTATTATATTGTCCACTCTCTCCTCCCTACTTCCGTGAACGCTTCGAATTCCTTGTCTCTCGCAGTGTGACATCCCGGTCCTCTAAGTCCCTTCTCCTCAAAACACCTCAACACACTTCAAGCCGCTATGGTGGCACCTTTACCGTTTATGCGGTGAAAATTTGGAATGCCCTGCCTCATGAAGTTCGCGCTAGTCCGTCGTTTAACATTTTCAAACGGAAAGTTAAAGAGCACTATCTTTCTCTGTAATTTTATTTTATTGTAGGTATATATTTATTTTTGTATATATTAGTCTATTTATTTTATTTATTATATTCATTCATTTTATTACTTTCTTTTGGTATATATCGTTTTATTTGTTTAAGATATATGTACATATTTATGATTCTTGTACACGCACCTACCTTTAAAATCATCTCACTCTCCAGCCTCAAAGGTTTGCTGGAAGAAAACTCTTTATAGGGTTAAGCTCGCCTTTGTACATGTCCTCTATTTCTGTACTTTATAATGTTTTTTTCTTGTGTACAATAAAGAATAAAGAAATAATAAAGAAAATTTAGGATGTAAATTACTATGGGAATCATCAGGGAACCTGAAAATATATGTGGTTCAGCAAAAAACTCACGTGTGCAAGATCTTTAATCTATAAAATCTTTAAGATAATTTCTGATCATAAAAATATTTAACATGTCCAATCCCAGAGAAAACTCGGCTGGATATATATTAGAGTTGACGTAACTGGAGACGGTAGTAGCTCCTGGTATTTATGGAATATTTCTTATGCCAAAATAAACAGCTGTAGACATCGTTTACAAGTCCGCCATGTTTTATGATAATCTTGGAAGTTGTGTGGGTATAGTTTCGAATAATGTTGGAGGGTTTCAAGTTAGATTGGTTGCTTACGTAATCTTTTAGATCGGAAACTGAGGACTAAATCCATCATCGACTTTGACATCTCGTCTTCTCTATTAGGCATAGCCTTGCTTAGACATATCTAGACCTGGAATAAACATCTGTAGAGCATGCAAGCATTTGTTACGTGGTGGGGACAATCGAACCTGCCAACTCCTGCTCAATCTGCTATTTGCTCAATGCTCCACGGAAGATCGGATAACGTGGTTTCAAATGCTTTGTTTGCTTCCAACTTACCAATAATAAGTTTTGTCTATATAACTTTTGAAAATATCATGGGTGTGTACATTATTTTTACTAAGAACTCACAAATCATAGTAAATATCCCGTTCCTACGAAAATAAAGTTTTGTCTACATATACTATACTCATTCAATTGCCCTAACCATATTATTCCAGGAATATTCGTTCTAAATTCGGATCGCAAACATTATCCTGTAACACGCCCGCTGAAGCCTTAAATCTCCGGATACTTTATCCAGTAAGTGTACCCGGTCGAAATGTACCCGAGTCAAAACAAACAGATCGTGGGTCGAATAACGAGGGATAGTAATGGAATAATTTGTACTTCATCCTTGTTTATTATCAAATACTACCACTTTCGAACTCTAACCGACAATATTTCTCTACGAGATGAATTAGAAATGAGGAGATTCGTAGACGAACCAAAGTCACCGACATAGCACAAAGGATTAGCAAACTGATGTGGCAGTTGCCAGGGCATCTAATTCTAGGGTGGGGGGCATAAAAGATGTGCACTGACATCCCGCATTGGGGTGTATTGTGTATTACCCCCCTTGTAACCTAATCCCAGCCACCCTAACTCCTTGAAGTAACGGAGTAGGACTTTGGGTCGATGACAGCAGCTTTCCAGGGTCCCCGTGGATGTTGACGTAGTAGCGGTGTTAGTGGATGATGAGGATTCTATGACCTCTTGCAGACCCGTTCTCAGTCTGGCGTCGTTTGTGACAGTGCAGTGAAGTATTACGCGACAAAGTTCGCTGTCCGTGGCTCCGGTCTTTAGGAGATGATGGTTAAGTTCGCAGTGATCCGTGATGATTCCCACCATCATACTTAGACCTTTGCGTTTCATCTTTAGCAAGGTGTTTGTTGTTTTTCTGTTTTTTGCCGCAAAAATTGTCTTTGTCTGCTTGCAGTCAGCTCTACGTTGCCAGTCTTACTGGTGCTCTTTTTAAAAATTCACCCTCAGTCTGTTTTTGATTTTCGCAGTTGGCGGATTGGAGAGATTAATATCATTTGCGTTTGGTGTTAGCTTGGCTCCTTCTGTTGCTAGGGAGTCTGCCTTGTTGTTCTCTGGACAGTAACCGTGAGCTATAGTCCATTTGATGGATATACTATGGCCAGAGCTAATAAATAAATATTGCTGGACATTTCACACAGCACTGTCTTGCCCAAAACTAAGCAAAGCTATGGGAGCCAGACCACTGATATAATACGTCATAAATAAGTTTTTTTATTAATAAATATATCGGTTTGCATAAACTATGTGGGTGAATTCTCCCACGCCAAAAACATCGCTCTTGAATTACAATTACGACCGAAATGTTTCACTAGCAGACCCTGTCCATAATTATCCTCGTAACGAAACTCGAATCATTACGGAACTGATTCCGAATTCCGTTTAGTTTCAAACCTACCACAGAATGCAATCTGAATTAGGGGTTGCAGGCAAGCGGTAAATAGTATGCTCATAGATGGAATAAGCACCTGATGCTAAATGGTAACCATGTGTTAGGGTTCATTTGTAAAGTTATATAGATGCTATGTCGAGTAAATAATTTGTTTACTCGATATTATTTTAAAGCTGGCAACTATTTTTAAAATGTTGTCAGCAATGCTTTCGAGTTGGAACTCAGTGATTGGTCAACGCAAAATGACGTGAGCCAATCGGTGAGCTCTTTGCATCGGGCGATTTTATACTAAAACCTTTGGACAGTTGCTCATTCTCCTCGTGGCTTTCGAAGAAGGAACATTGTAAGCTTAAACATGAGTTTAAATAAAAAGTTATTACGTATTCGACGTTCTTCTTTCCTACGGATCCTGGTATTGAGCTAAGCTAACACATGGCCCATATCATTAATTTTTACACTACTCTCCCATAGATTCTAGAAAAGCAAAATGTTGCTGTTTTTATATCTTTTGTTGTAGTTGACTGCAACAACAATAAAGCATTAAGTTACAATGGCAAGTTAAATTGCAAAAATATTTTTTTTTTCCTTTATTTTGTTGTATTGGTTTATTTAATGGTTCTTTTTGAACGCCACCATGTTGTTAAGTGCTAAAAGCCTGTGATGGCACTATAGTTTAACTCCAGTCTCCTTTGAATAAATATCATGTGTATTGAGGGGAAAATCCCAATCCAGTAATCAAACCATGTAGTGCGCGGTAATATAGACGAATAAACACCAATGAGTTTGATCTTGTACCGCGCGGTTAGTAGTTCCGCGCGGTACCACGCGGTCATATGAACTTAGCCTTAACACAATTAATAATTATTGTATTTATTGCAAAAGTTTTAAAAATACTGTAACTATGTCAACGACGTAAGTTTTAAAAGTTTTGTCCTACAATTCCTCGTTTTGAAAACAAAACTTTTTATTTATTGGCATCATGCACTAACACAATAATTATGGTCTAGTGCAGTATCTTTTAAGAATGTTTATTAACCAACTTCAAAAAATATGTTCCCCGATTACTCGAAGGCGCCTGTACCGATTCGAGTAATTCTTTTGGAACGAAGTTCCTTATCGCGCGGTGCGAAAGGGGGCTAGACCGAAAAAATTAAGACCAAAAGTGGTAACGACACTTTTTGCTATAGTTGTAAGCCATGCGGCGTGCGCGTGTTTCTCTGTCTCTCTCTCTCTCTCTCTCTCTCTCTCTCTCTCATAGAAAGCAAGCCAGTTATTTTCGTTTCGTCTTTCTATTTCGCATTGAACAGTGTGGTGTCGCGACGATTATTTTTGTTGAGTGTATACAGATTTTTTGTATATAATGAATCCTGACAGTGTTTCTGCACAAGTTCCGGATATTGTTGATGGAGTTAGGTAAGTAGAGATTTTATAAAGACAATAATAAATGCTTATGTATGTTAGCAAGTACGCATTTTAACCTCTCTCTTAGTTTAGGTGATTAATTCGATATAAAACTTACTGCCTAAGCTTACAGTCGTCATCCAAAAATAAAGGCCTTAATCCACAAAAGCGTAGATTTGCAACTAATGTTCTTTATTATTCATTATTATTTATTGTACTCAAATAAATTTACAAATAAAAATAGTCTACAAAATGGACATGTACAAAGGCGAGCTTAACCCTAATAAGAGTTTTCTTCCAGCAAACCTTTGAAGATAGCAATATTTGATTATAGTGATGGGTACGTGCACAGAGAAGGACATTTGCGTAAAATGTCTTATCATAATCCAGCAGAATCAACAACAAAATATAATACTACCATCGATGCAGTTTTTTCAAGACATTTAAATAAAATAGAATCTCAAACATATGTTTTCAACAACAAGCCAATTATTAATAAAATTGAGCCTACTGATTAAGTTTATATTACATTATATTTGTTAATAATAAAAAAAATATTATTATAACTTAAAAAAAATAACATTTTATTACAATTCCTTCACTAATTAATCGAAAGGAACTTCGTTCCATCCGGGTGTCCCTTGACACCTCTCAAGTTTTTTTTTTGTTTAAAATAGTATACTTCCCGGGTGGTCCCATTAGCACCAAATCAGGATCTGATGATGGAATCCTAAAAAATTAAGGCCAACCCTCAAGTTTTATCGGGATGCATTTCGATTTTATGTTTGATAATACCTCCGAACACCGTTATTTATCAACCGGTTTGGAAAGTTATTTTTTTAATTGAAAGGATATACATACTTTCATATTGGTATCATAGAAATTTCATAAAAATCAGTTCAGTAGTTTTGGTGTGGCGTATTTTAAATGGACTGTATTTTTTAAATATGAGGTTAGCCTTAGGGCCAGCAGGAACGGATTCTATCCCATAAAAAACAGGGATAAAGGGATGAGGTTGCACTCCACTGGCCTGGATATTCCTGCATAGGTAGGTACTTCGCCACTGCAATCCACTGTGAAGTAAACAAGCTACATTATAATTTAGCTGTGGCATGTTTCTGCACCTGACGGCGTTTACCGCGCCCACCGCCTTTGTTGCTTTCCCGAAATTGGAAATTATGTGTTTTGGATTTTTAGAAGAGAAGAGCGAAAATATAATTGAATTTATAATGGCGATTGAAGAATTGTTTATTTGTACATATGTTTGTAACGTTTTAACGTCCTAACGGCTGAACCGATTTCGATGTTATTACATTGATATTTTATGACGTGGATTGAGATACAGGCTACTTTTTATGATAATCCACACGTGCAAAGCCGCAGGCGGCAGGTAGTTCTTAATAATTAATATATTCGAGAAAGTCATTTTGAAAACATATGAATTAACTTATCTAGAGTTTCACTGTTTCAAGTTAGATAAAATAATTAGTTTCATTAAAATAACACATTAGAAAAATCTTAATTAATTAGTATTAACTATAACGAGAAATATTAAGCTAAACAAACTGCAAACAAGTTTAACAACATTTCTAACTTCCTAACAAGCACCTAATTAAATTTCATAACTGCAACTTGTATTTTCAAAAGCAGTTAGCTGCTATTGCTGCTTCAGCGATGCCGAAGTTAACCGAAGTTCGTCGAATTTCGTCGAAAACCGAACTTGGGATAATCTTGAGCAAGTGAAACCGCGATAATTGGAATTTCACACCATAACTTGAAGCAGTTACTTGCATTGAGAATGGCAGCCATAGAATAAAGTTGATTTGAAATACTTGATCGGAGAAAATATTTCTTCGTATAATTATAATAATAATAATCCTCCTAGCCGATTTCGGCTACAGAGACTTGACTTTGTGATTATTGGCCTAGGTGTTTAGCCTGTATGTGGCTGATGTACCCTATTTTTGCGCTAAAAGTCCGGTTACAATGAACACAAGTTAAGGCGCCATTAATGTAGTTGTAATTGATATTAGCCGGCGGTCGACTTTTAAGCTGATCTCGTTTTAAGTCTAGTTCTTGCCTCCTTTCTTCTTCAAACTCGTACACTTTGTCCTGAACATGACGCCTCCATTCAGGTCGTTTTTCAGCGAGAGCCTCCCAGCGCGACGGATCGATACAACACCTCTTCATGTGCCTCTTCTGTACGTCTTTGAAACGTAGGAACTGACCTCCGCGTTTCCGCTTACCATGCTCTAGTTCACAGAAGAAAATGCGTTTCGCCCTTCGCTCATCAGACATCCGAGACAGGTGCCCGCACCAACGCAGCTGACGCCGCATCAAATATGCCTCTATGCCACAGACATTAGCCCGTCGTAGAACATCGGTATTACGGACCCGATCCGACCACTTGATGTTAAGAATGTCGCGGAGGCATTTCAGATGGAATCTGTCTAACGTGCGTATGTGTCTGCGATACAGGCACCATGTCTCTGACGAGTACAAGATGTTAGGAAGTACAATAGCCATATACACCTTAATCTTGGTACTCAATTTGATGTTATGGGAGCGAAATACCTGGACTCGTAGTTTACCAAAAGCAGCCATAGCGGAGCCAAGTCTGCTGTTGATCTCCGAGTCAAGGTCGCATTTTGTTGTTATGCTGCTTCCCAGATATCTGAATGTATCGACCTGTTTTATGGGCTTTCCATCGATTTGCAGATTCAGTGGAGCTTGGTTAACAGTGTCCATGGCCATCACCTCTGTCTTTGTAATATTAATTTTGAGGCCAAATCTACAGCACGCAGCGTCAAGCCGAGTCATCAAGTCCTGGAGTCCCTCAGAAGATTCCGCAACGAAACATAGGTCATCAGCATACATCAATTCGGTAATGAGGTCATACGATACCTTTGTGTGCGCTTTTAACCTAGCCAGGTTAAAGATACTGCCATCTGTGCGAAAACGTATGCGGATCCCTTCGGTGTTGGCTTGTAAAGTCTCCCTCACGACAACGGAAAAGTACAGAGCAAAAAGAGTGGGTGCTAATACACTGCCTTGTTTTACACCACAAGTGACAGGGAATTGCTCTGTCTGCTCACCATTGACGGTTACGCAACAAGTCATGTTGTCGTGAAGAAGTCTTATCAAGCGTATAAATTTGTCGGTGCAACCAAGTTTCGAAAGCACAATCCACAAAGCTTCGCGAGGTACACTGTCAAAAGCTTTCTCCAGATCAACAAAACAGAGAAACAGAGGTTGACACTGTTCCCTGCTTTTCTCTTGCAGTTGTCTAAGAGAGAATATGGCCTCGCATGTGCCGCGATTGGGTCTAAACCCAAATTGCGTTTCAGGCAATATACTTTCAGAGAGCTCCATAAGACGATTTAAGAGTACTCTGGCAAAAGTTTTTCCTGGAGTAGACAGAAGTGATATACCCCTATAAGAGTTGCAAACAGATCGATCACCTTTATTTTTATACAAAGAGCAAATTAGTGATACGCCAAAACTAGGAGGAACGAACTCCATTTCCCACATGCGCTGGAAAAATTGCCAAATCTTGTAGTGCAACTCATCTCCGCCATATTTTAATAGTTCTCCTGGTATGTTATCGATGCCGACAGCCTTATTGTTTTTCTGCGCTTTGATGGCGATGATAACTTCCTCAAGAGAAGGAGGCTGATCCAGATCTACGGCTTGTGGTAAGGCAGGAAGTGATGCTAAATAGTTTATGTCAGCAGAACGATCCACATTGAGTAAGCTGTTATAGTGTTCTGCCCAGCGAGTAAGAACTTCTCCTTTGCTTACCAGGAGGGTACCTGAAAGTGATTTCAGTGGTACGTTTACTCGATGTGGACTTCCTACTAACTTTTTAATCTCGTTAAAGAAATCGCCGAGTCTATTCGAATCAGCAAGCCACTGAATATAGCGAACCTTGTTCAGCCACCACTCATCTTTTGCGTTTCGAGTTAGTCTCCTTATTTGGCTCGTACTCTCCTTTATTTTTTCAGAAGCAGTTGTCTGATTTCCCTTTCGAAGGAGCTGGCGGTGTTTTTCTAGGGCGACTGTCAATGTATTATCATTTTCGTCAAACCAGTCTTCACAGACACGAGGTTTTTGGCCTAAGATCTCAGTAGCCGCATTGATGGTATTTGTAGTTAACAGTTTCCAGCCCTCGTCTAACTGTTCATCTTCGGGGTGTATGCCTGCTGTAAAGGTATTGACAGCTTCCCTGTAATTTGCCAATATTTCAGCAGACTCTAGCTTTTTCAGATGAAGACAGTTAGGCTTAGCCCTGCGAGGTCTACGGCAAGGGCTAAGACGCAAAAATAGTTTTGTAACAACAAGTCGGTGATCCGACCAACAGTTTGCGCCCCTCATTACTCTCGTTACTTTGACATCCGCTATATCCCGTTGACGGACTATAGCATAATCAATAAGATGCCAATGCTTGGACCTTGGGTGCATCCAGGTAAATGCCATGTCGCCCTATCACCCGAGGCCAAGCTTCAAAATCACGTCCGACGCGAGCATTAAAGTCGCCAAGAAGCAAAACTTTCTCACAGCGCCGGATTTTAGTCAGCACTTCTGACACTTCCTCATAAAATTTGTCCTTGACGTCATCACTTTTGTCGAGTGTTGGCGAATATACGCTGATAACATTTAAGTATTTATTGTTTCGAAGATGGAAACGTAAGGACATGACACGATCAGAGATAGCAACTGGATGTTCTTCCAACTTAGAGGCTAAAGTAGTTTTAATAGCAAAGCCTACTCCTGACCGTCTAGGCTCAGAAGCTGGTGTGCCTTTCCAGAAGAAAGTGTACCCACCACCACGTTCAACAAGCTCACCTTCGTCAGCTAGATGTGTTTCGCTGAGAGCAGCTATGTCGACGTCATAGCGTTTGAGCTCGCGAGCCACAATGGCGGTTTTACGTTCTGGGCAGAGGTTGTTGGGTCGGTCTAAAAGAGTACGTACATTCCACGCACCAAAAGTCATATTCATCTGCATGTTTTTAGATTTATTCTTATTGCGAGGAATGAGCGTTTGTTTGGGGCACCTTTTCTAGCCCCCTCCCCGGCTGAGCGAGGAAAGCAGTGCCTCTCTAAATAAAGCTGCTTTGTCTCAAAGAGTGCTGCCGAACCACACTGTCACCCCGATGCAGTGCTAGAGCGACCACTCTCCTCTCCTTAGGCCACCCGTGTCCAGGTATTAGACCAAGCCCAGGACTTTTTTAAACTCGGAATGACAAAGCCAAGTCAGATGCGCAGGATATATTAAGTTGCATAAGTGTGCGCGCCGTACACAGATGCACCCTCTCCTCCTTACTCCCCTTGACCCAGTGGAACGGAGAACCGCTACGACTGGAAGGGAACAGGACGCAGTATCTGGCAACGATAAAAACTCCTATCGCTACCTTCAGGCCTTCTACAGTTGCCTGGTTGCCTCGCCACTTCAGGTGGATTGCGTTGACGCCGAAGCAACGAGCACTAGCACGGGGAGTGACCGTGCCGACTCGAGGGCCGAAACACGCCGTTGCTACAACAAAGTGTTTCGGCACTCGAGCCCCCCTCTACCAGCCTAGGTTCCTAAGGTGTGGCCGCTGCATGCTATAGCGGCGACCACTAACGACGATCGAATTCGTATATTCGTATTTCTTCGTATAGGCTCTACGAGAATGTACAGATAAATAATTCTAAGATTGTTGTTTACTAACAAAATGGATGAAATGTATGAGAAATATGTATATTGAATTGAATTGAATTATATAGTTTTTATGAAATCTTTCATCGCCATCTCAGCCCGTATGCACCCATTGAAAAAAAAAAAAAAAAAAAAATGAAAACATTTATTTGACACGACACACGTACAAAATAAAAATAAAAAAGAAGATTGTAACAAAATTGTAATACAGAATCTTGAGTTCTGGCGCTAAGAAGTAGGTGGGTGTAAATACAAGGTTAAGAAGACATAGAAGGACAAGAATGCCAAAAGTAGAAGATTACAGGTTAATCAAAAAATACAGGAATATCTCACGCAACTTCCATCATAAATACAAGGTCGAGTCATGCCAAAATGGCGTCAGCTCAGCATGTGCCAAGTAGGTAGGCTAGAACCTAGCTACCTAACCTAACCTAGTCATTGTTGTCCCTTGCTAGTCTCATCTATAGAAAAACCTTTTTTTTTACTAAACTACGTTATCCCACTGCTGATCAAAAGTCTCCTCCATCCATCGCGGTCCATAGCCAGTTCTGACCAATCTAGTTTGATTGCATCCAGGTCGTCTCTCCATCTTTTTCTGGGCCTACCACGGCTGCGTCGCCCGTTCGGTATCCACTGCGTGTCTAGATTCGCTCAATGTTATGGATGTATTCGAACTATATGGCCTGCCCAATCCCATTTTAAATGGGCGGTCTTATATGCCTTCATCGGTGTTACTGGTTTTGGCTCGTAGGTTGGTATTTCTGACTCGATCGATTCGTTTCACACCAAGGATGTTCTCCACCGCTCTAGCAAATCATGAGTTGGGACTTTTGTGCGACTTTTTTATCTTATTGTTTGTATATATTTATTTTTGTGTATATTAGTCTATTTATTTTATATATTATATTCATTCATTTGATTACTTACTTTTGTTATATTTCGTTTTATTTGTTTAAGATATAATAGGTTGGAGAAAAAGTTTCTTCGCATTTTTTAAAAAATTCGAAACATTTTTTTATATATTTTATTTACATTTAACTAAAGTATGTAAGAACCATTTTGTTCAAAAACTTTTTCGCATCTTGTAGGTAGGGACATGATCCCATTGTTATAGAAATTTTGGGGCTTCTGATCAAAATACCGCGACAAGTAGTTTTGGCAGTTCTCTCGTGATGTTAACCTGACACTGCCTAAAGAATTCTGAAGAGACCAAAAACAGGTAGAAATCTGAACGTGCAAGGTCAGGACTATACGGCCGATGCATTAACACCTCCCAGCCAAACTCTCTTAATTTTTGCTGAGTGGCTAAAGATGTGTGAGGTCTAGCGTTATCATGATGAAAAACCACACCCCTTCTGTTGATTAATTCCGGCCGCTTTCTCTCAACTTCTTGCTTTAATCTCATCAGTTGTTCGCAGTAGAGTTCAGAAATGATGGTCCTGCCTGGTGGTAACAGCTCATAATGAATAATGCCCTTCCAATCCCACCACATACACAACATCACCTTGTTGCGAGTTAACCCGGGTTTCACCACAGTCTGTGAAGCCTGACCGGCCTTTGACCACGACCTTTTTCGCACGTTTTTGTCGTACGTGATCCACTTTTCATCACCAGTTATCAACTTCTTCAAAAATGGTTCGGTTTCATTGCGTCGTAATAAAGAATCACAAATGAGTACACGGTTCATTAAGTTTCTTTCAGTGAGTTCGTGGGGTACCCAAATATCGAGCTTTTTTGTGTACCCAGTTTTTTTTCAAATGCGCCAAAACTGTTTTGTTGTCAATTCCCAGTAGCTACGTCGTAACTACTGATATGCCGATCTTGCTCCTCTTTTTCAAAAATGGCATCAATTTTATCCGTAATAGGGCGACCAGAGCGACGTGCATCTTTGACATCAAAATTTCCGGATTGAAAACACTTAAACCAAATTTTTGCTACTCTCACAGACACTGCACTAGGTCCATAAACATCGCGAATTTTTCTCGCGGCTTGCGTTGCATTTTTACCCATTTTGTAGTAAAATTTTAAAATATATGGAATTCTCCATTAGATTCACTCATCTTTACAATACGAAAAACAAATAAAAATCACACATTTTCCTAATTTAAATTTGGAATTATCTTCTTTAAATTTTAACTTTGAATGATACCAAAACCAGCCAGATACAAATAGTATAACCAAAGAGATTTTATTTCAAGTTCATACATACTATAATGCAAAAGGAGTTTTTCCCCAACCTATTATGTACATATTTATAATTTTTGTACACGTACCTACCTTTAAAATCATCTCTCTCTCTAGCCCAAAGGTTTGCTAGAAAAAAACTCTTCTTAGGGTTAAGCTCGCCTTTCAACAGGTCCTCTATTTCTGTACTTTTTAACGTATTTTCTTGTGTACAATAAAGAATAAAGATCTTCTGTCAAGGACCAAGTCTGAGCTCCGTGGGTCAGTATGGGCAGGATACACATTTCTATGAGTTTTCGCTTCAGTGTCAGTGAAAGGGCGCCCTTCGTAAGCTGCTTCATGAACCAGTAGTTCCTCCAAGCGTTTTCAATGCGGCGATTGATTTTCTTGTCTCGTCGGTATTAGTTTTTTATGAAAAACCTTTACTGTATCAAAATTTTAAATAGTATCTCTCTCATTATTATGTAGGGGCATATAAGGTACAAGGTCGCTCAGCGTGCTATGGAGAGGGCAATGTTTAGTGTTTCTCTACAAGATCCAATCAGAAATGAGGAGACGTAAACAAGGACACACATATAGCCAAGAGGATTAACAAGCTGAGCTAACAGTGGTCAGGGCATATATCTCGAAAAACTGACGGCCGTTGGGACAGAAAGGTTCTAAAGTGGAGACCACGCACTGGAAAGCGCAGCGTAGGATGACCCCCCCCCCCCCCCCCATATGTTCACGACACGCTCATTGCGATACAAAAACAAGCTTACGATACCTACTTTCCGACTCAACCTAAGTACACTCTTCGAGCCTTACGTATTGTCGATCAAAATATTTTATACCTGACGCGTTGAAAAATGAGAAGAATAATATAAAATTTATAAAACAAATAAAAATACTTATTAACTACTATACAATTGACGAATAATTTAATGACAAATTTTAGATTCTTACCTATTTTGATATTATATTTAAATGTTTTCTTTTTAAAATGAATATAACCTAACAAAGACAATGGCGTCCTCCTCTCTCCAAAATATAGTAGTGCCCAGCGGGGTCCATAATGAGCATGCTATCGATTACTACACTGTGGAATACAATAAACGATTGAGTACTGAGTTTATAGAAAGACGACCTGATAAAACTTGCTGGGAGCCAACTCACAACCTCCGTATTTGAGGTACAGCCCGTAGTCCAACATGGCTTAACTTCTATGAACTGTGAAAATTATAAACTAATCTTGATAAATATTTGCTAAAGTTACACATCAAAATAAAAAGAATACCTACTGCATAAATATCGTAATTGTTCCCTCACACGCCCGCTTATACGTTATAGTAATTAAAATAATCATGAGATTAAACTCTATAAACACAATATTTTACAACATAGCTCGTCATTATAAACTCGTAAACCTAGAAACCTGTAATCCTTTGGATCGGTTGGTCGATGTAATGAGCTGGCAGCGGCTTCAATTCTACAGAGGAACGTTTAACGATCCTCTCCCTTAAAAGTTTGTATGGAAGAAATCGCTTCTAAGCGATTATACGGCCCATTGTAGTTTTTTCTTTGTGAGTTTTATTTTTGTTGTTTTATTTTCTGGTGTACAATAAAGTATTTTCAGTCATTCATTTATTTAATAGAAATGGAACTTGGGATTATCATTATCATATCAGCCCAGACCGTATTAAACTATGCTGGGGCCCTTGGGCACACAAGAATTGGGGGCTCTTTTGGAAAGCAAAGAAAGCGAAATAAACAAACATTTTATCATCATCCGGGGATTCCCCCAACCATAGATTATAATGTCAACATCTATTTTAGGCCTCGTTTAGACTGTGCGGCTTGACTTTGGAATCGGAGTGGTTTGTATGAGTGATCGTGATATCTTTACATATACTATATAAATAGAAACAAAATATATACATTCTGATATATACACTGATATGATGATGAACGTATAGGCAAGTTATTACGAAGACAATTTTGGGGTGCCAAAATTTCGGTGCCAGCGCTAGCAAGAAGTATAGCACCGTATGCCAGCGTGCTGTCAAGTATGTCATAGCTAGTTATTACGTTAGTTACTAACGCTTTAGCTTTTACCTCATCCCACATGGTCAGGCACACCACCAAATGGTTGACAGTCATGCCAGTGGTCAACGTAGCATGACGCGGAGACATAAACAGGTAACCACCTGCTGTTGGATAAACTTAGCCGTTCTAAACTTTAATACCTTTTTTATTTGCTTGCGGATACAATCTAGTTGGAATTAACACGTAAAACACGCTCGCACAGTATCCATTACCCATCGTAGACCTTGCTTTTGTGAGTGCCGACATTTAAGATAGCATTAAAGGTAGAAAGTCACGATTCAGAGACAAAATTTTAATTATTTATTTTTAAAGTAAATATATAAATAAATATTCTCTGGATATTTCAAGCGTCTACCTGTTGGCGTTATCAATATCGAGCAAAAACAAGCAAAAAATCACGTTTCTTGTATGGTAGCCCCCCTAAAATATTTATTTTATTCTGTTTTTAGTCTATAATGTTATAGCGGCAAAAGAAATACATAATCTGTGAAAACTTCAACTGTCTAACTATCACGGTTCGTGAGATACAGCCTGGTGACAGACGGACAGACAGACAGCGGAGTCTTAGTAATAGGGTCCCGTTGACCCTTTGGGTACAGAACCCTAAAAAGAGGCATAATAAAGGAGGAAAGCAACTTTTTCATGTAATGAGGTTTTAGCCTCTTGTCTGTGTAATTTAATTTGCCCCAATCATCCAAAGCACAGAAAAGCTAATTTGCAAATGCCACTAAAGGTACTACTCGTATTCCGAGCGTTACTGCCGACTTCAACTGCTAACTGCAAGTGCCGCGGCTGAACGCAGTCTGCCACAGCGACACTACTGGTTTGAATATATTTACTCGTTTATGGAAAACGTTCCGAGCGCGGCCGGCCGTGGCAGCTGCACGTGCAGACGGCAATTGCGGTCAGCAGTGTCGTTAGGAATAGTAGCTCCATAACCTAGTGATCGTGCGGAATGTTACTTAGATGATCTACAAGCGACTAAGCCTTGCGTCACCCCAAGCGCTTTCCAATACTTGCTTCGACACACATTTATGTGTGTAACATAATGATTGTTAAAACACATTCATTTCATTCATTCATTTTATTTATTTTTCTCTCGACAAAGGTGTACAAATATCACTTATATCTAAGGGTTCTTATGCTGGAGTACACCTGTTCTGCGAGAGACTGGTGCCTGTGATAGGTTTCTAAAACCTGTGATACAGGTCACCAGTGCCCCCCCCCCCCCCCCCCACTCCGCTGGCTAACTTAATTTTTTTTTATATTCTACAGTGATGCGTACGAGTACATGCGTGGGTGTGTGTTTATGAGGATGTGTAATGGTGTGTATGTGCTGTGTGTATGTGTGTGGGTCAGTGTGTGTGCATACTTTTTTTATTTATTTTCTTTGTTCATATTTTGAGAATTCAGTGAGGAGTCTTATTTCAGATGGGCCATGAAACCTTCAGTTTCTTCCTAGTTTAGAGTTTTAATCCATTCACTTAATACATTTTTGCATTTATATTTAGTCAAGGGGTAAATTGAGAGTACCTAAGTTGTTTGTTTTATTATATATGTATGTAACTTATGTAAGTATGTTTGTCCGAGGATAAATTTCGAAGAGTTGATCTGATAATCGTAAAATTTAATACATAGGTAGGTAGTGATGACACAATTTTGGTGTAAATAATGGCGGGTTTCTATATCCGTCAGTAACCAGCTACGACTCGTTTCTCATTAAAAACCTGTCAAAAGTTTGACACTAGTTTGATACTTTTTCAAGGAGATACGAGCTGTAGTCGGTTACCGACGGATATAGGAACCCACCATAAATGAGCCAAAAATGTCAAATGAGAGGTCTTCATTAGTACATTTAGACTCCGTTTTTATTTTTAGTAAATTCTTTAAAGTTTTTGAGATATTAGCCATACTAAACACTGAACTTTAAAAAATAACCAGGGTATTCACAGGGACAAAATTACACCAGTGACCCCACAGTACTGTAATTTGGTATGCATGTAGCTTAATTGACACAAATATTGGCAAAAGTCTGAAATCCGAAATAACAGCAAATTGTACCCCAAAAAAAATAACCACATACACGTACATGAACTCCCGTTACCTGTAATTTGAATGAAACTGTAGGTCAAGTAAATATGGATGATTATTTTGTGGCACCATTTTATTAGTCAAAACGATCCCTAAACATATTTAACGACTAAACAAGTATAAATTATACGTATTTGTATGATTGGACCACTCCACCAATCATATTTAGCCACTAAATACGTTTAGTCATCGTTGTGAGAGTCGCCCTAAGAATATTTTTTTTGTGTTTGGGAGACTCGCGAGATCTCAGCTCGGTGTGATCCACTAGTTTAGCTGAGCGTGTTTACTAAGTGTGATATGTAGTAAAAAAAAATTCCTGACTGTAAGGACATCCCACTTAATATAGAGGTTCACAGTAGGAAAAGGGTACGGCAGGCCGGCGCTCACCTTCAAAATAGATCTCTGAGCTCTCTCTAGGCGGATGAGAGAGCTCAGATAACTGATTGATTCTGTGATTATTCATCCAAATCGGAGAGACTGTGAATAACTAACAATGTTAAACAGTCTTTAATAATTTTTTCACCAGAATAGCTCACGTTAACTCATAAAAGAAACAAATAGTATAACAACTAAATGTTACTTAAGGTTCATGACGTTGGGATTCGAGTTATGGACAATTGGTCATGTGTGGGACACTTGGCTAGACGTGGTGATGACAGATGGAGCAGGACTGTGACTGAATGGTGGCCGAGGAGCGGGTATAGATAGGTAGGACGACCAACAGCGAGATGGGTGGACCACATCGTAAAGGTCGTGGGCCGTCAGTGGGTGAGACTAGCGCAGGATCGTGGCGGATGGCACAAACTTGGGGAGGCCTATACCCAGCAGTGGGTGAAGTCGGCCTGTGGATGATGATGATGAAATATTACTTTAAACATATGAAGACTGCATTTTCTAGTTTAATGAGAGAGTAACATAAAATGTGAAATACACAGAGCAAAAAATATAGGCAAAACTAATAAATGAAATTATAAAAAATATTTACAAAATCAATGAAATAAGATAATAAACAAAAATAAAGTTATTTAAATAATTCAATAATAATTTGGTAAATTAATTAATCAATTTTACTTAGAATACTTTCGTGATTGATTTCAATCAGTCGAAACACTGATAAAACGGTACGTGATAAATCCCGTATTTAAATTAATGCTTAATTAATCAAATTATAAAACAAACTTGAACGTACCACGTACAATAGGTATTCCACTGCTGAACAAAGTAACGGTCCCGATAGAACATTGTTCAAATACCTACACGTGTGATACTTTTTGAAACAAAAGCTCCGGACCACTTCGTATCCAGAAGCATAACGCGAAGTTCTGGATTCAAGAAGTTTTCCGTCCGAGCGAGTG
The DNA here is from genome assembly GCA_918857605.2 of Philereme vetulata. Lineage (NCBI taxonomy): Eukaryota > Metazoa > Arthropoda > Insecta > Lepidoptera > Geometridae > Philereme > Philereme vetulata. The sequence continues at coordinate 6,911,403 of OU975476.1, forward strand.
AAAACTAAAATAATTGTTACGGAAGGAACGCATCGGTGCATTTCAGGCGCAGTGTCACACTGTATTGTAACAATAAGATTATTTTTATTTATTCAAGTTTTTTTACGTTGAGTAGTATAACTACTATAAATCTCTTTAAGCGGTTGACTTTCAGAAATGTTATGAGTATAATCAAAAGGTTTAAATGAGATAATTATTTATTTGTAAAATATGTTAAGTATAATAAAAAAAAATTATACTGCGTCGATGAGGACTTTTACTTGGGCCAGATTGTCTCCTTCGAAAACAGGCAAGATAAAGAGGTCGATCGCCGCGTCGAAAATGCCTGGAGGAGCTTTTGGTTCATGAAGACGATAATGAAGGGAGACCTTATATTGTCACTGAAGCGTAAACTCATTAACATGTGTATTCTGCCCGTTCTTACCTATGGTGCCCAAACTTGGTCATTGACAGAATCTCAAAAGTCCAAACTCAAGGTTTGCCAAAGAGCCAAGGAACGCATCGTATTAGGGGTAAACAGAATCGATAGGATCCGCAATACCACACTGCGCGCGAAGACCGGCATCGCAGATGTTGGCGACAAGACTGCCAGGCTGAAGTGGGACTGGGCGGGTCACGTCAGTTGTATGGTCACAGACAAATGGACAACAGTTGTCACATAGTCCTGCAGATATTCGTCGAAGCCGGGGCAGGCCGAGGAACCATTGGCGTGACTTCCTCGATGCATACCAATATGGCTGGTGGAACGTGGCGAGTGATCGTGAGATGTGGAGGAATAGAGGGAGACTTTTGCCCAGCAGTGGGAAAATATAGGTTAAAAAAATTATGTTTCTTAGGGTTATAGTAGCGTACTACCTTACCTCGCTTACCTCATACCCGGCTTATCAACCACCGATCCGATGTTTGCTCTTAATACCATTGCTAAGGAATATCGCGTCAAAAACCGACCAATGTATGTCGCATTTCTTGACAAGGAAAAGGCATTTGATCGGGTGCCGAAAGACACGATATGGTGGAGCCTTCGCAAGAATGTCCCTGAACAATATGTCAACATTATCGCCGACATGTATGAGGGAGCGAGGTCAACGGTACCGACAGTAGTGGGTGAGACAAAACCGATAGCGGTCACAGAAGGCGTTCACCAAGGCTCATTACTGAGTCCTTTTCTGTTTTGCTTGGTTTTGGATTCACTCACAGAGGCCGCGCAAACCTCAGCGTTGTGGACGTTTATATATGCTGACGACGTGGCCATTTGCACTGAGAGCCGTGCCGAGTAACAAGAGGCGCGTTTGTTGTAGAAGCATCAGTTACAGACCGGTGGCCTAATGCTGATTATATCAAAGACCCAGTTCATATCGTTCAATAAATCAGACCCAAGCCACAATAGCCCGATCAACATCGATGGGCAATTGGTCACCTTATGTGATCAATACCTGGCATGCCTTTTAAGTTCTGTCGTTTCCATATTTCCTGGCAATTTTGAATTTGGAACTGTACTATATTCAAATGTGTTTAAATTTTGAATCTCAAAACAGTTAAAAGTATTAGGATTAATGCTATGGTTTAGTTACAGCGTCGATTGGAATCTGTCAGGTCACGTAAGGAAATGAATCTTGCTAAGGAAAATGTTCGTGCAATAATTTTCTACAATTTTAGAAGAGGCCTGACACGGCTTCAGTGTTTTGAAAAGCTAACATCTGTGTTCAGTGATGAAGCCCCATGTTTGTGGACTGTCGAACGCTGGTATTTAGAATTCCAACGTGGACATACTAGTGTTAGTAATAAATCTCGCGAAGGACGCCCAAAATCCGCCTTCACTGAAGATAACATCATTGCTGTGAGACAGCTAATTCTCGAAAATCGTCATGTAACGTATCGAGAGATAGAGGCTCTATTAGGCATCTCAGAGTAATCCATTCAGAAGATCTTGCATGAAGCGCTTGGTGTGAGAAAGCTAGTTTGCCATTGGATACCGCATTTGCTTTCCGACGATCACAATGCGGCCCACGTCAGATGGAGTAAGAAAACTCCGCAAAGGTTCAACCGAGGAGAGTCAAATCACGTCTACGACATCATCAGTGGTGACGAATTTTGGATCTATTTCTACGATCCTGATTCCAAACAACAATCTACAATGTGGGTCTTTCAAGACGAGCCCAAGCCGACTAAAGTTGTTCGTTCTCGAAGCACTTCAAAGAAGATGGTGGCCACGTTCGTTGGAAAAACCGGTCATGTTGCGACTGTTGCACTTTAAGATCGTAGAACGGTTAACGCAGAGTGTATACCACAGTTTGTTTACCACAAATCATCGCCGAACTTGGAAAATCTAACTCAAAGCGACGCATCATCCTGCACCACGACAACGCAAGCTCACACAGCGCTCGTCAAACGATTAAGTATTTGAAGCAGGAAAAAGTAGAAATTCTTGACCATTCTCCATACAGTCCTGACCTACGCCCTAACGATTTCTTTACATTTCCTAAAATTAAGAAAAGTCTTCGTGGTCAAAGGTTCCAGTCCGGCGAAGGAGCAGTCGACGCTTTCAAGTCAGTCATTTTGAACACCCTCACTTTAGAGTGGAATAAATGTTATAATAACTGGTTCGAGCGAATGAAAAAGTGTATTAAACTATGTGGTGAATACTTTGAAAAACAATAAAAAGTACTATAAGGTTCTAGTTGTCTTTTTTCTTCAAACGACAAAACTTAAAAGGCATCCCTCGTATAAGTATCTGGGTAGTATGATGCATAACTCTGGAAACGTAGAATGTAATATTCAGTACTGAATAGCTGCAGCATGGCTAAAATGGCGAGAAGTAACCGGTGTCACCTGCGACAAAAGAATGCCAGTAAAACTTAAAGGTCTTATTTACAAGACTTTCATAAGACCAGTCTTAACGTATAGAAGCTAAACTTGAGCCGTAACGCAGAAGAACATACATACCGTCCAAGTCGCCGAAATGAGGATGCTGAGGTAGATGTGCGGCGTCACCAGGCTCGATAAAATCCGTAACGAGTACGTGCGAGGAAGTCACGGGGTGCGCGACATCACTGACACGATGCAGGAGAGTCGGATGCAATTATACGGTCACGTGAAGGTCGCGACAAGAAAGACAGTAAGTGGGGCTTGCGAGTGTCGCGTGCCATGGGCACGTGCCGATTGACCAATAGGAGCAAAGATTTCGGTGACAAGATCCGACGCGTTTCTTATTATTTATCATTTGTATCGTAAATGAATCATAACGTGTTTACTTGCGCTTATCGTATGAACATTGCAGTTTTTTAGTTTTATTGTGAGTATACATTGAGTATTGTATGTTTAGCGAGTTTTCTGCCGTTAATAGTTTAAATTTTTGTTTTATTTCTGTACCATAAAAATGTTTCTTAAAAAATCTTAAGATCCACATCCGCACCTGTGAGACTTCAAAAATTTGCGGATATCAAAAAATCTTTACAGTTTTTATTGTCATTATAGTTGACGACCTCCGTGGTGCAGTGGGCGAATAGCCGGCTGAGACACAAGACGTAGCGGGTTCGATTCCCGCCTCTTAACAAATGTTTGCATGATCTACAGATATTTGTTCTGGGTCTGGTTGTTTCTCTATATATTATAAGTATGTATTTACAAAAAAAAATATAAGTATTCTATCAGTTATCTGGTTCCCATAGTACAAGCTCTGCTTAGTTTGAGGCTAGATAGTGCTGTGTGAAATGTCCAGCAATATTTATTTATTTATTTTACCATGTTAGTACTGTATTTGTTACAAGAGTAAACTGTAATGACACTTTCATCTTAGTTGCCTTCAATATAATGCATTGGTTTTGTTCTTTTTTTTATAATTTATGAAACTATCATTATTGTAAGATAATTCTTTAATGTACACCAAAATAAATAACAGAAGATAATTTTGATAAATCATATCAAGTTATTATTATGGGTGGTCTTATCATTAAAGACGATCTCTTCTAAACAACCTTTGTATGGAGTGTTATGTGTATAGTAATAGTATTATAAACACTATTTTCACTAAACACGGTATATTTACCATTGCTTGTGTTATTTATATTGAAAAGTTAAATAACTTTGGAATACTAGAAGATAATGCACTTGAAACTGCAATTGGATAATCTATTTTAATTTCTAAATCGCATCTGTATTACAACAATGTGTAAATGCGGCACAAAGTAACGTAGAAATTTTAAAACACAGTACAAAGGGAAAGGGGAGTAAGTGGCCGGAATAGAGAGCAACTACCCTTTATGTGCGAAACGGTACAACCCCTTTTGTTCTATAATTGGAAAGCGAGAATTGGCCCGTGAGGGTAGATACTGTCTGTTACCTTTGAAGTGCGAATTTGCGTATTGTTGACAGTTTCTAGTGTCCAAATGAACTTATGTATGAGTTCACAATTACACTGAGATATTGATTGGTACTCGTACAAATTCAATTTTATTATAATCGTATTTTTTATACTTTCGCGATCACTGTTCATTACTGTTCGACTTTGTTGCAACAGCCGTGGTCGAAGCTTTAGGATAACAAATAAAAAAGTACATACGCTATAAATACATGTTTAAATCAGTAAAAAAAATATTCTAATCATATTAACTAAAAATGATTATGCCGTAACCCGCCTTCTGATTATAGGTTTGCAAAGGTGTAATACTCGAATTGGATCAGGTCACTTCTACTATTTTTTATATTTGTTGTATACAAAATACAAATAAAAAACTCACGCCTTTATTAATCCCCATGAGATATTTTCATATCCTCGACCTCCGTGGTGCAGTGGGCGAATAGCCGGCTGAAACGCACGAGGTAGTGGGCTCGATTTCCGCCGCGGAACAAATGCTTGCATGATCTACAGGTATTTGTTCCAGGTCTGGTTGTTTTTCTATGTATTATAACTATGTATTATGCCAAAATCATGTATATAAGTATTCGATCAGTTATCTGGTTCCCATTATACAAACTTTGCTTAGTTTGGGGCTAGATAGCGTTGTGTGAAATGTCCCTCAATATTTATTTATATATCTCTGATATAAATTTAAATATACATAAAAAACATTTCCAAACTTTTGCACCTGCAAAGTTTCTGAAGCAAGTGCAAGCAAAGTGACAATATAAAATCAAACAGTAGCAATGAATTCTTCTTTTAAAGTTTCCGTATATTCACGAGCCAACGGTGCGGAAAAGTGAAACTATCGGCGCGTCTGATGTTTCCGCTTAAGTTATAAGAGGTAGACGTGGAAAGATAAGGACTTGAAGGACATTCTCTTGTTAGATAACCATTTGATACGAAAAGGGTTAAAACAGTACCCTAATTCTTATAATTTTAAATTCAGAAAACTTTTGTGATTGATTTCAATCATTATTATAACTACGAGAATTATCACGTACCGTCTTATCGGTGATTCGACCGGCAATGTTTCGGTTCAATTTGTAAACGTGATAAATCCCGTATTTATAATAATGATTTGAAATTCAGTCGAGTATTTGTACATTATACCTGAAGTGGTAGAGAGCAGGGCATATACCTCGAAGAACTGACGGCCGTTGGGGCAGAAAGGTTCTCGAGTGGAGACCATGCATTGGAATGCGCAGCGTAGGATGCCCCCCTTCCCCCACTCGATAGAAAGACGACCTGTTAAAGGTTGCTGGGAGCCGTTAGGTGGAAGCCGAACAAGATTCTGGAAATATATGTGAGATGTCTTCGTCCTGTAGCTAATTGACAATGATGATTGCTACATTACAATCTATGACAGAATCATTGCCGCACGGTTATGTAAAACGTTGCATTGATAACCATCGAGATAGGGGTAAAACTTGAAGAAAATTGATTGACGAACTTCTTAAGAATGTGAGACACGGACTAAGAAATCACTTACTCTTAGCATTTTCTACCTTTTTTTAAGTCTATGTATTATTTTATATTGTCTTTTATAAACACGATACGTTGATTTTATTTAATTTATTAAATAATCGATTTAAATTGAGTATGATAATCATGAACATTTTTGTATAATTTGGGTCCAGTCTCGGCCTGTATTAAAATACGATAAGTAACGGCAAAGCATCTATAGTAATAGTCCTTCAGTTTACTTAGACTTTAAAAAAGGAGGAGGTTCTCAATTCGACTGTATTTTTTATGTTTGTTACCTCATAACTTTTGAGTGGGTGAACCGATTTTGATGATTCTTTTTTTATTTATAAGCAGGGGCTTCCCGTGTGTTCCCATTTTCATTTGGTTCAGTTTTGACAATGGTATCCATGAGAAAATCATATAAGTCTTAAATTTGTTTTATTTTTATGTTATGTTTGTTAGCTCAGAACTCCGTTATATATCAACCGGTTTGAAAAATTAGTTTTTTATATAAACTTTTAGATTGATCCCATGGAAATTTCATCAAAGTTGGTAGAGTATTTTAGTTTTTACTGTTATCAGAAGTCAGTTATATATTTGTTAAAAAAAGTTACTTGTCTATTACCATTTCAACAAACATCACTTCTAACAACTTTTTAAGATGTGCATATGTATCCGGTAACAAATGTTTCCATTAAGCTCTTCACGTTCGACAGACGACGTCACCATAACAATATTAGATTTTATAGTGACCAAAGAAATCTCTAATTTTGTTGACAATCTTTTTCATTTCCCAAATTGCAATTCCATCAGTTTACTTACGCCATCTACAAGAATCGCGACAGTAAATATTCTGTCTGATACGTTGTTTGATCGGCGAGACATGTTTACTGACAAATATAGGGAGTGATACAGCACTTAAATATCGTAGTATTATATCCGAATGTGAAGGGTTGAGATAAATTGTGTTTTACATAAGACATTTATTTATATATCTCTATAGCAAGGAAGATGTACTGCTTTAGTACATCTTCCTTGCTCTTGAAAGACTGAAATGACAGTGTTAATTGAAGATACCTTCTTCTTTATCTTTCGCACCACTTAATATAATAGTGAAGCGAAGGAGTTCTGCGGCGCGCATCTGTGTTCTATGTTAAACAAATTGGTTTTTCGTTAAATTTAATCGTTGCTGCCGTCGATTACGACTTCCTGGGGTTTCAAAATGTATACTTCACATCACACAATCTAAACTGTTTATTTTTGTTTGATTATATAATTAAAAGTTATTGCTTAACATAATTAAAAATTTCACTCGACTGAAGTACCAACTAGAAAAAACAGCTGGGAACCAATGTATGCGGTACAAGCCTTGTTAGGTGGTAGGCCTTGTTTATTCCAAGATCGGAACAAAAAGTCCGAAAGCTGCAGCCTCTTGGCCTACATTCAGCTCTGATTGCGGGAGTTGGCACAGGTTCAAATCCAGCCACACAGTGCTACACGGACGACCAAGGCTGGCGACGAAACGTGGTAAAAAATATTGGGGAAAAACCTTACTAGTTCCTTACTTTTGGGTAGTCGGATAATGCACCCGTGGCGTAGCTTGCCACATTGTTCGATATGGATGAAATAGGTAATATTTAGCACGGTGGAGATTTAAATCGGTGATTGTTAGTGACCTATTGCAGAGAGCTTCTTTAGGAGGACACAAACTTGAGGTGCTACGATGTGACAAAACACAAAATCAATTGGTATATATGTTTTTTTTTTGTTTTAAACAGGATAGATATTCGTTTGACCATAATCTCATCTGATGGTGTGGCCTAACATGAAGAACGAAGACATTCGAGGCCCGAATCTTCTCTAGAACTATTTTCTCTTATCTCCATCTTAAGGACAAACAGACGACTGTAAAATGTTCCATATATTAGCTGTACACATTAAGAACGTAGAATTAAAACGGTGTGTGCGAATGGGTTGTGTGCAATAACTGTACTACATAATATTATGGTGAGGGTTGTCACATCGAAGGACAATAGCATAAGTTTA